>OX465260.1:11683048-12328048 GCA_949987775.1 Aproaerema taeniolella
ATATGGCATTTTACTGTGGGGTAATGCTGCCGACATGAATAAGATCTTTGTTCTGCAGAAATTGCTATTCGCGCAATTTATCAAATTAGAACTAGACTGTCTCTTAGTAATAGAATTAAGGCAATTGAAATTTTTACTTAGCATTTCAGTGGATATAAATATTGAAAAAAAATTACTTTGTGGAGACGACTGTCTAGTAAATATAATTTATGTTTGACTCTAGTATTTACATTGTGCCTAAAATATATGTAGTTTATGTTTGACTGTACTATTTACATTGTGCTTGTCACTATCCTTAAGTTTTCGATGAAAACTTATCTTTGGTGTATTTTTCAGAACCTCAGAGATACCGCGTTTCTTGGATGAAGAAGCTGGTCCTTCAACACGGCGAGAGACTCCCTATAGTGAGTTGTTGAGAAAACTTCATGAAAACATAAAAGGGTCTTATGCAGGGTGGTCCAGCAAGTGACGTTCAAAAGTTTTTTTTTTACGGAGTCAAAATAAAAAAAAAACATTTTTTCTCTGAAACTAAGGCTAATTAAAAAACAAAATCAATCAAAGGTTTCTAATAACATTAGCTTACTTTTACTTTATTTGCCCTTTGGATCCCACAGCTGGGCAAAGGCCTCCCTATTCTTTGTCAGTTATCTGCCATAAAAAATAGACAGATTCGTTGCCATCACACTTTATGCAATATGGCCTTGCTTCATCCATCACATAATCTTCTACTTCTTATGGTATAGGTATAGTAAAATGTGTGGCAAACTTAGCTAACCCTGGTGTCAGAGTTTTCAAACCGCACAATGGCCTCTGATTTGGTTTTAACGACTGTAGTCAATCGACAACAGCTGGGACCGACAGCTTAACATGCTATGTGTTAATCCAGGGTATCACCTACTTTTATACCAAATTTTATCAAAATTGGTCGATATGTTTGAGGGTGAAAGAGTAATAAACATCCATACATACAAACTTTCGCGTTTATAATATTAGTAAGGAAATAAGGAATACGTTACTAGTACACTTTGCCTAAGTGCAATAAAGTTGGCACACACAACGTTTTTCTAGAACGTCATCAGGCTAACTGCAACAGTTAAGCCAGGAAGGGTATTTAAAATTTAAACGGCTGAACCTTGCACATCTTATATAAAAAATCAAGATCATTTTCATTCAAAAATCAAGATTTTAAAATAATCTAAGGGTGGGACCCTCATTTAATCATCGAAATCCGTATGTCACAGTTTCATGTTGTGAACAGACTGTTGGAGGCAATTTTAAAAGGACATAGAATTAGACTTTATGACTATAGAATCAAGACCGTGTTAATAGTTGCTTAGGAGACTTTCTATTCGCGTGGTTCACCTAATAAATGTTTTCTTACTATTAGTATTCTTGTTTTACCTAGAAACCCAAGTCAGACGTAACTTGTAGGCCAACTTTTATATTTTTTTATTTTACAGTAGAACCAGAAGCATGCCTGTGTCGCAGAGGGTTGCCTCCGTGTGGCAAATGTATGAAGTGAGTAGAAAAATTTACTGACGTTTCTTCAGAGTTTTATAACGTAGTATTTCGTATAATATTCGCACTTGGCCTAAATTTTGGCTTTCGTAGTCAACGAACCCTTAAAGTTTTGCCATGTCCATCTTTCCATCATCAGTTTATCCGTGTTTTAACTCTGAGACTCTTAAAAAAAATATAATTTTCCATGTTTATATATAATATGCCGACAAAGTTATGAAATAAAATAAGAATTTGTTGTTATATACATAGTAGATAATACATATTAGTATCGCCCTGTTCTTGGAGAAAATTTGTTGTGTTGCGTGGGCTGATTTACATCCTTAATTTTCGAAAAGTTAATTAAAACGACCCAATGTAGCTATGGTGTTAATAAAATCAGTCAAACTTCCTAATACTATTTACGGCCGAGAGAGTTTTCACCAAAATTAAATACCAACCTACCTTTAGAGTATAAGCTAGCCCAACCTTTGTGCAACCTTTCTTAGAAAGCTTACTTTAGACATCAAGAAAGCTACTCTCTTCCGTATTGTTGCGAAGGCGTCAATTCAAACATCCTCGATGCCCAAATGTAGCGAGGCAATGCCAGTAAAATCTTTAGGAAGGCCTACTAATCACACTGAACTCATGCTTAAGGCTAGTTCAGGGCTAGTTAGAGTAAGGTTTTTAGTTAAGTTTTAACAAAATATGTTTACTTACAGCGTACCGTACCAAGATAAAGATCGAGGACTGTTGGTAAGTATCTATTACATACACGGTAGCATGTCAAGCCAAATTTAAAAAAAAAAACTGGCGACGCAGCAACCCTGTATCACAAACCATAAGCATTTACTTTTGACTTATTTATTCTTTATTGCACTTAGATTGTATGGAAATGTTTATTTTTTTTTATTTTCATTTTCTTGTATAGAGAAAAATTTAAAAATATTTATTTGTAAGTAGTATAAGTAATATAATTTCCTATGGGGAAGCAGCGAGGTTCTCCCATCATAGCATTTATATTGCTTTCTGGGAGCCCCTCAAGTGTT
Organism: Aproaerema taeniolella; assembly: GCA_949987775.1. NCBI lineage: Eukaryota > Metazoa > Arthropoda > Insecta > Lepidoptera > Gelechiidae > Aproaerema > Aproaerema taeniolella. The sequence continues at coordinate 11,685,595 of OX465260.1, forward strand.
GATAGAAAGAACATAAGAAGGAAATAAACATTCGAGCATGAAAGTCTTACGGACGGAATAGCGAGAAACTTCGAGCAAACAGTTAGTCGTTCGATTCAATGACGGGCTTTAAACTTTAAGGTTTCTCACCTTTTCTACCTCTACATGGATGATTTTAAACTGTTCGCTTAATCTCACGTCACGAGTGATTTCAGGAGTTGCTTCAGGATGTAACTGGGGATTGAAAAGTGTGCGGTCCTCTTTGTAGAACTGTTAAAAGTGTCTGCATCGGTAGGTATCACTGTTTCCGATGGAGTCAGTCTCGGAGCGCTTGCTGAAAGTGAAACATAAGAGTACCTAGGCATTTCACAAAGTCTGGGAGTAACGGACCGCGTGCGACTTATTCTATAAACGCCTGAAAAAAGTGATAAATATACAGGGTGGACCAGCGGGTGACGTTCAAAAGAAAAATTTGGATGCTGCGTGCCAGGGGCGTCCAGATCACCCGAATGTATGTTCCGCGATTTTTTGTAGTTAAAATTAAATTAAATAATCATTTATTTCAGGCTTCGCCCATATGAAAAACAAAAACATTTACATTTAACATTAATTCAAATAAAAATAGTCACAATACAAATTAAAATTAAATCACAATACAAATTCAATTAAAAAAATTGTAATGTCACAGATAATGTCAAAAAAAAATTTAATAAAAGAAAAATAATGATAATAATAAATTGATTAAAATATGGAATTGAATTAATTAACTAAGCATACATTAAATAAATAACATTAACTTTAAGATGTGGGATTAGGAACGATCGATGAATTAAAGAAAAAACAATAGTTGTGCCCCCTCATCCTACAAGGGATGTAGCGTGAAGATTGAGTTAAAATCTTCACGCTACATGCCTTGTCTGAGATTCATTTACAAGCGTTTTATCATCTTTTTGGGCATGTCTGTAAAATTTTCAAAAACAATACGTTCTATGTAATTATTACTAAAAAACCGCTTAAGATGGTCAACCTGCTCTGCTTAACTTTAAACGCGAATAACTCGTAAAAAACCTGTTTAAGTGCTATTTGTATGTTTCGTAAAGCTGAATATCTTCCAAAGTTTTTAAATGCTGTTTGAAACCTGTAGGTCCATCTCAATAATTTTTTTACCAACTTGAAGTTTTGAAAAGATTTTGCTGAAGTACCAATTTTAACTTTTAAGTTAAATTTAAACCATATTCCTTTATGACGAGGGACATCAATTTTTTTTAAATGGTAGCTGATGTGTCCCTTGTTATCTATCACTAATAATTTTTAAAATAATTGTTACCAGAAAGAGAAAAAAATAAAAATCGATGCTGGGTGAAAAATTACGAAAAATTCATTAAATGTGTAATAACTTCTAAACTACAAAAAATCGCGGAACATACATGGCACAGAGCATCCAAATTTTTCTTTTGGACGTCACCCGCTGGGCCACCCTGTATAGCCTTTTGTTAATAGAGAGGATGTAAAGTGCGACATAGGGCGAACTCCACTGTCTCTGTCCGGAACAGAGTTGCAAGCGCCGGCTGTGCTTAGTAGGTACCCTGAGCCATAAGAATAAATAATAACTTACGTAGAATGGAAACTCCTTTGACTGAGTCCCAAAAGCCGCCGTTTATATACCTACTTCCCCCTTCGCCTCGCGACGCCCCGCTGTCGTCCAGCCGCATTGCTAGGGTTGTTTACTGTTAAATTATTGCTTACGCCTAAAGATGATATCGCTAAAATATAAGTTTTTCTTTACTTTAAAATCATTATTTTACTTAAATTTTTCTAAATATAAGATAGGTACTAGCTTTCTGCCCTGCAGTTTTAGCCGCAGTGTGGCATCGAATTTGAATTATGTAAACATCAAAACGCACTACAATAACGTGGTTTGGGTCTCATTGTAAATTTGCATTCGGAACAGCAAACAAGCAAACGCGCGTGCAACGTCGGCGGTGACAGCCCGACTGAGTGGTATGTCTTAGCGATCCCCCAGACGGTAGGCTAATATCGTGACCAGAGTTGAGTGTAATTGAGTGCGTCTGGAGCGGGAGTTTCCATTCTACTTATGTTATTATTTATTCTTATGCCTGAGCAAAAAACCAGATGGAAAAGCAAGCTGCTGCGCGGACGCTTTTATCAGGCTCTTCACGAGGCCCAGGTTGATTTGGCCTCCGTGCCCTTCCTGCGGTTCAGTGACCTACTTAGAGAAACAGAGGGTTTTATCTATGCAATAAAAAATCGCAACAAACAATTATTATAGAAGATTTATCTTGAGGAATGGGACCGCCTACTTCTGTCAAAGTGGGCCCCTATGATAAGAACCGAAGCAGATAAAAGGAAGAAGAATCTGGGCCTGGCGCATTAGGTGACCGAAGTGTGAGGGTAAAATCCATAGAAATAGTCTCGATAGTCGTATCGGTAAATGGATTGGTCCCAAAGATACAAAAGCATATGGAATTCCCATTAGCATGCCACTAATCGTCACCATAAAGCCACAGCTTGGCCTATAATCAGATTTTCACAGTCACATGATATTTGTAATGTTTCAGGTACCGAAGTTCTGTGTCCAGGTTTTCTTCATTCTGAAGATCTCTGCTTTTTGCTTGTCGTGGTTTGGACTTTTATTCATGTATATCAAAACCTGTGGTTTTTATAACATAGCTCCACCTGAACCCGTACCTCCTGTTAAATATTTAAATACATTTTCTGATCTTGATGGCTCAGAGAAAAGTAAGTATCAATAAATCATAGCGTGTATTAAATCAAAATTGTGTTAACAAAAAATTTTACGAAAATACGACCCACTTCGTAGTACGGTAGTAGTTTTACTCATCGCTAAAACATTGGTGACGTATTTACAGTTTTTGAGTATGTTGTTAGTATCCCTAAGAGTAGTCTATACCTAAATTCGCAACCTTCACAACACTGTTCTACTCATGTGGTGCTCCTGTAGTTTTTTGCGAAACAGGATTTCAGGAAGCATAATTATTACTAATACGACTTCAATTTGAGCTTTCACTATTGAACGGTTGAGATATAAACAGATAAGAAATGCGCAGGTAGAATTTGTAGTGGAAGGAGTTTGCTATATTTTCCAGGTTGGTCTTTTTTTAGGCGTGACTTAAATTCTCACAATAGACCAAGATCCCAGGGCCGCCAGACCTTACTTATTTTCTCATTAACCAAAAGTGTGGGAAAGAGTAGTGCTTATATGTAATATTAACATATAAATACCTGCTAGCCTGGGCCGACGGCAAATTTTCAGCTACCAGGTTCTGAAGGTACTTCCAAAAATAACTCACTTGTCTTGAAGTCTGGGTGCTGTAAGAAGTATTGTTATAGTTTCCTGAACATCATATAAAAAAATCACGGCTCAGATTGTAGGAACAATCGCATCCGTTAGAATGCCCCGATGACCTTGACGCGGCACTTAAGTTGACCATTAATTTTTTTTGTCGGCGCGGCGCGGCTCGGGTTACACAAACCCATTCATTGTGACTCAAGTTGTTATTGGAACCCTGTCAAGTGTTATATTTTTTATGTCATACCGGAACTGATCATTTTGATCGCATTTAGAATGATAAAACAGCCAAAATGAAGGTAATGTTTGGCACTTGGTCGACCAAATACACCGCCGACTTTATCGGGTTCAGAAAAGGACAAATTTTGTGATTCACGCAAAAATTTTATTTCTACGTTTTAGTAGTTTACTTATCCTGATAATAACAGAAAACTAAGTAAAAATACTCACCGTAAGTATTTAAATTCTTCACACTAAACCACCGACACGTTATCAGTTTGACAGAACGACCACTTCAACTTTGTTTTTTTTAATTTTTTTCTATGAATGGAAGGATGGTTTTTGGCTTCATTGGATTGGAAATTTATCAAAGAAGCAGGATAGACATATTCAAAGACACTAATGAACAAACAGGACAGACAAAAGGCATAAAACTAGACGAAGGTGTAGGGGGCAGCGCTTGTCGACTACTAGTCGACACGGGCAATTTAGGCGTACGAAATTTGTCGCCTGGTAGGCGACAGGGCAATATAGCGGTTATTTACTTGCGAGCTGTAAACCGTCTGGCAGAAATTAAGTGTTGATAATAATTTTTATATTTCATTAATTATATTCTATAAGACATCGGCACCCAGACTTCAAGACAAGTGAGTAATTTTAGGAAGTACTTTCAGAACCTGGCAGCTGAAAATTGGCCGTCGGCCCAGGCTAGCTAATTGTTACTGAGAAAATAAGTAAGGTCTGGCGGCCCTGGGATCTCAGTCTACAATGTCCGTAAGTATAAGATTCCTGACGGCATGACATAGCCGCATGTCCATGTTGCTGACATTTGAAACACCCAGTCACTATAGTAAGTCGGTCATTAATTATAGTAAAGCCAGGACACAATGACTAATTTAAAAGAACTGTATCGTTTGATACGAATACCTTACGTATTTGTTCCAAAACTTTTATTACATAATTAATCCAGTAACTTCGTCACCTGAAAGTATGAGGGTAGGCGTCAAATCCAGTAGTTATGATTTTTTGCAGTCTTGTTCATGATATTGGCCCAATGAATAATCCAAGTTTGTGACCTCGTGCGCCGAACGCAACTTTGTCAAAAATCGAAAAAACCGCGAAAATATCGGATCTTTTTCATATTTTGGCGGTTATAACCCTAAAGGACTGGTTTCATTATGATGCTTTTTCGGAACATTTTTAAAATAAACTAAATTCGCTACAATATGAGACTAGTACTGTCTCTGTAGATACAATAGTTTTTGAGATTAAGCCATTCAAAGTTTATAATTTTTTTGAACTTCGCAATTCTTTGCAATATCTTAAAATCCACCTTGTATTCAATATTTCAAACTGTAACCTTAAATGAGAAGCAAGTTTGTAGTAGTGGATGGAGGAAAGCTATATTACAAAGTTATGTGGCCTCGAAGCTTATCATTTGGTGCTATAGCTGATAGATACATACAGCACATTACTGTTCACTATGGTTCAAACGTGGTAGTAGTTTATGCTGTACAAAGAAACACTAAGAGCTCTGAGCGTCTTCGAAGAGCCTGTAAGAAGATATGAAAATGAGAATAGAAAATGATGAATGAGATGTGATGTGTAATACTGATGCAAGGAGTGAAATCGAGAAGAGTCTCGTGTAGCAGGGAACCTGGCCAGATTGAAACTGTTTCCGCCGTGTGATGATCGGTTGAGAATAACACCACCCTATCCCTTTCCGTGAGTGTCATAAGAGGCGACTAAGGAAACACAAATGAGACCCGCCTTCGAGTAATCCATCTTAGGCAACGACACCGCAGTTTGTTTTGAATCTGAGCTGGCATCCAATACTCTCATGCGGTGTGGTAGGCTCTGTAAATGGCTGTCTGGTTCGCGACCACCCTCCTACGGAAGTCCGACGCTTGCTGTGTTCCGTCGGTGCGTGGGAGAATTACCAGTGCCTAAATTGGCATTTTCTGGGTTAACTCGCTTCATCATCGACCTTATTTATGACCTTGGTCAAGATTGGGGCCAAGAGTTAACCCATCTCATAATAATAATAAAAAGCTGGTTTTCGTCGCAGCCCTGGTGAATAGTTGGTACCGCAACTCGTCAAGGTTATGGGTGTTGGGGTTGCCTCCGTATAGATAGACCAAACTCCCATTGCACGAAACACTACCTCACAAGGTGGTAGATTAGAAAGGTAATTTAGCGATACTCAGGAACACTGGATTTTAGTAGGTTGCCATCGCATATCCTGAAAGAACATTAATTTTGTTTCGTCGTCGTATCGTTAATTTGATCGAAAATTACATCGAAAAGTTTACCTATCGAAAGAGACACATTTGGAGATAACAACCCACATAGGTTGCCAGCCCAGACCCTGGCAGGTTTCGAGTTCAGCCATGTTATATGAGCTCAATTACCTCATCAGGTGGCAAGATGAAACTGAGAACTCAAAACCTGCCAGGGTTTGGGCTGGCAACCTATGTGGGTTGTTATCTCCAAACGTGTCTCTTTCGATAGGTAAACGTTTTGATGTAATTTTCGGTCAAATTAACGAAATATATAGGGTTGCCTGCATTCAGCCTAGCAGTTTTTCCATTCAGCCACCTCGAACAATATATTTTATGTTAAAATCTTGGAATAACGAGAAATTCTTGTATAGATCAGGTGGCAAGATGAAACTGATGCAGATCGATTGCTCTAGACGTGCCCTTTCTGAATATACAAAGTGTTTAAAAAAAATATAAAAAAATAATAAATCAAAATTAATAGGAGGTTTTCTTTTTGGGTATTAAAAAAAAGTAGTTCTCTAGATGGCGCTGAACTGACTCCGTTACTAGGTGCCAAAGCCAAAAGGCTTGAAGAAAAACATTGCATCAAATATTCTGAGTTTGTTTTGGCTTTACCTAGTTTTCTCGCGCTTTGTTATAATTCAGTTTAGTTTTTTCTTTGTTTTATTAAAATCGCCTAACTACGTATGGTAGACGTGATTTATTGATGTGATATGACAATAACGTTTCGTTTTATGATCTCAAAATTACGTTCAAGTGAATTAATTAAAAATAATTTGACGTTCCGTTCCTTGCAGTAACGTACATAGTTTAGCGCCATCTATCCGGCGACTAGTGAAAAATTTAAAAAAATAAAAAGAAAATCCCTCATTAAAATTAAGCTTATTGCACAGCTCTATTACAAATTGACAAGTATATCATATTAATTATATGAAACTTTCATTTTGTAAATGTCAAACCGTGCAACTGATTACTAGAATTGCGACTATTTCACTTTTAAAATTAAATTTTGGAATTTCTTTTTTTGGGTTTTTTTGAAACACCTTGTATAGGGTTGCCTGCAGTCAGCCTCGAGAATTTCTTGTTATTCCAAGATTTTAAGATATATTGTTCGAGGTGGCTGAATGGACAAACTGCCAGGTTGAATGCAGGCAACCCCATATATTCATGAACGGCATGTCTAGGGCAATCGATCCGCATCGGTTTTATCTTGCCACCTGATGAGGTAATTGACCCCATTTTAGGGGCTCATATAACATGGCTGAACTCGAAACCTGCCAGGGTTTGGGCTGGCAACCTATGTGGGTTGTTATTTCAAAATGTGTCTCTTTCGATAGGTAAACGTTTCGATCTGCTATCTTATGATGTAATTTTCGATCAAATTAACGATACGACGACGGAAAAAAATCAATGTTCTTCAAGGATATGCGATGGCAACCTACTAAAATCCAGTGTTCTTGAGTAGTATCTATTACTACATTACGTTCCTGATCTGCCACCTGGTGAGGTAGGGTATCGTGCAACGGGAGCTTGGTAGAGCAATTATGACTCGCTCTCCTGCTGCTGCTGCTATTTCGTCAGGTGTAGAGTTGGTGTCGAGAAAAACCGCAGCTTCCTTTTCAACGTGCGGATTTTATCGACTATGGACATCATTTGCTTCCTCCCTAAACCCAAGAAGCAGGATGTTGAGTTCAAACCACTAAAAGTATAGATGAAAATGAAAAGCTCTGGTTCCAATAAGGATTTTGAAGAGGCGAAGCTGGAGTACATGACATTTGATGCTTCACCTCTTCCACATTTGTTGTAAAAAATTTCACATTGGTTTGAGATCGCAGTAAAGTCAATGTCCTCACCAACGACTACCACTACATCATAGGTAGAGGCAACAGTTACAGCTGTAGTAATGATGAGCCTATCAGCATCTTTCTCTGCTTGGAGTACTTGAATGTTATGATTTCCCATTTTAGTTGCCAGCATGTTTATGCGAAGAATCTTGATTTTGTAATTTGGAACGAATTTCTGTTGAGAAACCTGTGTGGAAACCATGTTTCCCATCAAAGATTATCCCTCGCGATTAGTGTGACTTTGCTCTTCGAAGAAGCTCAGAGCTCTTTGTTTTCCTGTACAGCATACATGGGGTATCCATCAAAAACTACTGCCACGTTTGAGCCATAGTGAGCAGTAATGTGCTGTATGTATCTGTCAGCTATAGCACCAAATGATGAGCTTCGAGGCCACACAACTTTGTCCAACTTTGTCTTTGTTCCCTCTATCCACTTATACAAACTTGCTTCTCATTTAAGGTGACAGGTTGAAGTATTGGATACAAGGCGGATTTTAAAATATTGCAAAAAATTGCGAAGTTAAAAAAAAAATATAAACTTTGAAAGGCTTAATCTCGAAAACTATTGGGTCTACAGAGACAATACTACTTTTATATTGTATCGATTTAGTCTACTTTAAAAATTTCTCGAGAAAGTATCATAAAAAACTAGTCTTTTAGGATTATAACCGCCAAAATATGAAAAAGATCCAAAATTTTCGCGGATTTTTTCGATTTTTGACAAAGTTGCGTTCGGCGCACGAGGTCACAAACTTGGACTATTCATTGGGCCAATATCATGAACAAGTCTGCAAAAAATCAGAACTACTGGACTTGACGCAAGCGCTGATGTATAAAGTTACTGGAATAAATAGCAAGTTTACGCGTCTTTCTTAACAGACCTATGGCTGAGTTTAACTGAGGTCAAAAATGTCTGTGCACAGGAGTTGGCATGAGCTCATTCCGCCTGTCCCTTTCTTCTATCGGACATCCTTACCTTGTCGAGATCCCACGGATCTGCACCGAGCGCTTTTTATCATCTTTTATATTGCGCACTGTCAAGGAATGGAATTCCCTGCCTGCGTCTTTATTTCCGAGCTCATATAACTCAAATCTTTTTAAATTTCGAGTGAATAGGCATTTTCAGGGTAAACTTGCTACATCCTCGACTGCATCTTCGCCCTTGTGCTAGATTGTGGTCAAGAGCAAACCCTTTATTAATAAAAAATATGTCACGAGTAGAATATTTTGGAGTTTGTCGGACAAATTATTTTGGTATGAGCAACTTAAAACTTCTGTTTCTTCTGTTAGTATTTCTGTAAACTAGTAAACTTCTGTTAGAGTATATCAGTGGCGTGCATAGACATTTTAGGCAGGGTAGGCAGTGAACTTGTCTAGTTTTAATTGACTGCTCAAACTCGTTTCTATGCGACTTTTGACAAACGAAAAAACTTTCAACTTACCTAGCTTTGAGATGTTTTTCAGAAAGCTCATGCTTTTTAATCGCTGTATTAAGGTTATTCAAATCAAAATAACCCTGCGCCGTTCCATACGTTTTTATAACAGTTTGAAAACAAAATGCACAGAAAACAAAATATTTAAGCGGTTAGTATGCACACAACCCGTGAACCAATAACGAATATAGTATATTTTAGTAATGTCTTACTGCGGTACCTTTTTTTGCGTCAAATCCACGTATCGGCCTTTTGCGATAAGTAATGTTTACTTTTTCTTGAAAAGGTAAACTTGAAAAATTACGCAGTTTAGGCAAACAAACATCATCACCACACTTTTCACAACTTATTGCACTCATTTTGTTCTAAACAAATATCTAACAATCACTATAAACTGATAAAACAATAATTTGCAAAAGTTTTCGTACCTACGTAGTTGCAAAACAAAAACAAACCAATATGGCTGAATGCATCCAATAAGACAAAAAGGCCGCAAAATTAAAAAGCTATAACAGCCATTTCAAACTTACCGAATATTGAATTGACACTTCTCAATTTGGTAGAATCGCTTTATAGGCATAGCTTTTTTCTCCATACAATCAGTTTGTTAATATTTGGCGGGGGAGGCGAAACAGCCAATCAGAAGCCCCCATTTCAACACAAAACCTCAACAAAAAAGGCATTTCAAACGAGTGCTTTTAACGAATAATTAGAAAGGCAAATCCGCGCTCCTACGAGGGCTCTTACTAGTTCAGTATTAGAAGTTTAGATGGCGCTGTTTTGAAAAGTTAAAGGTTAGAGAAATGAAGATGGCGTTATTTCGGAAAACGTTTATTCGTTTCACAAAGATCTGTGATCGTTGGTGTACATTATAATATTTAATTTTTGTATTTTTTTTCCTTGAAAAGCCTAGGGTAGGCACTGCTTTTCTGCTTGTATGGAATGCACGCCACTGGAGTATATGGCATTTTAAAATAACCGAAAGGTAGTGTATTGTCAAAGAATAATGAGTACCTAGTTAAACATTATTTTTAGAACGTATTTTTCAAAAAAGCCGTTATCGATTCTCATAATCGGTTAATTAGGGTTCCGTAGTAATCTACGAACCCTTATAGTTTCGCCATGTCCGTCTGTCCGTCTGTCCGTCTGTCCGTCTGTCCGCAGGTTTCCTAAGAAAGACGTGGTACTACAGAGCTGAAATTTAGCATGATTATACATATAAATCACGCCGACAGAACTGTAGAGTAAAATCTTGAAAAAAATATTTTTTAGGTGTCTCCCATAGACGTGGAAGGGCGATGATTTTTTTTTTCTCACCAATATCATTGAATGGGATGTCAGAAGATAGCTTTTTAAAAGATAGAAGGGGTTTACTAATAATGTTTTTCGATTCAGCCCTCCGTTTAAGAAATAAAAATTTTTAAAGTGAAAATTTTTATCAAACACAATTTTTACCACACCGACAACTAAGCAAATTATGATATGGATCAAATTATGTCTATGATCAGCTAATCTTTCCCACAAACGTCACGTTAAGAAGTTTTACTTATTTATCTACTTGAGCGCTCTGCAATGTACCGCGAAACCGCGGTACATTGCGTACAGAATGTGATTTACACTGCTTTTTTGCAAAATTTATTTTTTTTACTGCAAAATAGAGTATGTTAAAAATAAATAATAACAATTTATCATCCATAATTTCAAAATCTCAACGTTTATAGAAAAAGTTTTACAGCCACTGCTTCTTTAATTTAATACACGGATCAAAATTCACGTATATTATGTACGACCGCGCCAAAACATCGGGAATAAAGGTAAAAAATAATATACGCGAATTTTGACCCCGGATGGTTTTAATTTGTTAAGTATATTGTATTTTTTAGTTGAAGTTTTTAAATAATAATGTTTAATCTTTTTACCTTAGTATGTACCTATACTTTTATTTTTTTAAATTTCACAGACTTCATTATTAACAACAGTCGAGCAGAAGCCTTTCTTTCAGCAACATTGAATGGACCTTTTACCACCCAATACAAAACAGCGACGAGATTCAATTATCAGTTTGAGCGATGGTATTTTAATGCAAGTGATTTTGATACCGGAAATCTAAAACGGCCTAAATGGATAGATGGTTATGCAAGATATCCTGACTGGCCATCGACAAACCATACTACACCTTGGCATGTTGAGGTATGCTTTTTAAGGATTTCGTAGTAAACTACGAACTCTCATAGTCAAAGTCAAAAATAGCTTTATTTCATTGAACATTTAATGTTATTTTAAATAAGTAAAAGTAGTACTTTAGTTTTTTTTTACTCTATGCCTATTCGTAAAAGTGCCGTTTTTCCCATAGAAGAATAGGCAAGAAACTCTGAAGGTTGCTCTTTTAAATTCAATCATACTTTCCCGTGAAAATTCGGATACATTAGTACTATTATTTATTCTGTAATTCGGAGAAATTACTTAGCCTGTTATTCAGGGATACTGTAGCATTCTATACTTAGTTTTTTTTAGCATTAGAATCTTGTAAAATTTGAGTCTTTCATATATATTACGTCAATGTGTGGCGAATGAAAAAATATGAATAATTGCATATTGTATTTTAAATTTATGTTTTTAGGTTCTAAATGCCCAATAATATGACAGTTTATTCATTTTTTTAATAATATTACATTATTATTTAAATTTATACTACGAAACTTAAATTAATACAAATAAACAATTCACTTCGAAAAGATTAACCTATAAAAGACTTCAAGAAGTAGAAGTTGCACACATAAAATGTCACAGCACAAGTCAAACTTCACTCATCTCTCACAAGAGTGCGGTGTAGTTAGTAAATTTTGCAGTTTGAGGAATTCCAATTTTTGTTAGTTTTTGTGGTTGTTTTTGGTAATTTTTAAACGTAAACAGTTTAAAGCCCGCGCGATAACGGCGTGCGGGGAGAGGCGTTAAAGGGGGCCGAGAGAGGTGCGGGCGGAAATGTGCCCGTACGGTTTACCTTATAGTTGTTGTTTTTCTTATAATAGGTCTTTACCTATGAAATTGCAAATTTTTTCTCAAGCTTTATTTTATTCATAATTTATTTGATTGAACAGCTATTACTAAAATTGTTTTTTATTTAAAACATTGGTCATATAACGGAGATATTGAGTCAAATTAATACATATTTATTTTAGATTTATTTGATGAAAAAGAAGCTCAAATATAGCTCTTTTCATCCGTTGCCCGTTTCATTGCTTATTTTTGCTGTACCTTTGTTACAGTTACAACTTTCAATAAAGAAAGTATGATGAAAATTAACTTAATGTTGTCCAAACCATCCCACAAAATTTCGCTAAATTTGGATTTCGCATTCCCGAGAAAAATCCAAAAACGTTAGTATGGAAAATTCAGTTTTCCAAAAATATTGTATGAAAAACGGCAATTTCATAGGTAAAGACCTATTATAATTACGTTCAATAAAGGACGAGTATGAAGCCCGTCCGAGTGGACTGAGGCGCAAGGTTTTAAATTCACCAAATATGCTTCCATCGCCTAAAGACAACTTCCCCAATACAGTGGATATAGTCTCAAAGACATAAACAACTGCAGGGACATCTAAAGCTACAATACATTAAAAGAAAAAAAATTGATGGCGATGTGCAATCTCTGCCTCCTAGCCAAAGAAAACCGTGTAGGTTGGTAATTTGGTTCTCTCTGGAGTCCGATGAAAGTGCACAACTTTTCTTTTCAATAATGAGATAACAAGACTTGACGAAATTCAGGCAGTGTTGATTGAAAATACATAATACTTACATCATGAAAGCCAATCCTTACTAATTCCTTACTAATTATAACTGCCGTACTCAGAGACGTCAATTATAGTTAAGTACTGTTAAACTCTGATGTTGCCTCTTTCACTCTTGTTGATATAAACAAGGATAGCATGACATTTAATTACTTCTTAACTTTAATAATTGACGTCTCTGAGTACGGCAGTTATACTATAAATGCGAAAGTAACTCTGTCTGTCTGTCCGTCTTTCACGCCATCTTTCACTACTGAACCGATTTTGATGTGGTACAGAGATACATTAGAGCCTGAGAATGGACATAGTCTACATTTTATCCCACAGTTGAGCACGATATAACCTGTGGTACGCGCGGGCGGAGCCGCGGGCGGAAAGCTAGTCTAACATGCTGAACATGCAGGCGCGTTTGAAACTGTACTTTGCTACTATGCTGTTTGGGGTTGTAAAGTCTAATAAGCCAGAATATTTATTTAATAAGCTTGATTGGCGAGCAGTGCGGTGCAAGCAGAGAACCTGTGCTATTCCTCTTGCTGTTCCTAAACATAGGACAACTGCTTTTAGAGGCAGCTTTAGGTATAATACTAGCGAATGCTGGAACAACCTCCCTCCTTACGAGATGTAAGTAGTGTCCAACGATTCAAGCTTTTATATCGTAATCATCTTTTATCTGTTCAAAGAATATTATATACCTAATATATTTATATTGCTTCTATTTCCTAATATTAACGCTTATTTTTCATATTTTATTTTATTATTACTTATGAAATTATGCTCAAACGATTTGTTCTTCTTTTTTTACATACGTTTACATACAAAATATCACATTATTTATGCCTATATATTTGCATTTATGTTATCTATGCTAGTAGACTAGTGGGTGTACGTGTCGTGCTCGCTTCGCGCTTTATTTAATAAGGTGCTGACAGAAAATCAGCGCTGTTGACTCTCAACAGCATATGCTGAGTCAGAACCTATTCGCTGACACAACACTGTTGATAAGGCTATGCTTTACGCTATGCTTTAACTAATTAACTTTGTGCTTTATTGTGTTTCTTTTAATTGTTTAATTGCGTTTTGTCTAGTGAATAAATGTTATCTATGTCTATGTCAATGTCTAGTCTACTATAATTTTCACTTAAGCTAAGCATGTGTCTGTACCTAGCGATTGACCATGCCCTGCGTTTTAACGAATACACAAAATAATTAGTTCTATATTTGTTCTATCTAAATAATACATATTATATACAGTCACGGAATGAAAACCTTCGCCAGTTTTCAAATCGATTCCTTTATCGTGCCCAGAGCACATGTTACCTTTTGAAAATTTGATACAGAACTAAATATTGCCTTGAAAATTATGCTTTATAGTTCTTTAAAAAAGTTCAAAACTGATTTAGCTCAAGATTTGTGTTGAGTAAGAAGATTATTATCATAGAAAAGTTAGCACATGTTAAGATAAACTAAAAACTTTTTTATTTTTTATTTTTTTATTATAAGATGGGTCAACTCTTGACCTCAATCTTCACCATAAAGGTCAAAGATGAGGTCGACGATGGAACGAGTTAACACAGAAAATGCCTATAAAGGCACTGGTACTCCCACGCACCGACGGAACATAGCAGGCTGTTTGGCGTCGGACTTCGGTAGGAGGGTGGTCGCGAACCAGACGGCCCTTAAACATTTTGGTTATATCTATGAACAAAATTAGGTGTTGTCATTTCTAATGTCTGTCAAAGATGTTAAACATCATATAGAACTGATACAGTGTCACCAACTTATCTGTAGAATGAGCAATGGCCCCACGATCGAAAAGGGGTTGCCACCTAATACAAAAATAATCGACTTAGCTTATTTTTAACCCCCGACGCAAAAAGAGGGGTGTTATAAGTTTGACCGCTATGTGTGTGTGTGTGTCTGTGTGTCTGTCTGTGGCACCGTAGCTCTCAAACGGGTGAACCGATTTGGATGCGTTTTTTTTTATTTACAAGCAGGTTTTTTGGCGATGGTTTTTAGATACGTTTTATCAAAATCGGTTCAGCCGTTTCAAGGTCATCAGCTCTTTTGTTAGCTGCGGTAGGGTTCTTAGACTCTTAATGTGTATTTACTTTACTTTCAAACATACATGTGACCTAAAACTTGAAACACTCATGTATCCTTAATAACTATGCAGGATTATGGAACTCTTGGTCTGATGCTGCAGCCAGGATATCCAGAACACTAGCACACTCTTAAAAAAATAATAGCAGATATTTCGTGTTTGGACTCGTTTTGATCAGTATTTGATTCTGCATACAATGCAACGGTGGCAACAAGGTGAGCTGATGTTGTTAAAATCCGTTAAATTTTTGACATACCTACGTACCTGATGGTTTAAAAACAAAACAACCAAACATAATTTTGATGAATGTTTTATAGACAAATCTATATCCTTTTAGATATAACTGTACTTGTCATTAATTATTTTGAAAATAAGTTAAACATTTTGAAATAAAAATTAAATTAAAAATTTAAACCCCGACGCGACATTATAGCGCCATTTTAATGAGCAAACCCTATCGTACCATCCATCGATTTCGATAATTAAAATATATATAGGTATTTCTGAAATGAATTTGATGGCTCAACGAAAGGTATTATTTTTTACTTTTTAAATGTCCGCTTTACTTTTTTGCGGGGGGGGGGGGGGTTTAAATTTTTAATTTATAATGCTCTCTAGTACATGACATTAAAACCATGACTTTTTTACTTTTCGGTGCCTTGCTCGCTATTACAGATAAAATATATATACCTATAAGTAAATACAGAGATTGATGATACAGACATCGGACCTGAATGAACGGTAAGGGTCTTTTAGCCATTTAGCTTCGAAAGCATTAAAATAACACATGTTATTCTTAATAGTTTATTTTATTAATACTTAAAATAATAAAACGTTGCCCTTTAGACACAGGTTCCAGAATTCTATCTGTTTCTTGACTTTGCCAACACTTATTAGTGGTATGTGAAGAATGTATATACGTCTCATCCAATTATACAATTGGCCGAGGGATAGCTGATAAAGTGTTTTGTTTTAATTCTTGTAAATATTTAGCTCTCCACGCTACAATGTCATGACGCTCGGTTAAAACCTTGTGGTTGGTTTGTGTTTTTCGGTAACGGAAGCCAATTTCTCGCAACAATTTACGAAGTGTTTCCCTGCCACCTTTGAAATGTATTTCGTCTTTCAGTACCGTAAGCAATTTATTGATAGCAGGCAATTCCTTTTTAATCGAATAAAAATCATGCACTTTTTTCGGTAACGGAAGCCAATTTCTCGCAACAATTTACGAAGTGTTTCCCTGCCACCTTTGAAATTTATTTCGTCTTTCAGTACCGTAAGCAATTTATTGATAGCAGGCAATTCCTTTTTAATCGAATAAAATTCATGCACTTTTCGCCTGATTACTCCTTGATCAAAACTGTCGACATCTATTTTGCCACATGTCCTTCGTCTCGATTTTCCTGGTGTGGTTATTTTGGTACCAGTTTTTGTAGCAAATTCGCCTTCTTGTGCAATTTTATAAGTTGTTGATAGACCAACACCTAAAACAGAAGTAAAGTCCTCATTAAACTAATATAACTTGAGAAAGTCGTCTTGTGATTAAAAACGTCACTGTTTAGATTTCACGAATCATATTATGTAATAAACTTATATTTCTGACATAATCAATAATTTATCCCGAAACATTATAGAGTTCCTTGGAGAACGCGATAACCAAATTTCACATACACGAATCCGCGGGCAATATCTAGTTATTTATTATTCAAATTTAAATAAAATTGTGAAACTTTCATTGAATAATCTGGTAGCACTAACCTGTAGCGGCAGCAATGCGTTTGTATACGTGAACAAATGGTATTATTGGGGTTTCTTTCTCCTGTATTAAAGAATGATTTCATTTTGAGAATAATTTCTCGTACACCACTTTTAATAGCTTTCGGCATGATTTTCACATAAAATACTCAGAAATATTTGGAAAAACAAGAACTCGATTGAACAGCACAGACTACATCGACTGACATCAACAAAATGACGTTTTCAAAATGGCAACAGTTGTTCCGCTTTTGGCCGTTCTACAGATAAGTTGGTGGCACTGGAATATATTCCAAAATGTCTTTTGATAGCAAACTTCACGTTTATTGTTGGCGGGAATGATTCTTATGCAAGTGCAAGATAAAACTGACATTAGATGACGAACCTGGTAATTGATAGCAAACGTCATAATGATTTAAATGGTAGTGGCATTGTTTTTGTTCTGGAATGTTGGCATAATTTATTCCTGTGTTAGTGCAAGCAAAACTCGATCTTAAGGTGGCGAACTTTTTTATTCCTTGACTGTACAAAATTTGTTCCGTTTTAGTTTTTTTATAAAAATTGACTTCACCTATAACAGTTAACCAGCGATGAACTTTTAAATTACGAACTTTGAAAAAACAAAATCCACATAGGTGTTTAGTTCTACATCAACTCTAATAACTTACTTATCTACTTTTCACTTATAAAATTCATTGCTTTTAATTTAAAAAAATATACAAGGAAAAGTAAAGCTATAAGTATTGTATTGGAAATTCTAAGTATAAAAGTATTGCAAATTCAAACTACAAAAAAATGGAGTGACTTTTACCTAGGTTAATTAGCTTAAATAGGTTTAAAATGATCTCATTTAGTCGTCGTTTCTTTATACACATCGTTTTTCAAAGCACCCTGTATATTCTCTAGTACCTACCGCCAGGCGGTGCGCCTCTGTTATCTTCCCCCTCCAAGCAACACCCCCTGTGATACCGAAGGCTACCGATCTTTATCGACTTTTTTTACTTATAACTATTCCAAGTGGCATACTTTAATTTGTGCCAGCTTAGCCAACCCAAGAAGATTTTTGGTATAGTTTACAGATTTTCATATTTTTGTTACAGGTATCTGAAATATTCTCTAGAAAACGAACATATTCATATTATCTAACGAAAATTGTGATAAGCTATGCAGGGTGGATGGATCGAAATCTTTTGGTAAGTACTTCATCTAAATATCTAAATGTACTGCTTCAACCAGTTGTTTTTTCAGCATAACTCAATAAAGAAAATACAATTAGACACAGTCACTTATTCTTGGTAATGTTTCATAAACACAGGTTAATTCACAAATTATTCAACTATAAAAATGACAATTTATTAACAAAAAAAAATAAAAATAATTAAAGTCAAATTAAAATACAAATAAGGTAAATTATTTTTTTCTGAAAAGCTATAGAAAAAAATGTCATAGGGTCATAAAATTTTGCATCGCTTATTTTATGACAATTAAAAATTATATATGGTGCATGTGGTATACCGAACTAGAAAATGAACTAGAAAAGTTCTAAAATAATTGTAAAAGCTATGATACCATTAGTTTTTTTAGGGTTCCGTATCCAAAGGGAAAAAACGGGACCCTATTACTAAGGCTCCGCTGTCCGTCGGTCCGTCTGTCACCAGGCTGTATCTCATTAACCGTGATAGTTAGACACTTGAAATTTTCGCAGATTATGTATTTCTATTGGCCCTATAACAAAAAATACTAAAAACTAGAATAAAATAAATATTTAAGGGGCTCCCATACAAAAAACCTGATTTTTTTGCTCGTTTTTATAGATAAGTCTATTCGAGGCTGTATTACATGAACCGTGATAGATAGACAGTTGAAATTTTCACAGATGATGTATTTTGGTTGTTACCATAACAAAAAATACCAAAATACAACAAACGTGATTATTTGCCGTTTTTATAGATAAGATCGTCTGACGCTGTATTTCAAGAACCGTGATAGACAATTAAAACTTTCACAGATGATGTATTTCTGTTGCCGCTATAATGACAAATACTGAAAAACAGAATAAAATAAATATTAAAAGGGGCTCCGATACAACAAACGTGATTTTTTGCCGTTTTTATATACGGAACCCTTGGTGCGCCAGTCTGACTCGCACTTGGCAAGCTTTTTTAAATGCTCCTCAAAGTTGAAATGAAGATATGTTTTCTTCCCTTCTTAAGACTTTGATGGCTCACCATAGTTTTAATTTACATCATTTAACACAAATAAGTAGAACAGGATACATTACAGATAATAAAAACAAAAAATGTAGACCGTAACACCAATAAAAAAAGTTATGATAACAAACAGTGCAACTTTCAGCAATATTTTTTAAAATAAAATAATCTTTAAAAAAAACTATTCAGCAAAAACGGTTAGATTGGCCAGAGCACATAGCCGATGAACCTAACTACTCAACCTACTCGTTTGGCAAACGCGCTCTTCCAAACACCCTATAAAATGTTGCTTGAACACGTCAATATAGTGAATTACATTAGGGTCAGTTCATACCGCGACGTGACGAGACGCGATGCTGCGCGCACACTCAAAATTGAATTTTATTAATTAGATAGGGAGTCATGGAGGGAACGGAGAGAGGACTTTGCCCAGCAGTGGGACACATAACGGCTACATTAGATAAGATAAGATAAGATGTGAGAATTTAGAATACGTCGCACCACGCAGCGCTGCGGCTCGAGATGCCTCTTGGCGTGCCGCGGCGTTCCCACAATGAAATGTTTATCTTTTCATGTAATAAATTACATTTAATTTTGAGTGGCTCTATTAAAAGTGCGCGCAGCGTCGCGTCACGGTGTGAACTGACCCTTAGAACTTTTGACTTTGCGTCTATTCGCAAAGGTGCAGCCCAACTAGCAAAAACTTGTTATATAATTGCTATTAAAGCTATTTTTCTTTGTTTCATAAAAGTTTTATTAACATTTATAAAACGCAAAATGGGCACAAATTATAAGGGCTAAATCAATGTAGACGTTTTATAAATACCATATAATAAGCTAATTTCCCTTCATCTTGCCATGTAAAAGCAAATTGAAAGCTAATTAGCTTTCTATGGGCAAGGAATTTACTTTTTACATAACAAATTACCCTTGGAACTGCTAACAAAATTCGGCTACAAGGGTGATTCGTTATTTAGTGGCAATCGAAAATTATGATTTAAGAATATATTAAAGTCAGGTAATGCATGCGCTGACTAGCTAAATTTATTAAAATATCAAGTGTCCATTTTAATAAATTATTGCCTACTTCCATTTATCAACGCACTTTTTTGCGTATAATACGGAAGTTTGTTTATGTGGGAGACGATTTTTGTGAGAATTGTGGATGACTTTTGTGATATTTTTTCAATGTGCCTCGTTAATTATTATTTTTCATTATAAATTAAAACCTTTTTTAATTTAAGACTTCGGGTGATTTCTATTATAAGAGGAATAAGCTAATTCATTGCTTTTATAAATCATCTATAAGTAATGTACTCTTATAGTAGCTGGTTTGTAGTTAACCAGTAAAATAAGTTCAGCCATATTAAAGAATATTAGGGTTCAGTGTCCACAATCTATTATTTTAAACCCCTTTTACTTTGCATCGTCAACAAGTAATCAGGTGGTTGTGGACCGTTATTTAAAAAAAAATGAGTTTCACCAATTGCTTGATAACGTGCAATGGTCTTGGGAAACCACACATCTATATCTGCTATATACGAGTATACATATTATAAAGAGGAAAGATTTGATTGTTTGTTTATTTGTTTGCATTGAATAGGCTCCGAAACAACTGGACCGATTTGAAAAATTCTTTTATCATTAGAAAGCTACATTATCCCCGATGGACATAGGCTACATAATTCTCTCGAATTCCCACGTGAACGAAGTCCCAGGCGGAATGCTGGTTTTGTTATAAGGAGAAAATGTTTCGAATGTTCAAAAATTAAGTAGCTAAGTATTAAAAAGAAAAAAATTAATATTATTTTGTAACATAATAGCGTTGAGCCAGTTGTTCAATTAGTCCGTTGTGCCAATAATGTACATTGTCCATTTCAGTTATGTTTATTATAACTTTGTTACTTTTAAGAAGTGTGCGTGCATCTTTAGGTAATGAATAGAGAATTATTTTGTTTACAATTTCAAATAGTTTATTTAAAGCACAATGAGTAATGTTATAGTCAACAGCCCATTTGCCAATATCACTTGAACTCATATTTTTTCTTGTCACTCTTTAAATCACTGTCATTCTCATCAACTGATTCATGCGACACTTTGATCTTTCAAGAATTCTTCATCAAAAGTCTCATTGTTAAAGTTTTGAAAAAGTAATTGTACTGGACCCTCATCGTCGTTTTCTTTCATACTCGCTCTTGATATTCGAACAAATGTATAAGAATACTGGTTTTGTAGCGGTCATAAAGAGAATTAGCCAAGATTATATTGATTTATAAAAGCTATGTAACTTGCTTTTTTGCATTAGCTTTATAGTTGCATTTTAACAAACACTAAAAAGGTATAAGTTTTTTAATAGTCATATTACTATTTTTGATCACATGAGACTAAAACCACTACATGACATAATTATTACAAGACTAAAAAGCCATATTATATGCTTGTATAAGTTTATTGTTTTATAATGGAATTTAATATTGGTTTTATAAACGTCTGTAAGAAAAGGTTTCAAGGCTGATATACCATATTAGCAAAAAATACTTATAGCATGCCATTATAAAGAAAATTATTAAACTAATGCTGTTATAAAACATAAACAAGAGTTATATCCTTATAAATCATCCGTTATATAGCATTTTTGCTTGTTGGGAGTCTTTCTTAGGAGAAGAATACCTGCAGAATAGTTCGCAAATTTCTCCAAAATCAAATTACAGTCCATCATCATCATCACCATGACTTAGATCTGTGGTCGCCTTAACCCCGGCATCTCAAAAAAAAAGTCAAAAATTGCTTTATTTTCATAGAACATACATAAAGCGCTTCTTGAAAACGTCATAATAAATACATTAGCAAAATAGTGAATTGAATTAGCATTTTTGACTTTGCACTTCTTGAGATACTAGAGTTTATTAAAATTTAGAAAATAGATAATAATAAGTCCTACTTGATCTAAATAAATGAGTCAGATCAATTGTCATTTTAAAATGCGCACTTTTAATTTTTACAGGATCCATTACTCGGTTTTGAAACCAGCAGGTCGCACAGACATTGGTACATAAAAGAAGCATATCGAATACAATATACAGCAGAAAAAATGGGACGCTTCAACGTCCCTGAAAATAGTCATCACCTTTACAATTTTAATGACTTTACAAATTCAAAAGATGTTTATACGCATTTTCACTTTTTCGAAGCTGTGACCGGACGAGATTCTTCAAGAGATAGAATACTGGCAAATGGTACCAAAGTCGAGCATATAAGGCTAATTTACTCATTCAGATATTGTATGAATACCGAGTACAATCAATGGGGAAACATACTGCGCGACAAATTCAGTGACAAAAGTAATCAAATAGGCAAGATACTTAGGAATGAACCAAAAAAAACCCCACATGCTGAAGCGCTGGCATTTTCAATTACACTGCTTGAAGGTATGGAACCAAACTATACTACAACTACGACTACCACTGAAGATTCATTTGTTTCAGTTGATGAGAACGAAGGCTTCAAATACATGTGTCATTTGATGGTTGGGATTGGAATTTTACTAGTACTCCAGGTAAAATTGTTTGTGTAATATCGCCATACAAATAGAGACGGTGCACTCGAGACAAGTATGCTTTTCGCTGCAGGCATAAAATTATTTTTTTAAGTTAATTCTAAAAATTTGTAACACGTTTATACAATGGCGATTTCATTTTAAAAAATTAAAGAAAGTGTCATCGAACATTCTCAGTTTTTGAAGACGAAAAAATATAAACTATGTCAATAAATTTACGTGAAGCATGTGTCAATTAGGAAACTTTTTAAAGCTAACTCCGTTAATAGTTAGTTAACTCCTCAGGCAGTATAAAAATCACAAAACAAAAAACCTCTTTTTGTCATTTGCAGCTCGAGCATGATGAGCGACAAACTCGCGCGGCGTGCCACTCAGCTTTCACCTTCACTTTGATTACGTGAGGGCCCCGCGCAAAGGCTTTTTCAACGTTAATATTTTGACATTGAACCGCAGCTACTGCTCTATATTAACTACTGGTCTCCTCATAAAAACACGATCAATTTCACATTATACGTGTAATTTTCATATGACCGGTGGAGGAGAAAGTACCGATTACCTTATCGAATCATAAAGTACCGATTGCCTTTTCGGATCAAGATTTAGCACTTTTTTACATAATATTTTTATTTTGATTATTATTAGGTACTCGTATTTAATTAAATAAACATCAAAATATGTTTGTCAACTACAGCGCCAAGTACTATTTTTAAAACTTAGCAAGCATACTTACCCCTCACCACCATACATAGTCATTTTATACGCTTTTAAACCGCAAATGTATGTGTTGCCTGTAAAAATTCGAATAGCAATTTCACTCATACAGCCATTGACTTTGATGATGTCCCCTATGGAATATTTATTTATATATTTTTACCAATAATTGGAGTTACTTTTCTTTTGATGCCAGTCTGTTTTTTTTTTTAAATTCTAAATATGAGCATTCTCCTTTGTTCCTATTTCAATAGCTATGTTGTAGTATAATAGTATAAATATTAATAGTCTAAATATTAGATTCATAGGTTGGGAGCCTGGTGCACTATATTACAAACTAATTGCCTATCACGATCTTTCATCAATACTGAGTTAATTTATTATTTTTTTATCAGTACCCGTATTCTATACCATTCGATTCGAAACTGAAGCACGGAAACACTCAGTGCATCCCTCTTTTGCGGTATCTAGATGACAGTGACGGGTATAGTCTTGTCGAATATCAGATTCGTGTAGACTGATCTAGAATACGGGGGGTGCAGTAGATAGCGCGAATCGGATGACGATATTTTGCATTCTGATTTCATCATATATATTATGTTACTGTGAATGTCCGATATTAGTGAATGTTAAGATGCACCGGTGTATGTCGACAACCACCAATTTCGATGGTATAACTCAAAAACTGTTCTTAATTTATACTTCAATCGGACATACACCGGTGTATGTTAACATACACAGAGGAGATACAGTGAATCTTAGATTCAGCGATTTTCAATTTGTGTGAATGTTAACAAACGCCAGTGTTTGTCAAAAAAGCGAGAGAGTCATATACTGTCCTCTCTTTATTCCACGCTCAGGGTTGAAAATCGTAGTATAATTATACTATTTGTACCACTATTTCATAAAGTGTAGTATGTGGTGTTGTAATGCTAGTATAATATGCGAAAATACCATAATATTTATAAACTAGTGGAAGGGTATTATTTAATGTAATTTTTAACTATTTTCTGTCTTTCTGACAGAGTAGGACTTGTTACGTATTTTTTCCATGAGTGTGAGTGAGATGACGAAATTTTTCTATAGGTAATGATT
The DNA here is from genome assembly GCA_949987775.1 of Aproaerema taeniolella. NCBI lineage: Eukaryota > Metazoa > Arthropoda > Insecta > Lepidoptera > Gelechiidae > Aproaerema > Aproaerema taeniolella. The sequence goes on from OX465260.1 coordinate 11,709,900, forward strand.
TGCTAAAATAAAGTAAAACGATTTTTTTTATATCGCTGTTTCCTTTCTTTAACTTAATGAAATAGGCTAGAAACAGATACAAAGAATATTACTGTATTTTTTTTAATCTTAAGTCTTGAATATTAATACTTATCGTGTCGAAAACTTAAATTACATGAATCAGTCAAATAAACCGCCCCTTGTTACCGCAGGCATCATAATTTCGCTCATAATGAACATTGACCAAGTCGTCGTGGTCTACGAGTATGATAATAGCCACCGGTGAATGACTGATATCGTCATGAAAAGGATAAATAACGGTCATTCACCAGCTATCTTGGTGGATGTTAACAGTCACCAAAGTATCTTAACATACACTACATTTCGGACATTCACAGTAACATATGTACTACCGTATACTTCCGTCGAGGGGGAGATACTAATGATCATCGGAGGTTAATTGACGCTTGCTAAACGTGAATATATCGACAGAATTTACATCTGATAACGTCAAAAGTTAAGTACCAATGTTCGATGACACTTTTTGTAATTTTTGTTAAATGAAGTTGCTATACTATGAATGTGTTTGCTTATTTTCAGAGTAGACTTGAAAAGCTCTTTCATTTGATATACTCATGATAGGCTCAGGAAAACAAAAAAGTGGCGAGAGGGGAAAGTTGACAGGTCGGAAATGAACCATGCGCTCGCGCAACAACATGACTTTTTATTCTCGTAAACCTTTACGAATGTGTTTGTTTATTTTCTATGAATGTGTTTGTTTATATTCAGAGTAGAGTTGAAAAGCTCTTTTATTTGATATACTCATGATAGGCTTAGGAAAACAAAAAAGTGGCGAGAGGGGAAAGTTGACAGGTCGGAAATGAACCATGCGCTTGCGCAACAACATGACTTTTTATACTCGTAAAGGTCTCTACAATACCATCCGTAAATAGTTGGCGGTCCTCATAAAATGCAAGCAAAATGCGCCTTAAAGCCTGCTTTTCTAAATGCCTTCTTCTGTAATATTCCTTGGAGAATCAGTTTGGTGAACTGATTTACATCTAATTCTTAATTATAGCTTGCTAATTTACTGTACATAAATCTTTTATTTAATAATTTTATTTCACAGGTGAAAGTAATGACAATTTTCATTATTATTGGCATAGCCAGCTTTTCGATTTTATCATATTTAGAAGGCCGCATGCCAGCCAAATTACATTTTATAAATTTCGCAATAAATTACGTACTTTACAGCATGTTAATTGTTATGTTTCTCGCCGATAGTGGTGTTTTTGGATACATAGCTTTACTGCTTAAACTGGTTAGTTCATAAAATGTAACACAATATTACGATAAGTAGTAGAGGACCAGAAAAAAGATTGTCCTTCATGCATCTATATATTTTTTTTCCTGGTTGATCTCATAGTTATACAAGCTGTTAATCTAGAAGTGCATAAGATTCAATAGTAAATCATGCTATCAACTAATGAAGACTGTACCTAAGTTCATATGATGGCGGCCGGCGGCGGCGGCACGGGCGGTGTAGCAAGCGAAAGAAAGCGCGCGCGCATTCGTTTCTTCACTACAGAGGTCTCGTATGCACTGGCTGGCGCTGGCGACGCGTACTGGCGCATAACCGAGCGAACGGCCGGCGTGGTTTATCGACGAAAAAATAATAAATCAAATTTTTAATAAAAAAATGTTTATTGTTATATTTATTGTTTGGGTTTAGAATCAGCAGTATTACTACCTCAGAAAATGTGACGTACTTCTAGATTAACAGCTTGTATCATCTCTCCTTGTCACAACCCTGTCGAAGGACTACACGATGAAGTGGACGTAGTTAAAATCCCAGGTGGTTGTAAAGCCCAGGAGGTTGTTACATTACGAAACTAGTAGCATAAAATTAGTTTCATGACATCAGTTTCATTAACAACTAGCTTTTCGCCCGGGACTTCATTCCCGTGGGAATTTTCCCGTCAATTTTCCAATGTTTTTAATAGTTATTCTGCTATTCGGGACGGAGAGAAATACAACAAATCAAAAACCATGGAAATCGGTCCAGCCGATCTTGAGTTATAAGTGGTGTAACTAACACGACTTTGTTTTATATATTTAGACTAGTTGATGCCCGCAACTTCGTTTGCGTGTTAATTTTTTTTTGTACAGAGTACACAGATTGAAAACATCTATCTTACATGATTTAGTTTTTTACAAACACAAGTTTTTTCCCGCTAATTCCCGTTCCCGTGGGAATTTTGCAATATCCTGTTGCAACTAAGCTTTAAGTTTACTAAGGTACCTGCATGCCAAATTTCAAGCGTGTAACTTAAGCGGTTTAGATTTTTCATACAAAAGGGTTTTCCCGCTAATTCCCGTTCCCGTGGGAATTTCGGGAATTCCTTTCTTAATGCACCTCTACGGTACCTAAGCTACGTCCCTTCTAAATTTCAAGTGCCTACGTTTAGCCGTTTAGGCTGTGCGTTGATATGTCAGTCAGTCAGCCAGTTTCTCCTTTTATATATTTAGATTTCATGTGTAACGTCAAGTTTTACAATGCATGCATCGTCAAACATGTTTACACGTAAAATTGTTGATGAAACTAGTGTCATGAAACAAATTTTATGCCAGTAATTTCGTAATGTAATCCTGGCTTAATAGTAGGCTTTATTTTCTTCTTTTGCTTACGCTAATATTCGCTTTGAAACCATATAGTATGTAGCCGATATAAATTTTATTTAAACATGTAAAGTACTAACTTTCCGCTCGGGACTTCGTTCCCGTAATAATTTGGGAAAACTATGTAGCCTACTTATTTGTTAATCCAAGGTGTCAGCTACCTTCATACAAAATTTTATCAAAATTGGTCCAGCCGTTTTAGCGTGAAAGAGTAACAAACATCCATACATGTATACATACAAACGTTCGCGTTTTTAATATTAGTAAGGATCTGGTTTTTTGGAAAATAGAAAAACCATTCAATAGAATCCTGGCAGTATTTTCGATAAGTTGCACCGTCATAGGAAATCCTTACTTATCATCATCATCATCATCAGCCTGTATCAGTCCACTGCTGGACATAGGCCTCTCCTATTGCACGCCACTGAGCTCGGTCTTCAGCTCTCCTCCTCCAACCACTGCCCGCTATTTTACGAATATCGTCACCCCACCTAGTAACAGTAACTTATATAAGTAAGGATTTAAGTAAGGATTATATTATTTAATATTTTATAATTATAATATTATATTATAATAATTATAATTTATAATTATATAATATTATTATAATACTAGCTGTACCCGCAACTTCGTACACGTGCGCAAACATGATTTAATTTAATTACAAACACCGTGGGCGAAAAACTAACAACCAACACTATTAAAATATTATAAATGCGAAAGTAACTCTGTCTGTCTGTCTGTCTGTCCGTCTTTCACGCCTAAACTTTTGAATTTGATGAAATTTGTTATAGAGATAGATTAGAGCCTGGGAAAGGACATAGGCTACATTTTATCCCACAGTTGGGTACTATATAACCTGTAGTCCAAGCGGGGAAAGCTAGTAATTAATAAAACGGGCAAGTGCAAGACGGACACGTGCACGAAGGGTTCTGTACCATTACCTATAAAACCTATAAAAAACCTACATAATACCTAAAAAAGCCAGATGGTCAGATGACCTAAAGAAGATAGCAGGTAGTGGCTGGATGAAAAAAGCGGAGGATCGTGCAAAGTGGCGCACCTTGGGGAAAGCCTATGTTCAGCAGTGGACTGCAATAGGCTGATATGATGATGATGATGATGATGTTGACCTATAAAACCGGCCAAGTGCGAGTCGGGCCCTATAAAAACCATTATTTCTATAAAAACGGCAAAAAAATAACGTTTGTTTTATGGGAGCCCCCTTAAATATTTATTTTATTATAGCTTTAAGTATTTTTTGTTATAAGGCACATAGAAATACATCATCTGCGAAAATTTCAACTATCTAACTATCACGGTTCATGAAATACTGCCTAGTGACAGACGGACGGATGGACGGACAGCGGAGCCTTAGTAATAGGGTCCTGTTTTTTCCCTTTGGGTACGGAACCCTAAAAAAGGTACAATTAACCCCGCCCTATTCTTGGGAATACTCAGCTAGGATGTATGGAGGACCACACATCAGTTACTAAATGCGTAAACTCAATGAAAATGGAGTAACCTATTGCGCTGACCTCTGTACTGTCTTTACTGTTAAGACATATGGAGTTGTAGTTTGAACGATTTTAAATTACCAATCTACTTTTTTGCAGATGTTCCGCAATAAGGCACATAAACTTATGATATTTTTGTGCTTCACTGTCTCTTTATTAACAATACTACCTTTTTTTGGGAATAACATAATCAGTTTGATATTTATGACACCAGTGGCAATCAGGTAAGTTTCTTTTATATATCAGTTATGTATAGCAACTTGTTTTTAGTACAAATCTTGTTTCGTTTGAGATTAGATGCCGTTTCGTGGGTTGTTCAAAAATATTTATGGGTGGCCCAGCAGGTGACGTCCAAAGGAAAAATTTGGGTGCCCCGTGCCAGGGGGCATACAGATCACCTCCATGTATATTCCGAGATTTTTTTGAGGTTTAGAAGTTATTACATATTAAAAGAAATTTTCGTTTTTTTTTACCCAGCATCAATTTTAATTTTTTTTTCTCTTTTTGTTTAAGATTATGTAAAAATATATTTATAGTAGATAGTGAGGGAAATAGCACCTACCATTTAAAGAAATTGATGTGCCTGGTTATTATGGAACATGGTTTAAATTTAACTTAAAATTTCGAATTGACACTTCAGCGAAATCTTTTCTAAACTTCAAGTTTGTAAAAAAATAATTGAGATAAACCTGCAAGTACGAAACACCTTTTAAAAACTTCGGAAATTTTTCATCTTTACGAATCACATAAAAAAGATAAAAAAATAGCCCTTAATAGCACGTAATTCGCGTTTAACTTTAAGCAAGGGCCATCGTAGGCGGTTTCCTAATTAGTAGAGGGCCGTTACAACAAAAAACGGAAAAAGCTCGGAACCCAGTTCCACTGAATGGATTTTCGTGAAACTTTTTTATTACATAGCTGGAGGTATAAATAAAAAAGTTTACCCCTCAGAATTTGTCGATCTCACTTTTTTTATCAACAGTTAATTGAAAAATTAGGGTTTTTTTTTATATAGATTAGGTAATGTTAATATTCTCCTAAAAGTTTTATAAAAAAATTCCCACGGGAACGGTCAATAAGTTTGGAGGCATTTCTTACATGACGTCGAAGTGTGTTTGCCTATATCTTTGGAGTTGTTACAGATGGCCAATTGAAATTTTCTCACAAAATTTACAAATATAATGCCTATAATACGAAATAACTAAAAAAACTACAGTATCAGAACTTAAGGGGGACCCCATATAGGGAGCTTCGGAAAAGTGATTTTTTAAAATGATATTTGATTGCTTTTTATTTTCATAACCATGTATCACAAACACTTTAAACTTAGTAAATGTTTAGGTCTTAATCTTATTCAATACAAAAATATATGAAAACTGGCTAAGTGTGAGCCAAGCCGAGCAGTAAAACTTTTTTCGTAAGTATCCATAAAATCCTATTTTTTTTACTGTTCTTGGATATTTATTTAGGATTTGGCGTTCATAGTATAATTTCGGGATTTTTTTTAAATAAAACGAAGACACATACATCTAAGGCACTGATGTTAGAGTTGCGAGTCATAGTGTAAACGATTAACAGTAATTCCATGACCTAACCAGGTAAATAGCACAAAATCAATTGGACTGAGACTTTCTGTTTATAATATCTTTAACTTGAGTTAGACTCACTCTTGACTGTTTTTCATATTTTTTTAAATTAATGTAAAGTATGTTTTAAATGTGTACTAAGTATGATGTGTATTTACTATACAGTTTTTAGAGCAGTAAGAAAAGTTGCTAAAAAAAATGCGAAATTTTGAACGTTCGTCGTATGGGGACCCCACTGTGGTTTAAGTTTTTAAATTTTTTATCATGTTTTACGAGAGTTACCTTCAAAAGACGTATTTCCTGGAAATTTGGACACGCTGTCTATAATAATTTGAAAGATAGAGAGCTGCGACCGAAACACCAAACGTTCATTTCAACTAGCGGACACCCTACAATTTGTCCCCATGGGAACCCCGAGTAATCTCTTTTAGATAAGCTTTCACAGTATCTGAAGATAATCTATGCAACATTTTAAACTTACTGCTGCAATAGTTTTGATTTTGCGTGGAAATCTTTATGAGTGGGTAAAAGAATTCGATGATTTTTTTTGTATGGGAATTCCTAAATACCAGATATAATTGAGATCGACAAATTTTGAGGGGTAAACTTTTGAGGGGTAAAAAAAAGCTTCACGAAAACCCACTGAGTGGAACTGGGTTCCGAGGTTGAAACCTAACGGCTCTTCACTAAGTAGTAATTACATAGAAAGTATTGTTTCTGAAAATACCAGACATGCCCAAAAAGTTGTTAACACGCTTGTAAATGAACCCTAGACAAGTTATAGCGATTACTCAATCTTCACGCTATATTCCTTGTGGGGTTAGGAACGATTGATGACTGAAAAAAAAAGCAAGAGTTGTGTGTTTAAAAGCTGTTTGAAACCTGCAGATGTACCTCAATTATTTTTTTACTAAATTGAAGTTTTGAAAAGATTTCGCTGAAGTGCCAATTTTAACTTTGAAGTTAAATTTAAACCATGTTCCATAATGACGAGGGACATCTATTTTTTTTCAAATGGTAGCTAATATTTCCCTCATTATCTATCACACAGATTTTTTTTTTAAATAATCTTAATTATAAAGATGAAAAAAATTAAAATTAATGCTGGATGAAAAATTTCAAAAAAGTCATTAAATTTATAATAACTTCTTTATTTTTACTAGCCTCTTAGATCCCATAACTAATAACTTCTAAACTATAAAAAAATTGCGGAACATACATAGGAGTGATCTGAATGCCCCCTGGCATGGGGCATCTAAAATTATTCTTGTGGACGTCGTCGCCTGCTGAGCCACTCTGTAGATGCAACCTGTATTCAATGACCAGCTCAAACAACATAAACAAGAAACAAATGTGACTATATTTAGTAAAAGGTACAATTTACAAAGCTAATGACAATAATATCTTAACATGAAGTTTATTGGTATTACTTCAGCTTATTGTAATCTCTAGAAACAGTTAGGATGTTAACTTTCACATAATGCATAAAAACACTATCAACTAGGGTAGTTATTTCAAAAATCTATCGCAAATAAGCTCTCCTTTAACCCTTCCGATTTCCCACAACTAAAATATTATTATTTTTTATTTGCAGATGCTCCGAAGAATTCGATATTAACCCTGTTCCGGTGCTATTAATGATGATAATATATGCTAACAACGCCGGTATATTAACGTCCACTAGCAGTTTAATCAATTTTGTCATGGAACCACTGGATGTGAAATTTGGAGTAAGTACAGGAGCAACCAGGGATCTAGCATATAGAATCTAGGAAAAGTCACAAAATTTATTAGAAAAAGGCATTTGTTTGAGACAAATCTAACGCACGCAGCAGAAGCCTCGGAAAATTCGCTCAGCTACGGAAAATTCTCTATAAACCCTGCCTAGCTAGCAAAGATAGCAATCGCAATATCTGCACCGAGTTTGATCGTTTATTTTCTGCTTGTGTACCTACTTCTTCTTGCAATCCGTCGGCTGGTATAACTGCACTGAGTAAGGTCGTTTATCATTTAGTTCAGGGGAAGTTGCGGACTGACGCGGTCACGATACATCGTCGCGATAGCTGCACTGAATACGGTCGGTTATCGTTCACCACCAGGCAAGGCACCCAAGGCTCACGTAAAGTAACCGCCACGCAATTCGTAGCATCCGCACTACAGCCAAAGCTCGCGCAAAATACCCGCCATGTGGCACTGCGTCCACAATAAAGTACCGTAGCTCGCGTATACGTTGAGATACGAAATTTTAAACCAAAGATTTACTGTGTCAGTAAACAGTAATTCATACATAAAATGAATGGTAATCGAGTGCCACGAATAAAAACTTTTGTGAAGTACAAAGGTGTTTTATGACTATACTGCCAGGCGCTAACAATAGAATAGAATAGAAAAAATCTTTAGTTTATAGGATATTCAGGATTCCACTTAAAACAAGTCAAGATTACATGAAATATATCTTTGCCCTTGGGCTAGATTGTGGTCAAGAGCGAACCCTTCATTAATAAAAAAAAATACAAACACATGCATTACAAGATTTAAATATATACATATGCATTCATTCTATTGACCCTACTGACTCTACGACTTCGGGATATCCTCACTGACTTCGTGTCATAGTCTCACTTTAATAAACGCTAGCTCTTAAAACTGTTGGCCGTGGATATCTAAATATACGAAATCGTGTTCCGTTGTGACATGGTAAATTACCAGCTTTTTTCCGCGGTTTCGCTCGCGTCGAATTCAGGGTAATTTGAAATATAAAAAAGCGGGACTTACCTTGCGCAAATCAATAAGTACAGTTCAAGATAAGAACGAACGAACGAAAGAAACGTTTTTTCCAAAAGTACCTAGCCAATGACAGCCCACATGATATGATTAAGGAGGAATCATTAATACATCATCATCATTAAAGCAAATCATTTTTCCATACATATAATTTACCAAATTCACACTTTGGTATACTGGTAGAATAATATCAATGCTCAGGTGCAAATGCGCTTGCAGCGTACGTGAGTCCCTTCACTCTTATTTGTTTTCAACACATTTGCTCATAAAGTGGGTCTTATGTCATCGTTTTAAGGTTCATAATGATATGTATTACTCAGCCCGTGAGTAATAAAAATAAAGCACTAGTACGTAATGGTTTTTTTTCTAAATTTCAGCAAAGAGATCAGATCTTATTTTATATTTCAAATTAAGTGTAAATATTAAACTATTTGTAAATAAAAATATAATTCCACTAAATCATTTAAATTTAACAGAAAATTATCATTTATTTATGCTAAAACGTGAAAATATATAGTTAAGTATTTTTTTTATTATTTGGCTGTATGGCATACTTGTCAATGTGAATCTCATTTTGCGAGCGAAAAAAGAAAAAAAAATCGCGCCTCTTTTCAGATGTTTTCACTTGGTTTTCACAAACGGCATTTGTATTCATCAGATTGTTATTATTGTCAGAAATACAACACAAAAAATTCAAGTGCAGAACAGGAAACCTACGTGGGTACACCACCAGAAATAATTTCCGAGGCGCAACATCCAAGTGATAGCTTGTTGCCGTCAATATCAAAGGAAAGTTTTTATTTCTTTCTTTCCTCGCAAATGTTTTGAAAAACGTCGTATGACACGCGTGCGCATTGGATATTACATTCTTGGCTCCATTGAGCCCTCGCCTTCGGCTCAGGCTCTAAACTCGCCTCTAATGTAATATCCAACTTAGCACACTTGTAGCATAATGTACTATTATACCCCTTTTACGTGTATCCGAATAAAATGTGTTGTAAACTCTTTCAATCATGCATATTTTTGGCAAAAAAAAATAGTAGCTCGGTGGCTCAGATACAATCAAGTGTAAAAATATGTATCTCCCTTCTCAATTAAATATTATGTATTAAATAAATCATGACGTGTGTAATGATTTTTTTATCATTAATATGTCTGTGATAAAGTTCTATAAAAATATTTACAACGTAGTTATCAATAATACAATATCTAATATTAAGTGTACAGATGTTTCAAAAATTTTGAGTCTTTATATATAATGTTATTGATGAAAATTTGTTAACATATTAATGACTGTTTATATTGAAACAATTATAAAAACCAGTTTTAGTAACATATTTATAAAAAGATTCTTTGGATTCATATTTATACACTTGACTGTGTAGACTAATATAATACTTAATTAATTATCTGTGTTTTACAGCAACTTTTCATTAGATATGCGTTGCTGACAATTATTACGACAGTATACTTTTACATTATACTTAATTGGTTCGGCCTGCACTATCACAAGTCAAGGAAAATAGCAGGTAAAAAATCCGTGTTCTTATTTCAAAGAGCGATCATAACTTAAGAAATCTGTGTATCACTACAATAAAATCGTAAGTACAGAGAGGGCATCAGGCTACTACATGCGAGAACTCTGTGCTGTTGTAATAAGAACAGTTCTTCTTCTTCTTATAATGTAGGTATAGTTAAGTGTGTGGCGAACTTGGCATACCCTAGTGTCAGAATTTTTCAAACTGCACAATGGCATCTGATTTGATCTATCGTCAATCGACAACAGCCGGGACCGGCACAGCTTAACGTGCCCTCCGAAGCACGGAAACGCTCGTGATTAATTACCACTTTGGTCACCCATCAGGTTCCCTGCCTCTGATGTGTACGTTGCTTAGCCTCATTAATCAGTTGAGATCAGCGAGCGCCACTGGGCTACGAGCGCATGAAAATTGAGTAGCCTGATACGCTGGCCTCTGTACAAAATAATTCATTGATGACATACAAAAAAGTTATTCAGGGCGACTCAGAATTACGTTAAACGTTTACAAAAATAATACCTCTTTTCAACCGACTTCAAAAAAGGAGGAGGTTCTCAATTCGACTGTATTTTTTTTTTGTATATTTGTTACGCGATTACTCCGGCAACTGTTGTCCGATTTTCAAAATTCTTTATTTGTTCGAAAGAGTATACTCCTGAAGAGGTCCCATATAAATTTTATCGAAAATGATTCAGCGCTTTTAAAAAAAATCAACAAAAACAAAATATACTACAAACTAGAACATCATCTAAATAAATGAATGACATTTCTGTTTGTAGTTATTTGCTAATAGGCATTGTAGTCCGCAAAAAACTAGATATCTACTTTGTGCGAACTGTTGTTGGGATTGAAGTCGGTGACTCATACGTTTTTAACGTGGAAAATTATTATAATCCAATTACCCGCATGTGTAGATTGTACAATGAATTGTATCTCAACCAGACTTACCTCGACATCTTTGATCACAGACTCACTATTTTTAGAAAAAGGGTTAAACTTGCCCTTGAATCTATCTCATCTAACTAAATACCAACATACTTAATTTCATTCTTGTACTTAGTCTCCTTTACCTTACTTAAATTTACTCATATTTCTATTTCTTTGTTTCTTTCTTTATTTTAAAGCTAGCTATTTTTTTTTTGGGAGCTGTTCTTTGTGTTCCTTCCTTTGCATGTTAGCACAATTTGCTTGTAAACTATTAATCATGCTGTGCATACACTCTTAGGGTTATAGCCTAGCTCAGATACTTGTATACTAGATTGCAACCACACCTAATTGTTGTAACCTGTTGTGTATTCCAATAAATAAATAAATTAGGAACTGTGTGTTTAAAAATGATTTTAAAAGACTTTATCTGTTTATTTTTTTGAAAGAGCAAAAACTACTGGATGAATGCTGACGACTCGACTCAACATAGTAGTAGTTTATGTTCTGGAGTAGGCTTTATAATCCGTAACATCTATACTATACTAATACTAGCTGTCCGCCCGCGACTTCGTTCCCGATGGATTTTCTTTTTTTTTGTAAATCTAAACCATCCTCGAATCCACTTGAACACACACAAAAAAAATCATTAAAATCAGTCCAGCCGTTTAGGAGGAGTTCACTGTCAACACACGTATAGAAGAATTATATTTAAATAAAGATTATAACGAGGAAATATTTGGTTGTTTTTTTGCATTGAATAGGCTCCAAAACTACTGGACCGATTTGAAAAATTCTTTCACCATTACAATCCTACATTATCCCCAATGAACATAGGCTACATAATTTTCCCACGGGAACGAAGTCCCGGGCGGAAAGCTAGTATAAAATAAATATGAATATGAATAATATTAATATTAATATGAATATATGGGTGGTCCTCTGGTGTATACTCTTTCGAACAAAAAAAAAATCGGTCCACAAATAGCAGAGAAATCAGTGTAAATAAAACGGGCAAGTTCAAGTCAGACTCGCGCACGAAAGGTTCCGTACCATTACCTATAAAACCGGCCAAGTGCGAGTCGGACTCTATAAAAACCATTAACTCTATAAAAAAAAGCAAAAAATCACGTTTATTGTATGGGAGCCCCCATAAATATTTATTTTATTCTGGGTTTTAGTATTTGTTGTTAGATAAAAGCTTTATTTATACACAGTTAAATGGACAAACTAATAACAACAAAACAAAATACAACTTATAACTAATATTTAAGACAAAGCAAAAGGAACACTGTATATAAAAACGACCAATAGAAATAAACCATCTGAGAAAATTTCAACTGTCTTACTATCACGGTTCATGAGTTGCAGCCTTGGACAGACTTTCTATAAAACGCGCAAAAAAATCACGTTTTTTGTATGGGAGCCCCCTTAAATATGTATTTTATTCTGCTTTTTAATTTTTTTTATTATAGGGCACACAGAAATACATAATCTGCAAATATTTCCACTTTCTAATTATAACAGTTCATGAGATACAGCCTGGTGACCAGACGGACGGACAGCGGAGCCTTAGTAATAGGGTCCCGTTTTTGCCCTTTGGGTACAGAACCAGAAAAAAGATACATACAGTCGAACAGTCCACTGAAACACAAAGACAGACCCAGACCCTGGAACTACTTTATGATTTTTACAGAAATCGAACCCAGGAACCGTAGATTTACAGGCAGAGTAATTCTAGCTGTCAACCAAACTCAACAAAAAAATGTAGAAAGGATCTGCTATTACAAGACATAACATAAAGCTTAATCCAACCCTTTCGTCAAATTCTCACGACACACATACCTCTAGACTAGACTATATCTAAGTCAAATCTCTTTGGTGTGAGTAAAATGTACTCAGGGGTTTGTTATGGGTTTTTGTTGTTTTACTATTTATTGGCTTAATGTTACTTAAAGCCTGCTACCACTGTGCTAAATTTATACAAATCCGTTTAGTAGTTTTCAAACAAACAAATAGACAGAAAATGTCTCTAAAAATCATTCTAACACACTCAGTTAATAATAGTCGCCTTGGATAATTTTTTTGGGATATTTTCAATGTGCACTTAGTGTACGTTTCTAACATATTATAGATAGGCTACAATTTTATTATAGTACTAGCTTTCCGCCCGGGACTTCGTTCCCGTGGCACTTTTTTAGTTTTTTCTTTCATAAGAACCTTCTCCTGACAATAAGGAACACAACGAAAAAAGAATCATCCAAATCGGTCCAGCCGTTCACGCGTGATGCCGTGACAACGAAAATCGGGTTCCATTTTTATATATATATATAGATAGATTAGTTTTACTTCAATTTTTTATTTGCATTTCATTGATAATATTTTATCCACATCTTCCTAATTAAAATTGTTATTCTTACATTTTACAGCATTAAAAGTTGAAGCAAATTTATGGAACATGGTTTTCCACGCGACGGATTCTACCTCTGGGCAAAGTTTAGAAATACGTCAATATTGCCATTCCAGATGCATGGCCTTCAGACAAAAGATAGCAATTGAAGAAGAACGACTGAAGAATGATGAACCTATTGAGGTATTCTCACCTATGACATTTTTTTTTGCTTCAGAAGTTTTAGTTCCTTCAAAAATAGTTCACCCACGATATTCGATAGCTTTAGACTTTTAAACGGTGGAAATAATTTTTATCAAATATAGCTAAGAACCAAACAAAGAAAACCGCATCAAAATCAATTCATTTGTGTAGGACAGTGGTGCTTTAACCTTATAATGATGAGGGACCATTTAACAAAATATCTGTCTTTCCATGGACCACCAACTGTTTGGAGATAATATATGAATTGATAAGATAGCTTCCGCACGCGGCTTCGACTCCATTATCAGATTCTGATTTGGCACAATAGAACCATCTACTAAAGGTTATAGACTCACACGGACACACACGCACACACAGATATATAAAAAAAATACAAACAGTCGAACATAGAACCTCATCCTTTGTCGAAGTCGGTTAATAAATAATGTGTATTTCCACCGAGGGACCATGTAGAAAAATGAACCATTGACCCCTTTTCCCCTGCCTACCGCTTTTTTTTCTTTGATGAATCTGCTTATCGCATCGTTACCATCATCCGCGTAATATGTGCAGCTGGTGGTATGACGCGAAATGGCAATCATAAGACTGATGTTACTAATTTATGTTACTTAACAAGTATTTTTGTTTTAGCGCTGGAGAAACTCATTTGATGGTGTAAGTATGACTTTATTGAGTTGCACCATCTTACTTTAACAATAACAAACATCGAAACTTCAGTTAAAGTATCGGTTAGGCCAAAAATGAGTTGCACCAGTTGACAAATTGTTAAATGACGTCATAAAATTAACCGTAACTGCTCACTTTTTGCTGGTTAGTGTTATTGTTAGTGTTAAATTATCCGTCAAATTGACAAACGCGTTGAATATAACCTCTACACATCATGTCCCTGCTCCAAGAAATACTCGCGGAAATCAGTTCTGAAGACGAAAGTGATGATCTTGTTAGTGTAAATAGGAAAAGAAAAGTGTACTTACCTATACCAGGGGGGTGTCACAGTTTAGGCATGTTCGCGCGGCGGGCATACTGAGTATGCCAGCGAGCGCGGGTTACTACGCGCCGCGCGCGCGCTCACCGCGTTGGTCGCGCGTGTTGAACAAAATAATAAGTGTACCTACTTATTAACAATATTAAAACCAGACAGAAACACGTTTTGCCAACACAATAGTCTGTAGGTATCTATAGTTAGTAGGTATGTAGGCTAGGTATCAAATAACATGGTTGGTTATGTTAACTTGTGTTTTTACTTACTACACTTCCTAACTAAAGTTACTCTTGATTTTATAAGCAGCGTTATCTTCCTTAAATAATTTCAATAATAACTTTACCTCTAAATCGGCGGCGAGTGTTAACCCTGAGCTCTCGTCGCGAACGCGGCATCGAGTCGGCGGTGCGCAATAGAATATAAACGCTAGCGGCCGACTATAAGTTTCAATTTCTCTTGCAAGCCTGTGCCGCTTGCAATAGTAGGCAAATTTTTATGCCTAAAGTTGACTTTTGTTAGGGAGTGAGACTTCTGTACGTTAGTACTATTATTTATTCTGTGCCTATACTTCGTTTTTTTTCGCATTAGAAACTATGTAAACAAAGAAGCAGTGTTATTAAACATTTTCTTACAAATAAAAAACAATGATAAATTAAATAGTTGAAAAAAAATTATCGAAAGGGCCAAACTATGCCACCAATAACATCTTTTTGTTTGACAATAATTGCTCTGAATATTAAATGGAGAGCAAGTTGAAGCTATTTAGATCTTAGAAACAAAACGAAAATGATTTACATTAAATATTTAAAAACCCACTTTCTGAGTGAGTCGGTAAGACGGAGGTTGATGAAATGTCTGGTTTTGTCACACGTGGATTGTTGTAATACAGTTTATGAGCCGTGCCTAAACAAAGAGCTGAAAAACAAATGCTGAGAGTACAAAAATCGACTATCGGATTCAGTTACCACATCCCCGAACGATCTCATAATCACACTCTTCTTAAATACTTACAACATACTTAATATGAAAAATAGAAGTACGTTAAAATTTCTTAATTTAATTTTCAAACTAAAGTAACTTGAGATCCCTGCCTAACTGGCTAGAAAACTTAAATGGACTAGCGCGGGCCCAGGTAAAAAGAGGTCAGAACGATTTCCTAAGTTGGTTTTACTGCCAAGTAGTAGGAGTTCTTCAAAGGTAGCTTCATACGGAACTATATTCCGCCTCCTATTAGGAATTCGAAAACAATTTTCCAGTTTTAAAAGATTATCCTGAGATAATGTCAACACAAAAATAATAATGTATCTGGTCACCAGTTCGTCAGGTAAACCAAGTAAAGTCTCTGAATGATAATCCATTCAGATGATAACCCATTCAGAGACTTTACTTGGTTTTCTGGGTTTTTCGCAAGTGTGAGCGTTGAGTAATGCCGTTAAGTTCATTTTTCTTTTCTTCTAATGTTTACTTCTGCCTGAATTTTGTCAAATATTTTTATTTCATTATTGAAAATGGAAATCCGCAAACTACAAAATTTACTGATCGCACTCGTACTCTTGTGAGAGAAGAGTGACGTTTGACCTCTTGCAACCTCTGCTTCTTTAAGTTTAATAGGTTAAACTTTTCGAAATTGGTTGTTTATTTGTATTAAGTTTCGTAGTATAAATTGAAATTACAAGTAATATTATTAAAAATAAAAATAAACTGTCATATTATTGGGCTAACCTAACCTAACCTAAAAACATAAATTAAAAATAAAATAAGCAAATATTCATAATTTTTTCGTTCGCCACACATTAACGTGACATTTGAAAGACTCACAAGATTTTAATGCCAAAAAAATGCTAGACTCGATCGTTTTTGTCGTCCTATGTGGAAAAACGATCAAGAATCTGGGAGTCAATTTCGATTTGACATGGTCGAAGCACCTCACGAGCCGCAAGGTGTTTTCATCTTTTATGTCGTTGCGAAGGTTAGGAAACTTTCTTCCTATTCCTACAAAGATCGCTCGCCCAGGCACTACTTTTTGCAGATGTTACGTACCTCAATCTGACAGAGGAACGCCTCAATAAAATGGAGCGACTGCAAAATATGGCGATTCTATTTGTTTATGGAGTCAAAAGAATTTGATCATATTTCTGAATATAGGGCGAAACTCAAATGGCTGCCTATTCGGCTGCGCCGTGACACACACATATTGTGTTTGGTTTTCAAGACACTGCGCCCCGGCTTAACTTAAGGAACGCTTTGCGTTTCGGTCAGATGGCCATGGGCGTGAACCGCGCAGCAACACCAGATTCCTCATCGATCTGCCGGCCCATGAAACTAACTATTATACCAAATCTTTCACAGTACACGGCGCACGTCTTTAGAACTCCTTGCCTAATAGTATAAGATTCGCGAAAACCTTAGCCATTTTCAAGAATATGCTGGGGAGGCACTTTGAACTGCTTTGCAATTATTAGTTTCTTGTCATTGTGTGATAGTCGGCTGGGTTGTCTTCATATAATATTCCTTGTATATTTATTATTATTATCATTATTTTAAATTTATATTTAGTTTTTCCTTTCTGTAGAATGTTAGGTGTTACTTTTCCATTGTATGTTTCTGTATGTTAAGTGTAGTATATATTATATTTATTTATATTAGGTATATTGTATGTGGGTAATGTAGTTTGTATAAGTATATTTGTGTATGTATTTTTGCACACACACTTATATAGTGTAATGTCGTCTTCTCCACACCCGAAGGTTGCCGATAAGATATTGCTTCTTAGCAATGGGGCCATCTTTTGTACCCTAACTTTATTACTGTCCATAATGTAACTTTTACTCTGTATCATATTCTGTAATGTTGGTGTGCAATAAAGTATATTTTGTAGTTGTAATGTTTCTTGACGTGATTTTGAGTCTCTAGAAACTTAGCTTTCTGTCTAATTTTACGATTGCACCGCTGGTTAGAGCATCCTACTCGACGATGAAGTAAATTTTCTTATATCTAGCATATTTTTACTTTTTCGGGCAGGGTGGGACATGGAAATATAATCGCAACTGTCTGTATGGGCTCTAAACATGTGTAACTTTGATCATCTTTGGTCCTCCACATGAAGTGACGAACTGCTACAATATTTCTGGAACTTGATAAACCTTTATAAATACTTTTATTAGATAAATATGGGAACATTTCTTATTACGCTAGTCGTTTCTGTTCAAGAAGATAGAATGTTTACCTTAAGTTTTAAGTCTATCAGAGCTTTAGCATTATTTAGCGCCAAGTTGGCAAGCCCTAGCCGCTCAAAAACTGCTCCAATTTTGTATCTGTTAATGCGTTTGGATCGTCTTATTCCTTTATATAAATTTTTTGTTACAGTACCAATGGACATGAGGTCTTTGTCCCCTAATGGTTTTGAGTCTGCACTCTCATATATCACTAGATATTCAAAGTTCCCGTCATCTTCGGGTACTGACGACAGTAATTTTCAACTTTGAAAATCTGACATTATCGGAATCATCGCGATCGGAGTCCGAATCGCCGGTCTCCGGATATCCGATATCATTTTCTTCTTTTTTCTTGCGCTTATAGACTAGGGCCGAAGCCTTTCAAAATTTTAAAAAGTGAAACAAAATTATAGTAGGATGAAACCCATTGGAAAAGAAAGAGAACATAACAAAAATTAAAGGAAAATAAATTACGGGCGAACTGAGGTCGGGCAGTGGAAGGGATTACTCCCTTAAGGGAAAAAAACGGTTTATCTCGATTTCCGGCAAAACTACAAGTCTTATGAAAAAAAGTTAAGTAGCAAAGTTGTATGTAATAAAAATTTCTACAACTTTTGTATTTACACTTTTTCCCATAACCTCAAAATTTATGTTAAAAATTCAAATAATCAAGTTTTTGGTTTTTTATTTTTATCTTTCACAAAAATATGTTTTTTTTACTAGTAGAGAGCCGTTAGGTTTTAACCTCGGAACCCAGTTCCACTGAATGGATTTTCGTGAAACTTTTTTAATTACATTGTTGGAGGTATACATAATAAAGTTTACCCCTCAAAATTTGCCGATCTCAATTATACCGGTATTTATAAATTCCCATACAAAAAAATCATCGGATTTTTTCACCCACTTACAAAGATTTCCATGCTAAATCAAAACTATTGCAGCTGTAGGTTTGAAAATTTGCATAGATGATCCTCAGATACTGTAGAAGCTTAACTAAAAGAGATTACATGAAGTTCTCATGTGGACAAATTGTAGGGCGTCCGATAGTTGATATGTACGTTTGGTGTTTCAGTTGCAGCCCTCTATCTTTCAGACTATTATAGAGAGCAAGTCAAAATTTTCAGAGTGAGTAAGACCCAAGCTAAAGATATTTAAACAGAAATCCTCACTCGAACTGTTTTTGTGCCATTTACCTGGTTATTTGTCATAGAATTACTGTTAATATTTAAACTATGATTAGGGAAATTTTAGTATTCGTGCGTTTGATGTATATGTCTTCGTTTTATTATAAATAACAGTAATTCTATGACAAATAACCAGGTAAATGTCACAAAAACAGTTCGAGTGAGAGATTCTGTTTAAATTCCCTGTAGCTCGAGTCCGACTCACTCATGACTGTTTTTCATATTATTATTTTTTAAAACTAAGTATGTTTTAAATGTGTACTAAATTTTAGGTGTATGCTTTCTACAGTTTTTGAAATAGAGCAGTAACAAAAGTTGTTAAAAAAATGCGATATTTAGAAGATTGTCATATGGGGACCCCACTGTGGTATAAGTTTTTAATTTTTTTAAATATATTTTACAATAGCTACTATCATAATACGTATTTTATGAAAATTTTTACATGCTCTCTATAACAGTTTGAACACAACCGATATTTTTATTACCTACAACTTTGCCACTTAACTTTTTTTCATAAGACTTGTAGTTTTGCCGGAAAACGAGATAAACCGTTTTATTTCCTTAAGGAAATGATTCCTTCCACTTCCCGACCTCAGCCCGTAATTTATTTTCAACCGAGTTCAAAAAAAGAGGAGGTTCTGAATTCGTCTGTATGTTTTTTTTTGTATGTTTGTTACGCGATAACTCCGCCAACTGTTGTCCGATTTTCAAAGTTCTTTATTTGTTCAAAAGAGTATACTCCTGAAGAGGTCCCATATAAATTTTATCGGAAATGATTTAGTGCTTTTAAAAAAATCAACAAAAAAAAACATACTACGAACTAGAACATCATCTAAATAAATGAATAACATTTCTGTTTGTAGTTATCTGCTAATAGGCATTGTAGCCCGCAAAAATACTAGATATCTACTTTGTGCGAACTGTTGTTAGGATTGAAGTCGGTGACTCATATGTTTTTAACAAAATTAAATTATTCATTAAATCTTTGTTATATTACCTTCCTTTTCCAATGGGTTTCATCCTACTATATTTTTTTTGTGTTAAAAATTATCAACTCTGGTCTATTACTTTTAGTACCCATCAATGAAATGAAGTGACACTGACAGCGCTAGAAACGAGTTTTTATGGTTATGTTTAGTATTGCCATATTTAAAAATGTCACCCGCATCGAATTTAGGGTAAATCACGCTTCATTTGACTTGCAACCCCTTTAACTTTAATAACAAAGCTAATGAATTTGCTGGTGCAACACATTTTGCTATAACCGTTAAAGTCAGCGTTACTGTTAGTGTTAACACAAACCTTTACTATGACTGCTTCTGTGGTGTAACTCACCCTAAGGGATGAATGTTCTGAAAGTACATATTATGTATACACACATCAAAAAAAGTTTACGATCAGTAGCAAAATCAGGTGTATTCTTTAAAATATAAATTATTTAAAGAAACTGTTTACGTTTTATGATTTTATAATGAAAATGCACTAAGTAAATAAAAGAATCATTATTAATTATTTACTTTTTATTAACAAAAGCTAGGAAATGCAATTTTGGCTTAAATGTAATGTAATGAAAAATTTGAATTAATGAAAAAACAAACAAAATTTATTACGAAAAAATTAATAGTTAGTATAAAATGACTCCTCCCCTGGCTCGCACACATGCGGAAACCCTTCTGGGCATGCTAAGAATTAAGTTATCTAGCATTTCTTGTGGTAACCTGTCCCACTCTTCAATAGCAGCTGCCCTGATTTCTGACACTGTTCGCGGAGGTGGCTGACGGTTCCAAACAGCTCGCTTAAGAGCATCCCACGCATGCTCGATCGGGTTTAAGTCAGGCGAGCCGGCAGGCCAGTCTAACCTGGTGATGTCGTATTGCTGGAGAGCAGCATCAACACGTCCGTTTCGATGTGCGGGCGCATTATCATCTACCATTATGAATTGGCGCCCGTGGTTGATGCGGAATGGTCTGACGTATCCATCGATTGCAATCGTTTTGTACATGGCTCCGGTCATGGTGCCTTGATACGGGATTAAGGGCGTCCTAGCGCCAATCATTATCCCGGCCCAAAAGGACACTGATTTCCTGCCCTGCTGAACGGTTCCAGTGGCAGTTCTCTGCCTTTCAGAGTCGCCAGGTCTTCTCCAGACACGGACACGTCGGTTATCTGGATGTGTACTGATCCGCGTTTCGTCAACGAAGAAGCAGTTCTGCCAGATGCTTTCGTCCTCAATTTCTTCATTTTGACGGAGCCTAGCCCATTGCAATCTGCGCCGCTTCCGTTGCTGTGAGTTCAGAGGTGCTCGCCAGGATCTCCTTGCTCGTAATCCAGCTTGGTGTAAGCAATTTCTAATCGTTTGGGTGCTAACTTCGCGGCCGGTGGCAGCTCGCAGCTCTGCTTTCATTTTAGTAGCGTTCATTGTTGGGTCACGGGCAGCCAGTAATCTGATATATCGCTTCTGAATTGCAGTAAGAACAGTTGGGCGACCACTGCGAGGTCGATCAGCTAAATCTTCCATGCCCTGATACCTCTCCAACGTGGTCATCACGCAGGATTGGGATACATGAACTCTGCGTGATATTTCCCTCGTGGAATAGCCTTCTCCACTTGAAGTTAGAATTCTGGATCGTAAAACTGCAGTTAATCCTCTCGGCATCGTTACCAACTTAATTTTTTTTGAATAAATTGAAAATATTGATAAGTTGCGACTATGTCAGATTTCTGAATGAAAGCAAGCAAGGGTTGATTGTCTTTTTAAATGAAAAAACATTTGAATTACGAAATTATTTTATATTTAAATTTCATATTTTTTAATAAGGAATCAAAAGATAAAAAGTGATTAAGTTTTATTCTTCTACAATAAAAAATATTAGCACTTTTCCAAGTGATCGCAAACTTTTTTTGATGTGTGTATGTACGGGGGTTAGAGATAGCGTTCCAGTATTTAAACTTTGTTAAATAGATAATTAACGAAAGAAAAACTGAATTAACGAAGCGAGACCTCGTACTTGCTCGGTGTAGTGGATTACGTAGCACTCCAACAATAGTAGCAATCGCTTCTCTCGCGTATTACGACTAGGCCGACAAACTGAAGATTTTGAGAATTTATTATTGTATGAACAAGAGATTTTGATAGTGTATTAAAACAGGGAGTTAAAGTTATTTCTCCATGCTTTGATTTATTCTACATTTATTTCTCTCATACGAAAGTAATCAGCGCTTTTGCTCTTTATTTTCGGGCTGTACATACGAGTACATACGGTTTAACTGGAGATTTTAAAAATTATAACTAACATTACATTGTCATTCCAGGATAGTTGTATTCGAGACAAAGTGAAATTAATTAAAGTTGTTTTTTCGGTTCTGATATACTTCTTAATCAGGATTTTAAGTTGGTGCAACGTGTGCTTTGGAAGAGATTCAGTTAAAAAGAAAGATTTATATTGTTTGGGTAATTAACTTGTTGACTACTTTTTTAATCCGTACTAATATTATAAACGCGGAAGTTTGTATGTATGGATAAAACTACTGAATGAATTTTAATGAAACTTTACAATATAAAATAGCTTATACATAGGTATCAGAATAACACATAGGCTCTATAATTTTCAAAAATTCTTACGGGAATGAAGTCCCAGATGTATAGCTAATCATTATCATAAGACGGATCTATGCTAGTTTGCTAGCCAGCTTTAGTTATATATAATTTTATAATATATTTAAGTTATTTTAATTTAATAAAGTACGTTGTTATACTTCACCGTAATACGGTCTAAATTTATCAAAGTACGAACATACAAAGAATGACCTAAAGTATATTTAATTATTGCTTGAAATAAACCAAAACCCAAAAAAGAACGTAAGTAAGTAAAACTTAAACAAATTTTCCTAAAGGGGTCATCATTCCCGCTCCGGAGCATTCCTGGTGCAAAAGTTGTCCCTTGCAATTCAGCGCGTCAACGCGACCAGCGTTATGGGAACCTTTGGCCTAGGAATGAAACGGGGTGGCTTGTTTGACTAAGGTAGATTAGGTTAGGTTTAACCTAATCTATTGTATTTTCAATTGGATTATTACCTTTGTTAATTTTGTTTTCCTAACTACTCCTTTCATCGACCGTACAGCCTAATAGACGCCTAATGCAAGGCGAACACTTTCTGGCAACACGTTAGACTTATACGTCCGATCGCGAAATCTGCTTTAGTATCGACCACATCCGTGACCCGTGTACATCTCGTGCGTTTATTACAAAATAAAATACGAAAGAGGAGAAACATGGCTCCCTGTACAATATAATGGTGTGGAAAATGTAGCCAATCATCTAATTTCAAAAAAGACGGCTTAACTTTTCATAGGTAAGCTAATTTCAAGATTATTATTGTCAAGAATCAATTTGTTCAGAGCTCAAATTACGTTGGTTCGAATCCGTGACGAAAGCATTTGTTTATCAGTACATCCCTTTCTTTCAAATATAAATAAGTACTGCTTATCCTTTCTTGGATTATTGTCACGCGTTACTAGTGCTGTGACACTACTCAACTGATGAACGAAGTAACTAGTATACCTATGTTAAGTGCCCTATTACAATGGGCTATGTGCAAGATTTTTAAAATAATTTGATTTTTTTATTTTAAGCAGGGTTAAGGTCCCATATTCAAATAAAAAATATATCAAATAATTTTGACCATAGATATAAAAATAATTAATTTTTAAAATTTTGGTTACGATTTGTTGCTTATTACAGCATTCTACAGATTAACTCCTTTGCCAAAGTAAAAAAAAACGATTGACAGTTGGTTGACATATAACCTATACCGTTGCGTTTTTGAGTTAAGTTCAACATTTAAGTTTCAATTACAGACTAACTAGAGATACGTTTCAATGTACTTACAAATGATCCTCACAGAAAAAAAGTGGACGTTTGGGACAATTCTTGTCAACCATTTTACATCAACTTTCTTTCAATTCCTTTGAAATGGTAACAAACATCAAATCTGGTAAGTTAATGTCAGTGTTTGAACAAAGAGGTATAAAACATTTTTTGGTTCTCTCCACCGCTGTAACTCGTCAGATGCCATGTTGAGTAGCAAAGCCTGCTGTGCTGTCGTTATTAGTGTTATTCCACAAATCCGAAGAGTATTAATCACTATCGTTGAAGCAGTTCTCGGAGTACGGTATGAATAAGGTGTAGTCGTGAGAAAATCAGTCAAAATCTAGCACTACAAGTCCGTGCAAAGTTAAATCGTAATCCAGTATGCGGTAGCAGTAAAAGACTTCAGAAAAAATTAACCAAAATCAAAAATAAAACTCAAAAATAAACAACCAAATACAAAATGAAATAGGTTATGTTTTTTTTTATTGACATGACAGCTTGGCAAAGACACGATTGTATAATGCCGTATTTATGATTAGTTTACCCTACTGAGAAACTTTTAATTATTATATTTTTATTTCAAAAGATAGATTTT
This sequence comes from Aproaerema taeniolella, assembly GCA_949987775.1. Taxonomy (NCBI): domain Eukaryota; kingdom Metazoa; phylum Arthropoda; class Insecta; order Lepidoptera; family Gelechiidae; genus Aproaerema; species Aproaerema taeniolella. The sequence continues at coordinate 11,734,368 of OX465260.1, forward strand.
TTATATATTTTTTTTTAGGAAACGGGACCTTATTCCTTTATGTTAAATAAAAAATTAAACGAAATTAAAAATATTTTAAAAATGTCGTACATAGCCCATTCGTAGTTGCTCGATTATAGGTTTCCGCGCGATTTTGTGTGAACAGTTTTTCTTGTAGAAACATTCGATTAGAAATAATATCGATACTTCGGGGAAGAAAGGTCGTAAAAGCCAAAATGCCATTTTACAGGAGAGGCAAAAAACAAAACTTTTTTTTGAAAAATCCACATATCTTTTTGGTTTTTATAGCCATTGTAATTTTATAAAGTGAAATATTCTTATGTTGTGATATTCTTTAGCTACATAAAGAATAAATTTAAAATATCCTTGCGGTTTAAAAGTTAGGTTTGAGTTACGCCCCAAAATTTCTGACTAAATGTCCTTTACGTTCGACATTACGGAAGTGGTATGGTGTGAATTCGGGCGTAAAAACCCCTAATGTGATTTTAGAATGTCGTAAAACATTATATTTAGACATAATTTATAAATGTAAACATTGCATTTTTGTTATTTATTCATATAACAGTAATATTTTAGGTTTTATTTAATTATTTTTTTTATGAAAATAAAGGCAAATTGTAAATATAGTGATTTTCAACAAATGTTTGTTATAAATCGGTCATTCTCGCGGCAAGGTGTTCTCCATATAATTACAGGCACGATGTTTGTTTTTCATATTTTTCTTCGTATAGGCAAAAAACTTAGTAAAAATTTAAAATTACACAAATATATGTATTTGGCCCTCAAACAACTTTTTTATTTGGAATTTATTAAGAATCAAAGTTATGGCCGTCAAGATAATCAGATTAACTGCGACAAGAATGAGAAAAATGCTGTCCTATCTTAGATTTATTTTATCATCATATAAAATTTCTACATTTATCATTTTAACTACAAGAAAACGCTGGAGTAATTAAACGTACTTCTATTAAATTATGTATTATAAAGATTTTATTTTTAGTTAAGAAGCGCGCAAAGATTTATTAAGGGATTTGTTCTTGGCCACAATCTAGCACAAAGGTGAAGATGCGGTTGAGGGTGTAGCAACTTCACCCCGAAAATGCCTCATTCGAACTTTTAAGAGATTCACTCAAACTTTAAAGGTTATATGAGCTCGGAAATACAGAAACAGTCAGGGAATTCCATTCCTTGGCAGTGCACAATATAAAAGATGATGAAAAGCGCTCAGTGCGGATCCGCGGCATCTCGACAAGGTAAGTATCTGGTACCCTGCACTGTAGTATCTGGAAATCCGATAGAAGAATTACCTCACGGAGCTCTTGTGCACACTCTCCAAAGTAAATTTTGTAATAATTACATAGGCAAAGTACTTTGCGTTTATGAACTAGGCTTTGTAGTTTAATTTCAACCAGCTTTTAATCACAGATGAGTCTTCTGGCTCTGCGATCCACCGAGTCCAATGCGTCTATTTGGTATTTGGCTGAATTATCCCAAAGCCAATACTCCAAAAACCATGGTACTTGTGCCTTATAAAGGGACAGGAGTTGATCGGGCGAGAAGTACCGCTTAACTTTATCTAAGGATGCCCATCTTTTTGGCCGCGATTTGGGCTCTGGACTTTATGGAGGTGCCGAAGTTGAAATTGATAGATAATTTCATGCCAAGAAATTCAAGCTCGATGGTTGTAGGAACAGATGCACCTCGGAAAGTAGGAGTCAGATTAAACGGACTCCGTTGACCAGAAAACAGACACGCCTGTGTTTTGGTGGCGTTCAAACTAATCAGATTTTTGTCACCCTATTGGGAGACAAGACTTAAGGTTGAGTTTATTCGCTCTACTAGTGCTCTCCTCTCTGAGACAATTTCATCCACACAGCAGGAAAAGGGTCGCAGAGAGAACGAACCCCTGAGAAACTCCGGCATCAATAGCCATCAGGTCGAGGAGCAGCTATCGATAACTACTTGGATCGACCATTCACTCAGAATGTCAGCTATAGGTGATGGCGATAGGTTGATAATTAAAGGGGTCGGAAAGCCTACCCTTTTTGGGCACTGGTTACACGTTAGCAAGCTTCTAGGACTTAAGTACGGTTTTTGTCTTGAGGGAGAGATAGTACAGGCGTGTCAGTACAGGAAACAACTCGACCACAGTACCTAAGTCTTTAAACATGGCATGTACATGGTTTATGCCATGTTTAAATAAAAAATGTGTATAGATCACGATCATTCGCAGTCTAAGCTTGTCTTGCTCCAAAATTTCTTCTCAAGTTCGTTTTGGTAGCTATAAAAGTAAATTAAACACGTCACCCACATATCTGATTATTGCGCTATAGAGCTATTATGTTCAATTCAATGTCAAAGCTATTATGTTCAATAGAGCTATTATGTTCATGTTCAATATATTTAGTAGCAAATCAAAAACGTAAGAAACAAAAGTAATATGTAAGTTTTACTTCTATGACTGACAGGAGAATCGGTTCTCTTTCTGGCTTATATCTTTCTTACGAGATTAGATAATGAGCCAGTCTCTGCAACGTTGATAGTTTATGCTCCAAAAGAAAGTGAATAGTGATTCTCTTCTTTCTTTTGTAATGTTATTATAGCACCTATTATAAATATTCCACAAAATCATGATTATTTAAGCAGGCAGGAACTTACTGTTTATTACGATTGTATATTATATGGTATATTACGGTTTATTATATTATATTTTTAATTTAACTTTGAGGAGATCGTCGGGGGTGTTGTTCCAATGACTGTACTATATTTTTCCTTTTCTGCAAGGAGTCTAGCTTCTTCTTCTTACTGTTCATTTTTGTAATCAAAAATTGGATTATCAGATAGTAAAACAGCGTTGCCTGCTGCAACAACATGTACCGCTAAAAAATTGCGAATGCGAGGAAAATATATCTATCTCTTTCGTGACTATTCATTTTAAATTTGTGTTAACGTGAGCTATACTCACTCAAACTATCTTAAGTTATCAAAAGGAAACTATACCTTATCACAAAAACAAAAGAGATTCTTAAAAAACAACTACAACAATCAAATAACCGGGACGTAACTCGCACTTCTGTTTATAAATGAAAGCAAATGAATGGTGTAAAAGTTACATTCTGTTCAATTAAGCTTATTCAGAGGGTTATAAAAGCCGAGATTACAACGATGTTGTGAGTTACGACCTGGTGTGTTGAAATTGTTGGCTTATACGTCTTTTACTTAATCAAAGGAGAAACTACGTTGTCACATACACCAATATTATTAAAAAAATGTAGTTTAGACTGAAAAATCCTGGAAGTAAAAGCCATTTCATCTTAAAATTTTGGTAGTAAAAGCCATCATTTTTGCGAATATCGATTTTTTAAATATACAGATCGATAGAGCTTGAAATTCTGAACAAAGCTGCATTATTAACTCATTTTGGCCAAAATGGCTTTTACGACCTTTCTTCCCCGAAGTATCGATATAATTTGAGCAGGTAACCTTGATATTTTGTGGGTATAATTTTTTTTTGTTTTCTTAACAGTTTTAGAAAAAGGGTAATATTTTACGAATGTACGTATGTCTAAGTGTGTGGTAAGTGTATATATTTATACTTTTCTAGATTCTTATCATGCTCTCCGAAACAAGAATATTATGTACTGAAAAGCCAATCTAGAGTCTTAGCGTGCTCTCCGAATGAAAAACATGAATGTGGAGTGCTTTTCGAAACACAAAAATGCCTGATATCCTTATACTATATGACTGATATCCTTATACTCGTGTTTCCTAGAATGACTTCACAGACATTTTCGTGTTTCGGAGTGCACAGTAACAATTTAAATAATGTGAGCTAAAAATGTAAAAGGACTCTTAATAGTACTAAAAGTAAACAATAAACAAAACTTAAAGTACGAAACGTTTCCTAATTAAACTATTTCTCTTCAATAAGAAGAATACGATCTCAGCCTACAACAAGCCATATTTGGGTTCATTGTGAAGAAACCAATCATGTGGTGGATTTAGCAAATAGTGTAATGTATAAATACATAACTACAAGGTTGGTATTTCTCACAAAATCTTCGGTCCACAAACCTGCAGTTCGAAGAATTTACACAAAGTTAATTCATTTTAAGAATAGTTGAGTATTAATTATAAAATGTATGCGTCTACCTTTCTTAATAAAAATAATTTGAATTGATAGAAGTATTTCATGTTTTTTTCTTCATCCTACCCTATAAAATAAAATGAGCACTGTAATTTTTTTTATTACTCGTGACAAGCACTTTTTAAACTTCCCATCACTAGTTGTGACGTATGACATGCCGTCACCTTGAATTGGCCAATCAGCATGCATTTATTCCTTCTCCCCCCGCCTCGCTTACCACACTTATTTGTTCCGAAAAATTAAAACATTAGGCGTCTATTAGGCTGTATGGTCGATGATCGAAAATTACAAAAAAAATGCTGCACATACATGGGATACATAGATATGGAGGATACAAAAATAATTGTACCTCACTATTTAGACCACCCTGTTTATAGATAGTGTTCTAATACTTTTTTTTATTAGGAGGTGGAACACCTACTCAATTGGTGTGGCTGGGAATAGGGGTCTTATTTATTGTAATAAACCCAAATTTTAACCGAACAATGCGAAGAATAGACTGGGCAACTATTATTAATTTCATAATGATTACTCTGTTAAATGACGTAAGTGTTTATTTTTTTGTGGTTATATTTTATTCATTTCATTAGTTTCGAACTAGTATTTACTATTTGATGGGCTAGTTAGTAATAAGCTAGACTTGTAACCGGAAGGTTGCTGGTTCAAATCCTGGTGCAGGATTTATATTCATGGATTTATATTCATTGGATTTATATTCATGGCATTTGTATTTATTTATTTATATACATACACAAGCTCACGCCCATGATCCCAACGGGGTAGGCAGAGCATCAGTGGTTCTAGAACCACTAGATGCCACGTTTGACACAAATTGTGAGGGTTATCAGATGGATCAAGATGCATAATGGTGAGAGGTAGTCAGCCTTTCGCCCGTTATACAGAAAAACCCTCGCATCCTTCTTTTACTGTATACCTGGGAAGAGTAGGTAGCTGGCACATCTTAAGTTTATCTTCCATTCCCAGTCCAGTATGGAAGTGTCTTAATTTATTTACCTTGATTTATACAATGGTATTCGCATGCTGATTTTACATAGCAAAAAATAAAAACATTTTCTTTTGTAATATCCATTTATATCATGTTTTAAGCGAATAAATGATTCGGTTTTATTTGCAAGGCAAAATATTTAATTACCCTACTTTAAAACATCTTTGGCCGCTGTTTAAGTATACATCAGAAGCAACGTGGTGCGACGGTGCGATGGCCAAGCAACGTAAAATGTATCTTAATAGCTACGGAGCAATGGTTTTTTTCATCCGTCGCTCCGTCTTCAGGTGGCGTATGTCTCTTCGTGCTTCTATTTTCGGGAAAAAAAACCTTTACTCCATAGCCATTAAGATTCATTTTACGTTGCTTTGATCGTCAAATCGCTTGTGTATAAACAGTGCTTTTCACTAAAAATTTTTGGCTTAATGGGGCATGATCTCATTGCACCCGTAACAAGTGACTTCAGTAAGAGTTTCCCCTGGCGGAGCTCGAACCACGTTCTATTTGCTTGTCTCTTACGTAATTAATGTGAACACATTTTCTTATTTTTGTTCTTATATTTTTTCCGTTTCACATCGTCATTACAAGACTCGTTCTCTAACCAATTGGGTTGCCACCGCTGTAACTTACTAGGCTATAATTTATGCAAAACTAGGTCTTTTTTTACCAGCCCATATACGTCCCCACCTAGGGGCACGGGCCTCCTTTCGAAACACGAAGGGAATTTGGGCCATATATAAACCACCACGCTGGCCCAATGCAGATTGGTGGACCGCTCGTCTTTCGAAAACGAATTTTCGTGGAGTTTTCATCACAATGTTTTCTTCACCGTTGAGCAAGTGATAATTAGAAATCCGTTCATAAATCCGAAAGATGAATTTAGTAGTACAGGCCCGCATCAGGATTTGAACCAGCAACCTTGCGATTACAAGTCCAACTCATTACCAACTGGGCTATCACCGCTTGGACTTAATTAATGTAATTAATTTCAGATTTTTCATCAATTGAGCTTACATAAATATTTTGATTGGAATAGTAGGCATACTGAATACACAAGCATCTTGTGGGTAAGCAATTAACTCAGTTGTCAATTTGGCATCACCACAGTGATCGAAATGATGGGAGCAAATGTTTTCAAATGGATAGATATACCCTTGAATCTATATAGGCATGAGTGTGTGTATATACTTAAATATGAATGTTTTATTTTTCCAATGGTAAGAGGAAAACAACAAAAAAATATTTATAACTATTTCCGGAATTTCCGAAGAGCAGTCTGGATTTCGAAGGCATATTTGCTCCTATCATTCCGATCTCTAGTCATCACCATGTTTGTGAGGTAGGCCGATGATGATTGTGTGTGCTTGCTATAACTCAATGATGCCAGTGGCGATAGGTTTGTAAATAATTTTATCATATGTTTGCATGGACATAAAAATAAGTTTAATTAATTTGTTATTTAACCGATTTCAAAAACAACAATAAATACTTAATAAAGGAAGAATTTAACTTAACTTTTTAGTTTAGCAAGTCTTTCATGCTGAACTGCAGAAAATGGGAACAACATATTTAGTAACAAACCAGCGCTTAGTTTATTTTGTACGAGTATGTCGCATCCATTGTAAACTATTTCTGAATAAAGTTGACTGATTATGAGGCTTAAAAAAATTCAGGGCCACTTTTTAATCAGTACCCAAATTTTTTTTACGGTGTCAGTAACGTTGATAGAACGTAAATAAGAAGAAAAACCATTTTTTTTCAAAATTTTCAGATTTTGATACCCCTTTTTAACGTCTTAGAGGATGAATTTGTAAAACACAGAAATACGGGTGTCACGAATCGTGTTGAAGAGTACTATTACCAAGTTTCAAGTCAATTGGACGATGTAAATTTTTTTTATTTTTTTTCATGATTCAGAAGATTTAGCTTGAAATTTTTATATGAAACGATATAAAACAGAAAAAATACGGGTCTGTTAAATTTTCATAAAGTTTGCGTACAAAAAATTTGGGTACTAATTAAAAATAACGTGGTATATTTTTTCTTTTCAGAGTAGTTCATTTTATTCTGCGATGTTTAATGGATTTTCAATCCGTATGATATTCGGGTCAGTGATAAAAGACGCACCTACTATATCGCGTCTTATGTTTTCCATTGGAACCAATATTGGAGGTATTGTTTTAAACATAGATAAATAAAAACACTCTATTCTATTCTTTTCTATTTGTTCTGCTATGGGGAAAACTGCACCTTTATGAATAAGCGTAGATTTAAAAGAACCGATGATAATTCACTGATTTGACTTAATTTGAGTCACATACTGAATGTTCTATGAAATAAAACTATTTTTGAATTTTACTTTATTGCACACAAAATCACAACACTTTTATCGTAATATACCTAAATATAAATGTGCGCCAGGGCAAACTTACTGATGAATGCAATCTCTTCCAGGCGACCCTTGTTTTTCAGGCATACTTTCATAATTTTATCCGACAGAGTATCATTTTGACCCGTATGTATATAATATTGTCAGAATCGCACATTTTTCTGAGATGTTCGCCAATACCAGCTGGCTTCTAAACATGTGTGTCTAATTTCACAAATGTATTTAATTATATAATATGTATTTTTATATGTTTGTCCGCACATATCTCAAAAACTATGTTAAATTGTATTTTTTTATTATTAACAGTGGTTTCGCTCTTGACCACAGTCTGCCAAATGGGAAAAGACGCGGTAGAGGATGATGTAGAAAGCTCACCCAGAAGAAGCCTATTCACTCGAAATATAAGAGATTCGGGTTGTATCAGCTCAAAAACTAAGTCAGATTGCATAAAATCCATTTTTAGTTGAACTATGTATAGTCCAACTTTGTTCAAGTTCCATCAAAATCAGTTCAGTAGTTTTAGATATTTCACGGATGTTTCAGTTACTATCTAGAAATAATTAATCTGTGAAATATAAGAAGTACGTCGTCTAATCTAGAGATAATTAATTTGTAATAAGTGATAACTTCCATGCTGGTCTGGGAATTCAAGAAAAACTAAGAATAAGCCAGCTGGCAAATCTTCCCATGCATACTGTAAGTGGGACACGAGGGTTTTTCTGTACCGTGGGCGAAAAGCTGACAACCTATCACCACTTTACTCATGTTCCATCTTATAACACTCACAATTAATGTCAAAAGTGACCTTAAGTAGTTCTAGACTCTAGAATAACTACATGATGTTCTGCCTACCCCGAAAGGGATCATATTACACAGGGCTTTAGGTTTCTTATACAGGGCTTTGGTTCTCTTTCAACATCTCGGGTGTTTAATCAGTCCATGAAACTGAACAACTTTCCTAAGGAACATAGGTCAAAAAACGAAAAAAAAAATTTGAGTTCCCATACAAACTTCATCAGCATATAACGCATTTTGTACGGGAGATCAAAAACATTTTTTCGTATTTTGACCTATGTTCCTTGGGGAAGTTGTTCAGTTTCATGGACTAATTAATCACCCGAGAGGTTGAAAGTGAGATACCTAAAGCCCTGTGATAGGCGTGTGTGTTTAAAACAAGTAATCATTTACATACGACAGTATGTAATGCTCGCTTTTATAACTCTGCTGTTTTAACACCTGACCAACTTGTTTGACCTTTTTAAACCCCGACAAAAAATATCTGTATATCTATGTATATGTGTGTCCGTCTGTGGCATCGTAATACCTAAGCAAAAGAACCGATTTCGATACAGTTTTTTTTTGTTAGAAAGCTGACATCATCGAGATAGTTCTAAACTATATTTAAACAAAATTATTTCAGCCGCATAATATATTATATTGGATGTTTTTTTTTTATTATAAGATGGGTTAACTCTTGACCTCAATCTTGACCAAGGTCATAGATGAGGTCGACGATGGAGCGAGTTAACCCAGAAAACGCCTATAAGGCACCGGTACTCCCACGCACCGACGGAACACAGCAAGCTGTTTGGCGTCGGACTTCGGTAGGAGGGTGGTGGTCGCGAACCAGACGGCCCTTTACAGAGCCTACCACACCGCATGAGACCATAGGACAACACCTCAGATTCATAAAAAAATGAGGTATTGTTGCCTGAGATGGATTAATAGGAGGCAGGTCTCATTTGTGTTTCCTAAGTCGCCTCTTACGACACCCACGGAAAGAAATGGGGTGGTGTTATTCTAAGCCGATCACCACACGGCATAAAATGTCGAGGGTGATACAATTTTTTTAATTTTAGAGTTATTCGTATGTAGCAATTTAATACTCAGTTTATTCGCTAAATACTCTGGTCAGGCTCGGTGGCATCCGATCGGATGACGTGGCGCCGGACGGTTTTTTTACCGCAAGGATCATTGAAACATTGAAATTACATTTTTATTTGTTTTTTTTGGGTTGATGTTTGTGTTTTTAAAAATAAACATTAGTTCATTCATGTTTCAATGATCCGTGCGGTATAAAGCCGTCCGGCGCCGCATCCGGGCCACGTCCGGGCCGTATCGTGAAAAATGTTGTCGTGTGATATTTAAATAAGAATTGTTACAGGTTCTGCGACACTTCTTGGCACTCCAACAGCGATAGCCTGTGCAAACTCTGCTGCCGGACAGGGATATCAAATTGGCTACTTTTACTATCTTATGATATCTCTACCCCTTACTTTAATTCAACTTTTAATACAAAGCTTTATATAATCACTAGCTTTCCGCGCACGGCTCCGCCCGCATGGATATCAGGTTATGTATTGCTCAGTTGTGCAATAAAATGTGGCCCATGTTCTTTCCTAAGGTTTAATCTATCTATGTACCAAAGAACCCCGCACAAAATGTTCGGAAAAAGCCATTCGGTCGATTTGATTAACATTTTGGGAAATTATAGCCTTTAAATTGGTTAATAATTGTGGAAAGTTTTAACGTTAAATAATAAACAGTTTTTGATAAATTGCTATTCATGTTACAACTGATGAAAATGAGTATATCTAAAAACGCGCCTGTATATTTATATTTTTTGCTAACCCAAAAGTCGCACATACCTACTTTTATTCTTAATCTCTGACTCTTTACTGAAATAAATATTGTTTTGTGCAAAGTGACTCGCTAAAATGATAATTATGAAAAAAAAAATCAAAGAGTGTGACAATGACAACAAATACTACATACTCAAAGGACAATGACAACTTATTGATTTTAATGACAGGTTGCTAACTGCCGTACTCAGAGACGTCAATTAAAGTTAAGAAGTAATTAAATGTCATGCTATCCTTGTTTATATCAACAAGAGTGAAAGAGACAACATAAGAGTTTAACAGTACTTAACTTTAATTGACGTCTCTGAGTACGGCAGTAAGAGATCAAAGATAATTTAAATCACTACGTTTTATAAGAGACTGCTTGGCAAAGCTGCTCTGTAAATAAATTATCAATTCAATGTTACTCTTTATTGCACACCAAAAAACGTAATTATATTATTATAATTTAATAAACACACCACTAATCTGATAATGTACAATGCGGCGGCCTTATTGCTATAAAGCGACAAAATTTTTTTTTAAAGATATCTTCTATAATGACTTAATATCTAGTTCTAGTTTCAACAAAAATATATATATAAAAAACTGTACGTTGAAACTTTGCACAATTGATCACCGATATAAAGGCTATACTTATTTTCCCAAAATTTTAGCCAAATCGACAGAACGGCTTTACCCGAACAATTTCATTAAATCGATTCAGTAGTTATGGCGTGAAAGCGTAATAGACAGTTATTTATAATATTAGTAGAGATTTAAAAGACAATGTCTTTTAAGGTATGATATTATTTATTACTATTTATTTGTATAGCCAAGCATGTCAGGGATTTTAAGTAATTTCAGTTAGTTGAAGTTTTCGAGTTATGTTGACATGTGTTCAGTAATGTTGGCTTTGTAAAGTGCGAGCGGTTAATATATAGGTCTGCATTTAGACTGCTGGCTAAAGTTTTTGTAATAATACCAGCTTAGGACAGAACTATTGAAACAACATAAACAGTTTTGGCATGCCACTGCCCCTGTATTTAGTAAATTTTTCAACTATTGTGGGTTAAATATTGTGTGTAGGTATTAGGGGTGAATATGTCAGTGAGTTATGTATGTAGTTTTGTTGTATTTGTCGTGTATATGCGGTCTGTTGAAGTGATTGATTCCATCCCAATATAAGTCGATACCAAAGCGTCACCAAGCGTCGTACCCACCGATCGTCATCCGAAAATTTCATAGCCACCATCTTATTGTCTGTCGTGAAGTGATTTTTTCATGTTTGTCCTTGAGTTATAGGTATAAGTATACTGTCATTGACTGTGTAAGTATGGATTTATAGTTTTAAGTTTCTTAAACCAGTAATTATGAAGATTGTCTGTTCCAGGAGTTTTTGTGCTTGGTGATTGTACAAACGATGTAGTTGATGTGACTGTGTAAGTATGGATGTATAGATTTAAGGTTTCTTGAACCACTAATTATGAATGTTTTTCAATAGTATGTGCGTTTCCAGATTTGGATAAACCTTTCTACTGGTATGCATTTTAGCCCGCGAAAAATAGATCAACTAGTTTTAGAATAGGAATTAATTGGTGTAGTTCCAAAAGTTTCAGAATTTTGTAGAGGGAGGTCCCTTGAACACATTAGTTTATTCTATGACATTAGTGTAGATCAAATTTTGTACGTCAAAAGTGTATTGCTAGTGGGTTGGCTACAAATTCCTGACTTAACCATTATTAAATTACTTTTTGAATATAAGATCTTATCTCTGTACATCAAAGCACAATTCGCATTGTATATAACCAATCTGTATCATTAGGTGTCCTTTATCTGTGGTGATTGCGTGTCTTTTCTGTAAAAATGTGTAACTATGTTCCTACCTATTCTTTAATTTGTTGAATTTTCCCATGGCTTAATAGCATATTGTAAACTATTACTCTTCATTGATCTACAAAACGTTATTATTATTTAAAGAAATAAAAAACATACTTTTTTAAGTCGTTTAATTTTTTTATCTATTTAAAAAGAAGCTTACTTTTATTACATACAGGGTGGCGCAAAAGTCACGACGGGGTTGCAAGAGGTTCCGATCCGACGATCCGAGCTGAAATACGGTTGCTAACTCCTCATGTTCTGAGGAAAGTAATGAGATTAAAAGATTAAAAGTAATTTCGAAAGAGCCCGCCTTTGTGGGGCTGATAATGGTAATCATTTACGTGATGTAATTTTCAAAACCTACCTCAAAAATATCTCCATGAGTGTTATTAATTTTATTATCTCACAATAATTAAGATGAATTAAAAAAAATCAAAGTTATAATAACCTATTGCAACTCCGTCGTGTTTGCGTCACCCCGTAGATATTAGTTTTATCCTTCTTACGACTCTACACTGAAACGGGAATATCATTCATGAGATAAAATCAATTCACATCAAAAACAATCAAAAACAATCAAAAAACAAGTACAGATTCTTAATTTATAACACTGGTGTAATTATAGTAAATACAAGAAATATACACATTAAAACCGAAGTTTTTGGATATATATTGTAAATATTCCTAAAAGATAATTTAAAAAAAAGTGAAATGGTACTTGAATTCCTATGGGTGGTTTCAAGTACCATTTCACTTTTTTTTTCGTGGCATTTCGTGGCAGCATAGCGAAAGCTATAAATACTTTTAAATAAATAGTATGGATTTACGAGTATATATCGAAACTGTATGCAGTTTTTGTGTAAAATGAGTAAATTTTCTTACTGCACTTTTTTACCCACTTTTAACTTAATATTTGATGGCGCCCGTACATGCATTTTGCGCCATCTCACTAATGGTGGGTGAACTTCTTAAGTTTGTTGAGGGAATCGGTTCCAAGTTTGACAGGATGCAAGATTTTGAAATGTGAATTTTACTAACTACACGGTTCAGATGGCGCGCCATTCCCTCTACAAACTGAAAAAGTTCACCCACCATCCGTGAGATGGCGCAAAATGCTATACATATGAAGTTAAAAAATCAACTCAACCAAGTTGTTTTAACATGCTTACCAAAGGTACTCGCTGTGGCTGTGGTGTATTGGGTATTTTTATTGTTAGAGGCGTTTTTTTATTATAAGATGGGTTAACTTTTGACCTCAATCTTGACCATAAAGGTCAAAGATGAAGTCGACGATGGAGCGAGTTAACCCAAAAAATGCCTATAAAGGCACTATTACTCCCACGCACCGACGGAACACAGCAGGCTGTTTGTCGTCGGCCTTCGGTAGGAGGGTGGTCGCGAACCAGACGGCCCTTTACAGAGCCCACCACACCGCATGACACCATAGGACGACACCTCAGATTTAGAAAAAAAATGAAGTGTCGTTGCCTGGGATGGATTACTAGGAAGCAGGTCTCATTTGTGTTTCCAGGTATTTTTAGGTAATTCAAAGATGGCACACAAAATATTATGAAATCCTTACGTACAGGCTTTTTGTTATTATCGACTGAGGTAAACGGTGTAAAAAGTATCCCACTAAAAGAATTTTCATATAAAATATGGCTAATATGACTCGCACTATCTAAAAGTTATCAAGTTATCGGATGTCGTGTAAAGTCAAGCTAGCTTTACCATTGACGTTTTACCATTGATGGTAAAACTGGAACTCATTTGTACCGTTTATACCATTGATGGTACAATTGGTACTGATTTGTCCAATTTTTACCATGTATATTAAACTTACATATCCTTATTAATATTATACACGCGAAAGTAACTCAGTCTGTCTATCAGTCTATCTGTCTGTCTGTCTTTCACGCCTAAACTACTGAACCGATTTTAATGAAATTTGGTACAGAGATAGATTAGAGCCGGGCGTAGCCGTGGGAGGAAAGCTGTAAACTTCATCAGCATATAGCGCATTTTGTATGGGAGAATTTGTATTTTGTATGACGACCTAAATATATTTTTCTGTCTCCCTAAATACACCTAAATGCACGTCCAGTTTTTAATTTTAAGGACCACATCGATTTTTATATTGAAAACGGTTTGAACCTAGAGTCGCGTCTGTTGGTGTACATATTTTTTTTTGCATTTTTTTTTCAGGTCATGGACTAATTATTTCGGGTTAACACTTTGTATAAACTTTTATAAACCCTTTGTAGTTTTGAGCTACTTTTTATATTTTATTTAACTATACATTACAAGCGCCAGTTGTAGGCTGCAGCCAAATAGTAATCTAGATAACGGTCTCTTAGCTACTTCGAAATTTTTTTCTTTACTTTTACTGGTAATGTAGTAGCAAACGCATGCCAAAAAAGGCGTAAGGCCGCCTATGGGCATTTTTGTTTTCTTATTATTTGACCGTTATGAAATGGTAAATTTTAGGAAATAAGACACTAATGTGAGAAAATGGTTTTACTGTTTACGCAAAATTGACTAAAATTAAGCTCTTTTTTTCGTATTCCGACCTTTGTTCCTTGATAAAGTTGTTCAGTTTCATGGACTGATTTACCACTCGAGAGGTTGAAAGTGATTTACGTAAAACCCTGTATACAAAATGCACAAATTCAGTTTGCCTTTGGAGAAATCAATGTACCAATCTTCTTGTAAAAATTGCGTTATGTGTCGTTTTACACAACTGCAATTCAATCAATTTTTATTTTTTTTATTTTTACGTAATTTGAACGTAATAAGTTGGGGGAAAGTCTTTTCGCATATAGTATTTATGAACTTGTAATAAAATCTCTTTTGGCTATACCATTTGTATCTGGCTGGTTTTGGTATCATCAAAAAGTTTAAAGAAGATAATTCCAAAATCAAATTAAGAAAATGTGTGATTTTCAATGGTTTTTCTTACTGTCAAGATGAGCGAATCCATTTAAAAAATTTAGAATTGGTCAGAACATTTGGACGTGTGAAAACGTGGCAAATTTCATCAATCCAATCGGTTTTGCTACACTTAGGTACTTTAAATATTCAGGGATAGAAACACAGACAGACAGTAAAGCGAAGAGAATACTGGTTGTAACACTTATATTCTCAAGAATGGTACGAGTATAAACGGTACAAATGAGTTCCAGTTTTACCATCAATGGCAAAACGTCAATGGTAAAGCTGGTCCGGCGCGGCTTATAACTCTACAAGCCCTAACTACACAAACACTACACATTAGTCTAAAAATGTGGCTTTGTCTTTTCGTTACTACATAAAAAAACAAAATAAAATCAAAAAAGTGAATACATTTTTCACCTTACGGCCATAAGGGTTCTAAAAAACGTCGAAGCGCTTTAAGAAAAGATAGGTGGTGCCCTTGCACTTCGCTTGTCTCGTCTTGGCGGGAACACTACCGTGCCACCAGATATCATTCTGTGTTATTTTTACAAATTAAATGAACACCAACTTGTTCTTTTCATTCACTCGTAAGATTGTTAAAGCAACAACATTATGCACAAGATCAACTAGCATGTCGCAACTTGCAGGTTGAGTTATTGAGATTAAAACTAATTTATATTCATCTTGCAGTAGTACCTACCTATATCAATATGTTCAAGTCAAGGTCAATGTGTTTACCTTTACCTAACCTAGAAGTAGGAACTTGTATTATCATGAAATATATTGTATAGTGTGGTTTAAATCATTTGGTTAAATCGTAAATTACCTACAACTTTTTCACAACGGTCTTCAATTTTGACATTGGAAATGTCTTTTCGTTCGCTCCAGTATATGCTCCGATTGCGCGAAAAAGGGACAGACGGACAGATGGACATGGCGAAACTATAAGGGTTCGTAGATTACTACGGAACCCTAAAAAGTCATAAAGTCAGAACGACATTTTTCACATTTCCTTATTCCGTAGATTCGTTTCCAATGTGCTCGATAGTCGTGTGAGGCACGAAACCTGTGATTTTTTTAATTCAAGTTGTGATCAAGGTTTTATTTAAGTTTGAGAGAGGAACGACCGAATCGGTAAATGCATCTGACGAATGTAAATGACCTGGCACAAAAGGGATTTGACGGATGTAAAATCCCACTAAAAAATGGTTTGACATAAAGTGTTTGTCGTGCAATAATCTTCTCCGAGTTCTAAATAAAGACGTATCTATCCTCAGAGTATCTATCACGGTTACCATTTACATTTTTAAAACTTATAAGGCAAAAATATACCTACGATCTAGAAAGGAGTATTTTAATTTAAGCACAACCTGTTATACAACGGACATAGCAAAAAATTAGAAAATAGACTCTATTTCGAAGTGATAAAGGCTTTTCCAGTTTAACAAATAAATCTGTTTCACTGCGAAAAATATCAGAAACTGTAAAAGGTCTAGGAAATCTTGTTTCCTAGGTAAACGCATTTCAGCAACGTGAAAAATTCGAAAATTTTAAAGCCTATAGGGAGGGAAATTGGAAAAGCTAAGCAAAACATCCTGTACCACGGGATATTGCGTCGTGGAAATGAAAAATATGTAGATAGTATTGGCGACCGCAAGAAAACATGCCTGCAAGGAGATTAAACTTCAAGTTCTTGCAAATTGAATCGCTGCAGCGGCATAGCTTATTAGTTGCTAATGTTTTTACAGGCTTCAAAATAAATGAAAAGACCATTAAGAGACCGTGACTGTACGAGTATACTCATCATCTTACTGGACCAGAGCGACTACTAAACATTTTAACGATATAAAAATGTAAACATTAGCTTTTTCAAAAACACAACGGTATCAATTTTTATCGGTATCAAAAAACTGTGTTTTTTTTTTCAAAGTGGTCTCATTTTCAAAACAACCTTTTTACAAAGAGTGGAATAAAACATAAAACACCCAGCTGATTTTATTTCCAAATATGCTGTAAGATCGTCAGCAGCATTTTTTACTCCTATTTTGTATCAAACTGCAACCATCAATCAGATGCCAAACGTTTACGACATTTTTTCTTTGTTTCCAAGAAGTATTTCCCATAATATTTAAATAATGAAATTAAAGTCAATATTACAAATTAAATAATTGGTCGTCAAAGTCGTCGAATTTGCAGGTGGAAAACTAGTACTTGCACCCTAGTGTAACAAAAAAAGACTCCTACAGTGGCGATTAAAACCCAAAATATTTTTTGTTTGAAATATTATCCCAATAGTTCGCCAACAAAGAACACTTGAACACCGATAAAAAGAACAACTCTCGTTTCGTAGTGTAGTCGCGCTTACATCTCTTTCGTATATGTGGGACATTAGGCACTTAAGCTAAATGCCAGTCGGCTAGGCTCGAACGGATTTCGAGTGTCCAGTTTATCGAAAAGCTCGTAAATAAAATCCGGCCCATCCTGCGGCTTTCGGACAAATAATCGCAAGGCTCTTTCCGATTGTGCAGAGTAACGAATGCTATCAGAATCTGGGGCAAGTGGGTATATTTGATGTTTTCACCTAAGTATTAGACTACTTCCATCACCAAAAAATGTTAAGCGAATAAATCACGTCATTTCGCCGAGATCGATACAAGCTGAAAGACGGTAGCAATTTTTTTTTCGTAAAACTTTTTTATACTCTTAATTGTTTTTAATAAGTATAAGTGAGAAGTCTGGGTGTTTATGACATGTATAAAATGTATCATACATTTACAAAATCAGTACATGTATTACTATAATT
The DNA here is from genome assembly GCA_949987775.1 of Aproaerema taeniolella. Classification (NCBI taxonomy): domain Eukaryota; kingdom Metazoa; phylum Arthropoda; class Insecta; order Lepidoptera; family Gelechiidae; genus Aproaerema; species Aproaerema taeniolella. Next base: position 11,752,149 of record OX465260.1, read on the forward strand.
ATCCAGCTGCCGTAAAACAAGCCTTTGCTTGGTTTTGGGTTGAATGGCTGTGGAATTGTTCAATTTTTATTTATTTATTCTTTTACATTTATATATCTACATAAAAGCTTACCGCCTTGCTAGTGATTTTCTGCGCGTATAAATTTATCTTATCTTTTTCTTTATCATTCTAGCTACCCTTTAACGACATCGATCACTTACTTCTAACATAACGTGAATGAAACACAAAGACACACTTTCACAGTTATGCAAAATTATAAATGAAGAAAATACTATTTGTATCGAATATATTTTATTTTTAACGTCACATTGTATGAGCATTTCCATTTAAAATCAAATCATTCACAAGCACATTATTAAATGATTGGCACTCTTTTCATTACTCTGGGCTTAATTCACGTTGCGAAAGCCGCAAATAAAAGTAGGGGCCTCTGAGGGTGTAAACCCCAAAACATTTTAAATGGCCTCAGATATCAGGAACCGTACAAATGTTTACCCTGTTCTCATATTTAATGTGGATTTGATAGCTATTTACAAAATTTAGATGCTTTAGCAATAGAACTTGTAATGTTTCACTATTTTACTTCCGGGAATTTTAAATTACATGAATTTTAAGGAAAAATTAAGAAAATAATTAGTTATATAAATAGATGCAAGATCGATACTTTGTGCCCTTACGTGAGAGTAAAGCTCGGTTAATTACTATTTGTGAAGTGAATGTACAGGTTTATCACTATTAGAGTTTCCAAACCGCCAGATGGCCTGTGATTAACATAACAACTATTATTTTATTACCAAATCAATCGACAGCAAGCGGGACCAAAGTCTTCGAAAAAATAAAAACAGCTTAGTATCAGAAAGTTCATTATAAATTTAATTAAAATAAACACGTGTATGTATTCTCAACTGAACCATTTATAATGCCAATCAAGAGCTAATTGAATCCAATAAATGCGGTATTTGATAGCTAATTATGAACGTTTCAGAAGTGGTGACAGCTGCTTGGGGCAGTTTGTATCAACTGTATAAATCAATACACGTTTTAACTGGCCTATAATTTTGAATTGTTGAAGAGTTTAATTTTACATAATTTTGTTTTTGTTTGAAAGCTGACGTAGGTAATCGAGATAGTTCTTAGCTATAATTTGATAAATATCTGTCTAGCAGTTGAAAATTCATAAGCAATAAATGTAGCTTACTATCCAACAAGCATTTGGTCCAATTCGCAGTTAGTCTACACTCTACTCGCACTTCATCAAGCACGCAGTTGGTCCAATTATCATGTATATTGTACACTTGAGCATAGTTTATTCCTGTACACGAAAGTAGGTAATAAAGATAGGTGTTTTTGTTGAGGCCAGTATCCTTTATTAATGAATGCATATTGAAACTCCTTCTTTATCAATCTATTATATCCTCTTCCTGATAATAAAATATAACGACTTTGGTGTATACTATATATATGATAAAACATAATTTATTCTATCAATCACAGTGTGTCACCGATGTCAGTTGTTTAATTTTTTCTTGAGTTTTGTACTAAGATACAGATTTAAAAATAATAACCACTTCAAAGGAGAAGGAAGGACGCTTTATTACACCCCAGGCATAAGTTAATTTGAATATTCGTAATAAATCGGGAAAAACCTTGTGGCGTTGTTGTTCAAATCGGTGCATAGTAGTGCTTCATTAACTTTAGATATCTGAGGTTACCCTATTCTTACAGATTTAAAAACAAAAATAACAGTGACTGAAAATACAATAATATAGAACCGCGTATAAAAGATATCTTGTTAACTGATCACTAAATGAAATATTTAATAGAATGGAATAAGTACATATTTTAATTTCACTTTACTTGGACTACCTACGAGTACATGCTAGAAGAAATGCGTGTGGACTAACTGCTAGTTCGACCATATGCTTATTGGACCAAGCGCTTCTAGGGGATAAAGTGTGTTGAGGAAGATATTATGTTTAAGAAGAAGTTTTATGTTTGTTCTACTAGCTTTTTAACCCACAAACTTTCATATTATTTTAAATAAAAATAAATAATTTCATACGACTTTTACTATTTAAGTTCATATAAGTGTACACAATGAAAAACTGTCGATTTCCTATATAGACGTTCTGCTACATAGACCTATTGATAGTTGGCCGTTTTGTTACATGGACGATGTGCTAATTAGGCAGATTGCTTATTAGACGTTTCGCTCTGTTAGACGTTTTGCTACTTAGACTTTCTGATAGGGAGCGCATTTTTCCGGGTACGATTACTATTTTTTAAATTATAGAGTTAATTAATCAGTTTTATGTTGAGGTTCTAAGCATGAGCTAAATTTATGTCAGCCGCATAATCATAAGAGATTAAAATTAGTATTTTTTAAACGCTTACCTGCGTGAGGGAAATTCACAAATAATTTTCTCGCCGAATATTTTCTTTCCCTAAAAATTATTTGTAAATATCAAATTATGCAAAATCAAAGGAAAGTTCTATTCGGTAAATGTAATACTCATAAAAGTCAAATCCAACAGTGCGTGTTTATCCACGTGGTATACCTAAGTCCTGTATTAATCGAAATAGGAACATTTTAAAGACAAAAAAGTTAATATACATAGTCTCACATCATAATGCCGGAAACAATGAAAGGAAAGCGCCTACTCAAAGAAATCTAAATAAAGCGCTTTTTCTCATTCCAGTGTCGTGAAAAACATAAATGTTATATTTTATTTGCTTCTTACGTCACTTCAGTCGTGAAATCTCAAATTGCGAGTGTACTTTCCAATTTGTAAAATACAAATCTCCTTGTCACATACAGTTTTTAAGTCTTGTGTTGAGAATTTCGTAACAGAATAAGGATTGCTGTAATTCTTTTTCTTTAACAGCCGGTTCAAAAGAGTTAAATAAAATTCTATTTCTCGGTGTTCTTCTCTGTATCTTCTAAATTGTCTACTGCAATGTGCTCTTGCATGAAGCAACTGTAGAAAATGTATAGTAGTTTTCAGTAATATGACTTTATTTCAACGTTTTCATGTATTTCCAGAAATCAGTTATGTTTTGTTGTGTAGTGAACAATATTTTAGTCCATTGCTTTTAACCGACTTGAAAATAAGAAGGAGGTTCACTCGTATTTTTGCTACGCGATACCGCAATTTGTTTTTATAATAATGCTTTTATAGTAGTGCAGGACTTTGCTATAACTAAAGAAAACAAAGCAATACAGATTATTGCAGCCTTTATGTTATTAAAGATTGCAATATCTCAAACGCTTTTTAGAAAATGTAACACAGTAATTACAAGATGTACGCATAGTTCTTAGTTCTGAAGTTAGTAAATAAATAAAAACAAATGAATAGTATTCGCGTGACAACAGCTAATAATTGGCTTTTATAGGCCACATAACTATAGAAGAACTTGTGCGATTCTCTCTTCGGCCGACATAATGGTTAATTGAATTACCCAACTATTCCTCTTTCGACTGTGTGCCGAATTATGGCCAAGTTTGTTACCGACATATCGGATTATGCGTTAACGATTTATTGGAACCAACATTGTTTCTGTTAGCCATTTATATTATGTGATTTCTTGTTAGTTATTGCTACGTTGGCATAGAGTTATTTGTTGCAGTTGATTACGTTGATGATATTAATAATAGAGACTCGGGAGGTTTTGATTCAGAGCTGTAATTGAGTGTCTGTATTGTTAGTTGATCTTAATATATAGGGTGTAAGGGACAGCTTAGCAAAAACTGAAACCCTGAATTCAGACCACCAGCACCATTCTAAATGACTTTTCATCAGAATTTTCCTCAGGAATTAACTGCGATATAGAGAAAGCCACAAAAGTTTGTTTAGATCGTTCCAATTCTGCCTACCCCAACGAGACACACAGGCGTGAGTTTATATACAGGGTGGCCTAGCGGGCGACGTCTAAAAGAAAAATTTGGATGCCCTATGCCAGGGGGCATTCAGATCACCCCCATGAATGTTCCGCGATTTTTTGTAGTTTAGAAGTTATTACACATTTAATGAATTTTTCGAAATTTTTAACCCAGCGTCAATTTTTTTTTCCCTTTATGTTTAAAATATTGCCCCCTTACACGGGGCAGCTATTTGTTTATTTTGGACGTCGCCCGCCGGGCCAACCTGTATGTTAGTATCATAATCATAACTTAAATTTTTTTTTTTTGCAACAGTTAGCATCAAATTTTATTTTTTGCTAATGAATAATGTTGACGTGTTAAAGACAGTTTTAAAAATCTAATAAATCATCGCAAAGACATTCTAAGAACACAGATAGACCCTTCTCAAACAGGTCATTGAACTCATTCGAAGGAATTATTTGTCGCCTCAGTAACAGCCAACTACAAAATAGAAGCGAAACCGATTTCCTTATAAAGCTCTCCCATAATCCAAAATCTTTGCATCGTATTTAACCAAGCAACAAATACGAGTACTTAACGAGAAACTTGAATACACAAATAATAATAATTTGTTTTTACAATTAATTAGCTGGTTGTAATATCAATAATAAAAAATAATAAAAAATCTAATAAATAGTTCTATTTGCAACTGTCAGCGAGATTTATTTTTTGGCGAAAAAATTTACTTTCAGGAAAGTTGATTTTTGCGACATATAATAGTCGCAAGATGATTTTTATCGCTGACTGCTTTTTGTGGAGCTTTCTGCAATTACCCTACGCAGAATTATTTTTGTCTTTATAATTTTTGTTATGTTTATGGTACGCTGCTGGTCAACACAGGCACAGATTCGATGTATGTTTTAAACATAGAACTTCAAAATGTGAAAAAAAACATTTTGCCTCTCCGTACAACTCGAGCGATTAACTATGAGTTTTTATAGGTTTCCGGGGGTGCTGATTCCGAAAATATTATCCATTTTAAAATCCAAGTTGGCAGAAGTTTACATTTTTGAAAAAACACTCATGGGTGTCGTTTAATATGTTTTCGGGGTTGCTGATTATCCATTTTGAAATCATACGATATCCATTTTGAAATCCAAGATGGTGGACACAGATTTTTTGTGAGCAACCGTCATGGGTGTCGTCTAATAGGTTTTCGAAGGTGCTGATTTCGAAAATGATATCTATTATATAGTCCAAGATGGCGACCGTGAAAAAAAAGGCAAGCCATTTTGATCCTACAAAATGGGCACAATCACCTCACGGTCTGCTTTGGAAAGTCGCGCACCACGCGGAAACTAGCATGAAGTCAGAACTTTTTTTGAGGATTACAAATGTTTTCCTTAGAGAAAATTGTTCAGTTTTATAGGGAAAATCACCTCTAAAGTTTCGCTATAAGGACTTTAGAGAAGACTTCCATTAGTTGCTTCATCCAAAAATATAGGAAAAACAACAACTTGAAAACCGCCATGTTAAAAGATGTTGAAACGATTTACTTTTTACACATAAAAGATATAGTAAGCACTCTTTATCATTTGAATTAATAATTGTCCACATTAAAAACGTAAGAATCAACCGACTTCAAATCCCGACATATCAACAGATAGCCACAAACCATGGTAGATTTTTTAAAAAGTGTTGTGTCAATTTTATCTCAGGAGTATACTCTTTCGAACTAAAAATAATTTAGAAAATCGGCTGCCAATTGACGCAGTTAATGCGTCACGATATGCCACAAAAATTTTCAAAAAAAAAAAATACAGTCGAATTGAGACCCCCCTTTTTTTTCAAGTCGGTTAAAAATTCATCGGTGGCACGCTGATCGGAATCATCAATGACATTTATTGGGTCAAAGTGCAGTGCATATTGACTCATTACAAATACGACTAAAAGCCGAGGACTCATTTACATAATGGGATTAATGGCTTTAAGGATTAATACAATGAATAATATCAAAGGGATCGAGCGAGACAACCCCAACACGAGAATATAATTACTTTCTGGAGCTGTCTCTAAACTGTTATTCAATTACTAAGAGTAATTAAAGTATTCTTATTTTTTAAAATTATAAATCCTTAATTTTTTTATTAAAAGTTATTGTATAGTTCGTGTTCCCATTGAGTTTAGAATTTTGAGTATTTAAATGCGTCAATCACTTGTTTAGACCATTTCATTTTAAATTTTTTGGTGCTCATAGTCAACTAATATAGTACTTCAATATGCATTTTCAATACATAGGTTTTATATGCAAACACATGGATTCCTTACAAATACTTGAAAATACAAATTATAGATATTTGTGTTGGTCACAAAACGAAACTTTTCGGGTCATTTGGTAAGGTTATCAGTAGTTACTGACTGAACTGTTAGGTCAGTTTTATGAGCCAAGCTATGAGTTCGACTTATTTAACTATCGTCAAAGAATCTAAAGGAATGTAGATCAAAGTAGGAAGGTCTGTTTATAGTAAGATCGATGAAATTGAATTGGCAATAAGCAGCAGAATACCAGTGTCCATGCTATCTCAGCTTACTTTATGTCATTACGTTGTATTCATTAAAACAACTTACTAGTTTTATATGTATGTTTTATACAGTGCAGTGCAATAAATGTGTTTTATTTATTTTAACATATTTTATGACCAAGTTAGCGTTCCGCTCGGGACTTCGTTCCCATGGGAATTTAGGAAAATGATGTAGCCTATGTTACTTAGGGATAATGTAGCATTCTAATGGTGAAAGAATTTTTGAAATCGGTCCAGTAGTTTTAAGTTTATTCGTTACATACAAAAATACAAATCTTTCCTCTTTATAATATTAGTGTAGATAAATCATCAGCCTGTGTCAGGTCACTGTTGGACATAAGCCTCTCTTGCACGCTACTGAGGTCGGTCGTCAGCTCTCCTCCTCGAAACACTGCCCGCTACCGTACGAATATCGTCACCCCACCTAGTTACAGGGCACCTTACGCTACGTTCTAGGTACTATTAAATACATGATTACATTCCAAGTAGAGGGTATATGATTGATTGCATATAGCAATTAAATCCTCATAGTCTTTCTACAGAAATAAACGTTTGTAGCCTCAATAAGATACCTTATTGTAGCAATCTTTCGCTCTCATCGCGTGCTATTAAGGTTTATATTTTCAGAAAGCAAGAAAGTGTTAATTGGATTTTCTTTTCAGATCCTTTCTTAACGAGTTTCCGACGGGATACTCATTAACTTTTAAGAACATTGCCGTCAAAAAGATAGCTCCAGGTTATTGCTCTTCAGTCTTAATTTTTACTTCCCTTTAATTATGCATTATTATTTTTTGTGGCTTTTTTACTTAGGCGTTCAAAGATTCATGGGACTTCCCGAAAACGTAAATATTTGTTACTAGCTTTCTGCCCAAGACTTCGTTCCCGTGGAAATTCGGGAAAATCATGTAAGAAATTACCCTATGTTCATCACGGATAATATGGGATTCTAATGGTGAAAGAATTTTTTAAATTTATCTAGTAGTTTCAGAACTTATTCTTTTCAATGCAAACAAACAAACGATCTTTCCTCTTTATAATATTTGTATAGATCCACGCTTGGGAAATGTATTGTTGAAAGAAATCAATACCAAGCTGAATAAACGCTAAGGTTTATACAGCTTGGTATTCATTTATGTTATGTTAATAAAAAATGATAATTAATATTAAAACCATGAACATTACTTAAGGGGTGATTCTCCTCATGAAACTAAACAACTTTCCCTAAAGAAACTATATGAAATTTTTAACAAAAAAATCTACTAAAACGATTAAAAAGTTAACGTTTTACTAAAACGGTATCATTAAAGATACAAAAACCGAAATATTAAAGATCGCAACTGGACCTTCAACAAATATGACTACTTTTAGTTATCTGGTATTGTCGTAATCAAACAAAGCTGGAGAACACGATAATAGCTAAACCATTGGATGACCTCGACAAAAAAACAAAGAAACGAAAAAACAGGTTACGGCTGGTTGCAATCTTTAAGACCTGGGTTTTAGCAAATATAATGGCGTATTAAATAACATATTATAACTAGAAATGGAAACCTTTTCGTAATTAAAATGTCCACGAAAAAAGATAATTGCCCAAAAACAACAAGAAATAAGAAGCACTGTAACTTAACCCGTCGCGCCCTTGTTTACGCCGCGTGCGATACAAATCCTGCACACACGGGTGTGCAACAATCGCGCGAGGGTTTTATTCTTGCAAAAACTGTACACTTACCTAATTTTATTTCTTTTGAGACTATTTACTGTTTTTCGATAAAAAAAATATAGTTAGACAGACTTCATATTTGAAATAACAGTAGTTTTTATACAAAAAAAAATATGTTCATCTTAAACGACGTTATCCGTAGAGCACTTTCCACTGCTGGCATTCCGTCGGTTCTTGAACCTAGCGCAATAGTGTGTGTGGATGGTAAGCGTCCAAACGGGTGACGCTTGTGCCCTGGAAACTCGGCAAGCGTCTCGTATGGGACGCTACGTGTGTTGACACGCTGGCACCTTCACACGTATCAGCGACTTCCACCAGAGCGAGCGCGGCGAACGGGGCAGAGCTTTTAAAATCCCGAAAATACAGCGAGTTACGGAGTAATAACATCTTTGTGCCATTCGCAATGGAGACCTTAGGCCCATGGGGTGCTGAGGCAAAAAAAAATTATGAAGAGCCTCTCTAAGCGTCTCATCGAGGCAACGGGTGACAAGAGAGCTAGCAGTTATTTTGTACAACGAATAGGTTTGGCCGTGCAACGCGGGAATGCTGCCAGTATCTTGAGCACGTTGCCTTGATGTGGCGCGCTGGAGGAGGTCTTTTATTTATAGATTATATAGATTAAATAATTTAAGTAAAATGCTTTGTGTAATACCAAATTTAAATCTTTAACTTCTTTGCATGTTACACAGGTTATGTGTAACATGCAAAAACGATTCGTGCATGTTACACATAACCCGAAATAAATTTCTTAAATAGAGTTAAAAGAACTAATGTGAGTCACTTTCTTACCAGCCCATATACGTCCCCACCGAGGGCATGGGCCTCCCTTCGAAACACGAAGGGGATTTAGGCCATAGTGCACCACGCTGGCCTAATGCGGGTCAAAAATTGAGTCACTATTTTGACCTATTTTGAATAACATCCGAGCACTCAACTGCAGAAACGTTCATTAAAGTTAAGCTTCTTTAAACGTAATGCCGTCTTTTTTTATGTCAGCGAGACGGAAAATGACGGTATGATATTTATGGAAGCATTTACTAATACGGACGTTTCAGCGGCTGAGTGAAAATGTTGTATGTTCGTTTTTAAAAATAATTCAAATTCAAAATAGCTTTATTTCATAGAATATTCAGTATGTTACTTAAAATAAGTCAAAGTTACATTAAATTTTAATACATACTAAACATATTCATTCTTTCAGGATGTTACATAAAAGGATTTGAATACGTACCTACATAAATATTACGTTAAATACATACATACATTAAAGGATTTAAAACAATATAATTTCAAAGTCTTCGCTGAGTCGAACCACGTGATTGATAAAGCGTGTGAACATTGTTCCGTTTACTGAAACGAAAGACGAACTTCGCAAATAGACCTGCAGCATAGTCACATAAATCCGAATTAATCACTGAAATTCTAGCAACAAAGCTTTCGAAACAATAGATGCGATAGTTAGACGATCCCTTTGACTCATCTTGCTATAGTTGCTATTGGTATTTGGCATTGATTCCTCAGGGGTCCAAACTAAACAGGAAAGCTCTTGCTGTTTGTTCGCAAACAGAACACTCCCCAAACAATGGCCGTCTGAGAAATATAGTCGGCTATGTTTACAGATAATGTTTATCTTTAATCGTTTATAATCCACATTATTATGTACATGTTTTAACAATCTATTACTTTCACGATTTCCTTTGTGTAAGGAATTGTGTCTATTGGGTGACAATAAATTGGATAGTAAGTAATTCAGATGAATTTAGTGGTACAGGCACGCACCAGGATTTGAACCTGCAATCCTGTTACAAGTCCGGCTCATTACCAACTGAACTATAAAACAATAAAATACTTGTCTTCTGTTTTGTAGAATGTAGCTGTTGTGTTTAACCACTATACCATACCATTTTATTCACATTTCATATAAAGTTGGTTTCATATTTTAACGTCACTTATCGACGAAATATTCAATGGCATCGTGCCAAAAGGGATGCAGAGTCATATTCGAACAGTGTATCGCCGTAATAAGGTTACGTTCGCATCTGGCGACTAGGGAAAGTCGGTGAAAACGAGATCTTGGGTACATCTGTGTACGCTCGATTACTGGCTATGTGTTTTGTAAAGCGAGTCGAGAAAATGTTATAATACTGGGTTCAAATAAAACGATCTTGTCTTTTATCTTGAACATAATGGCTTGTTTATTCATCCATATACTTACGCCTATAATCCTGTTGGGGTAGGCAGAGTACAGCGTAGTTTCAGAACCACTTGACGCTAAATTTATATTGAGTTGTTAGATGAGGTATAGGTACACCAGTCGTCTTAAACATTCCAGGTCGCAAAAATAGCCCCGTTGTGACTTTTTGGGATGTTGTTGGGATAGATACCAATAGAGTGTAAAACCAAATTTGCAACCTCGAAAGACCTGTGCTAACTTCGTGGTGCTCGAAAAACCTCGGAAGCCTTTTTTTAGTTTTTTGCTTACACCATCTAAAATATGAATTTTACAGCAAAGTCATCTATCACACTTCTAAAGAAGATAAAATTATCCACAATTTGAGTGCAACTACAGCTCTGTATGTCAAACAAACCTCGAGAAATAACAGTTCAAAAATATGCATTTTTTTTTTCCAAAAAGTTATAAATTTATAGTTAGCTAGACTTTTGAACAAAACATTGTCTAAAATACTCATTCTTCGGGAAAGTTATTAAAAGTTAAGTTATAGAGCAATTATTTAACTTTAATTTAAATGTAAAAGAAACTCTTTAGGACTAATAGTTCTCATGTTATCAGGTTAAAATACGAATATTAATAAGGAAATCAGATGTTTAAACAAAGAAAATGATATTGAAAACAATAAGAAATATGTGAAATTTCCCATTTTCGAACTGTTATTTCTAGAGATCTGTTAAACATACAGAGTTGTGATTGCACTCAAATTGTTGTTAATTTTATCTTCTTAAGAAGTGATAGATGACTTTGCTGTAAATTCATATTTTAGATGGTGTAAGCCAAAAACTAAAAAAAGGAAAAAATTCCGAGGTTTTACGAGCACCACAAAGTTAGCACAGGTCTTTCGAGGTTGCAAATTTGGTTTTACACTATTGGTATCCATCCTAACAACATCTCAAAAAGTCAGAACGGGGCTATTTTTTGCGACCTGACGCGATTTATATGTCTAATGTTCGCAATTAAACAGCGCTTATGATGATATAATTTTTTTTAAATTATCCAATCCAGTGAAAGTAACTGGCATCGATATACCTGTGTTTACCTGCCAACCCAGTAGTTCGCCCAGGTAAATAGTAGACAACCCAACGGCTGCACATTCTATACGTTTTATACTTTCAGTCAGGACAAATTTTTTTTTATTATCCTGATGTTGCAACATTTAATAAAAAAATATTTTTCGAAAAATAATTAAAAATAGTCTGCCCAGGATTTTTTTAGCGAACCCATTTTTAATATGTTTTCTAATATACTAAATTCATGATAAAATATATTTCGTTCTATTATCAGCTCGGTGAAGGTCGATTTAGGTTCGGATCTTAGGCCCGTATTACAGAAGGAGACTCAAGTATTTATTTATACTTAAGTATTGTTTCTCTCTTTCTCTCACTATCAAAATGACAAAGATGACTGCTGCTTAAGTATAGATCAAGTCTGAGCCGCGTTCTGTAATACGGGCCTTAGACTATAATATGAGTACTGTAATTATAGATTGTCAGATTTTTGCCCGCAATACCGCAAAAGCGTGTCATATACCCTTTTATTGCAATTAATGCGAAAATGTGTATTGTTAGACTTAGACTTATAAAACTTTTAAATTAAGCATTATTATTTTATGCAAACTAACCCTAGCTTTTAATTAGAATGCTAATTAAAAATATTGGGGAGTACAAAATTTTGCTTTTACAATTAACAAGTGAATTTAGGTAGTTTTTGTACGGTGTTTGCTATAGGAATAGGTCTCAGGTTAATGGAAGATAAACAGCCTCCAGCCAAGGCTCTCATAACAGACTGGGCTCAGAGAGTTTCATAATTATCACTTCAATAAGTGACTTTAATAAACGTCTGCCTTCGGCGATCAACGCGGCGTTTTCCTATTTCTATTACAAGAGATGATTTTAAGATGAGTTAGGTATGTTCAGGTTTAAGGAAAATATTTCATTCATTGTATACCATATTTACAATGGAGTGAGGTCTTTATGTTTATCGGCACAGTGAGCAGCATCTTGGCCCTTCTAGATTCTGGTTTGGTCAAGATGCTTGTCTCTTTACCTAAAAATTATGTAAAGGAAACGGATTAAATAACTAAACAATTAAATGGTTTATTTAGTATAAAGTGCCCACTTATGTTGCCCAAAGTACAGGTGTAATTAATATGTATAATAACAGTAGCTAAATATATCTTTCAAACATGTTTTATTTATACGAGTGTCATGGTAAGGGTAGTACATACAACACTCAATAAAAAAATGATGAAAAAAAAGTAAAGGGAAATAATTATAGAACACACTTACTAAAAGGTCAGATATAAAATAAAAGTTATACCTTGCGTAACCTAATTCAAACGAAAACACATAGGCAATAAGTTTCAGATATTATCGGTGGAAGTAAAATATTAAATACAAAGTAAACATCTGAAGTGACAGAAAATTGATAATTAACTTGGACGGGACATTATAGTTTAATATTCATCATTAAAGTATAATGATGAATTCGAATATGAATATAGAAAATTGTAACTAATTAGGTACCTAACTCGCGTTATTGAAACGCCACAAAGCAGCTCCAGCATGATGCGCGACAAACTCGCGCGGCGCAGGTGAAACTTCACTTTGATTGCGGGAGTACCCCCCCACCCACGCAAATGCTTTCTTGCCCTCTGGCGTTGTGAATGTTGACATTTTGACATAGGACCGCGGCGCATTCCGCGCGCGAACACATCGTGCTCGAGCTGCAGATCGACTTTTTACAAACAATATGAAAACTAATGTTTCTATTACCTTTCTGTACCTACTAGCACTAAATTTATTAAGGTTTCTAATCACTGCATTAATTACGTATACAGGTATATCTTTAAACAACATCAATAATACAACAAATAAGGAAATAACGATTAAGCTCCTAATAATACCGATCCATTTCGTGGAATTATTGACAGTAAATACAATTTGTAGAATATTACACCACAAATAAGATTATGGAAATGTGTAATCAATGCTAATGGTACTATAGAGTTGCTTAAGTAATAGATAGATCGTCTATACGTACCTATCGTGGGGTAATATAATAACCCAAGATATGTCACCTCATGCAAAACGTCTACAAAACTAAAACAAAAATAGGAATCCGTTTTCTAAAAATGTTTCCGTAGACTGTCACGCTAATGTCGTAAACCTATTGCAAAAGAACCCAATTGGACGTTTTTCGAGGCTCCACAATACTTGCGTAAATGACATATCTGCCTTCGTAATAACCCTAAATTTTGAAATAGTGACTCTACCACAGATTGAAGGATGACAACTTTTTCCGTTCGTCCACTTTCGATGTTTGGTAATCACCTACGAAAGTAAATTTTCACTATTTGGTAAATAAGAGTTTCTGGGCGTTAGTTTTTCAAGATTATCATAATGCTAGTGTACCCAGACCCACAAAAAAGTTCTAGTTAAACACAATTTGTTAATAGTGCTACCAGGTGAACATTATTTGGCAAGACTTCCACGATGTTAATACGTAGCATTCATTTATCACAGCCCTCTCAGGGCCTCGTTTCAATATCAAAACATTCGCATTTTACTGTGTTCTATTTTCTACAAAATGTCGAGTACTTGTATAAGCTTTTGGGTTGGGACCACTAGTATTATAACAATAAAGATAAGCACACGTTTAACCTATCTTAACACTTTTGTACATTGTAAATGTAATAGTTAGGTCTGCATACGTTTACCACGTGTCCAAGTTTTTTGTGATAATACTTCCAATGTTTAATGTACAGATAATATGAAAATTAAAAGCATAATACAACAAACATTCAAACACCCATCCTCACCAATATCTGTAATTATAAAATTATTAGGATAAGCCAAAAGGCGAAGATTCAAGATTTTTTTTTTGTTGGGATAACCTTTCAAAACTCGTTGAAATTAAACTCTTAACCCGATGGTAATACAATCGCCTCGACCTTTGCCTTTAGTAGCTAACCCTTCAACCTCTTAACCCCTAATAGCTTTAACTCCTTAAGTGATGATCAAATTGACACCGATGACAATATCTTTTGAATAACCGGAATCAAATTTTAATTGGGCCTTTCTCAATTAAAAGCAGTAAATGAAATGAAGTGAAAGGGAAACTAACATTAGCTAACCTTGTGATCTTTTGACTACAGTTTTTTTTGGTGTCGATTTATTTTATTTTTTTATGTTTATTATATTTATTTCGAAATACAAACCTTAAATAATTATACTGACATAATCATAAGCAAATATATTAATGGAATAATAAATAACATATTACTACGGCAAATAGTAGGTAACCTTTTTCGTTATTAAAATGTACACAGTTGACAGTACTAAAAAGCATATATCTTAAATAAAACTTTACCCAGTCTGCTTACATCGAAAATAGACTTTTTGTCGAAATATAAATCTAAGCGACCAGCGGAATATGAAACTATTGAATGCAAGCCACAAACCGCTCCCGTTGGATCGAATCCAAATTCTCCTGAAAGATGAATGGTGATGAACGTTATTTTGAAAGTTATCGTCAGCAAAAATTCAACCAATTTTATTCCTGCCTTCTCATGTACAAGGTTTGGATAGACTTGGAATGTTACCGAAACAAATACAATCAAAAAATTTAATCCTTACTACAATTTAA
This sequence comes from Aproaerema taeniolella, assembly GCA_949987775.1. Classification (NCBI taxonomy): domain Eukaryota; kingdom Metazoa; phylum Arthropoda; class Insecta; order Lepidoptera; family Gelechiidae; genus Aproaerema; species Aproaerema taeniolella. Next base: position 11,767,194 of record OX465260.1, read on the forward strand.
AGCTGTACTTTTACAATTGCTAAAAGAAATGAAGCGCTCGTAGCCTACCGATCAGTGAGATTAAGCAACGTACACAGAGGCAGGGAACCTGATGGGTGACCAAAATGGCAATTTATTACGAGCGTTTCCGTCCTTCGGAGGGCACGTTAAGCTACCGGTCCCGGCTGTTTTCAATTGACTACAGTCGTTACAACCATGTCAGAGGCCATTATGCCGTTTGAAAACTCTGACAATAGGGTTAGCCAATACGCCACATACTTGACTATACCTACACGATAAGAATAAGAATAGAAATGAAGAAGTATAATTTGGGAACTCATTAAAAATGAGTGACTGAAGTGAATACCTACAAAGTGTGTTCAAAGTGTGTGTACCTACTTTAAAACAGAAGTGAACAAAATAAATTTTACTTGAGTCTTGTTCTCATGTTAGTGACAATTTTTTCGAAAGGCGAACGGTTCAGCAACCCTCATTGGGCCAGCGTGGTAGACTATAGCCTAAATATCCTTCGTGTTTCGATATAAAAAAAAGATGAAAGCATAAGCTTATGTATTTTCGTTTGTTAATAATATTACGCCGCAGTGCGGTTTTTTATATGCTGGACTGGGAGTAAAAGAAAAACTTAGTTTCAGCCAGCTACCTACACTTCCCAGGTACACAGTAAAAGACTGTATAATGGGCGAAAGGCTGACTCCTTATATATTTATGTATCTGTGCGGATAAAGTTGTCGGTGAAAATTAGTACATTACAAACGTTCTGCAACAAAGTCTGGGTAATTTTAAACGAGCACCGCATCATGCTTTATTTTTATTATACCCAGTGAGATGTGTACACTCGCATGAAATTTAAAAACAGTTTTAATAAATTGCATAATAAAACCAGTTACATCGGGAGTTTGGCAACAATTTTTAATTGCGAAATAGCATAGGTTGCGCGGGTGCTTGAATAACTTTTATTGATACATTTTGATTAATCGAATTTATATGCATGGTTGAAACGTTTTGCCGTAGTATTTATCAAAAAAACAACGGGTTGCAGTCCGGGAATGCCGGCAGAAGTGAAAACTTGAACATTAACGTTGTACATTAATATGGAATTAAAACAAAATACACAAAAAGAGTCCGTTATTCTCTCAGGATTTGATCTTCGACGCCTTGCCTACGATCTGATAACTTCACCACTCGTCCAAAAATACAAAATGAATTTCTTGAGTGCACTTCGTGGTTTCGAACCCTCGACTTACAATCTGGCAACTTTTCCACTCGACCAAACTGACTACTTTTAATTCAGTAAAATAGTCTATCGGTATTTGCGCACTATGTGCGAATAATCGTTGACTTCGTTGAGATCTGTCACAGAGATAATTTTGCCATAGTTTTTCACTTCAAAAAGTTAATTGACTTTTCAGTAAAAAAACGTTAAGATCGGAAAATTAAAATTAAATTAACATTTCTTGAAAAATAAATTTATATGCTTCAAGTATAGAATGTGATAAATAAAATAAAGTTTTTCAATATTACATTTTACAGATCTGTTTCAGTATAAATTTTCTATAAAATGGGGTGACTTTAAATTAGCTAGCGAAAGTTTAGGGGATAATTCTCCCAATCAGCAATTCGAACGGCACGGCACGGCACTTCAAAATTTGCATTACCATACCATTGCCCCGTATATTCTCAGCCTCTAGTATTACAATTACATAGGAGGCAATGGTAACACAATTTTGTCGTGCCGTTTTCGAATTATAAGAAGGCTCAGTCAAACTGATCAACTTTCCCAAGGAACTTATACGAAACTCTTAAAAAAAATGTCGACTTCCCCCTACAAAGGCAATACAGCTGATCTCACATATTGCATCATTGTATGGAGGGGCAATTTTTTTTTTCTTTTACACTTTGACCTTTATAATATTCCTTAGGGAAAGTTGTTCCAATTCGTGAGCTGATTTACATCCTCAATTTAATATAATTAATTTCAAGTCACCCTATATGCCGAGTTAGCCATGATGCATCTATAAATTGTTGTATAGTCTTGTTTTACCTTGTTTTGACCTTTATGGTCAAGATTGAGGTCAAGAGTTAACCCATCTTATGATAAAAATAAAAATAAAATAAAATGATACTGGCTCTTTATACTTTTTTGTTGACATACTTGAACGTTCTGTTTTATGTCTGTCTATTACAACAATCAAAAGATGTAGATGTTTTTTTTAAATATTATTTCGCTACCCAAGCTCTATACACGCTAATAATAATCCTACATAAATACCTAGTATTATATGGTAAGCCATACAAACTTGTCACAGGACTAACATCAATTCATCCATAAAATCACGCCTATAATCCCTTTCTGGGTAGGCAGAACGTCATGTAGTTCAAGAACCACTTGACACCACATTTGATACTTCTGAGGTTTATTACATAAACGTGGTTAATATCAAAATACAATTTATGAATTTCTTACCTGGTACCGTATGCATTCCACGAGGAAGTTAGCTTACTAGCTTAGTGCTGTAAATTTAGTATTCAACTCCTCCATTAGGATAATTATAGGAAGGAATATGGATGGAGGAAACTGAGTTCTAGTTCCTGTTATCTAGAGTAACTTTTAAGGCACGGAACACTCAAAAAGCTTTTGTAGTTTATAAAGCCCCAAAGCAAAGGATTAAAAATTTAAGACGCCGCAATTCAATTGTAAGCCTATACAATACAATACTCTTTATTGCACACAAAAAAAACATAAAACATAACATTAAAAACAAAAACAAATGTTCATAATGTAGTGTACAATCCGGCGGCCTTTTTGCTATAAAGCAATTTCTTCCAGGCAACCGGGGGGTGAAGGAACCGATACAGAAGGTAAAGCGGTAGACGTGCAAAGAGTAATATACCTTATACATATCTATACCTAAATATATAAACACACAAATAAACGATGAAAAACATTAAATATATATATATATATATATATATATATATATATATACATATCTAGATACGTAAAAAAAAACGTAAGAAAGGTGCTAGTAAATGACAACTTACAAGTTTAAGGAGAAGGTATTAATAAGGAAGGGCTAGGAAATGAGCTTTTAGATTAGATTTGAAAGAATGGATAGAAGGAGAACGTCTTAAGGACACAGGGAGGGAATTCCATAAACGAGTAGCTTTGACAGTGAAGGAATTAGAGTAGAAATTAGTGGAAAAAGTGGGGAAAGAAAGAGACAGGTCAAAAGCAGAGCGCAGCGAACGATTATGCGAATCAGTGCAGAAAATAAATCTTTCTTTAAGGTATGAAGGAGAAGAAGGATTGAAGAGGATAGAGTAAAGTAGGGATAGGATGTAAAGATCTCTACGTCGACGAATGGGTAGCCATTTTTATTTGATGCGATATTCGCTAATGTGGTCATATTTGCGAAGTCCAAATATGTACCTTATGCATACATTTTGAAGTCGCTCAAGTTTGTTAAGCATGTCCTCCGTAAGGTCAGGATAGGAAGTATCAGCGTAATCAAGAAGTGGTAGAAGTAGGGATTGCGCTAATGCACACCTCGTACTGGTCAGCAAGAGATTACGGAGTCGTCTGAGTGAGTAGAAAGATGCAAACACCCTCCTACTAACCTCGGCAATCTGAGGTTTCCATGAGAATATAGTATCAAACAAAATGCCAAGATTTTTACTTGCTTACTAAAAGGAATCTGAACATTATCCAAAGTGACCGGAGGAAGCGACTTAAGATCGACTCTCTCAACAAACCAAGGACTACCAACAACAATAACCTGTGTCTTATCCGGACTAACTTTCAGTCTATAGGAATTGCTCCAAACAGATATATTCCAAAGAAGCCTATGTTCTTTGGAATATACGTTGTAAATGTAATTTTGCGATTCCTAATGATTTTTCCACGGAACCCACGTTATAAATTGCCCTAAAATGTTTCAATATCGCAAGTAGCTTGCGTTCGGTTTAGTAAGGCTAATATTATCTTAACCTCATACCGAAAAAATCTCAAAATCACATTGTTCTCTATAAATTGTCACTCCCACTTTCTATTTCAACTGGTCTGCTTGATCGCTGTTGCTTTTTTTCCAACTTACTATTATTTGACAACTAAAGGTGGATTAAAAAAAGAAGCATGACAAAAAATACTGATACATGCTTAACCCTTGTCGTAACTGAATATGTTTTCCCAATTTCCCAATAGTTCCCTATTTGCCCCTTAGTTTCATTCAATTTCCGAAACGATTGTCCCTTATTAGACCTGATTTGGCAGATATAAATTTGATAATAGTCCCTGGGACTAGCATTTACATACGTAGGTACATAAATACACACACTACACATATCCTACATACTTTATATCTACGATAAGTGTTGTTATAACAAGAATGACTGTTAATAAAACTTTATCCGTGTAATTTAAAAAAGTATGGATAATTTGTTTGCGAAGATTTAAACATTAAACACTTTCCAACTACCTACTAAGCTATATTGTCTGAAAATTATTTAGTCGGAACAATTAAGATAAAATTATTTCTAAATTTTCAGCTCCCTTCATGATCGAGGACAACTTACAAGTTATATATTAAAAAAATGAAGATGGAATACGAGTATTTTATTAAAATTTCTAATAAATTAAAAGCTTAGACACTACATATGTATTTTTTAAAATAATTAGTACCAGAGTGCCTTAATAGGCCTTTTCTGGGTTAACTCGCTTTATCGTAGACCTCATCTATGACTTTGGTTAAGACTGAGGTTAAGAGTTAACTCAGAAAAGGCTTATTAAGACACTGGTACACCCAAGCTCCGACGAAACACAGCAAGCTGTTTTGCGTCGGACTTCGGTAGGAGTGTTGGTCGCGAAACAGACGGGCGACCCTTTACATAGCCTACCACACCGCGTATAGGACGTTAACTCAAATTCAAAACAAATTGAGGTGTCATTGCCTAAGATGAATTAATTGGAGTAATTAAGTGAAGTTTCACCGTCAGCCGAGTATAGTGGCGTGCCGCGCGAGTTGTCCCGATCATGCTCGAGCTTCTAATATCACTATTTTAGTGGACGTTATGTTATCCTAGGTGACAAAGACCTCTTTGCAGAAGGAATGCTTTTGGTCAGCAGTAAGACTTTTCACAATATAGGCTACATAAAAAATACTGAAACCCCAACACTTTACAAAACGCTATTTTCAACAACTTTAAAAGAGTTTTCAGCGTCCACTACCTATTTAGTTCAGCCACAATGTTCCTAATAAAATTACGCTGGGAGCGAATGTCGCTAATGTAATTACACGGTAACGTAAAAAACGGTACGTTTAAGATTATGGCGGCTTTAACTTGGCAGTGTGGCCATGATTTTGCGAAAAGTTTTTGTTTGGAGGAAATTACAAATCAGCTAAATAAACAGTTTCTAAAAGAGTTCTGCTTTTTCAATGGATCAGGGTAGGGGGTAAAACACTTCGTAAAATATAAATTTCTAAATAGCTCAGGACTATATTAATTAAAAGTAAGTATATTAATATACAGACTTGTTAGACTTCTTGGTCCAGTTTCCTATACAAGGTACGTTTGACCATGTTCCAGCATAGCTATCATGGTCCGCGCCAAACCCGCGCGTCACGCCACTCGGATGACGATGTAGCTTCACTTTGATTGCGCGAGAGCACCGCGCAAAGGCTCGTTCGCCCTTTAGCGTTATCATTTCGACACTTTTATAACATTTAACCGCGACATATTTCACCCTGAGCGCGTTCTACTTAAGCTGGCATTTGGTAGGTTCTTCGCGATTTCTATAGAAATCTAGTATATTTACTGTAATCCACTGTATTCCATAGAAATCTACTGTTATGGTTTGAAGTTCTACAGAAATGCATTATACCTTTTTTATTTATATAAAATACATTTCTCATTAACCCAGATTTTCTCGTCCAATACTATTTACTTATCTCATAAAATCTGGAAAAGCTCGTAACGTGATAAATTACTACGTACGGATTGACTGAAAACCAGTTAACAAGAGTTAATACAATAACTGGACGAATTCCTGTTAAATTTTGGTTTATGGCAAAAGTGAACAGTGCATTTTCTCTTTGTTGATGTTAATGATTTTGGAATCGGCCATTTATTTGCTTTTATGCATCGTTGCATTATGTGTCATTTAATTAGACTAGAAGAATAATCTGAAAAGCCTTCTCCTTTTGATGTTGAACGGCATTTAGTGTATCAGTTAGATACGGAGTTTTTTTAGACTAATTCGACCCTGCTGAGCTCGATTTTGCCCGGTGACAGACCCCTCCTTCCCCCCTTTTTATTGAAAATATGCCCCTCGCCACGGTTTTCTCCGTTTTGCACAAAAACTGTTAGGTCTTGAAGAAAACTGTCAATGACAAAATTAATCTACATTAAATTACCTACCACATGATAGGAATTTGATTTTTATAGGTCCTATAGTTTTTGAGTAACAACTACCCAAATTTCAAAGTATTAACTGTATTTTCGCCATTTTATATGAAAACCGCTGAATGAATCAATTTTGATGTATTAACCTTCAAAACAAGACCCCAGTAATAGTCGTACGAGTTTTGTTCACATTTGTCAACTAACAGCTTCGAACTTGCGAATATGAACAACAATTAACCCTTATAAACTAACTACAAAAGGGGGAAGGGGGGAAATTGGTCTGACACCTGGCAAAATCAAGCTCAGCAGGGTTGAATTAGTCTAAAAAAAACCCGGTGTCAAACTGTTACATTCCATGCCGTTCAAAGTCGTAAAATTCAAAAATTCTTCCAGTCTATATTGTAAATCCACGTTTTTTAAAGCTTACTTACAAAAAATTTGGATGGTGATAAAAAATCTTCCTGTATTAAAGTAATTAACATAATGTCTCGTAAGCTGGAAATGTGAAGGACCTTCAGTAATAATTTCAATCTAGCTGTTTTAAATAGTAGTTAATCATTTCAAAATTGCACAGTTTTATCTTAAAGGCTCAATAATTTTGAAATCAAAATAAAAACTGATGAAAACCACAATTTACTAAATGATTTGCAGGCGCAAAGATCAAATACCTGAAACTCAATTACTTGACCACTGTCGTATTTATTTTGATTACATGCTATTATAAAACAATTGTAAAAATGTGAACAAAACGGACGAAATATTTAGAAAGAATCTCGCTACAAAATAAATAAAAATACTGACGATCTTTAACTAACTCTATAAATTAAATAACTCACGCTTCTATTTCGTAAACGGAGAAAACAATACTTAGTTTCAGTCTGTAGTCTGAGAGTCTGTAGACTCTCATTTACTCAGTAATTGCAGACAAAACTTCCCCTTATAACATAATTTGTTGCTTAAACTACTGCATAAATAGGAAATGAAATTAGGAGTAATATAGCAGTAATAGCAGTTGGAAACAGTAATAAATCGATAAGAAATTAGTTTTCAACGACAGAAGACTCATCCTCGGGAAATTAATCGCGATCGGATTACCATAGTTCGCCGAGTTAACTGTTTGAGTTATTGCACTTTCAGGACTTCGGAATCGTTAACCCACAGTGCAACTTTTAGCAAGCAGAAGAAAATCGCTAACCTAGAACCTTAATTTTTTTTAAACGCATGGGTTCGCTCTTGACCACAATCTAGCTTAGGGGCGAAGATGTGGTCGAGGATGTAGCAAGCTAGTAAGTTGTTTATTAAACAAATTCGACTTAGGTATATCTTTAGAACTAACACATAGACGAGTGACATAGTTTTATCTTTCTTTAATTCTTTATTGTACATATACATACAATATAGTTATAAAAAAGAATGGACATGTACAACAGCGAGCATAACTCAAGCTATGAGTTTGCTGTCAGATAACTTATGTTAGAGATACCCAACCTATATGTTTTCGTACACATATTATGTCTCGTTCCACCCTCTCGTGCTATATATAACTCACCCACTATGCATCAATACGGAACTGTTTGAACGACATTCAATTATCAATGTCAGAAATGTATGCTTAATTATTACTGTAACCGGTGTTTACCTTTGTATTAGTTTATAAACAAATAAATAGCAAAATTTTATGCCAGACGTCTATGTTAGCTCGGCCGGTGAGAAATCCGAATTAAGAAATAGAATAGAATAGAATAAAATATTTATTAGTGTAATACAAACAAGTTATACATTTGCGGTTGTAGTTGCTTCTTAAAAGACACATTGAATGCTGCCTTTACAGGCGTGTACACTATTGGGCAATGTGACAAATTATACAGAAATCATTTTAATTCACAGATAATCATTATTTGGCAAGTACATAAATAGTTTCAGCCTGCTACTTATGCAAGCGAAACATTGAGAACATTTAAGTAGGTATAAAGGAAATTATTTTTCTTTTTTTAACAAAACTTAATTTGAGATTTCCTTTGTATCGTCCATTTGTGTATAGTAACTTTTTTGATAGCATGCTAAATTAAAACCTTTAAAAAACCTACAGCATTGATAAACATTTTACATAGATGACATGTAAATTATCAAAAAGCGCGGAATTGTCCCCAACAGTACCTACTGCTTTCGTTACCTTTATGTTTAAAAGTCATACGAGGTGCTGGTGCATGGTTGATGTCAGTTGGGTGATTTTTTAAAGGAGTTGGCAATTGCCATGGATTTTAAAGGATTGATTTAATATTCTTGTAATCATATCAAAACAATGCAATTTAAATGCATCCTTCGTGTTTCAAACGTAACATTACTTTAGTTTGTCCAGTCTGCTGTCATTTCAACTAGCATTTGTATGACGAGATTATGTTGGTTTGTTTGGGAGATTTCTGTTGTCTTTCGGTTTTTGTAGTAGAAACTACAAATGTAATGATGACAATCATATTTTACTATTACTTAGGTAACAATATATGACTAAAACAACACAAATGAGACTCAATTTGTCTTGATTTTGGGTCGTCGTTCTAGGTTCCATGCGGTGTGATAGGCTCTTTAAAGGGCCGTCTGGTTCGAGACCACCTTCCTACCGAATTCCGATGCCAAAGAGCTTGCTGTGTTCCGTCAGTATTGGAAGTACAGAGGCCAGCGCATCAGGTTACTCCATTGTCATTGCAAAACCGCTCTTATCACAACAGCACAGAGTGCACGCGTGTGGTAACCTGAGTTGCGGCCGTCCGTACTATGGCAATTTCTAGGTTAATTTGGTCCATCGTCGGCCTTGACTATGATCTTAGTCAAGATTGTGGTCAAGAATGAGTTACATCTCATAATAAAAAATAATATTATTATTTAATACACAAGTTTGGAACAACTCATGCCAGATTGAAGCGTTTTTAAATATTTAACAAATTAATAACACTTGACCAAATCATCCCATCTCATCAAAACCTTCCATTAATATAATGAAACCAAAAAAAACTGAAGTGGGGTAATTCATTAATACGAAAAGGAAGAAAAAAGAGTTGAACAAAACTATTAAAATTTTAAGTTAAAAATTTGTATTTTTAGCTATTTGTAGTCTAAATGGCCTCATTCATAAAATTGTATTAGGAGAGAAATAACTATTTCAATATGCGTAAATATACCCGTTGATTAAAACAAAGCTGATATCATTTTCAGAGAAATAAACAAAAGAGTGGCAGACACAATAAACCTGACCTAATTATCGGTTGCATTAGCACCAGTTGGTGCGATATCAGATATTATTAGTTTAACTCCTAAACTGGCTTCCAGCTACACTGCTCCAATTTCAGTGGTTCAATTCATTCCACTGGAAACCGAACTTGGCCAACGGGTAATTTAATTAATTTGAACTGCTTCTTTTTAAAACTTAATTTACTGTTTTGTGTTAGAACGTAATTATGTACGACTAGCATTCCGCTCGGGGCTTCATTCCCGTGGGAATAGGGAAAATTATGTAGCCTATGTTCATCAGGATAATGTAGAATTCTAACGGTTAAAGGAAATTTTTAATATGTCCTGTAGTTTCTCCGAAACCTCCAGGCTCCTGCCTATTCAATGCAAACAAACAAACAATCAAATCTTTCCTCTTTATAATATTAGTGTAAATGTGCCATCGAGAAAAGATTATGTAAGTTACATGTAACAAGAACCAACCCGCATGGCCTAAACTGTGTTTTGAAGGGAATCCTATGCCCCTCGGTGGGGACATTGCCTGTGGGCAGATGAAAGAAAAAAAAATTCCAAACCCGATGATCTTTTTATGTTTTGGGCTTTTTTCTCAATCCTTATTAAATTAAAATGTGTTTTTGTCCTTTCTTTACGTTGTAACGCAGCAATGCAAATCTACATGATTTTTCGCACAGAGACGTTTGGAGGACTTGGTGCCCTAGCATAAGCAATTTACTTGCATGGTAGTTAATTTCCAAGGAAAATATATCATCAGATAGTTGCATTTCTTTTGCCTTAAATTGACGTTGACACATGATCTTAAATTGCCAAAACGACGTATGTCCAAATCAAAACGTGAGAGAAATTAAAACTTTTCTAAATCCTAACATTGTCTATTTTTCTTGTGTTGATTCGGAAGTATATGGCAGCTGAGGAGTGACTTTTCCATGCGACCTAAACTAAAGGACAAAGGTTTCATAAGGTATAAAGTAATCATAAAGACGAAGCTAATGATTTGCTTAGAATGTAATCTTGATTGCGAATATGTCTAATCTTAGTCAATAATTAAGCTATCGTTTTGTCAAATTTGTTGATTAATCTGTAATAAAATAAATTACATTTCTCTCGTAACAAACAGCGAAAGTTTATATTCTTTTATCAACTTCATAAAACCATACAGCTTTCTTATCTAAAGAAATTGGATCGACAAAGCGACAGCGTCCGACTCAGTGTCGTAAATAGTCGTTCCAACAGCGAAAGGGTATTGATGATAATTCCCTTTTATGTCCAATAGTAGTAACGAAACAGCGATTCTGAAATGGGGGAGCTATTGTCAGAAACAACATCTGCTTCCTTATGTATTAGGGCTAAGGAAACAATGAGCATGTTTATATTTCGAAAGGATTGGAAAGTATGCATGTTTTATTGCTCACATGACCCAAATATTTATTTGGCTATTAAAAATAAGCATAATCTATATATATATATAAAAGATAGTCGTGTTTGTTACAACACTTATAACTCAAGATCGGCTGGGCTGATTTTGATCAAATTTGGTATGGAGGTAGCTGATACCCTGGATTAACACATAGGCTACACATTTTCCGAAATTCCCACGGGAACGAAGTCCCGGGCGTAAAGCTAGTTAAGAAATATAAATCTTTTATGTTTTAAGATTTTTATAGAAGATTGCCGTTAATTAATAGAATTTCTCTTCGGCTTTAATTTTAATATTATCATAATTATGTTTTCCTTATCATGAGATGATACTTAGACGACGATATAAGAAACTAGAGGATGCCCGGGACTACGCTTCAAATATAAAATATACTTTATTGTGCACACAAACAGAAAAATAACTAAAAAAAAATACGATGTTATAAAAGGAACCTTGGTGCCAAATTTCAGCTTTCTAGGTCCACGAATCTGGGCTGGGCGTTGATGAGTCAGAGAGTCAGGACCTCCAATTTTAAATATGTAACTAAACAAAACGCACTCAAACCACAACACTCAGGTTTTTCCTTATGTCCCTTATCCCAAATTATAATATAAATAAAAACGGATACGAGCTGACCCAGGCCCGGGGACAAAAATTGAAATTGAACCTGGACATTGCCAATTCAGAGGTAGAATAATTAATCAATTAGCTACTATACCAAACCGGTCGTCACATATATATATAACTAACTTTTTGTCGGGACTTCGTTCACGCGGGATACACACTTCATTTTTTTGGGGAGAATTTTAGCGCCTAATACACTGCAATGTTTAATTGGCTGTCGACCGCCAAATGGCGTTTACATCTACGAGGAATGATTTGTATTTTGGTATGTAACGAATAAACTTAAAAACTGCTGGACCTATTCCAAAAATTCTTTCACCATTAGGATGCTATATTATCCCTGAGTAACATAGGTTGCTTAATTTTCCCGAATTCCCACGGGAATGAAGTCCCAAGCGGAATGCTAGTATAAGATAATTCTTTTACCAACAAAATTCGTACATAAATATCCTAATTTTCTTATTTTCTTTTCTTTTGTGTAAATTATTTAACCTAAGTGTTATTCTGATGTTTATATAAGCTATAACTGCAAAGTTTTATCAAAAAGATCCATTAGTTTTTGGGGTAGGAATAAGAAACCATTCTTGTAAACTTTAGCATTAGTAGGATAGGAAAAGTGACACACCAATCTTGACTTCAAACGTGAATCGTCAAAAAATAGCCTGAAAGCTTCGATATCAAACTGATAACACAGGTAATTTATTTTGGAAGAAACTTCGCATTAATGTCAAGAACGGTAATTTATCTTACCGTAATTCGAGTAAAACGCTTATTGGCTGTCGTGGCCCACACGGAGATAACATGATTTATATCCGACCACTAATTATTTTATGGATAGCTTGCTTCTTTCCTTTTCTATTGCACCGTATTTTTCAGATGAGAACAATATGTACTCTCGCAAAAGTATTGATTAGGAAGCTTCCGTATTATTGGAGTATAGAAGAACATTCTTCCATCCATCCACTTATCCATATACTCAAGCCTTTATTTCATTTGGTGTAGGAATTTCGTCATGTAGTTCTAGAACCACTTGACACCATACTTGACATTCATTTTAAGGGTTATTTGATGGAACATGAGTAGAGTAGAGTGGTGCTAAGTTGTCAGTCTCTCGCCCACAATAAAGCAAAACCCTCGCGTCCCACCTACTGGCTTCTACAGTATGCCTGGGAAGAATTGGAAGCTGGCACATTCTTAATACTTACTAATGAACACTTAATAGGTCTACAGTTACTTTCTGTGCCGCAAATGGTATTAACGAACGAATAAATTTCAATTTGTTTCACCACATACTTTGAACCACAAATAAGGAAGATCATAGTCAATAATATATCAGTTGTTATATTTTTTTTTATTATAAGATGGGTTAACTTTTGACCTCAATCTTGACCATAAAGGTCAAAGGTGAGGTCGACGATGGAGTGAGTTAACCCAGATAATGCCTATAAAGGCACTGGAACTCCCACGCACCGATGGAACACAGCAAGCTGTTTGGCGTTGGCCTTCGGTAGGAGGGTGGTCGCGAACCAGACGGCCCTTTACAGAGCCTACCACACCGCAATTACAACACAAATATATATTACAACACAAATATTGTCATTGTTACCACAAATACCTAGTAATAGCGGCGGGTTGGTGATCGCAGGCCGAGAAAGAAATGGCTTGGTAATTTTTTTCGGGTTTTACCCATAGTCCTATTAACGTTACCGGTTCCTGAGGTAACTTTATTTACCCGTGGTTCCATGATACTAGGGATTACTCTATGTGCGTCTGAATATATTGTTAAAAATTAATTAACAACCACGTGAACTTATCAACACCGATTTTAATGTGGTCAAATGCCGAGAAAATCCACAATTGTAGCTTATTCCAAAGAATTGTTAGTTAAAGACCAAGCACTAAATAATTAAAGCTAAAGTTCTTGTACTAGTAGGGACTACAGAAATAAAATATACGTAAACCAAGCTCACTTTAAAACAAAACCGAAACGTTGACGTACAAAACCTAAAAGCAGTCAACACTACACCAGCCAATTTCGAAAGCACCTTCAAAATCAAACTGGCACCCGAACACTAAAGTCCACAAAATGCACATACACAAAGCAGCGACAAAATAACACGCTTGGTAATGGTCGTGTCAGTGTAAGCTCACCACAATTATGCACTCTGAAAACCGCAATGCAGGCTTGTGTCGCTTCACAGTGTTTAGTTTGGGAAATAATGTTGCCTGAGTTGGGATTCTGCTGGCAAAAAGGTAGGACGGTGAAATTTTGAGAACAGCTTTGTCACGGCATTACATCACACCTACTGACCTAGTAAAGGATGAGCATGATACGCTGATGAAACAGTTTTCATTCCCAGGATATAGACGAATAAATGGATAAGTTGTAAATATACAAAATGAAAAAAAAAATGAAAAAAAAAATGAAAAAAAAATTCGCGTAAATTCGTCTATTTTTATACAAAAAGCAGGCAAAAAGTGCATTTTCGTTTTCGTTTCCGTCACGTTTTCACAAATTTAAAGTAAAACAAAATTTATTGATTAGAATTGAAAATTCAGGTTTAGCACTTGCTCGTCTGAAAATTATAGCCCTCCATGTATCTCGAGTATGCTATTATAGCTTCTCAAACAGACCTCTTTTGTATGAAAAATCGTGCAATATCCCTAGACCGCGTTGATGTGTGTATATATATATATATATATATATTATATTTCTACTTGGGACGGAATTTGGAAAAATAATTTAACCTATGTGTTATTCTGAAGTCTAAGCTATATTACTGCAAATTTTTATCAAAACTCGTCAAATAGTTTTTGTGTGAAGGAGTAACAAAATCTTTCCAATCATCATCTATCAATCCATTAATCCTCACAAACTTTCGCATTTGTAATATTAGTAGAAAGTAAGATTACAAATTTATAGAGCCAGTGACAAACGCACGATCCCATATCTTCTTCTTCTTCTTATCGTGTAGTTATAGTCAAGTGTGTGGCAATGGCGAACCTGCGTGTGTTACCCTGGTGTCTTCTTGTGAGGGTTATTTAAAGTCGACTAAAAGGAGTCTTAACCCGAGAAAATAGAAAATACGCCGTCCAAGTGACTACGTTGGGGCGCAATTTTATAGTTACTTGCCATCGACTTGCTAAGGAGAAAAGACAATATTTTTTTGAATTTCAAGTGTAATACAGGCCTTTCCAAAGTACCTTTTTAACAAATTACCTAAGAACCCTTTTGACAATTGTCTCTGTCGTCACTTTTTTTAAGCTTTCTAACTAGATCACATTATCTAAGCGGCATAGTTTCTTAACTCATCACTTCCGTCATGTGGTTTAAAACGCTTTAAACTTCGCCATTTACAGTTAACGGCATGAGATGAAAATTATGTCGTAATTGTTATTAGTTAAATAACTAATAACGTTGTTGTTAAATTATTTTATTAGAATTTTTTTGAGGTAGAGTTTTTGCATTTAGACTCTTTTGAACTCGTTGAAAACGACTTGTTTCAAGGAGGATTTCGAACAAATTCGCAACAGAAACATTTCTATACCATTGATTTTAATACATTTTGACTTCATAATATTTAAACGAAGCTGAATAAACAATAGAAAATGTATCACTAATAAACGCCCCTTGTAAGTTCCACTGTTTCCCTTCGTTGGACCTTGGACAAGTGCCAGACATGTCAGATAAATTTGCCTACAAATAAGGGTCTTTTGATTCATGGTCTTATTTTGCTACACAATGACATCGAATTTTGAAAATGGCTTTTATATCTCTTCTAATACGAGACAATGCGCTAGGATATGAAGCATCATAAGAATAGAACTTCTATTCTATACAAGATTTTACCTCAAATGGTAGCTCTTAAAGATTGTGACTCATCATAATTATGAGAATGTATAAACAAAGCCTCGAGTAAATTACCACCAGCGTTTTCGTGTTCGAATGGCAAGGTAGCCTGCCGGTTCTGGCTGTTGACAATCGTCTGCTGTCGTATCACCGAGTACAGACAGAAACACGGCAGGTTACCTATTGAACTACGAAAGCTGGCGCTATTACGAGCGAGATAAGGGCGACGTCAAGGTCAACACGTATAGCCAGATGTGCTGTCGTGATTTCAATTAAATCACTTTATTGATTTATATTATCCAACCTAGATACACCAAAGACAAGTTATTTCAAAGCACATGATAAAAATATAAAGCAAATAAATTGTACTAAGTTTAGTTTTTACAACCTTAATTTACAAATAATTGAAGGGAAAATAAATTTTTGGAGCGAATGGTACTTGAACCCACGACCTATGCTCTAACCAACTGAGCACCAGGTGATCCCTCAAACTCTCATTTCTTTGTGAATATCCCTCTTTAAAAAAATATCAAAACCTTAACTTAGTTTAGTTTTTCAAACATCCCAAAAAAATTAATATTACAAATTCCACAAATTGAAATACAATCATTCTAGAATGCCATTTGTGACTCAAAATCTGAAATGTTCATTAACGCTGTAGATGCATCTTGGCTGTAGACAATGACGATAGAAATGATCCTCGCAATCAATGCAGCATCGATGATATTGATGATTGCCTCGCTGAGACTGGTACGGTTGTAAATTAGCAGACAGGGATGGTGTGTTGTAAAAACATAATAAGCGTCATTTTGACCCACGACTCAAAAAAAGCGGTGTTTTAAGTTTGACTTGTGTATCCGTGTGTCAGTGTATCTGTATGTCTGTGTATTTGTGTCTGTCTGTGGCATCGTATCTCCTAAGCAAATTCTGACGTGGTTGTGGTTGTTCTTAGCTAAATTTTATCAAAATTGGTTCAGCAGTTTAAAAAATATAGATAGCTTAATAGATAGGGACTTCGTTCCCGTGGGGATTTGGGAAAATGACCCAGGGTGTCAGCTACTTATCCGTATCGAGTTTTATCAAAATTGGTCCAGCCGTTTGAAAAAGTAACAAATATACAAACACACACACACTCACAAACTTTTGCCTTAATAATAAATATTAGTGTAATTGGTAAAAAGTAGGATGTAAATGCAGTGGCGTAGCTAGGTAACCAAAGGCCCTTGGTTACCTAGCTAAAAAAAAACTAGGGCCCAAACTAAACTATTTAAAATAGTTCCGTATTCGTCGTGTTCCGAATTTGACGTACTCCAGATTTGTCGTAATCCTGTGAAACCAGCCTAAGAATACAGGGGAGTTCCCCGCAAGTTTCAAAAAAAGATGTTCGAGACTTGTAATGTTGGGAATTTCCCTGTATTTTTTCAAATATGTTGCCATTATTAAAGCCGCGTTCCTAGAATCTGGTTTATTTATATTTCGAATGTGGGAGAAATTTTCACTAGTTCAATTTATAGTTTGTAAGTCAGAGTCCGAGGGGCCCTGTCTAGCCCTACGGTAGCTACGTCACTGTGTAAATGTAATACAAATACAAAAAATACAAAATACAAAAATATTTATTTTCAAAAACACTATTTTACAAATATTGTAATTGGAATAGGGAACTCCTAGTAGGCAATGAATTTGCCTGTGGCAGGAGAACCCGCTCTTCCATAGCTCTTAGAAACTAAAATAAATAGAGTAAAAATGAAGCAAGTACATAAATCAAAATTTGTGTGTGTGTGTGTGTGTGTGTGTATGTGTGCGCCTCAGCATGTGTGTTGTGATTGATCGGTAAGTAATTGTTAATATTTCGATGTAGAATAAGGTAATATTTTAGAATATAGAATAGAATAGAATAGAATAGAATATTTATTAGTGTAATACAAACAAGTTATACATTTGCGGTTGTAGTTGCTTCTTAAAAGACACATTGAATGCTGCCTTTACAGGCGTGTACACTATTGGGCAATGTGACAAATTATACAGATTTTCTTATCATTAAATGACACATAAATTAAATAATTATAACAATGTTAACAAATTAAATCAGTCAAAATCAATGATAATTAAGTAACACTATAAATAACAGAATGTCATCTAGTTTGCTATATTATATAATCATATTTATTTATTATTATAACCTAACCTACTTAAAGCACTAAATAACCCAGAGCAATTATTTGCAGTCAAAATATTCCTGTAAATTGTAGAAGCAGTTCACGACTAGCCAATCCCTGACAGACTGTTTAAATTTAATAAAATTTAATTGTTTAAAGGAGTCCGGAAGCTTATTATAAATTTTTATGCACATATGATATGAATTATTGCTGACTAGTGCTAATCTTCTTGGGGGCAAATACAATTTATCTCTATAATATGAACGAAGAACTCTGTTACTCATACTTTGGTTCTGTTGAAATAGAATGCTGTTCTTATAAACAAAAATGCAAGTTTCGAGTATGTACAAACTTGTGAGTGTTAAAATACTATACTTTTTAAATAATGGGCGACAGGAATCCATCTGCCCCACACCAAACATTGCACGAATACACTTCTTCTGCACTCTGAAAAGATTCTGTAAATCACACGAATTACCCCAGATCACAACACCGTATCGCAGGACAGAATCAACGTACCCATGATAAGCTGTGATGGCAGCCTCTCTTGAAACGGTTTGGCTTATACGTCTCAAAGGAAATACAAAACCATTTATTCTCGCGCAGAGTGCAGATAAATGAATTTTCCAGCTACAGTTCCTGTCAATGTCGATTCCCAGGAATTTAATATTTGGAACCGAACAGAGAGATTGGCCGCTAAAGCAAACATTTAGCTGCGGAGGATTTCCCTGGTAGGTAGAAAATTGAATGTACTTTGTTTTGTTCAAGTTGACTTTCAAATTATTAATAGTCATCCAGTTAATTGCACACTCAAGAGCACTATTAACCTCACATTCAAATGAGGCTGGGTCATTTCCTCTTATAATAATAGTAGTGTCATCCGCAAACAAAATACATTCGTGAGGAATTGCCCGCGGTAGATCGTTGACATATGCGAGAAAAAGCAGTGGTCCCAAAATGCTGCCCTGCGGCACTCCGCAGTTGTTGGGAGTAAAAGAGGATCGAAATATCTCCACAGTCTTGGTTTCTTCGCAATATCTTTGGATCTCCACACATTGCTCTCTGCAACTGAGGTAACTTTTGATCCAGTCGTGAGCCGGTCCTCTGATGCCGCATAAGTAAAGTTTTGACAAAAGGATATCATGAGACACAAAATCGAATGCCCTAGTCAAATCCATGAATATTACTGCAATCTGGTTACCGTCATTCAGGCAATCTGTAACCCCCCTAACCAATTTGAAGGAAGCCAGAGTTGTATTTTTGTTCTTACGAAAACCGTGTTGTTCTTCACAGATCAAATGATTACTCAAATGATTATATACTTAGATATAATCTTAAAATAGTTTTTGGGTTAGGGTATTTGTATAATATTTTCATATATGTTTTATCAGTTTTAATATCTTTATTGATCTTAATTTATGTTATGCGCGTTAGTAGTTACTACACATGGAACCTTCTTGGTTTGCATAAAAGAACTGACCACTGGCTGTGTCGTTTCACGACTGTTTCAACCCTACCAGGCCCGTAAACACCGAACAGGTATTGCGGGGCAAGCAATTAACTTTTCAGAGGGATCTATCCACGAGGCTTGAAATAGAGCAATATTGTAGCAATAACTCGGTTTTTGCAAAGCCGGATCGCGGATTTCCCAACACTATTTTCATCCAATTTTTCGCTTGGGTTAACAGTTTTAGATCATTTTTGTTTTTGCGTAGGAATCCATTGTTAATGTTGTTTTTGAATCTCCGACAAAAGAAAAGGGGTGTTTAAGTATCACGTGTGTATCTGTATGTTTGTCTGTGGCATCGTAGCAAAGAACAAAGAACCGTTTTCGATGCGGTTTTTTTTTTCGTTAAAAGCTGACGTAATTGAAATGGTTCTGAACTACATTTAATCAAAATTAGTTCAGCCGTTTCAAAGTTGTAAGCAATCGAATGTCTGGATGACAAAATCCTTTAAATTTTATAGTTATGTAGTCTGCGTCTTAAAAAAGAATAAGAAATATACTAGAATATTAGTAAACAAGTGGTGTGCCAACTTTTATGACTTTTTTTGGAGTAAGGAATCGGGCAGTGTGGTTTTTAGGTTCGTTAATACCATGAAAGGGTGCCGAATGAAAACAATACCTTTTTAAATCTCTAGTGATTCTTACAGTAGTAAACTCGAGTCGAAAACCAGCTACTGACGCATTCTATGGTGTAACTTAAATTAGTTAACGAAAACTAACTCTCACCAAGAAAATGAACAACTTTCCTCGAATAAATTCTTGATCATTTTCGACTGCTAGCACCCATACAAGACAAATTAGCAGCTAGCACCAGTTGTGTAGAGATTTTTTTTCATATTTTGCTAATTTGTTGTGTTCTTTAGTGGTAAATAAATGGGATTTCATTTCATTCATTTCACTCGTTTCACGCATTTCACTCATTTCTTATAGCACAGGTTTGACCAATTTAAGTGTCAGCTGTCCTCTCTTTGTTTCCCAACAGCCGTATTGTAAAAGGTTACTATTTCTAAAGATACTTGTATAATCTGGCTTTTTTTTAAATAAATAAATTTGAAAGTAAATAAAATTTGAAATTTTACTAATTTCAGTCATTTCACTCATATCACTCATTTCACTCATTTCATTCATTTTACTCATTTCACTCATTCCACTCATTCCACTCATTTCACTCATTTCAATCATTTCACTCATTGCATTCATTTCACTCATTTCACTCATCTCACTCAACGCACTCATTTTACTCATTTTACTAATTTCATATTTTCTGGGGAATGTTGTTCAGTGTCGTAGGCTGATTTACATCCTTAATCTTCGCTTACTTATTTAAAGTTACCAAACAAAACTTTTCATTTAGTTCCCATATCCGGTCACGTAAAAATGCGAAAAGCTTAATAAGGAAGCTAGTTTCGAACAGACTAGGGTCAGGTGCTCACGGGCGCGGTAACAGTGTTACGTATTAATCCGATACAAATTGCTATTGAGATCGAACAACCCATCGTACAGCATGCACATCAATGACTGGATTTCCATGTAGTTGAGTTACAGTTCACAGCAATAGTATTGCATTCGGCTCACGTATACCGATGAAACTGGAATACGCTTCATGTTATAAATGATGAAACTAGCTACTCAATCACAACTTGGTTTGCAAGTAAAACTGGTGTATTTAACTCCCCAGTTTGCTAATTAACCCCCATTAAGCTGGCTAGTCGAACTTAACGAAACGCAACCAAATTAAGGTCAGAATTAGGAGTATAAAGGTGCCATTTAGGTATATCCTTGTGTTAAAATTCACGACAATCAGTTGCTCCGTTTTGACGTGAAGGTTAGATAAAAACTAAGCTAACGTTTTTGCCACGTTTTTATAATATTAATAAGGATGGATACAAGTATACAGAGAGAGCATCAGGTGCAATGTGTCTCGTACCGTCTTTTCTTTTTATTGCATAGCGTCCGTAAGGAAGAGACAGAACAACTAAATTTTATCACACGCGTCTATATTAGCTCCGCTGATACCCTGGCCTCTGTAAATTTTTATGGTTTGGAAAAGTTTTTATTAAATTCACGAGATATTTCCAAAATATTGAACCCCTTTAGGAAATTTAGTTATTTTCTCTCGTTCGAGGTACACTTGATGATGATTCAAGATTTGGCAGATCAGATAATGCCTATCGTACGACCTCCGTGGCTCTGCTAACGGTACCTGTCTCATTAGATCATGGATTTACATTTAGTTTCCTGAATGTGCCGGTTTCTACACGATGTTCATTCACCCCAATTTAACATCATCAGTTTCTGTGCAATCAATACACCTTCGTAACTCGCAAAATAAATCGGTACATGGTGGTTTGGGGATCTCAGTGTCAGTGTCACAAAAGTAGATTTTTTCTCGTAACTTTTGGGAAAGGAAGGTTCAATCAAGTCTCTCCATATCATTATTATAACACCGCTATATAGACGAGAAAACCTGACTAGTTTTCACCAAAATTTGCCCTTATGCCGACCTTCAAAGGCAACATAACAACTAAAAGTTGGGTAGAGTAAAAAAATTGTGAATGACGTTAACATCCATTTTCAACCTTAACGAATTTAGAAAAAACAAAATATGTAAACCTTAAAAATAAACGCTACACACTTACAGGCCCACATTAAGGTTTGCCCTTGTATCATGGGTCCCTTGGAACATTCACAAAGATAGACAAACATCCATAACTCGAGAACAGACATCTGATTTATACACAAATATTTGTCCCGACTAGGAATCTAACCCAAGACCCGTCAATCAAGAGGCGACGCCACTGCCACTAGACCAAACCAGCCGTTAAAATTTTAATATTTTGCAAGTTTATTTAAAAAAATATTTTTAAAGATATACTTGCAATTATTATAGAAACAGGAAACAGCAAGAGTAATTCATAATCATAACATGTCCTAATCTTCCTTTGATGAAAGCTTGTGATCAAAACGGATTAATTTGTATAACATATTGTTGTATTGGGGAAGTGTGTAGAAAATTTATAATTATTTACCGTATGATGCGATGCCGTGACGAAAATTTGATTTACATTGTTCGGATAATAGGTACGAAATAATTATCGTTTGATATTTCCACACGGGTATTATCAAAGTATTATTAAGGTGTTAGATTCTTACTATTTGTTTTATACATAGTACAGCGGTAAAGTAAAGCTGTAGAGAAAATCTGAAGGTCTATAACCATCCAAAAACTTTTTTTTTTTCATTAAGCCTTATCTGAAGAACGTGTATGAATGTAGAGGAAGCGAAAATAGTGTGGATCTGTGGTGTATATTTGTGCTTATTTGATATCGTCAAATGGTTTGATGACCACTTGAAATGAATCTGCTTATCACTGGAGGGAATTCAGGCATAATCTTGTTAAAACACATGTACCTACTCCACAAAAGCCTTTTTTTATTCACAAAATATTTTATTTATCTAAAATGTTTATTTTTACATTTGATTATAGTCCTTCCTATAAAAAAACAGTAAGAATTCTGTTTCCTCTCTTTATGAAAACGTAGTTTAAAACAACTTTAATTTATTCTTTTTATAACTTAGTTAATGGAAATTCATTTAACTGTCAATACCAACCAGTAAACAATCAACCGTCAACTATAGCAGCTGCAAAAGAGTTAGTAACCCATCTCTGACAGACACAAGATAGAACTCTTACAATATTAGTTTGCCAATGCTTGTTCAGTTCATGTTCGAACTAATGAACACTGTCTCGTGTTAGCGGACGATCTACTCCTGTTTAACAAACTAGTCGGATAGTTGGAAAGGAAACCAGAGACAAGAAATGTTCTAGTTTCTAACAATTGACAGCCGACTAAAGATACGTGTACACGAAGCTAAATCATTTTTCTATAAGGATAATCTCTCTGAAAACTGAGGTGAATCATGCTGATGATGAGATTGACCTGTTGTGTGTCTATTTTTTTGTTAGTCACTTTAATCAACATAGAGTATAGTTAACATAAAGTACTTTAGTTCTCCTGGTGTTCTATCCATTTATACACTTACGCCTAGATTAAACGATCATAATCTGTGTTTTCAAATATAGATTGTATAAATGGTTTTAACACTATTGATAAAATCTAAAAAAGCATTTAAAAACATTTATATCGATATAGCTGTGAGAATTTTATGTCTATCAAAAATAAGACGACAATAATAAATGGGTCCTGTACCATCACTTAAATTCTTAGAGCCTTCTCTTGAAAATTTACTCTGGACAGGAATTTATTTCTGTATATTTCCCCCAAACCTCCAGACCGTTATCTAAGGGTACTTTTGAAATAGGCATAGTACATAACTTAAGCGTTATTGCATCATTGCACTTTGGTAACACCTCAAGAGTATAAAAACACTATAGTACATCTAATAATAAAAAACTGACTCCCATAAAAAAATAATCATGACAACGCGTCAATTATTTCAGAAAAAAATTGTAAGCAATGAGGAAATTAGCAGCAAACAATCCATTTGTCATTACCATACTACGAAAAACCGTTCACCATAAAGCACTATTTCTACAAGATGTCTACAAAATTAAATATAAAGCTTAAGGAATCAAGTCTGAAATTATTAGGTAAATCCTTCATCACTAACGTAAAAATCAATTCGTAATGTACACATTACAGGAAGGTGAACCTAGCTTTACTCGAACATAAAGCAAACATGCTTTTCTCCGCCTGCCAAATGTTATTATTGTCCAACTTTATCTACTATTCGGATTAACTAAAGATACAATTTTTATTTGTGACCACAGTCTACACTTCTACACTAATATTATAAAGAGGAAAGATTTGTATTTTTGTATGTAGCGAATAAACTTAAAAACTACTGGACCAATTTCAAAAATTATTTTACCATTAGGATGCTACATTATCCCTGAGTAACATAGGCTACATAATTCCCACGGGAACGAAGTCCCGAGCGGAATGCTAGTCTGATATATTTTTATAGTTACTTGTGATACAAAGGTGGGGAGAAAGTTAAAACACACCAGAGATGTTTGTTTATTTTGTTGACTTTGTGACAATTTGAAAATGCACAGGAAAAGCCCTTGGGATGGTAGAATTCTAAAATTTTATGCAATTACCCCATTTCTCAAGCCACCTTTTTTAATAAAAATACACGTTTTGAGCTACTAGTATTTAAATTTTTTGTAATATCTTATACACAAGATTTCAGATTTTCTTAACCTTGTATTTCTACTTTTTATTTTTAAGGTGTGCTAAATTTATTTTACATTTGCGGTATTTTTACCATTCTATTAGCAGCTGAGTACTCTTTTCAAAAAATGGATGGATGAGTAGCATTAAATACTATCACTGACTGACTGCTAGAACATCGATTTTAAAACATGAAACAATATTTGAACATTCCATGGGAAGCAGTTGTCTTCTTGCAAATAAACTATTGATGATTGATGACACTCCAGTACAATACAATATACTTCATAGCACGCCGACACAATCCGCAACCTTTACTTTAACTTTTATTCTAACTCCAGCAAACTAATCATTCACACCTGAACACGAACTTATAGACATAACCAGCCACCAAATCAATCAATCTTGCAGATTGTCTACCAGAACACCTATTTATTTTCTTTGTTTCAACTGAACTAGTTGACAGTTAGAAATTGATGGATTCGAAATGGCTAGAATAGTGCTTTGAGGCGTCCCGTCGCGACTATACTCATTATTTTCTAGTCCGTCAATGTCACAAATGCAAATTGACCTCTAAAGTTCCGGAGAAAAATAACAAAAAATATTTAAGGCATCCCTAGTGCTTTCATAAAATACCTAATAACTACCGCCATCGGTTATGCAAATAATCTTAAACAATATTTTGTCATTTTTTGACAAAATTTTCTTGAAAAAATTCGCTAAGGAAAGACAGAAAGGCTGACAGTAGCGTCTTTCAATGCATATTGTGCTGCAGAACTGCGATCACCAGTTTTTTCTGAGCAACTTGGGATAGTATTTTGTGAAGATGATGATTAATTATCTAATTTTAGGCTAGTTTTTTATCCATCTTGCAACTTAGCCAAGAATACCAACTATACGACTACAGAGATGTCAAATAACATTCACTGCTCTCGGTTACTTAAGTACCACACTTCTTCTTTCTATTGTATAAAAATGCTGACAACTGTAATGAAATGAATAATATATAAAAAAACATACAAATACTTTAGAAAACTTTGTACCTAATTTGATAGCGAAAGATAAATGTTTAAATGAATTTACTCTGAAGAAATGTCACCAACCTACCCTTGGTGATGAAATTGCTGACTCAGCCGCTTTCTCTAAAGGACATTACCATCCACTTTCAAAGTATTCATCGTAACCTGTCGGGCCCTTAGGTCACGAACTCTGAATGCAGCTTAATGCGAGAGGCTCGTTCGAGCCCCAAAGGTCCAACCCAAACTAATGATCTGGAACCTAAATAACATTAAGCAATCAAATCACTGCCAAGAATCCTGTGATCCCTCGGGGCGGTAGTCATGTCGTCATTTAGCTAAAGTCATTGTTTTGTCCTTCTTCAATAAGGTGCAGAAGAAAAAGACGGCGTATTTCGTTAATCGTCGTAAGTAAAATGTGCCCTGTTTATTATTTGCAAATATACTTAAGACCTAACTACTTAATTGTTGATTAAGAATTTTTCACACTTAACGCAAAACAGATTTAATTTTTTTTAGAGTTATACGACTGTTACTGCCTAGTTGGTTAGAATGGTTTATCTAAATAATAAATAGTAAATGCAGAGAGTTATCCTTAGTAAATAGTCAAAGACAAAGTCAAAAATAGTCTTATTTCATAGAACATTCAGAATCTATAAATATATAAAACAAAGTCGTGTTAGTTACACCACTTATAACTCAAGATCGGCTGGACCGATTTCCATTGTTTTTGATTTGTTGTATTTCTCTCCGTCCCGATTAGCAGAATAACTATTAAAAACATTGGAAAATTGGCGGGAAAATTACCACGGGAACGAAGTCCCGGGCGAAAAGCTAGTGTTACATAAAATAAGTCAAAAAAAGTGAATTATATCAGCATTTTTAACTTTTCGCCTATTCGCAAAGGTGCAGTTTTCCGGAAGAGAAGAATAGCCAAAAAACTCCTCTTCATTTTAACTCAATTATATAAACCTCATTTCTAATTTTAATTGTCCTAATTCTAAGTTTGATCTAAGTTTATATTCCGAAAACGAGATCAAACAAAACGAAGAACGCAATAGATTAAAAACAACAATAAATAGTTAGGGACAGTAAAAAGTTAAGCCCAAAAGCAAAATCGAGTGCTAAAAAGTATGTAATTGTCCTGAAGCTTCCCTAAGACGATATGCCGTTTATATTTGACGAGTCACTCTGTTCGTGACATTAGCGGTAATGGGATCCAGCTGAACGTGACAAAAAATGTGCCTTCTGAATACTTGTATCTTAAGTATCTTAAGATTTAAAAAAAAGTGAAACTTAGTCTGATATTTATATTTTTAGTTAGTGAAGTTATTTTTATTTAATGTAGTAATGTTAATATTTAATGGTTGAATTCGCTAAGGAAAGACAGAATCAAAGTAAAAATAAACTTAGAATATACCACCTGCCAACTCTTTCCAGGCATGCTGTAAAAGTCAGTCATTGGGACGCGACGGTTTTGTTGTATTGTGGGCGAAAGGCTGACAACCTCTTACCATTATATATCATATTTCATCTTATGAATCTCAGAATTCACGTTAAATATGGCATCAAGTGGTTTTAGAACCACTGATGCCCTGCCTATTTCGAAAAGGATTATAGGCATAAGCGTCTGTATCTAAAATTAAACTTTCTATCTAATAAAACTAATTACAGTGCGTTACATTCTCTACGTTGTGACGTTCGTTGCGTCGCCGTGTATACTGAATAATCCTCTTTGTTAACCCGATTCATTTTATACATGACCTGCTTTCAATAATGACAGTAAGCTAATTACTTACGAGTTCAATTAATTAACAAAGGATTCCCACCGTTTTGGGGCCTTCAAACTTCAACTAGGTTCAATATTTTTACAATATTGGAATATTAGCATATATATAAGAATATGTTAGAATAATTGAATATTTTTATCAAAAACGAAAACATATCACTATTTGTTTTTCTTTCGTACAGTAAAATCGGTTCGGGGTTTTTAAGAACATAAACAAATTTGGCATAATTTCAATATTAATAGATCAGGGAATTTAAAAGTCATGATATGCCAAAAATGAATTTCCAAAATAGCTGTACTGTGTAAACTTACAACCTCATTTAAATATTTTGAAGGTCAATATAATAACTAGGAAATTCTTTACCAACCACATAAATTACAACACAACTAAAAACATTTCTATCGAAAAACCATTTCTACTTAGCTCATTTTCTAGCTGATCGGGGTGTAGGTATTGGCGATATCATAAACTTTATTTTATTTCATAGCCGAGCAGCACAATGCATCGGCTGCATTCAGCCACCTGCATTATTTTTCATTCGCTATCCTCGATTCTAACGACCGAGCTCGCTCTCAATATTAAAAATAGTTCTCAAGGTTTGCTTTTTCGCTGGTTACGTGTTTTAAGGAATGTTTTTCTGGGCATCTGACTTGTTTTTGTAATGGACTGTTGAATTCAGTTTTGAAAAATATGTTCTATTGCGTTTTTCAAAGGTGTTTATAAAAGTTTGGTTAGATCGATAAAACAGACATAAATGGACTGACTAACAATTCATAATATTTTTTGTATTTAGTGCTATCAGCAGCTGTAGCACGATACCGGCAAACTCACGCTCGGCTCACGCTGAAACTTCACTTTGATTGCGCGAGGGTCCCGCGCAAAGGGTTGCTCGCCTTATGGCGTTGTCAATGTTGACATTTTGACGTAGGACCGCGGTGTTGTCGCGACGCTGTCACTATCGTTCTCGGCCTGCAGGTTTAATAAATCTTGTCTACTTAACTATTATACACCAAAAAGTTTTGAACTCAAATAGTTTTTAATGACTGAAGTTTTGGAAGGGACAGATAATATTTTGTGCATCTTGAAGTACGTTGAATTTCAATTCTAAGTTTAAATAATTTGTTAACTAAACAATGAAAATTGTTTGATCTTAAACAATTTAATATTTTTAATAATAAAATCTTTTAATTTTAATAATCAAGACAAACATTTTAAACTCGCGCGTTGCTTCTGTTGCGGCGGTTTGAAGGATGAATTTATCGCCAAAAAAAACGATTATTGCAAATTACTAAAAGTGTATTACAAAGCACGTAGACGTAAAATGATGAGTTCAGAATTGCGGACAAGCGACGCTGTTTTCTAGGGTTTTGTGCAGGCTCCGCGTTCATCTTGATTTTTATAATAGTTAACACTCAGACTCAGATGTTGGTGAAACTTAACTTTGATTGCGCGAAGGCACCGCGTAATGGCTAGTTTGCCCTCAGGCCTTGTCATTTCGATATCTTTTTGACCTTTGATCGCGTTGTTTGACGTTGTGCTTGAGTTGTTGATACATTATTCGACTGTTGACAAAAATTTGAAAATAAAACATGAAATAAAACCTTGAGAATCCTTTAAGCTGTGTTTTCCAGAATTTATCATTCTATTTTCTTCCGCTACGAGAGAGCTGTGTACTATCTTTATGATAAAATTTTATATCCTAACCCTGAAAAATAGTACGACTGGATTGCGGAAATAATTCAGTCAGAATTTATGTGCCACAAAGCGTGGACTGACGTTATGTTATTATATTTATTTTCTTGACCTCTTTTCTTGAAAGCAATTTGCTTATGGGTGTAGTTCTTGTGGTATGAACGAATTTTTAATAAAATTTTGTTAGTTTTAGATAAATGGGTTGACTTTAAATTAGTTAGTCAAACTCTAGGGGATGGTTCTCCTCGTGAAACTGAAGAACTTTTCCTAAAGAACCGATTCGAAATTCTCGGAAAATTTTTCTGCTTCCCATACAATGATTTGAATCAGCAGATGCTGATCGCAGAATTCGTATAGAGAGGCGAAAATATTTGTAATATTTTGACCTATGTTCCTTAGGACAAGTTGTTGAGTTTCGTGGGATGATTCACATCCTTAATTTTTTCCAACTAATTTGAAATCACAAAATATTGAGAGTTTCATCAAAAGTTTTCGTATTGATTAAGTAGCACATGGGAAATGGTGAGTGTTCTAAATGATGTGACGATGGATACTCGTAGTTATTAACTACAATTTCGTAGTAATTGTCTACGCAGACGTTATAAAATCTTCATTTTTAAAAGATACTATATTACTGTCCTTAAATATCCAACCCTTACCTTTCTTTATTTTGTGAGTATTTCAACTCCTTCAAGATAAGTTAAACGTAACCACATATTGACAAACTTTTGAATTCCAATCCCATATAGGTAAAGCAAGATGAATGTATAGTATAACAATCTTTTATTAGATTACATAACACAACGTAAATAACGTAACTTTAAATTAGCGAGAATGAGGCACTAGTCCACAAAACTTTACAAGTTTCCCCAAGGAACATAGGTCAAAATGTGAAAAAAAAATTCGCCTCTTTAAATTATAACTTGTGCGATACGCTGATTATCCTTGTATGGGAAGTTGTTTTTTATTGAGAATTTCTAGTATGTTCCCTAGGGAAAGTTGTTTAGTGTAATAGGGAAAATCACCCCCTGAAGTTTCGCTAACTAATTTATAGTCACCTAATATTTATGTATTTCGTAAAACAGCGGATTAAATAAGTCATAAAATAAAATAAACCAATAAACATTAAAATTGAACAGAATATTTTTTGTTCTTTTGATGATGATGATGATGATGAGGTCCGACAGATATCAACCATGGCGATCACTTCAACTCATATTTTGATTGGCGCTCATGCGCCCGAAGATAACTTATTTTCTTTTGTATTTTATTCTTTTATATAAAAAGTTAATCGGGCAAGAATTTTGAACTGTATTCAAACAGACATAACATTTTATCAACAGCCTTCTAAGTAGGACAAGCACTGCAGTATTCTTAGAAGATTTCATTAAATATTAGCAGAAACACGTCTCTACTAGGAAATCATGTGAACACACCACAAACTACAGCAATAATAGTTAATAGTTGTTCTAGAACTAGTTTCTTTGAAAGTAAAATGTGACACAAAATTGGTAGCAATAATACTAATTGATGTAGAGTATCAGTATAATTAATGTAGAGTATTATTGTTGTATTATTATGTGGAGGTTTATTAATTTGATATGTAAGTAATTTGATATTTTTTTCGTAATAGTGATTAGGTAATATTTTTCCATCGTATTTGCATATAATTTCAAATATAAAACTCGTGTAAAAGTAATGAAAGCCTAAATTGCAATATTAATTTTGATATATTAAACCTATATAAATCTTTACTATTATTTTATTACTATAATAATTACACTATTAGTGTACTTTTATTCACCCAGGTGGTATAACTCAGGTGAATGAAGTCGATTACAGGAAAATTCATACAATGTTTAGAGATAAATTGGTGATCAATGATCATTCATTTCATGAAGCCCATTATCAGTGCGGTGCAGTTTTGTCCAGTAAAGTATGTTACAGAGTATAGTGTGTTCAATTTATCCTAGTAAATCACAAAAAACGCTACACGACTTTTTAGGATAGCGAAGAAATCTGACACCACTGCTTCTGCAAAAATGCCATTTCATCAAAATATGGAAGGCGTCATTACGTTGTTAATATTGTTAAAAAATACCTTGTTTTCATCCAAAATTCACCCAACTAAAACGCAGACCATTATAGGACTTACAGCGAGGCCGGATTCTGGTTTTAACAAGTACCTTACTGAAATAGTTCCAGAAACTGACAAAGCTTTGGAGTGTGATGCTGTGTCTCTTCAAAACTCCAAATTGAAGTGTTGATGAAAAAGTTTCGAGTAAAACACGGCCTCTCAGCGCACATTTTGAAACTTTTGACCCCGTTTTTCAGTAGGAAATCACGGTTTTTATTTATTTCGCCAGCAGACAGTGGTTTAGATATCTCGCAGGAATTTTGTGTCAAGTTTATATAATGTACTAGCTTTCCGTCCGAGACTTCGTTCCTGTGGTTTTTTGCAGAAATTATGGAGCCTATGTCTTAATCCAGGGTATCGCTACCTAAATACCAAATTTTATTAAAATTGGACCAGTCGTTTCAGCGTGAAAGAGTAACCAACCTCCATACATCCATACATTCATACATCCTCACAAACTTTCGCATTTATAATATTAGTAAGATAAACGCTACACACTCAACGGCCCACACAATGGTTCTATTTTGTGTCCCATAGAACACACACAAAGACCGACACAGTTTGCAGTTACGATTGTTATTCTATGCACTTTTGTTATTATGTTACAGCATGTGGAATAGGTACAAGAAGAAAGCACATTTTTTGTTTCACCAAAAACTAAGGAAAAAAGTACAATAGTAATTCATAAAATGAAAAGCAAAAGTAATTTTTACAGTAACAGTAAATACAGTTGATTTTTTAGCATTACTTCACTGAAACGAAACATCTTAAAAAAATATAAAGGTCCAAAATTACAAACATAGACAGACTACTTTAATAAGAGTAAATTAAACCCTCAAGTTAGTCGACCCCTGGTTTATCTCTGAAACGTACTAATTAGACCCGAAAAGATAAAAAAATGATGAGCAAAAAATGTTGAAAAACTTCGTCACTCACTGAATTATAAAGACAAGTGTCTGATTTTTATCCAGTTACAACATGAAATAAACAAAAAGTGGGACTATTTACCAACGCTACAAAGAGACAAATTTAAAATGACAGGTTTGGAGCGTGCATAATTTGTCCTATCAGAAAACTGTTGAAGTAATGAATAAAACAAACGCTACACTCTTAAAGACCCATACGTTTTCCTCTTGCGTCGTGGATCCCTTGAAACATACACAAAAACACTCACAAAAATATTTGTTAATACAAATATTTTTTCCAACCGGGAATCAAACCCAGAACCCGTCGATCAAGAGGAAGCGTTACTATCACTCGACCAAACAGGCTGTATGAATATTTTCTTGTTAAAAGTTCTAGAACTGTAAGTAATGTGGTTAGGGATCAAAGATTTGAATATTATTTCTGTTTAAAACTTACAAATAATTGAATGCTCCGGATTAGACGGTTTAAGCAGATAAGGGCGCATCTTAGAAAACAAACGTTTTATGCTATGCGCGTTTATCATTGTAAAGGACATTTTATATGGTCAAATGATCATTACCATCATTTAGAGCCTTCATCGACAGCTCTCACAGATCGTACTAGTTACAGTGTTGGTACGAGTACGCAATCTGAGTCAGAGAGTGACGTATATGTCCGATCGCCCTCGCTGACTCCCGACGAGGCTCAGTGCGTCCCAGCCTCTCGGAGAGGCAACGTCGCCTTCCCGTCTGGAGCCCCGAGCCTCTACCACTACCGCCGCTCAAACTAACCACGAAGTGAAGTGCAGTGATTGTTCTAGTGCACTTTAGAAATTCAACACCACAGTTGATCCAAACTTTTGATTGTGTATTAAAAATGTGTGTTTAATATTACCGTTGGGATTTAAACAGGAACGGTGCGCGGTTTCTATAAGAAAGTTTTTCGATGAAAAATTGGTCTCTCGGAGAATTTCGTGAGAGGAATTCGAGCATATTCACGGGAGAGTTTCGCGTGTTGAAGGTGAGTAAAATTTGAAAAAATAAATAATATTAATTTGATTGCTAAATACATATGTTAAATTATTAAAAAGAAAATATAAATCCATGATTCCCTTAGGATTCCAGTCAATATTTAAAAAAAACTTCAAGAATAATCTTTGGTTAGTGAAGTGAAGTATAAGTTCACAAGAAATAGAGTTAAACATTTAAAATAAAAACAAAAATCCAACAAAAAAAATACTGAGATCAATTTTGCTTAAGCCATATCTATATACCAAGCCATTGTTTTCTGTTATCTTTTTCAAACGAGGTAGCGCACTACCTAACCATCAAATAAAAATTTTTGATTCACCAGAGAGAAAACCATACAAATCTTGTAAAATTTCACAGTTAATAATCGCTTTTCATTTCTTTAAAAGAATAATTAAAAAATGTAAAAAGTTATTTTTTATGCCAGTTACAAGATTGATGCTTCTTCACTGCTCCATCTTTTTAGTGTGTAGTCTATCCATAGGCAAAAAATTACATCTTTTGCCCGTGTTAGATCATGATCAAGTAAAGATCCATTTTTATAAACCAAAATGATTTATCAACGGTAATACACATTTACATAAAAATAAATGTAACTTAGCAACTCGAAAATATACCACGTTTCTTACCTGGCCTGAAAAGCGTTTCCGTGCTTCGAATGGTACGTTCAAACATGGCACAGGTCTCATTTGTTGCCATGACATAGGCCATTAGTATTTCAAAAACTCTGAAACGAAGGTTAGATTTCGTTACATACTTGAGTATCCGCCTACACGATGAGGGAGAAAAGAGCTTCTATTTATTGGCTAAGTCAGCTGTGAGAAAGAGAGCAAAACCTTCTGAGTTCTCTTGTACCATTTTATAAAGGAATCCTGAAAATGCAAATAAGATTAAGATTCAGAAAAAGAATTTCCTCAAACGTAATATTACGTCCCATGTTTATTCTGTGACACTAAGTAGGAACATCAAAATATAATTTATTATTCTCTCGATTTTCTTATATGAAGAAATTTACGTTTCTCATTATCTTGCTTTTTAACATACCCTGGAACTTTTCACTTTTCACTTTTTTTGTTGGATGCCTTTATCCATATTAATCTTCTGTGCCCTCTTGATTAGTATGTTCACTTAGAAAGTTGCATTCAATATTTTTCAAAAGATTTTGTAGTTACAAAAATAATTATTTTGCGCGAACCAGGTTTTGAAAATGTGATTTCGTAGCCGCAAAATATTTTAATAAAAGAAGAATTCAGACAATTGTATTGTAATTTACAAATAATTTATGATTTAAATACTTTGAAGAAGATATGATGACAAAAATAATCTCCAATACTGTATAAAATGTTAAATCCAAATTACAGACACAAAAGTATCGGCAATTACACAGTCTCATACATACTCGTAGTTGACATATTATATGTTTTTCTTTGCATTTTGAAAACCACATCTCTCTCATTTGTGTTTAATTCAATAGAATTTCAAGTGCACTACCAGCGGTCCAGAGTGCCTCAGGTCCTTCTAGAATCCTTTCAGCTTAGGACAAGTGGGGGGGAGGTTGAGGTGCCTAAGTGGAATTGGTGCGGAGAGGTGAATATCGCATCTATTTTTTACGCCAATAACAGTTTTTCCTTAATGTAACTTAAACTTAAATGTACGCCAATAACAGTTTTTCATAATGTGACTTGATACAGTAAAAGATAACAGAGGCTTGGTTGCCGTAAGCGAACAGAAAAAAAAATGCAAATAAATTAGATGTTAACTAAGTACAGAAGCGTTAATTAAACAAATAATCGAGGGAGACTTATTATTATTAATGGTGCTTATGCGGTATGTCTGTCAAGGTATGTGTGTGTGTGTGTGTATGTGTGTGTGGGGGGTGTGTGTGGTGTACCTTGCATAGCCTTACGATATGTTGATCTTCGGATCGGTAAATATTTTATTAAATATTCACCACTATGCAAGGCACTATCAATTGGTATTCTCATTATATTCTTGTAATATAACATTCAAAACACTTTTTCCATATGCGGCTTTAGAGCAGTTGAAGATATCGATGTCAGAAAAGCGGGCATTATAACATTTGCAAATACGATTAATTGTGGAGTTATTAGCAAACTTGGTTCTACATAACCTGGGCGCAAAAAGTAGAGTATGCCTTGTGCGTCGGGAAGGGGTTCTGAATGTTAGTTGTGATAAAAGATAAGGACTATCTAGTTTTCCTTTCAGGATGTCAAATAGAAGCATTTGATCTAGTAATGTCATGCGGTCCTCCAGATACAGAGTTTTAAATTGATTGCACCACTCTTTATAGGATGAAGACTTGATTTTATTTTTAAAACCAAGATATTTGAGGAACTTTTCATGGATCCTTTCAATCTTATACGAAGTAATGTTACGTATTCATTGACAAATGTTGAGTAATTCAGGTTAACTGATGTCTTTTAAATATTTTTCGGCAAAACTCTTTCCTTAAGATAAAAGCCAAGACTTTTTCTGTGAAAAATTATCTCCTATTTTTCATGTTGCCTTTAAAATGCCAGTAGCTAGCTAGTCATTATGCTCTCTTTCTTTGTTAGGTGCTTCCGCCACGGAAGATGGCATAATTGCTTCTCTTAAGATGATAATTAACTTTCATTGGTAATTAACTAGTCTTTTACCTTCTTTCCTGTTGACTAACCATTGGGGGTACTCTCTATCTATTAAACATTATAAAGTTCAGTATATTAATCGTACTTTTTGTTAACCCTCCGCATACCAGGTGGGGTCTAATAAACCCCAGGCGGTGATAAATCGATATATTTTGAAAAATTTTCGTGCGCGGAATCTGAAGCTCTCAGTAGCTGGAGTTGCGACGTTCTTACACTGGCAAGTACCATTAGTTTAGTGGTGCGTGCGTTTTTTAGGGCTCTAGATGCGTTTTTGTTTAGAATTGTTGTTATTTGAGCATATACAAAATGCAATTACGGCGAACTAAAGAACTCCTACCTCGAGATTGAAGTAAAAATTTAAAGATGTATCATCGTTGTTCAATTTTTTTAAATTTAGTCAGTTTTATTACAAAAATTGGTAATTATCAATTCTTAGGGTGATTTCAAGTCTAAATTAGTAGTCAGAAGATGGCATTTTCGCTACCCTTTTTCAACAAACCATTTAATCTATTTCATTTTTTTTTTATATAGTGCTACTCAGGTTATGTTCAATTTCAAAAATATGCAATAATAATTCAGTACCCCTATTCCTATCTGATTACAGCGACCATTTTGTTAGGGTATGTCAGACCCCACCTTGTATGGCATGTTGCAAATTTTTACCTGGTATGCCGAGGGTTAAGTATGCGATAGAGAACGGATATACAAGTTTATACACACACACACGTTTATTACATTGTGGTACGCTAAATGAAGACCCTCGGCATTCGGCATGCCTGGTGGGTTCTTAGGTACCCAATACAATGGAAAATCCTTCATTTCTTTTCAAATATAAATATGTATGTCAACTGTCACTTTTGGTAGCTTCAGTTTATAAAGAGTAAAAAGCAACGCAACGATAATTATGATGTACTATCAACTCTTAATGCAGAAATTGGAGTCCATATCACCGATCACTAATCATAAGAATGCCAGTTATGTGGAGGTTGTCAAAACAGCAGCACATCAAATTACCCATTTGCACTACGAAGCCGGCGGTATTACGAGTGAGATAAGGTCGATGTCAAGGTCAACATGTATAGCCTGATGTGCTACCGTATGCACAAAATAATTTAATTTTAAAATACATCACCGCTGAGTAAAATATTCAAGATACCCTTTCCTCGTTAAATCTTTTAATAAAATTACAACGAAACCTTATTAAGTGCCTATTTCCAGCCATAAAGGTGTTTAGGACACATTAGCTAATTATAGACCCACATTTGGGAGACATAACCTCTTAATGCCAGCTTACCGAGGCCATTTGGAAGCTTAAAAGCTCTTTTTAACTACATTAGACGGGTTGGTTACTAGACAGATTTTGTGTATATGTTATACACAAACTCGACGCTCGAAGCTCTGGCGCTCCTAGGTTTAACTAGTCTATCATCAGGCTAACATAACCTAAGATAAATCAGTCATTCCGTGAAGAGACTGCATATCGACCTTTGAGAATGACATATGGATTGTTGAATCCAAGACTTCCAAAATATAAATATGCCACAGCAGACTAGCGGCATAAAGTTGCGTAAATATAAATCGCGAAAAAGTTTGGAAACGAGTTTTTTTTTATAGACTATGGCCCGGCCCTACTGAACACGAATCTGCCCGGTGCCTCCGGGATTTCGCCCATCTTGACTTCCTCTTCCCCGATAATATGTCCAAAATCAAAGTATTTCCTTGTTTTTAATGAAAAAAACTATAATAGGTATAGAAAAGCTGAACAATTTGTAAAAAAGCAAAGCATGGGAAAATTTAAAAAACATGAAAATCATAATTGCAGTGTTCGAAATAAAAGAAATATTGCGGATTGGTGATACATCAATTTTAATTCATGATTGACTTAAAAAAATTTAGATATAAATAAGTATTACACGTTCATATTACCCGTTTTTCACATTACACTTTCTAAGATAAAGAGCTAAACCCAGCAGAAAAAACGTATGAACAGATCGGTCCTGAATTTAAATAGGTGTCAATTAGAACCTCAGTCGTTGTGTCAGCTCACAGACGTATTTTCAGCTTCAATTTGATTGTAGATTTACTCAGAATCGATAGGTTCAGTCGGAATTTTAATTCCGTTTCCGTGCACTTCTGAATGCAGATGTCGACTTCCTAGCGGGATAATTCTATTTTCTTTGGAATCTTTTTATTGGAGCCTCTTTATTCTATACTAAGGCGACCAATTGTAACTTCTTACGCATAAATCGATTCCTTGAAATAAGCTTTGCGGCTTTATAGAATACGGAAGATCTACTTTTGTGAAGTCCAGTTGTTACCTATTCCTGGATGGACTATTGCGGCGCATGGTTTGGAAAACTCTGACTTCTTTCATACCATAATTAATAAAGAGAGTCTCTCCGAGGGATACCTGGAGGGAGACATTTTTAGATGAATCTTCGTAAAAATACTACTGCTCCTTATTCTCTGATGTTATGTTAACCAGAAGTTTATGCACATACATAAAAAAGCTTATAGGCTGTAATGCGACTGTTTGAGTGTCCATTTCACCAAAAATGTTATTTTTAAACTTAAAAACATGCCCGGCAAAAAATACAGCTTTGGAATGCTTTCTAAAAAAGGGAAAAATGTGTGTTCACGCATATTTTATTTAGGTCTGGCACTGAGGTCGTGTTGCCACAGAAATTATTATCCCTAGTTTCGAAATCGGATAGCCCTTCGGGACGCACGTCCGCACATTTTGAGAGCATTGTTGTACAAATTCTTGTGTTGTAGCTTGAGTGTGAATGTCAGCTTATATTTCATTGTCTACATTACGTAAAAACTTAAAGATAAAAATTAGTATCATTATCTTTAATTTTGCTAAGATAATTTTATAAAGTCATACCCTTTTCGACCACATAGAAGACATAAGAGATTTGAAATGTGATTACAAATCACTACTTAAAGCAATATTAGCTTGCTATTAATAAGCTTATAAGGGTTAGTCAAGTTTGGTCCGTCCAATACATCCAATTTCTTCAAAATTGTAGTTTTGCGACTTTTTTTACAAGATAAGGATTGGAAGCTTATTTGCTTAAATTACTTTATGACGTACAAAAACCTGTTATTGAAATAGTTGACTACGTTGTCATTTAAGTTTTAAAGTATTTTTTATGATGGCTTTCAAATAAAATAGAAAAAAATATAAATAACAGTGTAATAGATCACATACATTAAAAACCGCATAAAAATTGGTCCATTCGATGCCACAGACATACACACAGATACACAGACATGCAGATACCTCTTACCCTCTTTTTTGGCGGGATTAATAAAAATAAGCTTACACATTCTGTATAAATTTCAAATACCACAAAGATGTGTTCATTGCAAAATCCTCGCAATGAAAATAAAAACAAAGTTTTGTAAGAAAATTGCCTTTATTTCTTAGCTTAATAATTTCTAATACATATTAAAAACACATGCCGCAAAATTGTCTAGCCTTTTTTTATCGTCAACAGTAAACATCAAATACTTGAAAGACACATTGAATTGAAATGAAAAATTTATTTATTCTAAAATACACACAAAACCGTTTTTTGTCACTTTGAAGTCGTATAAATGTAAACACATTCAATGGTCCTTGGAAAAGTTCAAACGGGAAACTCCAAAAATATTAAATGTGAAAGATATTGATATTTATACACACAATAACCTAATTTTGTCAGAGGCGGTATTAACTGGCATGTGGGACTGTAGGCTGCTTCCTAAGAATGCAGAAAATACTGCTTCTTAGTTGAACCCTCGTCATCGGGCCTTGTTTTCGTGCTTTTATGTATTTTGACAGAAGTATAGTATTCACATGCCGGGATGTTTAGACAAGTCTTGGAATCGGCTAAGTCAGCGACTGAGGGTAGTTTGAAAACACATCGAGTTGACCCGATAAAAGAGAAGAAGAGAAGTAGAAATAAAGACGTTTACGCAAAAATATTAATAAAATATATTTTACATCATAAATAAAATCACATCAGGGAAATAAGGACCCTTTTATGGATAAAAACCTGGGAGTAACCCCTGGATGTCTTAAATTTTTTCAAAATTGTATTCAATAATGTTGAATACAAGGTGTTTCAAAAAAAACCAAGAAAAATAAATACCAAAATTTAATTTTAAAAGTGAAATAGTCGCAACTCTAGTAATCAGTTGCACGGTTTGACATCTTCAAAATGAAAGTTTCATATAATTAATATGACATACTTGTCATATTTGTAATAGAGCTGTGCAATAAGCTAAATTTTAATTAATTTTGAATTATATTTTTTTTGGGTTTGTTTGAAACATCTTGTATAATGGCACGTTAATCAATATAATCAAATAGCACACGTTTTGTCGCTACTACGAGTATCATCTATGAACAAAAAGCATTTTTACTTTACAATTTAAAAACAGTGGATATCCTGCCAAGCACAAGTGTTGACTGTATTATAATAAAATCGATTGGACCTCAAAATAGGTATTACTGATTCTTATAAGTATGTAAGATTCGTACATAGTACTTATACAGTTTTCTTTATGTATTGAACACAAAGTCTAAACGAAAACCGTCTTGCGGTAAGCGATGAGGTCGTGGTGGCATTTCAGAATGAATCACGAACAATAGGAGGCTTTCCTGACAATTTAATTAGAAAGACGCTTCGTTTCTTTGGAATTAGTTCTAATGGGTTCAATGTACTTGTAATGCTTTGTTGTACCTTTAAAATACCGTTAATAAAATAAATATGCTGTATGCTATGCTATTTTGTTAATGCTAAAGACGAACAAGCTCTGATAAAACTTAATTGTAGATGTTAATCGTAGGGCTGGGTGAGCAAATGTACGCCTGTTTATTGTATAATTAGCATTTTTGTTTAGTCTCTTTATGTATGTACTTGTACACGTAAGCTTTCTATTCTTTAGCGAGCACCTGTAATTGGTCAAGATGTAGCTGATAACTATATTCATTTGTAATAATAAGACTGTTGGTGTTCCAATAAAAAAATTTATTAAAAAAATTTATTTATTTATTTATTTATCTTTAATCCCCGACAAAAAAGAGGGGTGATATAAGTTTGACGTGTATATCTGTATGTCTGTGTATCCGTGTGTCTGTCTGTGGCATCGTAGCTTTTAATCAAATGGATCGATTTTTGTTAAAACTGACGTAATCGAGCTGATTCTTAGCTATTTTTGATCAAAATTGATTTAGCCGTTTCAAAGTTATAAACAATCAAATGTCGGTGATAATAAATAACTCGCTTAAGGTTACACAACACTTTATCAATCAATTTATCCCGTAGCTTCAAATTTCGAAACCATTATTAGCCTTTTTTTTTTCTCCTGTTAATAAAAACCCATTAATTGTATACGAATTGGAGAAGACGGAAAGAATCACACTGAGTCTAAATTGAACTTGGCGACTTTTAGTCTACACAGGCCATAATATAAATCGAAAAATTAAATTGTTGGATAAAAAAGAGGACTTGATTTGAATAAATACGTTTATTTATTTCCTGATTCTATGAAGAGTTTTGAATGGGAAAATGTTTTTTAAGGAAAGTCCTTTATCAACGTCAAGGTTGGCCTTTTGTGTTTTTCCTTGTGTATCGTTTCGTCTTATAAATTTCTATAAAACCGCCGATGAAACATTTCCAAGCGATGAAAGTCACAAATAAAATAGTAGACGTCTGATAGACGTATGTGCTAAACCAAGAGCATAGAGACAAATAAAGGTCAAATAAAGGTTATCACATTTTATTAAAAATAAATACAATCCTTCACAGTTTTAAGTTGAAATTATGAAAATATCGTAGCAAATACATATATCTCCAAATGGTTTTGGATTTGTATACCATTCCAAAAATTTTCCAACCCCAATTCCATAGTTGAAAAACTACATATTATTACTTGATCGCCTATTAATCGTTACCTAACTTAGAAAGTCAATTTAGCTGTGATAGTTTTCCCTTTAATTTCGTAATATAAACTACTACGATGAATTTTTTCATATTTTTAAAAGCAACAGTTCAGCTTGTATAAGAGACACTTGAATCTCACAAAAATTGACACTGTAAAGCTAAATATATATTTGAGTCGGGTTATGACTGGTCAGTTTACAGAACTCGCCAGTTTCCGTAACTAGTCAATTTCCCCACTCAATTATACGAAAGTAAAACAAATTTTAGAGAAATAGATGTTGAAGGGGACTAATAATGAAAACTGGAAAGGCTATAACTACTACTTCACTACTATAGCATGTAATCTCCGAATACTGTCATCTTAATCTTTGAAGTAGAGTCAGATAAGTGCAATAAAACTGCTAATTTAAATAAACAATTCAATATAGGTATCAGTCTTTTGAAAGAAACTTTTGTTGCTCATGCAAATCATAATTTATTCATTTGGTCGAACGACTAATTTAATTCAAAAACCCGCTGAATCATTTCAGAGCCCATGAGGACATAACTTTACGGATTCTGCCTAGGGAATTGTTAGTTTTACACATAGTTTACATGACAAACATTTGTGTAACTTTGGGATTTGTTCTTCTACGCACGTTCGGAAGGGAATCCTGTGACAAGCATACTTTACATTCGTAATTTCCCTAATGCCGTGACCCGCTTTCGCGCCGGAGTGGTGACTTTCTTTGTTTTTCTTTGGATTTAAAGTTTAAAGTAAAACGATTTTTTTATCTAACTTTGTTGGTGGTCTGACGGTTACGAGTCAGACTTGTAAGCGAGAGGTTACGAGTTCGATTCCCAGCGCCGCCATGTACCAATGACTTATTTTCTAAGTTGTGTGCATTAGTTACACATTGACCGATGCTCTTACGGTGAAGAAATCATTATGAGGAAACCTGCACGTTCAAAAGATTGAATATGTAACCATGTTCCTATCCGCTTAGATTCCAATGACTTGGCCTGCCAAATCCTGGATCGTATCAAGCGTAGGTACCCCAAATAAAAAACGGGACATAGCGCTTGGAAGAAACAGATTTTTTTGTAAATAATTATAAATACATTTATCTGACTACTTTTATTATAAAAAAAATTTGTAAACAGATAATATTTAAAGGAATTGTATTCTAAGTAATTATGTTTGTTTCCCGATGACAATTCTTCTTTACAGGAGATTAAGTAAATACAAGAGGACTAAAGCAGGAAGAGTGCTATACGCCTACACACTACCTACTCATCTTTTAGTTTGTGTCTTAATTAAAATACATCGTTCATTATGGGCCATTATAACCAGCCACTGTGTCTAGCTTTTGTGGACTACGAGAAAGCCTTCGACTCAGTCGAGACCTGGGCAGTTCTGGAGTCCTTGCAGCGTTGCCAAGTCGATTGGCGATA
The DNA here is from genome assembly GCA_949987775.1 of Aproaerema taeniolella. NCBI lineage: Eukaryota > Metazoa > Arthropoda > Insecta > Lepidoptera > Gelechiidae > Aproaerema > Aproaerema taeniolella. The sequence goes on from OX465260.1 coordinate 11,810,175, forward strand.
CGTGGAGGTGCTGAGAAGCCTATATAATATGGCAACGATGACAGTCCAAGTACAAAACCACCGTACAAGACCAATCCAATTGCTCAGAGGTGTTAGACAGGGGGATGTCATATCCCCGAAACTGTTTAACAATGCTCTAGAGGACGTCTTTAAGACGCTAGATTGGAATGGACTGGGCATCAATGTCAACGGCAAATTTCTATCGCACCTCCGCTTCGCTGACGACATAATAATATTGGCAGAAACACCACAAGTCCTTCAAGAAATGCTGCACAGCCTTAACGCTGCCTCAAGACGTGTCGGCCTTGGGATGAACTTGGACAAGACCGTTCAATGATATTGTCGTGTCCAGGCCGATCTCTGTTGACGGTGTTACGCTCGATGTTGTTCAGGAATACATATACCTCGGGCAAGCGTTGCAGTTAGGTAGAGACAACTTCGAGCGGGAAATCACCAGAAGAGTGCAGCTTGGCTGGGCAGCATTTGGGAAGCTGCGTCATATCTTTTCGTCGCCACTCCCGCAGTGTCTAAAGACCAAGGTCTTTAATCAATACATCCTACCAGTCATGACCTACGGAGCCGAGACGTGGAACATGACAGTGAGGTTGGCCCACCGATTGCACGTCGCTCAGCTAGCAATGGAGCGCTCCATGCTCGGGATCTCGCTAAGGGATAGAATCCGAAACGAGGTCATCCGACAGAAAACCGGAGTGATGGATACTATCCAAAAGTGTAGCAAGCTAAAGTGGCAGTGGGCTGGCCACGTCTGTCGCAGAACCGACGAGCGTTGGAGTAGACAGGTTCTCGAATGGAGACCACGTCTTGGCAAACGTAGTGTAGGACGCCCCCCAGCCAGATGGTCAGATGACCTAAAGAAGATAGCGGGTAGTGGCTGGATGAAAACAGCGGAGGATCGTGCAAAGTGGCGCACCTTGGGGGAGGCCTATGTTCAGCAGTGGACTGCAATAGGCTGATATGATTATGGGCCCAAAAATCTAAAGGGGCAACCAGAAAAAAAAGTGTCCCCCTGATTGAATACTTTGAATTTTTTTGGCCCAACGTTGTAGGAATGACCTCCTTTTATGTTGTAAATGTACTAATTTAGGAAATAAATAAAAAAATAATTAGAAACAGCGTTGTGACAGCGAATGACAACAGAGTTGATTTTCTGCCAGCACCTTATAATGATGAAGGATTGTTACGATAGAATGTAAATTAGCTCTGAGATAGTTTGTGAAGATGGAAGTTAGCATCAAAGATTTTATTCTCTTTAAAGGCAATAACTTTTGCACGGATTTTCATAAAATTTTAGAAGAATTTCCCTTAAATTTATCAAAATAACTAGTTTTCCGCCTCCAGCTCCGCCCGCGTGTACTACAGGTTATATCGTGCCCGACTGTGGGATAAAATGTAGCCTATGTCCTTTCCCAGGCTCTAATCTATCTCTGTGCCAAATTTCATCAAAATCGGTTCAGTAGTTTAGGCGTGAAAGACGGACAGACAGACAGAGTCACTTTCGCATTTATAATATTAGTAACGGCTAGTAAGGATTATAATTTCAAGTGAGAAGGAAACCTTAGAAAAAATTGAAATTAATAAATGTTAACATTAATAGTACCTACAGTAATAATCTGTTATTCAAAGAACAGAATTTCGTCGGTCTGAATTAAGTTGTAAACTGATGATTAATCAATGAAAACGTTGGTTTTTGTCTGACAACCGATAGATCAATTCAAAAGGGTGGAAAAACTTTGAAACAATTTTAATTTTGCTCAATTTATTCTACAAAAATTGAGTTCGCAAATTGAATTTTCGGTATTTTTAAAGCTTTTATCATTTTTTAACTTTGGTTTTGATCTTTATCTTTCAACGTATTTTAATGAGTAGGTATCGTTAGATAAGGATTTTTCTTTTTCGAGTCTCTATTGGCTAGCCGTTTCTCTCATAGAACCTTGAAAATTTTAATATTAACTAAAGCAGTTTAAAAAAAACGTGACAATACATTAAGTGGATTTAGTTTTGCGACTTTCTGAATTTTGTGATAGATTATAACTTAAAATAGGTAAAATTAGGCATTCTTTAAAAATTGTAAAAAAATAACAATTTTTGTATAGTTTCAATAACTCGTGGAATTTTTCTATATATCAATCAACTATACTAAAGTATATACTTTCCCCTTAGGCAGGAACATAGGTCAAAAAACTAAAATATATTTTTATTGAAAATGTATAAATAATAAAATAAAATAAACACTCAACACACTCAAAGATCCACAATAAGGTTTCTATTTGTGACCTTTGTATCGTTTTAAATAAACAGTAATTTATTAAAAACTAATGAAAAACAATATTGTTGAAAACATGCAGCAAATCTGTCTAGTTGCTGTGGCAGAATACAGCAGCTGATATTATATCTTAGTTTAACCAAAAATGGCTTAATAATATTACATAATATAATTGTTATATTTGTTGATAGCATTTTTTGGTGTAAAGTGACCCCTTAAATAATTTCTCTTATATTTAATTAAAGTTTCATTTTCACGAACTTTTAATTTTTAGAGGGTCAGTACACCCATGAAACTGAACGACTATCTTGAAGGAATATATAAAATTGACAAAATAAAAATATCGACTTCTCATACTAAAGCAATCAGCTGATCGTACACATTGCATGGAGAGGCAAAAAAATTATTAATATAATTATCGATCTAAGCTGTTCAGTTTAATGTGCTGATTCACAACCTTATATTACATTTTTGGACCTCTTTGCCAACACATAATATTTCAAATTATAAGTAATGGTGTACTTAGACATAAGCGAATTATATGTGACTAGTTAATTTGTTGTGTTCTGGATTGGTAAATAAATGGGATTACATTTTATTACATAAAAAGACAACCTAAATTAGTAAAGAATTTACAATCTGAGTCATAAAAACTTTAGGCTCTACGACAAACTTCTTATTTTAACATCTCAATGTTTTATCACTCTGCGGGTTCAATAAAGTGTAATGATCCATCTTAATAAGGTTGTCTTGTCCCGAACTTATTAAGACGGATCATTAGGTACCCTTTCCCGCAGATACTAAACGAGGGTACATCACGGTAGAAAGAACTTTATTTATTTACCTACTAGCCTTTTGTCTGCGGTTTTGTTTGTATAAAAAGGTAGCTACAGTTATTATTTAGCTATTAGTTTGTAAGTCACGTTTGTACCTAGGTAGCCGAACCGAAGCTCGGGTTCGCGTGTGTCGAGTAGAAGAACTTATATCTGGGCGACCGACACTGACCTCCACAAAAGTACTTGGACTATGGACGTCAGTGGCGACCGAGCTGAAACGGAGGGCCTCGGGTTTGCATCATCTTGTGTCTACTAGAAAGACTAATTATTTTCTTAGTTTTTCCAAAAAATGTTTAAGTTTTTGCGTGAAGAATGCGTTTTTATTTGGAATTAAAAGTACTACTGAACGAATTTTTGACCTAAAATACTTTATTAATCCCTGCATTATCGCAAAAAGGAAGGAGAATAAGAGCAGTTTAATAAAATTTACTTTTTACTACGCCAATATCATATTTACACCACTAATTAAAACATAAATTTACGTTTTTCATCGATTTAATAGAGTAGTAGAAGTCAAGTTTATTTTGAATTAAAGTATCTTGGGTTCAATTTTCGGTTGGGATAAAAGTTTTGTAAAATAAACAATTGTTTGTTCTCGACTGTGAGTGCAATCTTCTTTCGGGGGGCTTATTTGAGTACGGTTTAATTTTGTATCTTTTTAGGTTTTTTTCGGGATTGACGAAGCATGTTGCTGATTAATTTTGCCTTAAGTTTTTAGTTATGACGAAGCCTGTTGCGGATGCGTTTTTGTATATGTTCTTTTTTTAATACTGCAACAAAATTTCGGCTAATCTTCGTAAATATTCAAAAGCACTGTGACACTAGGATACTTTGGGGTTTATCTTAAAATATTTGGTATAATACTACAGTTTGCAAATAATTTGAAATACTTGTTAGGTAAAACATTAACAAAGCTTGTCGCACATTTACAAAAAAAAAACTAGTGTTATTACTACTTACTTAGGTAAAATTAATGTCGTCGGACAATGCATCAATTTGGGTGATCATGTTTGGGGACTATTTACTTATCGTTTTTTCTTATAATCTTCAGAAAAAAAGGAAGCAGCAGCAGGATAGAATAGTTTTGATAGAATAGTCTTCAGAATAGTTTTGATATGTGTTATACGGGATGTACTTAGGATGGAGCTTAGCATAAACTGAAACCCTAAATTAAAATCATCGTATTAAAAGACTTTCCACTGGTGTTTTCCTCAGGTTTGTTTTGTGTTATTTTAATTTAATAGTAAAATCAATAATAAAACACGGAAACCAGCAATGTACAGCAAATTCTAAAAGTGGTGCGGCGCGAGGACCCCGTGCGCGAGATCCGGTTTCGCAGTGCTTTGAGTGGCGGCAAAGAAAGTAATAACGAAAACGAAGACATTTCCGGAAAAAAATATTATAGTAGCCGATTAGTTATAGATAGATTCTACCATTTAAATAAAATAAATAATTGTTTATTTGCTCAATACAGTTGATACAAAATATATACATCTAGACTATATGATATCTTAAGGCGACTACAGCACCTAAATTACGATTTTATGATGCGTAGATAAGCATGAAAAAAAAATACTACGGTAATATTCAGGACATAAACTAGATAAGTAGTTTGCTGAAAACATGATTCAGCACTTTTGGTTCGATAGAAAAAGCTCACAAAGTCACCTCTAAATACCAATATTGTGTATCTTTTAAGCTGTAAAAACGATAGTAAAATGCACACAGGAACTTGAATTTGCTTTCAAAATGTTCGTGATTGAACACTCTCGATAAGTAGTTAACGCATTTTTCGATTTAAGCTGTTACCTTTCCATAAATCTCATTTTTCTAACTTTCGAACATGGTTTTACGCACGCACGCTTTCATAGTCCGTAAACTTCGTGTATCGACACTGTTCGCACTGCCGGCCCAGGCCTGTTGAGAGACGGAGATGGCACTATTCCTATGTGTGCTGCCTTTATCGGGTGCTGTAGTCGCCTTAAGCTCAACTTTACATCTTCTATGCTCTACCTACAGTGACGTGAATAAATACAAAACAAACTTTATACTTTGGATATATATTAGAAATATACAGGATTTTAGATTAATCTCTTTCAACCCCTCGGGTGGTTAATCAGTCCATAAAACTGAACAACTTTCCCTAAGGAACATAGGTCAAAATACGAAAAAAGTTTTTAATCTCCCTTACAAAATGCGCTATTAACTGATGAAGTTTGTATTTGAACTCAAAAAATTTTTTTCGTATTTCGACCTATGTTCCTTGAGAAAGTTGTTCAGTTTCATGGACTGATTTACCACCCGAGAGGTTGCAAGAGAGATACCTAAAGCCCTGTATCTTAGTAGTCGCAACAAAATAAACTCCATTTCCTTTTATATTCTAGTAGAAACGCGAAGAAGTCTTCCAAAATCAAACAGCATCCCAATTTGTACTGAGAAAGGTTTGTTTGAATCGAAATCAAAAAACAGAATTCGAAATGAGTTCTTATAAAATTGTTTCGTTTATTCAGAAGGGACTTAGATAACTCAATAAGCTGTAGGTAGTCCGTTTTCGTTGAAATTCGAATAGCTCTTTGGCACGTTTCGACTTAAGTCGGTGCGTGGACTATTTCGTAATTTTATTTACTTTATTATTTTATTATCACAGTTGATTGGTTTCATTCGTCTTTTGTCTTCTAAAGAGTCTTAGCAAAATAAAAGACGTCTCATTTATCGATAATTTTGTTTAAATTCCTAATATTGTTAAGTGGTACATGAAAGATATTCTTTTGAAATCTTCTAGCTGCATTCTTAAAAAATACTATTTTAGATTATAGCATTGAGCATAATTCAATTGTGTCTTAAACTTCATTTGCACTCTAACTAAGTTTAATTTTTTACTTAATTTTTTATTTTAGTAAATTGAAGAAGAAGAACAGCTACATACCTAAATATTTGTTATGACAGAATTACTTAAAAATGAAGCCCTAATGGTTTCCTTAGATTAAAAAAACAAATTCAAAGCATGTTAACATGTTCTAAGTAGGAATAAGTATGAAAAATTAAAAAATAAGTTAAATGTAGGTAAAAAAATCGTAAGTGGTTTTGAACTAACAAAGCGTGTGTTTGTGTGTCTAATCTTCCACACTTTAAAATATAAAGCTTACTCAAAGCAAAATTTATGCATGACAATTAGTCCGCCTTTTGTTAAGTATATAGATAATTTTCTGTCAATGTTATTTGTATTTCTGTATCCAAAAAATATTTCAAAAATTTTTAGCCGTGTGGTGATTGGTTCAGAATAACACCACTCCATCCCTTTTCGTGTTTGTCGCAAGAGGCGGCTAGGAAACACAAATGAGACTTGCCCCCTATTAATGCATCCTAGGATAGGGTGGAAATAAGACACCTGAATTTGTTTCGAATTTGAAGTATTGTCCTATGGTCCCATGCGTTGTGGTAGGCTCTGTAAAGAGCCGTCTGGTTTTCATCCATCATCCTCCTACCGAAATCCGACGCCGAATAACTTGCTGTATTCCATGGATGCGTGAGGAGTGTCATTTATAAGGAACTTATTTTCACCTTATCCGATTTTGCAATAACTGCAAAAAAAACTTAATGTGATTTATTAATGATGTTAGTAAATGACTTGGGAATATTAGAGCACGTGAATTAAAAATCAAAGTTAGAAAGGAATTAAGTGTTTCCCCGTTGGGGTAGACAGGTACCACTAATTGCCACTTGCTACGATCTGTGGACTCTGCCTACTCCAATGGGATAAAGGCGTGAGTTTATGTGAGTATTGGGTTCATTATTTATTATGTAACCAAAACTTTTGTGCCAACTGCAGTGACGGAAGGACCTAATATAAATGTTTCGTAAATGTAAAAGTTTGTGATCACGTAAGATAGAATACTTATGACTCAGCTGCGTATAAATAGCTTAATGGATTTAGATTTTCGGCACACGTGTCTATACATACGGATCTTAGAAAATCAATCTTTACGCACCCGATCACCGATGAATAAAGTTTCAACTCGATATAATTTATTTTTTCTCTGGAAATACCTTAATTAAATTTTTGATTCGAAGGTAATTAATTTTAAAGTCATCAGGTACGAAAATCTGTCGTGCAAATATATTAAAAATTAAACAATCTGTTTAAAATGAATTGTGTACATAACGAAATGAATGTTTATGGTTATTCTGTGGGGAAATGTTTGTTCAAAATATTACGAATGATCGATTTGGGAAAATATTTATTAAAGCAACATTCAATTAAAATCGAATTAATTTTATTTATTGCATTACTTCACAAACTTACTGGTATTAAGGTTTTATTTATAATGTTTTCACATTCACTTGATGCTGTAACGAGTTTATAATGTTTGTTGTTGTTTTACGAAACTATTGACATAACGTGAGGAACAAAAAAAAATTGAGAACTTGTTTCAAAATTCAAACATACTCTTTAAACTTTGATAATAATTCACCCATTGAAAGTCCATTACCTATTATACTATTCACAGTATAACAATTCATAGAGACTATTGATAGACTATTATTCGACTATTGTTCGAATTTAACAAAAAAGTCACCCCTTTAAATTTTCAGTTTCATAAGTAATGTAAAATTCTCGAAAAAAAAATAATTTAACTAAATCAGCACAAATTGTTTGGTGATGCGAATTTTTTTTTTTTCTATTTCGACCTATTCTTTTGAGAAAGTTGTACAGGGACAACAGCACATCATGCCATCCAAAACTGTCAAATTTCTTCAATTGATTTCCAATTTTATCTCCAAGCATTAGAGTTTACTATCTTTTGGGGAAATTTGACAGTTTGTGGTAACCTGATGTGCCGTTGACTGTACAATTTAATGAGCTGATTTACTTCCTACATTTTTGCTAATAATTTAAAGTCACCTAATATACCTACCTGTACCTATAACAATATTAACATATGAATCCATACTAATATTATACAAGCGAAAGTAACTCTGTCTGTCTGTCCGTCTTTCACGCCTAAACTACTGAACCGATCTTGATGAAATTTGGTACAGAGATAGATGAAAGCTTGGGAAAGGAAATAGGCTACATTTTATCCCACAGTTGGGCACGATGTAACCAGTAGTCCACGCGGGCGGAGCCGCGGGCTGAAAGCTAGTATACTATAAAAAGCTAAATATAGGGCAACATTCAATTTACTACAAAGTTTTGATACAGCTAAAAGCATATCTTATTAAACGCACGAACCAATTACTGAAGTTTAAAATATTTACCCAAATCTTAGTACTAATCTAAGTTGGTAAACTCCATTTGGTAGTGATTATGAGATGTTGGAATATTTATGGAAGCGTGAGTGGAGTGTAAAGTAGGTCGAATACGTAGTTGGATAATGAGCAACATGTCATTTTTTATCGATTTTCGGTTAATCTCTAAATATCAAGTAGGCTTATTGGTGATAAAAGCCTGGTTAAGGATAAGCTCCAAAGCCTATCTCATAGACGAAAAGTAGCTTGCCTATGTGTTTTTTATAAGATGTACTTCGGAGAGTGTGCTCAGAGGCTGCATGAGCTCGTTCCGCCTGCCCTTTTTTTTCCATCGGACGTCCAGACGCACTGCAAGGTATCACCCTTATCTTGTCGAGATTCCTCGGATACGTAGAGCGCTATTCTTCATCTTTTATATTGCGTACTCCAAGGTGTGGAATTCTCTGCCGTCTGTATTTCCGAGTTCATACAACCCAAATATCTTTAAAGTACGAGTGAATAGGCTTCTTCTGGGTGAGCTCGCTACATCCTCGACCGCATCTTTGCCCTGAGCTAGATTGTGGTCAAGAGCGAACCCATTTTTAATAAAATAAAATAGAAAGTATCGTTCGTAATAATTCTCGGCTAGGTACAAAAAGTTTTGAAACAACGTTGGTTTTTTTTTGTCTCTAAATCTTCATCATCTTCATCAGCCCATATACGTCCCCACTGCTGGGGCACGGGCCTCCCTCAATAACACGAGGGCTAAATGCCATACTCACCACGCTTGGCAGACGGGTTGGCGAGGGTTTTGATATAATTGCAGAGTTTTCCTTCTCTGTGTGCAGATGAACTTGCTTGCATATTTACCTTAGTCGCCTTGTACGACACCTCGGCAAGAAAGAGGGTGGTCCTATTCTACTCTGCCGTGAAATAAAAATATCCGACGCCGGTTTGGTAGAGTGGTAGTGACGCTGCCTCTGATAGATTCGTCCTGGATTTGATTGCCGGTCGGGGCAAAAATTTGTGTAAAAATCTGATGACTGTTCTCGTATCATGTGGTATTCGTGTATGTTCCAAGGGACCCACGACACACAAGGGAGAAACTTGGTGTGGGTCTTTGAGTGTGTAGTATTTATTAATTTATTACCTGCTTCCTAAAAATGACAATTCTACGCATATTTTTTATATTTTTTAGCTTCCTCTCAATAATAAAAACAATCTTTCAGGGAGACGTGGAGAAGTAATGTAAAATTTGAAAAGTACAGTAACAAAAATAAGTAAAAGGGCGATGGCTTAGCGTCGCCTTGAAAGGGCCTTGAAATTTTTACTCGTATACGCTAAAAGAACAACATTGAATAAGTCAAATAGAAATGGTTCATATACACTGTTAGTTACGCGCAATGTGCATGAAAATGTTTGTGGAGGCTACACCAATCTAAAGTAATAAAGTAGTTACTTACATCCTTCCATACAGTTTGCGCCCATATAATTTCTTTTGAGGTAAGCATAATGTTATGTGGTTCTAAACACATAAGTATAAGGTTTGTAGTTACATTGAATAAAATTTCAAAAACTTAACATAAGTGTCCCTATACAAATTATATTAAGAAAAGTAAAAAATGTTCGGCGCGCATAAGACTTAAACTCACGACCCCGGGGTTAGATCTCCTGGCGCTCTGGTGTATTTGTGAATATCCCTAAAAACATTTCAAAAAAGAACACAAAAAAGAATCCCAGAATAATTTTGCTCGAATAAAAATCAAACAACCATAAAAACCACACATTTTTTCAAGCAAAGCTAAATTACATTTTATTTAATTATATGGAGTAAATATTAGTCTTGACAAAATATTTGTATTCTCGACAGGTGAATGGCGTGCGTGATACGTCCGCAGTGGTGATGTGCCGTCTAATATGCAGTGTAGCGGGTTCTACTTCGTGTGTTTAGCACTATGCTGTTTGCATACTGAATCTGGTACGTATACCTTCAATATATAAACTGTACTTGTAGCTAAAGTTAAGCCGAATGACTAAACAAACATTTAATAACTAAGCAATATCAAAACACTCGAAAATAATTATGCCCATCATCATGAGATCTACATAGTAGACTATGTAGATCTCATGATGATGGGCAAATACGAACTCTCGCAAATCTGAGACATTGGGTTTTTTTTATAATTCGAACGGCATGGCACGGTACGTCAAAATTTTATTAATATTGCCTCCTATGTTTCTAGCTTCTAAGAACTAAAAACATACCGGGCAATGGTATGTGCGATTTCGCCATGCTGTTCCGTGCCGTTTAAATTATAAAAAGGCGCAATACCCCCGCTTGGTAGATGGGTTGTTTTATGTTTTTAAATTCTACTATAGTTTCCCTCGGTACGATAATTGATCTCATACCTTTGTCTCACTGGGGCAGGCAGAGATCACGGATTGGCCACTTAGTACCCAAATATCCAAAAGCATCTCTTTCGTATGCTTTTTCTTTTTGTTCCAAGACAAAAAGAAAAAGCACATGATGAAGATAATTAATTTCTCAAAAATACAAGACGAACTGAAATCAATTCATTATATTATTTGAATGCTCACTACTTTTGGTAACGACTTCTGAGTCTTGATTTCAATGTGTTGCTATTTTTAAATTAATGGAACAACTATTATCGTCCTACCAAAAATGCAATCAATTGAAATAAATCCATAAGCTTTCACCGATTCAAATTGATTAGAGTTTTGAATCCACTCAGCAAAGTTCAGATTTATTGATTCAAATTAGATTTGGAAACAGAAGTCGTAAAACAGAATCGAAGGTCGGGCGTTGACCGCATCCCAGCCCGAACTGACGTGAAAGCTATATATCAGAGGTGACAAAAATCTCGTTGTTTTTGCTGGCATTTCGTGAAAATATCGTCTACACACTGCAATATCATTTTTCAATATCGTGAACGACGCGTTTGAATAAAAAAAATAAAACCTATCGGAAAAGAGGATATGCAACATGGCTGACGCCTGTACTTTTTGTAGTTACTCCAGCTGTTTTAACTTCCACCAATTAAAGGTGTACTGTAAAAAAAATAAAAAATAAGACATGAGACTTTACACGTTTCATTGTAACTGCTGATTTGACGACTATTATCTGAAGAGATTTTCAGATCGATTCAAACATTTTAATATATCAACTTTTTCTTAGTGTAAACAGTGTTAACAAAATTTATTTTATTTAGATTGAAAATATATAAAGCTTGCAATTCGTATGATTTGGTTGACTCTATACTTCTGCAGTTACACTGATCAGTAAACATTATAAAGAGTGAAACGTGCCAACTTCGTGCCCAACTGAGGGATAAATGTAGCCTATGTCCTTTCTTAGGCTCTAATCTATCTCTGTACCAAATTTCATCAGAATTGGTTCAGTAGTTTAGGCGTGAAAGACGGACAGACAGACAGACAGACAAAGTTACTTTCGCATTTATAATATTAGTAAGGATACCATCGCATAAAGAATACCACAAACACATTCACCATAAATAATAGACCATAAAGAATAGTAATTTCATATTGCCTAGTTTTATAGTGAAACTAGTTTCAGTGCTAACTTATGCTGCCTATAGGGAGCCTTAATTCTCTACTCAAGGATTTTATGCTTTCAGAACGTCTTCAAAGTCTGTATAAAGTACAAATATCTACTTTTGCAATCTAAAATTTATTTAAGAAAAAAATATTCACAGAAATAGAATTAAAAAAAAAGTTTTACCCATTTTAATGAAGCCAATTAGATGAAACAGTGCTCAGAACTTATAGAGATAACCTATTTTATATAATTTTCCTTTGCAAAGGATTTAGGAGCTTAATTTGATGGTAGTACTTGGCTCAAGCAAAACCAAGTACGTGGCATATAACAGTTCCGTATTTTCTCAGAAAATACATTCCTTCGTCTGAATATGTAATTTAACGCGTTTTAGAAGTTACAAATTGAAGAACTTCAAAGGTTGAAACGAGCAAAATATTAGAAGCACTTAGTTTATTTCTGTAACTTATAAAGAAGGCTTCTTTTTTAAGAGGCCTGAAGACTTATACAGAATTTGACTATGGCGACCATTTGGTACACTTGAATGTTAAGACTCTTGTTTTTTTTTATCCAACTGACCGATTTATGCATGGCGACCGTTCTCACACAGATCTAACACTTTTAGAAAGCGATAAAAAAATAAATAAAAAAAAACGCTACACACTTAAAGGCCCACAGTAAGGTTTTCCCTTGTGTCGTGGGTCCCTTGGAAAACACATAAAGACAAACACAAACACCCATGACCCGAGAACAAACATCTGCTTTTTACACAAAGGTTTGCCCCGACTGGGGATCGAACCCAGGACCGCCGATCAAGAGGCAGCGTCACTACCACTCGACCAAACCGGCCGTCGACAGCGTCACTACCACAAAATTATGATATTCGTACAGAGTGAAATTTTCTGCACTGACATAAAGTGTATGGACTGGCAGTCCTCTATAAATTACAGCATTTCTCTTTAGGACGCATTGAAAGTGACAAATTGAACGGAACTTGACGCAGTAAATTGTAAACAAATTGAAATATATGAAAATTTTGTTAAAATTTTAAAGACTAAGTGAATTTTTGTATAAAGTTTTATTAATATTCAATTTTGTGACCATAAGAATATGCTTGATTTGTAAATATAAACAGAAAAAAGGAGATAATCGGTCAATGTACAAGTATGTTTTTTTACAAACTGTTTTATTGAAAAATGTTGTTTTAAAACGTCTTAATTCTACTTTAAATGATTAGAAATTGTCGGGAAGACATTCCTCTTTTTCTAAGTATATATATAGTTATGTTAAAATGACTATAAAAGATAAAATTTTCGCATTTTCAATTTCGCTTGATTCGCCTGCTTTATTTCGCTAGTGCTTCCAAAGACAGTCGATAAAAACAATGTCGATAGAAACATGTTATAGGTATATTAGTGTAAAATATTACTTAATGTTACGTACAATGGCAAACAAAACCGTTTTTATTTTGTTTAGTACCCATGATTACTTTTTTAGGGTTATGTAGTAGACTACAAAGTTATAGTTTCGCCATATCCGTCTACTCGCAATTTTCTAAGAGACCCTTGATACTACAAAACTGTAATCACACCTTAGTACCTAAGCTTTTCAAGATAACAAGTAATGTTTGATTAATTTGCGCGTCGCTCGGCACGCTCTTGAATGATTTTAGATAAATATTTAAGAGTTTACTAATCTTCATAAGAACAGTAAGACAGAATACCTAACCAACCAAATTTCTTACAACAGATTTCCAACCGACGAAGTTTAAAAAAAATGGCTTCAAAATATGAATGTTTCGAAGAATTGGACATCAAAGAAAAGCCACGAAATATGTTCGAAGCATTTTGACCCTAACTGTTTCATAGGAAGTAGGAAATTGTTAAAATTTGGTAGTGTTCCTACAATATTTGAAGAAAATGTTCAAGGTAAAGGTTATACATAAGGGTTACTAGAAACATGTCACGATCCCCGCTAAGGGATAGTAGTAGGCTTTATGAACTATTGAATAATATTTCAAAACTGAAAAAAAGAGTACCAGTTTTGAAAAATTACATACTTTAACTTTTTATAAAGTAACACAGCTTTAAATATTATTGTTTGTGAAACTAATGCAAAAGATAAAGCTTATTTCTTTAGTTTGAGTCATGCTAATGTGAGAAAATGGTTTTATTGTTTACGCAAAATTGATGCTCTGCTGTAAGAAAAACAGATCATCTCATACTTACATACTTTTGGGGAAAAAGAAAAAATTAAGCTCTACATTCCGCTAGAGAACATAAATAGTCGACTTATCGACTTTTGGTCCTCACTTGTTAAAAGTACAACTTGAGCTGATTGCCAAGGCAAAGTAGGTACTAAGCACTAAGGCAAAGTACAACTTGAGCTGATTGCCTGCCTACCCCGCTGGGAATACATCGACTAATCGACTTTTGGCCTCACTACGTCGAGTTCGGTTTTCTGCCGCTGCCGCCTACAGCGCCAAAATGGCGAAAATCAAGTGGTCTCGTTTTTGATTTGACAACAGCCAGTCTAGTGGTATTTAACTTATTTCTATGTCTATGATTTTCTGTTACACGTTCTGAATGTGTAAACATAAACTTATAGTGCTTTAGCTGTACTACCCACTTTAAAAGTACACCACATATACAGTGGCCTTTGAAGTGTACTTTTATGATAAAATGTATAATTTGCATAAGAAAGTACGGTATTAGAAGTCGTTAAAAACTCACATGTCTCTTTCTCTTTCATTTCCATCATGAGAAATATACAGCTGCCATGTAAGTTATGCTTACGTATATAATTATCTACAGGGTGTAAAGGACAGCTTAGAAAATTCTTAAATGGTGGAATCTACCCATAGCTATCATCAGGTATAAATAACTATTTTTCGTGAAAATTATTTACCTATTATTACCTAAAATTATTTAGAAAATTATTAATGAGTTTTCATTATTTACCTAGTTTGGCGCTACGCAACGTATCGTGAAACCGCGTCCCCCTCGCGCGATCCCACCTACATTGCTAGTTTTCGTATTTTACGTTGTTATGATTGATTTTTATTGCAAAATGGAGTGTATTCGAAGAAATGTAAGCGGAAAATATTAAAAAACATGAAAAAAAAATTGAAAATTTTTGTGCAATTTTTTTTCTGGAACTGAGTTTCAGTTTTTGCTAAGCTGTCTTTTACACCCTGTATGTATAATTAGGAATGGATCAATGATGTTAACATTATTTTACATATAACTAGCTTCTTTGTGATTTGTGTTATTAAGTTATAAAGTATTTCGCTAAGATCAAATCTGACGAGATTTTAACAAATATCAAAAACTCTATCACTAGGGTTAGAGAAGCTAACTAGTCACTAAATGTATCGACTAATCTGAACATTAAGGGTCTTTTAGGAATGCCGACACGAAAAAATTTAAATATTTACAAATTTAAATGTTCGATTCAAATAGATAAAATTAGATCTCTACTTAGTACGATTATTACCGATTTCCCTTGTGTTTAATGTAAGACCTAATTAATATATTTTATGATAATATAGGTATGGTAATAACAAGACAACCTTAAATACAAAATAATACGTTTCAATCAAGACAGCTGATGTTCCCTCATCGAAGAAAGTACTTAAATATTCCCAATTCCTAATTCGGATTAAAACTTGAGGCGGTTCGATAACAAGAAAGATACATAAAGATTATTTGGTTTTAATAAAACAGCAATTACTGAAAGCTTTTTAGCTGGAGTTTGCATCATTTTGTTTTATCAAAGTTATACTCTCGACAATTTTTTTCATGAAAATTATGTTTTGTGCAAAATTTTCTTTTTGATCGATGGGCCGAGGTAATTTCAGATGATATTGTTTTAGTAATAGGCTTTCGAAAACTCTCAAAAGCTTAATTCTGAATATCTTTAAGGAAATGACATAGGTACGACAAAATTTTGAAAATATGAGCAGTTGCGTTTTAAAATTTTATCCATTTAAGAATAAAGTTTGAATCTAAATTTGCAAACTAAGATACAGTATACATATAGAAGTAAACATTTACAGATACAAAAATGTGGTCATGCAGGGTACAAAATATGACTTCATTGGTATAAAGTAATTACTAATCGGCTGAAGTCACTATAGCAACTTCCACTATGTCTTTTAACGCAATGAATACCTTTCACTTTTGCTGACATAGTTAGATCTCTGAACTCGCGTCAACTTCCGAATAGAAACAAACACTCATTAGTTGTCATAAGGAAATGTTCACCAAGACATTTTCTCTACAGAACCCCTGCGCTTCTCCGAA
The DNA here is from genome assembly GCA_949987775.1 of Aproaerema taeniolella. Classification (NCBI taxonomy): domain Eukaryota; kingdom Metazoa; phylum Arthropoda; class Insecta; order Lepidoptera; family Gelechiidae; genus Aproaerema; species Aproaerema taeniolella. The sequence goes on from OX465260.1 coordinate 11,826,402, forward strand.
GAGCACATCACTAATGTCAGGAGACGTCGAAGCGATGACACTAAGGATGGCCTTGCCTTGTCCAGAGAGATATTCAAAAACATCACCAAGCAACTTCGAGAAAATATCAAGCGCGAAGGAGCGACTGACAAGACAGATCATTTGTTACCGAGTGAGTATCGATTCGCTCAATTCCGTGTTATAGGTTGTAACTCATGTATCGTATAAAAAGATGGGAAGTGATGATAGTGCCTTTTTTGTTGAATGGTTTCTCGTTTTGCAAGAGAATCGTATTTTTTCTTTTCATCGAAACTTTTTAGTGTGATTTTCTATGTTTAGCAATGTAAATTTCGAGAGAAGCGTAGGGGATGACAAATAAATAAGATGTAATTTTGAAAATTGCTTTTATTTATCAGTTGCGATTGTATAGTGTTTACACTAGGCCGAGCCTGTATCATGAAGGGCGATTACAAGTAGGATTACATAATTAAACTAGATAAAAAAGAAAATACAAAATTTAAGTAGGCATTATTTTGGGAGAACAGAGTAAAAGTAGTTGTATGATGTAAGCATGTTTTAGTAGAGCGTTTTGTGAGAATGTGAGTCTGAATTACGCTCACGCCTTTCATCCCTAACGGGGTAGGCAGAGTATATTCTACTTAATGCCACTTGTGAGGGTTATCAGAAGGAACAAGTTGTATATAATAGTAAGAGGTGGTCAGCCTTTCGCTGTCTGAATTACTCAATAAGAAAACATGGTTCTTTTTTATTTGATTCACATACATACATTTGAAATACATAGTATTGGTACAGTCTGTTCTCTCAATTAAAGATCCATCCAAGTTTCTTTCCTGCTGGTGATAAGGTAACCCCTTTCACTTGGAGCTCAATACCAGTAGAAGTAAGATTTTTAACACATTAATATATTTCAAATGGGTTTTTTCCTAAATCGTGGTAAGAACCCGTTATAATACGTTTAAAAACACTGAAAATAACCGCGAAAATCTTAAACAATATACTTAACACAAATAATGTCTTAAAACATATAAATCTGGCTTAAACGCTTACAAATCGATACACATATCTATGTTTTGAGGTATAGAACGGTTAACGCCAAAAAAAAAGAATTTTGACAGTTAAACTCGGCATTATTCATTTAGTGACATATCATCGAAAACAAAATTGATTTATTGAGATTTTCAGTGACTCTTAAAAAGATAGTCGCCAGAAAAAAAGAACGAGATTTAAAATTTTAAACTTAACCTTTACTATTAAAACGTTTTATGACTCCTTTTAAGATAAAAGAGTCATTGACTCTGACAAAAGTGCGGATCACCCTGAAATCGTAAACTTTACTGCTTCGTTGTATTTTAAATGTGATTTTAATAAGATGCTACGTTTTGATTAGACAAAGCATGTTAAAAAGAAAGATATTGTGCATGTAAAAATTTGTTGATTTTGCCTTATCTTTTTGTGAAGGATAAAGGTATATCTATTGATTTAAGTACGCGAATAAACACATTTTGATAGGGCGATTACCGAAGTCTTTAGAAGAAGCAAAACCTCGTCTGAGACAGTTACTGTTTTCATTTGAAATTTATACTCTCACAAAAATATCAAATACCTCTTTAAAGTTTTACAATAAACAACAAACCATGCTGCCTTCATTTTGTTTGTAACTTTAATGGTTTGACTCTTTTAAACTTCTTAAAGCTCATCAGTGAAATCAGTTATTCCGAAAAATGTCACCAGTTGAAATCGTTTATTTCTCCGAAAGCCACTAATTATTGTTTTGTTTTAATAGTAATGGTTTCGCTCTTGACTACTGTCTGGCAAAAGGACAAAAATGCGGTAGAAGATGTAGCAAGCCCACCCAGCAACTCAAGTACGATGGTGACAGCGCGCGTAATGCGCCGCGGTCTTATATCAAAATGTCAGCATTGACAACGCCAGAGGGCAAGCAAGCCTTTGCGCGGGGCCCTCGCGCAATCAAAGTCAAGTTTTAGCGTCAGCCCAGTGGCGCGCCGCGCGAGTTTGTCGTCATCATGCTCGAGCTGCTGAAGAAGCTTATTAACACGAACCTTATACAGATTCGGGTTATATGAACTCGGAAGTACAGACGTAGGCAGAGAATTCCGTTTCTTGGCAATACGCAATATAAAAGATATTTTGTCCTCATTAATTATTTGTCTCATCATGTTAATTCTATCCGGGCAGATCTACTTAAGCAGCGGATGTACCGATGACAGTAACTATTAGTAACAAGTATCAGTCGTATATTCTGTTCCCTCGATAAAGTATCCAATCCATCCATATTTCTTATGTGCTGGTGATAAGGTTCAAACTAGAATGAGTTCGGCCCTTTAATTTGGGGCAGTGAGTGTAAGTTGGTAGTAGACTTACAGAATAAATACATTGTTGTATATTTAGCTATTTTTAACCCCCAACCAAAAAAAAAAGAGGGGTGGCATCAAGGTGGCATCGTAACTCCTAAACGAATGGATCGATTTTGATAAGGTCTTTTTTTTTTAAAGCTGAATATGGTTCTTAGCTATATTTGATCATAATTGGTTCAGCCATTTAAAAGTTATAGTAATAACTGCTTTACCATTATATATCAGAACACCAGTGGTAATTAACTTTTTTTTTTCCATGTCTATGAAACACCACTTAGAAAATAAGCTGACTCATGTCATTTTGTTGTTGTCTAATTTATCTCTTTCGGGAAAGGCAAAGCTGTCTATGTCTACACAGCCATTTTTAAATGTTTTAGTTTTATTTTTTGTGGTAAGGCCCTAAACGTGGGGTTATGCAATTTTTTATATTTTAGAGTTATAAAATTGACTTTCTTTGCAGGTAAGCTAGAAGACTCGCGGCACTATGTCCCGTATCAAAGCTATCACCACCATGAGCACCATTGGGGACCTTATTTTGAAGAAGAGAAGGTCTCCCAAGTAACCGCTCATGTTGGCTCAGAGGCACTTCTGAACTGCCGAGTGTCAATGTTGAAAGATAAAACGGTAAATGCCTTATAATGTATTTTTAAGTAGCCTCGTTTCTACACTGTCAGCGGTGGTCGTTATAGTAAGTAGGCCAAAGGCTTTAAGAGTACCTATAGAAAATTTTAAACATCTTTAAAACTGTACGGGATTTGCAGGGCCAAGCTGAAAACCAGCGCTGTACAGTTTTTGTACAGCACAATGCTGAGCTTGGCTACTTTTGCTTAGGTGAATCTAGTTCTTACTTTTTACTGTTAATTTAGTCATTGTATCATAGATTTAACTTTAACAATAAAACTTATTTCATTTCATAATATTCAGTGCTCCAAAAGTCGAAAAGAATGATACCTTTGATAACGCAATCATGAATCACGATACATAATTTCAAATCAAGTTTCAAGTCAAAAGACTGATGTGATGACTTGATAAGAAAAAAAATAGAAGGAAAACAAATAGGCTGACAGTGTCGTGTGCTGCGATATTTTTCAGTAATCAAAGTTTTAAATAAATTTCCTACGGTTTCCTACTTAACTTTGTCATTTTTAAATAATCACATTTTCAAATTGATCAATGACCGTAAATATTTCCATTGACTGTCATTAATTTAAATTCGATGATGAATCGTTAGCGGCGAGAATTTCGTACAATACAAAATTAATCGAATTTTATTGTCTTCTGTATACATACAATAACTTTGACTGTACAGTTTAACTTTTGTAATAATGACTAAAGTACAATAATAACTTTCACAACTTTGCAACAACCAATTATTTAAATTTCTAGTAAAAAAAGGTTGATTTTTAAAATATTTCGAGCGACACCGTAGTCAGACTGGTGCCAATTTTTTTCCCTATTTATGGCCTTAAACGAAAAATCTGTTTCTAAAAACACTTAATGATGGAATAACATTTTTTTGACTTATTATATCAAGATTAAGGTCCAAATACATCATCATTAAGTCAGCCGCAAGATATCCACTGGAATATGGGCCTCCCCCAAGGATCCAGTGGCCTCCTGCAATCTTTACCAGATCGTCAGTCCCCCTTGTGAGAGGCCTTCCTACGGTGCGCCTTTCAGTACGCGTCCGTTACTCCTAGTCTTTTTGACCCACGGCCATCAGTTTTACAGGCAAGCCCTGCCCACTGCCACTATATATAATAAATCCAAATTAGCATAGCTCCTTTAAATAACTTTTTTAATTAGGTATAAAAACAAACAATACAAGTTGTACATTTTTCTCAGGTAATGTGGCTAAGAAACACAACCGATTCTGCTCAATTGCTGACGGTTGGACCAGCCACGTATGCCGGGGATAGCAGAATAGCTGTCAAATACCAATACCCAAACAATTGGAGGCTTAGCATGAATCCACTCAAAGGTTCAGACACGGGACTCTACATGTGCCAAATATCTACTCACCCACCCAGAACAATATTTGCAAACTTAACTGTTCTGCGTAAGTATTTATTTAGCTCAGTATTAGTTGTAATAACTGCGAAGCTAATGTTCGATATTGTGTGACTTTTAGTTAGTCAACGAATATTAACGTTATAAATTAGCCCATTAAGCTGAAAAACTTTTTTTGATTAATTGAAAGACGTCCATTCAGCTGGTTGCACAAATTGCGTTTTATCTTAGCTATTATGTCTCACTACTGGGTTTGTGCCTCCCTCTTTTTTATTCACAGTGAATGTTTTATAGAGAAGCAATTTTAATTTCCAAATGTTGACCGGTTCATTTAATAAAGTGGTTCAATGCAATCTGTTGATTTTCAACGTCCCTTAAACTAATTAACTTCTGAGATGATATTTCAAGTGCTCAATGTTCATCAAAAAGGCTATTTTGGTGGTCATACCGCTAAGTTACAATATATTATGTAATTCTACTGTTCTTACGGTTATATATATACGAGTATATATGCCAAATGTACATCTGGTGTACGGAATTACTATCGCAAGCAGCGTAAACATTCGCGCGACAGGTTAATATTCACTTTTAAAGTAGATGTACACTTTTGCAGTATAATTTCTTATTTTGGTTACAATAACATTACAGGGTATAATGATTAATCGTGTAAGCGTGTGCTGTGCATTGCAAAAGCAAATTCCACAATTACCTATAATACGATATCATTTAGAAACTGCAGCTTTTCTTTTTGAACGTTATTGCAATTAATGCGGTTGAAATATTCGTGATTTTTTATAAGTTGTTCACACTAAATAAAATAAATATCGAAACGCTAAAGTATTGAATGTCTAAGTAAACATAATTTCCCTAACAGTCGGTGTTTATCATCTTTATTTGTACAACTCAATGCTTTTAGACATATTGAAAAGCGTCTATTTACCGAACTAGGGCCGTAAATGTTTGTTTTGTTCCAGCTCCACTCATAACCATCAATGGCGATCAAACGCACGAAATAAAAGATAGATTTTACAAAGCTGGTAGTTCAATAAAGTTATCGTGCATCATATCAGATGAATATTTAAACATGGTGCCAACAAAAGCACCATTAACAACAACTTCGTCGGCGACGACGCCTTCAACGACAACAACAACAGAATTGACAACAAAAATGAGTACAGCTTTTAACAGGATAGATTTAATGTTGAATAAAAGTTGGAGTGTTGAAACAACAACAATTACTTCAACCGTTAGTATAAGTACAACTAAGAAACCAATACTGACAACTAAGCAGACTAAAACAATAAGGCCTACTATAAAACCTGTTGTCAATAATGTATTTGGATTGTCTTGGAGGAAGCAGGGAAAAGACTTCTCCGACAATGTTACTTGGCGGAACATGAGGTATGAATTTGAACAATCATTTTTTAACAAAATTTTAAATTGCTATCATAATGCTGTCCCATAGGACTTCTAGTTATGACGCAGGTTTGACTATGTATTCTGTTGGTAAAACTTTCATTAAAACTTTACTACCCCGGAAAAATTCTATTAATTGATTAAATGGTAAATCACTAAAGGAATGCAATTAGCGCACGGGGAATGAAAGTTCGTTGAAAAGTATATTGCTGTTCAATTATCTTCCATTCCTATGAGTTTATTTTTATATTCTTTAAATCGTTTCCTTTTTAAATGTATAAAAATGCAGGTCCTGACTCACTGGCTCATGAACGCGTAGCCTAAACTCTTCGACCTATAAATCTGAAATATTGCATAAAGTTTCTTGTAACGGTATAAACAAGGAGTACAAAATTCGCAAGCGAACGACGCCCCGGGCATCCTCATATAATTATTATAGTTTCTTGGTTTTAACGACATTCTATTCTTTCAGCGCCTCCATCAGTGTATCTTCTGCATCACAAAATGATAGTGGCACATATACTTGTCACTTGCAAAACCACTCGCAAGTTACAATCAACGTACATGTTTTAATTGGTGAGTCTTTATTTAAATTATATTTTATTTTTATTGTAAAATCCTTTTTTTTATGAGCCTATTTTCTTTTAATTTAATACTTTTTTTAATTTGTTTATTGCAAACTATACAGCGTACAATATTCCACCTTAAAATTATTAAACTTAAAATTTTTGAAGCCAATTATATAGTCTGTCAAATTAAAATTAGTAACATTAATTAAAATTAAAATAAGAGTGTGAGCGCTTTATGTATGTGTGTGTGTATGTGTGTGTGTATGTGTGTGTGTGTGTTTACTCGTATATGTGTGTGTTTACGCGTATATGTGTGTGTGTGTTTACGCGTGTGTGTGTGTTTGTTTGTATGCGTATGCGTGTGTGGTGCGTATGTGGTCCGGACGACCCAAAGGAAATCAAGGTAGTTGCTTATTATCAAAGTCAATAAATTCACCCCTTTTGAGAAAGAAAGGAACCGCATCTTTAATTTTTTTCTGATAAGCTAATTAAATGAAGTCTCTGAATTTTATGAAAAGGTTAACAAAGTCAGTTAAAGTCATTGGTGTTAAATCAGTCAATCGTTTTCTGTCTCTTTTCTGTCTCTTAGAATATGCGAAATACTCTAAAATATTTTCTGCAAACAAATTCTCATTATAATTAACTTTCAGAATACCCATTAAAATATTCTGCCAATTTCAGCAACTACGTGTACACATTTAGCGCATTAACTTGTATGAATATATATGAATGCTTAATTTATTTTATGAGTGTAATTACGGTGGCAACAAACATTTGCTTAGGCTCACATACATTTTATGAGTAGGCACATTTAAAGTACTAAAATTTTTAGTGTACTCTAAGTTTTACGTATAAATGTTAATATAGGTCATGTTATCCAACTGAACTACGTCTAAAGTGTTTAAATTTAATATTATATGAATTCATATTTAATTTTCTGAGGTACACTTTTATTTGTTATATTTTTATTACATTTTATTCTGAACTAATGTTATTAGCAGGCATACTTTACATAAGGAGATATGTGATCAATAATATAACTTCAACCGAACTCATATTTTATTTATATTTATTCAACCACATCGTTACTCCTAGTAACATGTTGTTGTAACGAAATTGGCAATAACGAAGTCTGTGTGCGATACCAAAAATATATTGTAATTTATGACAAGAGCCTATATATTTTCTTAGTCCTTAGTTTCTAGAGCAATTCACTTTTTCTGTGTTAAGGTTAATCAAAAAACTTGAAACAGCTGATATATAAAGCCTCCCATCGAAGCAGTGAAAAAAGTATACTAAGTTTTACTGTCATCTATGTAAAAGCACACATTGCTTTTAATTTTTTGATGTGTTTCGGCAGTCATCGATATTCCGAATGCACACGAAATATAAATTAAGTAGTTTTAAATTTTAATTCTTGTAAATTTAAACCAAACAATAATAAAGTCGGTGGGGACGTATTTGGGCTGGTAAAATAATAATAATAATAAAGTAGGTAGTTTTGAATTCACATTATTGTGAACAATTAATCTATTTGGTCAATGGATATACACGACGCAATGTGCTTAGTAAGGGAATGAGAAATTTCGGGAATTGACTTGAAGACGGTAGGTCAGTTTGGTTAGAGGTCCTCTAATACCGGTGTCGTGGGTTCAAGTTTCATTCGCGCCGAACGTTTTTTTCCCCTAAAACTATTTGTGAATGAATAAAAAATAGCGCTCCACACGAGGCTTAACAACAAAAATGGGCTCTGATACGATGGCTTCTGTACGTATTGATTGCTTAAATTTGGTCTTAAGTATTGATTATTTCCTTCACAGGTGAGAACCAAGCCGCAGTACATCACGATACGTGGAACAAAGGAACCCTTTTCTGGCAGCCACAAAACCTGACTTTAGTCTCAGTTATAGCATTACTACTGTTTTTTACTTGAATGCTCATAGGTTAAGTACGGTGGAGGAATTCATTGGTGATAAACTGTTTAAGATAGATTGTTAAATGGCGTAAATTGTTGGGTTATTTTAAATTTTAAAATTTGAAGTCGTGGAAATTATTGCGTGTGATTTTAGTAAAAAATACAGTGTTTTGTATGCGGAAAAATCTTTTGGCAGTGTAAGCAAAAGTTGGCAGCAGATTATTTCTAAGAAAATATTTCAGCTGTTATCAAAAGCAGAGGCCTGCCAATCTCGAGGTCGATGTAGAATATATTTGCATGTTAAGTAATACAAATTTTGCTGTCAAAAACAATTTGCCTGATGTTTCCACGAGCGAGGAACTAAAATAATGTTATATTTTCTTCTTAATTTCATGAATTTTTCATAATTAGTTAAATACCAGTTATAGATTTTTAATTTCAAACAAAGTTTGCTATCCTATGCCCAATTAGCCAATTAAAAAAATCTTCTTTATCTAGTGAATTTTGAACCTTTGTATTCAAGGGCGTTTTATGAAGCCCTTGCAGTCGACAAAGGGGAAATTAAAATTTCTTATAATTTAGTAATGTATGGTATTTAATAAAAAAAAATACAAGAAAAATAAATTAATAAATCGTTACTTGACCTGTTAGAAATTCATCATCCTATATTTTTTTACTAAAAATAATTTTGTTTCTCCTTATTTCAAATGATAAGAGGGTAACAAATTATCGTGATGTATTGTTCGGAAAATAAAGAGCTGGAGAAAATGTAACCTACTTTCACAAAATATCTCATTCGCTCAGAAATTTCCACAAGGATTATCTGGAAATCTAGTATGTAATCATATTATTATTCTGCCAAATAACCCGCATAACTTTCAGATATACATAAGAAAACTATTGCATACTTTTTATTTATATTATAGCCTAGATAAGAAATAAATATACTTAAGTAGAATGTACAGAGTTCAAAAATATAAACCTTATTTTCGACATAAAAACTAAAATGAACAATCGTTTAAGTAATTCTTAGACTAATATTAAGAACTAAGTGTATACTTAACTTATTTTATTACCAATTGTACCAATGTACGTTTTTATTAATGTAAAATTTCTTAGTTTTGTGAAACATGCAAAATAAAAAAAACGGCCAAGCCAGCAACTGTTACTTCATCAATCTATTTGATATGTTTACATTTTATATGTCGTTGTTTTTTTTTAAAATATTACACTTCCTTATCTGTAAACAGAGGACTATGTTAATATGACTGTAAAACTATAAATATTATAACAAACTAAGTAAAATAATAAAAGATTTAAAAAAGTCTTTAATTTATTTTTTATATATTACTAGCTTTCCGCCCGGAACTTTGTTCCCGTGTAATTTCTGAAATTATTTATACACTTTCCTCTTGAATCACTCCGTCTGTTGGAGAAAACCGTATGAAAATCCTTTCAGTAGTTTTGAGTTTATCGCATTCAGACAGACACCCGGGGGACTTAGCTTTATAATATAGTATGATATGATAATATAATTATATAATTTGTTTTACTTATAAGTATAGACAGACCTAGAAACACATTCAAATGACTTTAAACTCAAACTGATACCTTTCTCTCTCCACTGCCACACTTAATAATACGAAAAACATTTTCACTGTTCAATTTCAATACTAAGTCGTCCCTTGAGGAGCTGTGAAGAGCTTGGCAAATCTACAATATCATCACAAGAGAAAATGGAACCGGGAGTTGACGAAGTAGAAAATCAATTATTCAGCTGACTTCAAATGGTAATAAAGATGCCTCAACCTTCGATGTTTCTATTAACAATAAAGGGTTTCAAACGTGTGGCGCTCTCAAGGGGGGCATTGTGGTAAGTATCTATCTAAATATGAAAATTATCGCATGGCCTGAAAAGTTTTACGATGTGTTGAACGCTTTGAAATATGTGACGGCAAAAATTGGCCCAGCGAGAATATGAGAAGAAGTTACGTAAGTAGCTTAAGTTCTTCTTTTGTTTTCTTAAATGTTTAGGTTAATCGACTGGCAGCTATTATACCTCTATACTTAATTGTTAAGTGAATTCATATTTTGGTAATTTTTTTAACTAAGAGATAAAAACAATATATATGTATCATGAATTATTTTTTGTTTATGATGTATTAGGTCCTTACCTTTGAAATTGACGATATTTTCGTAAGCGTTATTTTATTCATATAACGGAGGGTTTCAGTTTATTAAAAACGCAGCTCAAACATAGCTTGTTTACTGTATTGCCTGTTTCAGTGCTTATTTTTGCTGTACCTTTGTAATTTTTTCAATAAACCAAGTTTGATTAAAATTAACTTAATGTTTTCCAAATTTTCCTAGAAGATTTTGTTAAATTTGGATTTCGCATTTCTTAGAAAAAACAAAAAAACTTTAGTATGGAAAAATAAGTTTTCAAAAATATTAAGATTCACAATCATTGTGATAGTCATAGTAAATTGCCCTTATTGACTACCCTGGAAAGTGTACCTTTTACTAAACACAAATCTATACTTATATTTATACTAATATTATAAAGAGGAAAGATTTGATTGTTTGTTTAGTTCTGTTGTTTGTTTGTTTGTTTGTTTGCATTGAATAGGCTCCGATACTACTGGACCGAATTGAAAAAATCTTTCACCATTAGAAAGCTACATTATCCCCGATGGACATAGGCTACATTATTTTCCCGAATTCCCACGGGAACGAAGTCCCGGGCGGAATGCTATATTTATTAGATAAATTGAGCAAAATGCCTACGCTAAGGTACTTTACATAAAAACATCATAATTAACAGAATATTCTGAAGATTAAATGAAATCAGAGTAAAGTAGTCAAATATGGTGAAAATAGAAATTTTATCTGCCTTTCAACCGATACCTTATTCCTTCGTCAAAAATGAACGTTTATATTTTTTGATTTATTCGTTTCTCGGTTTATTATCGTACATAATGGAACAATATTTTTAATAAGAATAACAAGCTACCAACATTTTAGGCAAATGATGTGGGGTTTTAAGATAACAAAAACATTTTGAGGAAATATTATCGGGATAAGGAGAACAATATTAAACTAAAAATATAATGTTGGGTGCTTAATGTTCAAGGTTATGAAAGAGGGATCAGGTGGCAATCTATTAAGATTATTGTTGTAGGAAATCTCATTTTGGCCACATTTAATTCTTATAATCGTCTTCAAGATATCCACAAGTACTTAGGAAGTTATGTACTTAGCAAATTTTGTAATTATGATTGATCACCATGCAAATTTTGATTATAATTATATTCCATCACCTCGCCTTCAGCAGAGCTGATATATTCCTAGCAGGATTTAGTTTAACATTGAATATTTATCATTCTCTGTCACTTTGTTCATGAATAGTCATTAGTTACGACTGTATTTAACATGTAATATGGAGTATGAAGCAAGGAAGTGTTTGGAGTTACAGACCTATAAGATAATTTACTCGTCGTGTTTATAAATCCAGAGTCGGTGTCTAGAAATATTTTCATTATATTTTAGCATATTAAGTTTATCTATAGATATTTGTATCGCTGTTATCACTATAAAAAAATCAGGCGAGTCTTTAAAAACTGGGTAATAACTAAAAAAATTTTTGAAGTGAAAACTTCTTTAGCGGCGTTGTGCACTTTTTGGATGGGTAAATAAATGTTAAACTCGCGTTTAGGTCACGTGACCCTTATCGAAAATTCTTAGACCGCAAGGAAGTAATATATGTTCTAGTTTTCACTTCTGCCGGCACTCCCGGAGGGCAACCCGTTTTTTATATCAGCCTGTATGCCATATTTATTTGTTTATAACATTAAATTCTTATTACCGTCCCTGTGACACTTCTTCTTCTACGATTAAGATAATATCTAAAAGTATCGATAGAAGAACAATAGCAAAAGAGCAAAATGCCAACGAATCTTAAACTTCGCTTGTATTGTTCAAAGTACAGATGACACTGTTCATTTCGGTTCTATGTGTAAATTTGCCATCGCCAAATACAAATTGCTTACAGCCGGAAGCTTTGAACACTGCAAGATTCATCTACAAACTATTACTCTGCAACACGTTCCAAGCTGAAATCTTAAGTGGTACTTAGCTAAGTGACGTTCGTTCTGTTGAGTTATCGTAGTTGGTCGTTTCTATTCAAGGGTTACCGTCTCAGATCTAAGACTAGCGAATGTTAGAGGGTTTGTAAAAAGTAATGGCCTCTTGCGCTTAGATAGTGTACCTAACTTTCGAAAGCAAAATGGAACGCAGACCGTTTTGTTGTAATCTTAGATCTGATAGCTAAGTAGAGTTTTTGTTTTCAGCTCCCTGGATCATTAAGTAAGAATTTTGTCTGAAAATTTAGCGGTAGATATCCTTTCTAGTTAGTTCAACCCTTATTATAGGTAGTTGAAGCCAAAGTGATTCAAATTGTCACATTCATACAATGTAGGATTTTTAAATTTATTTTGATGAAACTTTAGGGAAGTCTTGAACGACTAGACAAAGGCTTTTACATACAAAGTGTATATATAATATGAACACAAAAACAAAACATTAAAAAAAAATCAATAAAAAATATATTTTTAAACGCAATCGCAAACGTACTACAATACTATTGTTCTTTCATGCTATTTTCAGACAGTTTATATAAAATAAAAATGAAAAAGGCAAAACTTTTTTTTATTATTTCCTAGTCATGTTTATTTAAATGGTGTAACAGTTTAGTATTAACATAAAGGGATAAAAAATCCAAAGCGAAAATATTGCTCAAAAGGATTCTTTCTTTATCACGTCCTAAATAAAGTTATACTTTCCCCCAAAGAACTTTAGATGCTTCATTTGACATTCATGGGACATAAGGATCTATAAGTTATTTTAGTGAAATATGCAGAGGGGAACTTTACACATTTTCACCTAAGAAAGTAATACCTTCTTAGTATGAAAAAACACGTGTTATATTTGTTTTAGCAACTTTTATTTCGAAAGTTTTTTTTTTGCCATATATATGCATTATGCATGGATAGAATTTGTTACAATGTTGCGCTTGGAAGTTATCTTGTTTAGTTGAAGATATTTGAGTCATTTCAAATCCAGAAGCTATGTAATCCGCAAATAATTGTAGCTAGAAATTGTGGGAAAGGCTAGACAATGATTTAAAGAAAAGTGATTCAAAGAAAAGCCTAGCAGTGACTGAGATAAAAGATTTTCTGGCAGCTAATTACAAAAGTACTCTAAATAGTGGACTGAGACAATTTGAGTGATGACACGAATCTAATAAATGTAAAACTACTAACTTGTCGGCCTGTTTGGTCTTTTTTTTATAAGATGGGTTAACTCTTGACCTCAATCTTGACTAAGGTCATAGATGAGGTCGACGGTGGAGCGAGTTAACCCAGAAAAATGCCTATTAAGGCACTGGAACACACCAAGTTGCTTGGCGTCGGACTTCGGTAGGAGGGTGGTCGCGAACGAGACGGCCCTTCACAGAGCATACCACACCGCATGAAACCATAGGAGGCCACCTCAGATTCAGAACAAATTGAGGTGTCGTTGTTCGAGTTGGATAGTAATCCAACTCGAACAACGACACCTCCTAGTAAGGAGGCAGGTCTCATTAGAGTTTCCTTAGTCACCTCTTACGACACCCACGGAAAGAAATGGGGTGGTGTTATGCTCAACCGATCACCACACGCCATATCGAGTGGTAGTGGCGCTGCTTCTTGATCGACGGACCCTGGGTTCAATTCCCGGTCGGGGCAAATATTTGTGTAAAGATCAGATGTTTGTCCTTGGATCATGAGTGTTCGTGTCTGTCTTTATGTGTGTTCCTAGTACCTTAGATTATGTAGGGTTTATGTTTTTTTACTTGTAGGAGGGCAGTCTATTGAATAAAAGCGCAACTGAAATTCAACAAACAAGATCTTTAAAACATTTAACTGCATTTAAATCCCTTAAAACAAGTTCGACACTTAACTCCCTGGCTTCTTTAAACTGTAATTACCTTATGCAAAATTTAAATATTTAAGTACGAAACACTGGAATTGGCGAGAGTTTGCAAACTTTGAATAGTTTTCAGATCCATTGCTTACCTGTGCTCTTGTGATACCCGCTGGCTGAGAATAACTTGAATATTTCGCTTCGTTTGCCTCGTATTTATTTACAACTACCTAGCTGCCCTGGATTCGCCCTGATGTTCAATTGCATTTTTTTTTTTATTTTTTTTTATTATAAGATGGGTTAACTCTTGACCTCAATCTTGACCAAGGTCATAGATGAGGTCGACGATGGAGCGAGTTAACCCAGAAAATGCCTATTAGGCACTGGTACTCCTACGCACCGACGGAACACAGCAAGCTGTTTGGCGTCGGACTTTGGTAGGAGGGTGGTCGCGAACCAGACGGCCCTTTACAGAGCCTACCACACCGCATGAGACCATAGGACGCCACCTCAAATTCAGAACAAATTGAGATGTTGTTGCCTGGTGTGGATAATTATTTCGCATTAAAATAAAAGTTAGGCATTTTTTTTATATATTTTAATTGTACTCACACATATCTCTCTCTCGTCTTAAGTTAGGGATCTAAATTCCGTCTAATTTGAAAACAGGTCTTTCAAAATTGAAAACTTGGTTTTCGAGCGATAGTAGATATTCAAAAATAACCCCTAAATGGCAAATCGCTGGCATTTTTTGCGACTGTGATATAATTATTTACGCAAAAAACACGTAAAATTTCACCCAGTTTCGCATTTACGTGTCTTAACCACATCACTTAAACATCTTTAATACAAACACAACGAGTAAATCACATTCTGGTCAAGTGGAAACATTATTGCCTGAATAAGTGAAAGGGCTTTAAGACAAAAGGTATTGGATGATCTCTCAACATGACGATTGAAGAGGGCAATTGGACGTTCCTTTCGACAAAATTGTCTATCTAGCTAATAGATTAGGTACTTTTACTCTATTTCCTCAGATACGCCTCACTGGTTCGTTTGATAACGGAAGAAATGTGAAGAACGGACTCTTTGTGAGTAATATGAAGAGGTTTTTGTGTTCCTATTTATCTTATTGTCTCTGGGAAGACTTTGTGTTTCCGGGATTATAATAATACAACAACAATGTACGTAATTCAGAATTGAAATTTATTGTAGGCCATAAATCTAATACTTCATAGCCATCAAAATGTACTTGTATATTCGTATGCGTTCAAAACGTCGATGATTGCCTAGGAAACAAGTTTAGAAGTATTGTAGCTATATGAGGCGTAGATCATAAAAAATTGAGATTATTTCATAAGAAAACTATTTCTCTATACTGCTTTACATGCTTTGATATTGTTTTTATAAACTGATGTTGTCATTGTAATGTAAAAAGTTTCGAAGAAAGTTCTTGAAAATGTTCTGAATGGATAATTAAGATATAAAATGAGTTCGAGAAAGTAAAACGTACCTATTTAGAATACGTGAAAACTTGAAATTGTTTTCTAGCCAAAACATTTACCAAAACCGAATTTTATTCTACAAAGCAGAGATAAATTTTTGTTGATAAGCTAAAAGAAGAGCTTCAAGAGAGATGCTTCAATTTATAACACGCTACAACTTAGTTCCACGGTTTAAAAAACACTCTCAGCAAATTGAAGTTAATCTGTTTAACTAGTTCTCAAAATCAGTTAAAAACATACAAAAAACTACTTGACCAAGTAACGGCTTTAGTAAAAGTTTGTTTAGTTAACGTTTTTGATTAAATTAAACAGTTCATGAAAGTTTAAATGAGTTTAGTATTTGTTTTAATCCTCGCCTCGGTACAATTAAACGGAGAAATATTTTTTCTTCTTTATAACTCTTTTTTAAATCAGAATTTTGACGAGGCTTGGGACGTCAATTTACGCTGATATCAGTCTCATAGGAGACTTCAAAAATAATAAATTTGAAAAAAATCATGAAAGTCAAGGTGTATTCCTAGTTTCCAAGGCTTTTCTAACATAAAGATGTACACGTTTTGCTATAACTTATCGGTGACAAATCATAATTAAGTTCAATGAGATCGGATTGGAAAGGATTTTGTGTACTTAAGTGTAGAAAAAGGAGTAAGGGGCAGAAAAAAATGACTAGATAGCATAAATAATCTCAGACTTGGCATAATGAATTCATCGTCAACCTGTGTTAGTCCACTGCTAGACATTGGTACGCCACTGAGCTTAATCACGCTTAACTTTTACTACCTGGACCACTACAGAAATCCAAAATAATTTATCCATAAAATCATATTTAATTAAAACTAATTTTGAGTCGTCGTGAAACCCTTAAACTTCAATTATTTTCAAGATTATTATTGTTTAACTAAACAAATAAAATACAAGTCAAAAGTATTTTTGAAAGTTACCAAGAATAAAGGAAACGAACAGAATGTACAGTATTTCAACATTAATAATTTGAAATGAAATGAAAAAATGAAATTAATATTTTGTTTATTTCTAAGAAAATTAAACTGAATCTTGTTTAAGGCCAACCCAGTAAGTATTGATTTGCTTGTATTGAGAATGCCTTGCTCATTCCCAGCTATAGTAATAAAATAATAAAAAAATATTAAATGTATATCCACTTATAACATACGTCTAGGAGTGTAGTACTGTGCTTCTATTTTATGTCTGTTTAGAGGATCTCATTCTTGTCATTTGAAAATCAACTTACCTTACTCGAAATCCGAAATTTGCCAAACCACAATTAGAACAAAGAAGCACTGTAAGATGTTTCTTGTTGTGGATCGGCAAAGGAGGATGGGCACATTAGTATGGAACTTGGTACCGGCACCAATTGAAATAAATAAAACATCGTTAAAAAGGTAAATTTCTGTAGAATAAGAATATCCGAAGTGCTTGCCCTGATTCATTGTCCAATTAGAGTAATCCTGCTTTGAAAGTTATTTATTTTTCATCAATTATAATTTTTTTCTACGACATTATTCTTCATTTTGGCATGGTATTTTTATTTATTTCATTAATTTTAAATGATCATCATTAATTATTTATCATAAGTTGTTTATTTTCTTAGTAAATAAAACAAGTCTAAAGTAAGTTTTTTTCTTTAATGTGTATCTAAATACATACACATTTATAATTAATATAATAAATAAAAATACTATGCCAAAATGAAGAATATATGCAGAAAAAATTAATAAAAATAATAACTTTCAAGGTAAGACTATTGTAATTGGACAATGAATCAGGACTAGTGCTTCGGCTATTCTTATTCTACAGAAAATTAACTTTTTAACGATATATCATATTTCAATTGGTGCCGGTACCATGTTCCAAACTAATACCTATACCAAAATGCCCATCATCCTTTCGATGTTTTGTATGTGAGCCCACGTGCGTGTGGGAATTTGTGATTTATTTTAATAAAAGAGGTTCATTATTTAACACAAGTTAACCAAGGAATAAAATATTTTCATTTTAAAACTCTTTTCTGAATTTATTAGGTTAATAATGAATGTTCTTAAGGCTTCCGCTTCGCTCTTAGCCGGGAAAGAGTCACATGGTCATGACAGTTATAACCCGACCTTTCCCAGAATTAATTACACTACGCACTGGGCTTGATACTTTATCGTCGGTCTACTTAAACTAAAATAAATTAATAACACTAAATATAACTCTAAAATTAAATATTTTTATAACTTCCGACATTTAGGGCCTGGTAAGGCCCTACACAAAATAAAACTGAAACTTAGATAATGTTAAGAAAAGACTATATTGACATAGATTCCTTTGCCTTTCCCGAAATACATACATACGCTCACGCCTGCAATCCCCAACGGGGTAGGCAGAGCATCAGTGGTTCCAGAAAACCACATAATGCCACGCTTGACACTAATGGTGAGGGTTATTAGATGGAATATGTAATGGATTGGTGAGAGGTGGTCAGCCTTTCGGCCATGATACAGCAAGACACTCACGTCCGCCTTACTGATTTTTACAGTATGCCTGGGAAGAGTAGGCAGTTAGCACATGCTTAGTTTTTCTTTCACTCCCAGTCCACCGTGGAAGGAAAGGGATAAATAAAACAACAAAAAAACGACAGTCAGCAGACAAGGGATAAAATATAGCTAAAAAGTATTAATTCAATTTCCTGTCTATGACTCTCCTTGATGTGATTTGGCCATTGTCGAGTTTATTTTATAAAATTTTGTTTTTCTTCTGGGAGAAACTGAAGGCCAGACTCTGTCGATTAAATCAACTTAAAAAAAACCGCTTCGGAAGTAGGTTCATTCGTTTAGGAGCTTCGATACCACAGACAGACACACAGATACACACATCAAACTTGTAAGACCCCCCTTTTTTGTCGGGGGTTAAAAATTAAACTGTTTGCCGATTGAATACCGTGGTATTTTTTGGCACCGTGAGCAGATAAGTTCTAGAGGTGAACAATAGCGCAGTTGGTAAATTATGTCAGTCTCAAAAATCTAGTTGCAAACAGCGATAGGTACTAAAGAAAATTCAGCACATTATTAGTACAAGAGTTAGGGCTACAGTCACAGTCCCAAGGGTTACAAAGAGCGCAATGGAACTGCGAAGTTGTTCTCACGCCATATAGCCCAATCGGCTTAGAATTCAAATCGGATTTAATTCCTACAAAAAGTTTTATTATTTTAATAGCTTCATTTGTTGCCAAATAAGACTATCCTAAGTTTTCCCCCTCGGCGGAGGTGTGCGTAAGTGGTGGGGGGTAAAAATGTACCCAAAAAGGGATATTTTTGCGATTTTTCGGTTATATCTCGTAAAAGACTTACAATATCGAAAACTGTCCTTCATAAAAGTTGGAGGGCATTTAATCCTACATAGGATAAGACGAAATTCATATTTTTGGACTAACCGTTCTCATGCTTTAGCTCATCAAAGTTGGATAAAGCGTCAAGCGGGCTAAGCGAAAAAGAGTGGCCCCCTAACGACGGGTTTAGTCATTCTATCAGGTGGTGTACTGGCAGGCCCTAAGATCATTCTATGCTTAATATCAGTCCCCAATCTTCTTTTGTTTTCGGGTTATTTAGAATAATGTCAAAAAATGAGGGTATCACTGAAAGTGTCATATTAGGATAGTCTTATTTGACAACAAATGAAGCTATTAAACAATAAAATCTTTTGTAGGATTTAAATCGATTTGAATTTTTTGTTGGTTTTATTCTATTGACCTAATATCAAAGACGTTGCAGTTATTGATGGGTCTTAAGTGTTTTTGTCCGCCAACCAGTATTGGGCTAGCGTGGTGGACTATGGCCTAAAACCCCTTCGTGTTTCGATGGGAGGCCCGTGCCCCTCGGTGGGGACGTATATGGGCTGATGACGACGAAGTGTTTTTGTTAAATTATTCTCTGCAGCTTATGAGAGTCTTCTTCTTCTTTATATTTAGCTTGTAATATAAGTCAGACTATCTTTATCATTTGTGTTGGAGTTCATAGAAAATGTACATCTCAAGAAAGAATTCCTTAAAGGTTCTTGCGTTCTCAATAGTGAGATCAATGTCTCCTGAACTGTATCGGTTTTTCCTGCGTTTCTTTGGGGAATGCAAGACAAATTGATATTTTTTGTATCTTTTTGTTTAAGTTGGTATAGTTGTCTAAGGTGACTGAAACCTTTTTTTCCTATTTTTTTAAAGCCTATAAACTTTGCATTACAAACATAAACTCAAACTGCAACTTTGGAGACAGGCATCCCAATATAGGTAGTGTCGATTACAAATCTCGTAGCACTTAATTACGAAGATGCTTTAATTCAAGTATAGAATACTGGCCTGGCCATGATTCCAAACACACAGACCGACATTTGCAGCCACTGTAGCTAGAAACAGCCAGATGCGCTTGACACAGCGGCTTCAACTATGCAAATTAATTGCCAGCCACACACACTATAACTGTTACCTACTATACACCACAATACAAAAAACTTGTCAAGAAGTAAGGGATAATCTGAGTTAACATCAAAAGAAGACTTCCAAAGCGTAATCCCGAGTGTCATGGAACCATGAGTAAATAAAATTACCTGGGGACTCGGTAATGGGTCAACTCCCTGGGACCACAAAAACACTTTTATTTCATAGATTATACGGAATGTTACTTAAAATATGTCAATTACTGGATTAGATATTATATACGGACGGCTGCAACTCAGGTAACTACACGCGTGTACTCTGTGCTGTTGTAATAAGAGCGGTTTTACAATAAAAATAGAGTAACCTAATGCACTGGCCTCTGTACATCTTCTGTTTGCAAAGGTGCAGTCATCCCCCGAGAGAACCATTTAATTCGTCGTTAGACTGGGTCATACTGATCGCAATGACAAGGTGGCTTACTGACTTACGGGACTCTAATCACAGAACCAAATAATAATAAGATGATAACTATGAGCAACATAAAGGTCCTATAAGCAACATAAAGGTGAGTTATTTGGTTTTGGGATAGACAAGGACCTACTGGATTCTACTACTAGAATAAACTATCCTGGTCTTGCCTTATTTAGTTTAAAATGCAGTAATCACTACGCTTGGCAGGCCGATTGATGTCCGTAGTGTGGCTTTTATCAAAAAGAGTTTAGTTTTCTAATACTCAGAATTACTAAATAATCCCTTTACTATTTAAAAATAAAAGATTTACTCACCTAAAAATAGAACATAAAAAATCATGATATTAAAAAAATCTTTAAACTTTCGCTGACAACCTCTCACTATTATACGTAATGTTTTATCTAATAACTAATAACTCATAGAATTTATGTCAAACGTGGCATCAAGCGGTTCTAGAACCAATGATGCTCTGCCTGCCTCGATGGGTTTTTCAGGCGTGAGCGTATGTATGAGTGTGTGAACTTTCGCGATTTGAACACATAACTAACACGGGCCTAAATTCGCATATTTATGTCTACTTAAGGCGACTACAGCACCCGATAAAGGCAGCACACATAGGAATAGTGCTATCTCCGTCTCTCAACAGGCCTGGGCCGGCAGTGCGAACAGTGTCGATACACGAAGTTTACGGACTATGAAAGCGTGCGTGCGTAAAAACATGTTCGAAAGTTAGAAAAATGAGATTTATGGAAAGGTAACAGCTTAAATCGAAAAATGCGTTAACTACTTATCGAGAGTGTTCAATCACGAACATTTTGATAATAAATTCAAGTTCCTGTGTGCATTTTACTATCATTTTTACAGCTTAAAAGATACACAATATTGGGTATTTAGAGGTGACTTTGTGAGCTTTTTCTATCAAACTAAAAGTGCTGAATCATGTTTTCAGCAAACTACTTATCTAGTTTATGTCCTGAATATTACCGTAGTATTTTTTTTCTTCGATTTAATGCAGTGCGTCATACTTATCTACGCATCATAAAATCGTAATTTAGGTGCTGTAGTCGCCTTAACGGTGCGTGCCACCGCGCCGAAACATCAGGATCAAAGGTAAAAAAGATTAGTATTAAATTCATGATGTTTTACTGTTTTGCTAATCTCTATACGTGGCTTCAACTGTACCAAACACCGCAAAACCTCATTTCGACTGATTATGGAGTTAGGGTAGGGGCGCGTTGAGCGAACGATCAAATTATTACTTAATTATTTATTAACCATGCCGACAATTTATGGTTTCTTTATAGGTTAGCTCTTAATTCCTTTAAAAAAAAATTCATTAAATAGGCTATAGTTTCAACACACATTAATACCAATCTATGCAAACTATTCAGCTACGATGCAGACAGGTCATATTCATTCATTCATTTATTAAACGATAACAAAATACATTGTGTTCGATACATTACATTAATTAAGACTTTATTAAATTCTATCGGCCCTAAACAATAAAATCAAATAAAATGCTACATATATTGGTATAATTTTATCATAAATAGTAGAATATGTTCCCATGTTTAATACGTCTAACATATATGCAAATATTATTGCTTTGCAGCCCAAACCATCTCTGTTCTTCTCTTATAAGTTCTTCAGGAATGAGTCCGCCTTTGGAAAAAGCCATGTTTTACTAAGGTTTTACTACTTAGTCTGTAAGAGTTCACAAAAAGAGTTTATATGTACTACATACATACTTATATTCGTTTATATGTATTATATATGTTAGTATATATATTATTTTTATTTCATTACATTTAAGTATTAATAATATAAGCCCTTCTCTTATTTGGTATTTTCTTACGTTGTGCGCAATTCTCTCTTCCAGTCTCGTACACTATTTCTCACCGATTAGGTTGGCTGGAAGAGATCTCTTCTAGAGATAAGCTCGCCTTTGTACACTATTTTTTATGTAAATTTTTTCCCTACTGTGTTTGTGCAATAAAGAATATAAAGAATATATACTTATACAATATTGTTCGTGTTCTTTATTTCAAGTGTGTAGAATAGATAGGTAATAATTAAAAAAAAAAAACAATTTAATGGGCCTTTTTATAATTCGAACGGCACGGCACGGCATTTCAAAATTTGAATTACCATTGCTTCCTTTGTTCTCAGCTTCTAGTATTACTATTACATAGGAGGCAATGGTAATACAATTTTGCCGTGCCGTTTTCGAATTATAAAAAGGCCCATTGTTTTGCTTGATGAAACAGACCCATTATGTTTTTAGGTTATAATCTAACTTCTAGATAACACTCTCTGAACTCTCTCAGCTTATTTTAGTTAGGTTCGGTACAATGCAGCCAAATTATGGAAATGAGAATTGCATTTAAAATTTTTAACGAATGTAGTGGAACACAAATTTATCCTACTTACGAGTATATTTGTGAGGAGGTATGGATGTTTGTTACTCTTTCACACTCTAACGGCTAGACTAATTTTGATAAAATTTGGTATGGTGGTAGCTGACACCCTGGATTAACACATACGCTACATAATTTTCCAGAATTCTTACGAAAACGAAGTCCCGGGTGGAAATCTAGTAATTTATAATTGCAATGTCAAAACAGGGGAA
The DNA here is from genome assembly GCA_949987775.1 of Aproaerema taeniolella. NCBI lineage: Eukaryota > Metazoa > Arthropoda > Insecta > Lepidoptera > Gelechiidae > Aproaerema > Aproaerema taeniolella. The sequence continues at coordinate 11,849,682 of OX465260.1, forward strand.
GGAATAATGTTTTCAAAATCTGCGTACAGCCCGTTAAATAATTGTTTTTACTAACCTTAATAAGTTTGATGCTGATTAAAAAAAAACATTGTCAACAGTCATAAAACTATTAATAAGCTGGGTAAATAAGAGCACTTTTGAATAAAAACTCATGATTGAACAACTAAGTAGGAAAGTTGAAGAGACGTTGCAAGGCGTTCAAAGATACTGGTCAAAAGACATTGCGGTACAATATGAATCCTTTGAACTCGGAATTAATTCGATCTTCGTCGCCAGTAGCTCAGTAATGTTGCAACTACGGTCTCCTTCACAGACGACGTAGATTTCCCGTGGGGGAGAAAGCAGTTGTCACATTTTAATTTTACTGTTATGCGGGTAGCATTTATAGATGGAAAGCCATTTGTCACGTTCTTCAAAACTTTTATTTTTATTTTTTAAAGCGCAAACTATTTCTTCATTTAGCAAATAGAATCTACGAAAATTGAAGGGTATAATTGCTTGCTGTGTTTTAAGCTGATTATTTTGTTTTTTGCGACCGAAGTTAATGAGGCATTTTCCAAGGCGAGACTTCATTTCCCAGTAGGTTTCTTATTTTTAATTTTAGACCGTGAATGCGCTTAGGGATAATTGCCACTTTGCTTTGGCCTTTCAATTTTATGAGGGTACTAAATTTGGTTTATAGAATATGTTAATATTTTGGTAAAATGATCATGAGATGACATTAAATTTTTACTTATGAGTCCCTCTCAAAAAAGTGGCACCGTAACCTGCCGTACAGTTTTTGATTAGAAAAGTATGAATTTTTGAGTTTTGTAAACTAATTGTTATATTAAAATGTTGTATCGAGTCTTATTACATAGAGGCCAGCTATTTTAATGGCAGTAAAATGAATATTTCTTGATCAGTAAGAGTTTGTAACACCAGTTTCCCATCAACCTGCCGTGTCCTAACGCGACTTACATCGATTTAAAATCAATTTGACTGAATTAATAAAGTGATTTCTTTTGTTCTGTCCACTTTAATTGAAAGATAGTGAACTAAACATTGTCGTTTTGTAAATTATGGCTCATATTTATAAGTAAGTACTAAATTAACTTAAGTTAAACTTTGTCCGGCGTTATTTTGTCATCAACCTGTGGCCGTAAACACACACGCGTACCACTCACACTATTGCAATTTGAACCACTCTCCTCCCATGTAACAACGCACTCAGTCACTGACTACGCATCAAAGGTGAAATACATGTCCGTTGTTGCCAAATTTTCAAGCTATCAGCGACGATCTATCTGGATCTGGCTTTTGTAACAGGTATGTTATATTTATCCTGTGCACGATATTTCTTCAAATTGAATCGTTTATTTAATGTGAATAATTTGTATTCCTTCTTCAATTAGCCTATTTTTAGATAACGGTTTCTCCAGCTCAGTACAACAAAGCGTTTAATAATAATTATTATTTTTCGGCTGATTCTCATTATTCTGTGCCTATTTAACCTGCCTTATTATGACAGGTGAAAGAGAAACTAGACAGGTAAATGAGAAACTAGTGAGATTACTATGAGAGTTGTTGATATTCATTGTTATTTAGTACTGTCGAGTATGTTAACCAAATACCTAAACTTATTGATCAAATTACATACACTAAAAGTTTTTTTATTCAGTATAAAAACGTTCTTCCTTAAAATAATAGTTTATTTCATTTTGTATATAAAGGAGACTGGGCGGGTGCGTATCCAGTGTTGTAAAGGTTGTGTTATATGTCATTTTAAAGGCCATAACAATAGCTTCATTTTATGCTATGACACCAAGAACGAAACTTGTGCAGAGAATGAGCTATGAATCGGATACAGTCGTATACAGAATATATTTTTATTATTACACTTTTATCCGCCAGCAGTGGTTTATAAAGATTGTTACCAATTTCATTCTAAACTAGAAATAGATTTTTTTAAGCCAATCATGGGTGCCGGACAGGAACAGAAGACACTCGGGTTATTATGGGACCCCGAGAACGACAAGCTACGGTTCAACACTTCTCTCAACAGAGTCGACAAAGAAGTCAGAGAAACCACACGCCCTCCGACCAAAAGGGAAGCACTTAGCGCAGTCATGAATATTTACGACCCACTTGGACTACTCAGCTGCTACACCATAACAGCAAAGATTGGGCTACAGAATCTATGGAGCCAGAAGATGGAATAGGACGAACCAGTTCATGTTTTCTGCGACGCCAGACAAGACGCCTACGCTGCAGCAGCCTACTGGAGACTCGAGCAAGAGGAGGGAGAGGTCAAAGTCGTGTTGGTGGCAGCCAAAGCCAAGGTTGCACCACTCAAGGCGCTAACCATACCCCACATGGAGTTGCAAGCAGCACTCATCGGAGCCAGATTGGACAGTCATGTAATAAAGGAGCACAGATGAAATACCGACAGCGTGATATATTGGACTGATGTCCAGATAGTGCTGCATTGGATCCGCAACAACAATCGGCGCTATACACCCTACGTGGCGCACCAACTTGGAGAGATAACTGAACTCACCTCCGTCCACCAATGGAGATGGGTGCCCACGAAGAGCAACGTAGCCGACCTAGCAACCCGAGCAGGCTACGTACCTGAAAATGAAGAAGACCCCTGGTTCAACGGTCCGGAAGTTTTGAAGATGCCAACGAGCGAGTGGCCCTAGAATGTACCAAGCCATGGAGAAGAAATCGAGCAAGTTGCCCTCCACCTGGTAGAGCCTGAAGCGACATACCTACCTGATATCAAGTGCTTCTCAAGTTACGAACGCTTAATAAGGACAACGGCAAGAATGTTCCTCTTCATAGATCAATGAAGAGGAAATAAGAAGGATTTGGAAGTGGACCATCTTAAGAAGGTTGACGATGAATGGATGAAGAAAGTACAACGAGACGACTTTGCACAGGAAATAGAAATGCTGAAGAAGAGCAAATGATTACTACGGGCCAGTCTACTTCACTTACTTGACCCGATCATGAGAGATGGGTTACTACGGCTTTACGGAAGAATAGGAGCAGCCCCAAGACTAGCTGACAAATACTGGAGGCGCTGGCTGAAGGAGTACCAGCCCACACTGATTGGCGTCTCAAGGAGATGCATCGCAGCCTCACCAGCCACTTAAGGAAGGACCCTTCCGCCGAAGTCCAGCGCCAAGCAGACTTGCTAGCCACATCTGCGTTCCGCTGGTGCACGGAAGTGCCAGTGCCATTGGGGAAATAAGGAAGAAGTCAGTTGCGCAGTTTAAGACCGGTCTCGACTGATGGGCAATACTGTCCTGGGCAACTCATCTTGGAGGGTAGCGGGATTTTAAGCACAGTCTCCCGCCGTAGGCTGACCGCAGTCTATTCACGTCTAGACTCATAGCTATTGACGCTGGAGTTCCTCAGGGGTCCGTACTCTCTGCGACTCGTTTCCTGCTGCACATCAACGACATGCTTATGCCTGGAGTTGTTGCGTATGTCCAATGCAGGAGAAGGCGGGGATAAAATTCGATCTGAGAGGGAAGTAATGTTAGAGCGAGTGAACTCAATCTTAAGTCTTGTCTCCCTATGGGGACACATTAATCTGGTTAGTTTCAACGCCACCAAAACACAAGCGTGTCTGTTTTCCGCGAAACGGAGGCCTTTTGATCTGACTCCTACTTCTGAAGTACATCTGTACCTGTCACTGATGAGCTTCAACTCCTCGGCATGAAATTATCTGCCAACCTTATCTTCGGCACATTCATCGAATCCAAAGCTCAAACTGCAACCAAAAAGCTAGGCATCCTTAATAAGGTCAAGCGATACTTCTCGCCTGACCAACTCCTCACCCTTTATAAGGCGCAGGTCCGGTCGTGCATGGAGTATTGTAGCCACCTTTGTGATGGTTCGGCCAAATATCACCTAGCCGCCCTGGAACCGGTGGATCGCAGAGCCAGGAGGCTCATCGGTGACAAAAAGCTAGTAAACAGTAAACTCCAAAGCCTGACTCATAGGCGCAAAGTAGCTTGCCTGTGTGTTTTTTACAAGATGTACTTCGGGGAGTGTGCTCATGAGCTACACGAAATCATTCCGCCTGCCCCTTTCTTCTACCGGACGTTCAGCCAGACGCACCGCTGGGTACCACCCTTACCTTGTGGAAAATCCCCGGATCCGTACTGAGCGCTACTCTTCAACGTTGTATTCTCTGCCTGCGTCTGTATGTCCAGGCACATATGACCCGCATCTCTTTAAAGTTCGAGTGAATAGGCATTCTGGTGAGCTTGCTATATCCTCGATCACATTTCTGCTTCTGGACTAGATAGTGGTTAAAAGCAAACTCATTAACTATAAAAAAAGGAGTTGTGGTCATAGTCGTCGACCCCTCACTACCCAGGAACACATGGCCTAAAGGCGTCATAGAGAAGGTTTATCCGGGTCCAGATGGTCACACACGCAGCGCCGACGTCCGCACGCAAGGAGGGATCTTCAGGAGGCCTACGTCGAAGCTGGCAGTCCTACAGAAGGACAAGCCCGCTGTCAACCCATAGAAGGCTACGTCAAGACTTCGCCGGGGGGAGGATGTACAAGACAGTGGAGGAAAAATCGTAGTATATAAGAACAATTTTTTTTTTATCTAGCCTACAAGATCCCACTGCTAAGAACGATTACGTAGTAATATTGTAAAATTAGGTATTAAGTTTTAAATCTAGGGCATAAATATAATAATCATAGCATTTGTAGTTTATTGCCTATTCTTAGTATAGAAACACATTACTTAACCTGTGCCCGTTTCTCAGTTAACCTGTACGATACCTCATTCACCTGTCCACCTATTTTTTCTGCGTACTCTCAAAGGCACAATTCTTTAAAAAACCTGTTCCCTCTTACATATTTATATTTAAGAGGGGGAATACATTTTTTTTATATTTTCAAATACGTTGTTCTCACACTTTTTTGAAAATGTGTAAAAAAATTCAGGCGGTGCCACTTTTTTGAGAGGGACCCTTATTTTTTTACGCAATTTTATTTTTGGATAAAGGGCAGAAAATAAACGAGACCTATAAAAGATCTCTTCAAGATTTCTCGAAATAAATGAGAAGAAAGATAGACAATAAGATTTTTTTTTAATGTGATGACTTTATTTTTTTAGGTGGTTCTTCCTACACGATTTTAGAAAAAAAAACGTTTTTAAATAAAGGGTTCATGTAATCCTTCATCCTGAATCCTGAAGTGAAATACACAATTGGCACTTCCCATACTTATGTCACAAATGTCCAAAGAAATTACAGCTATAAGTGGCCAGAGTTCGCCGCTGCATTTCTATGGCCGAAAATGATTTCCTCCGACAGACGCTTTCAAGAAAAGGGCTAATGGCAGATTCTACTTATCCCCACATTTTGGGCCGCGAGATTGACATACCCGTGAAGTACCAGTAAATTAAGTGCATGTGCGTGACTACTTTTAGGTATTTCTTACAAAAGTGTTTCAGAAAAATGTTTTTTTTAACCGACTTCAAAAAAAGGGCGAGTTTCTCAATTGGATTAGTTGTTTTTTTTTGTATGTGTGTTACGCGATAACTCCGCCAATTGTCGGCCAATTTACAAACCTTGTTTTTTGTTCGAATTAGAAGCATATTCTTCTGAGGAAGTCTCGTGTATATCGAAATTGAATTTCCTTTTTAAAAAAAATATCAACAAAAAAACACCTACGCATTATTTTTAGATATATATTATTATTTCGCATTTGTAACATTAGTAAGGATAATATGAATTTTCCTAGAGTATAAATCACATTTGACAAAAGCAATTGCATTCTAAAGCAGATTACTTTTTCAACATCCCTATAATTCAACAGCTAATTGTTTTCATTTAATTTAAAATAGACCACGTAGTGGTTTACTTCTGTCATTTAATTCAATACACCGCAAATGTGCGTAAATACGAAAACTACGTTCATGTGGACGGTTTTCGCCCGTATTCACCTCAATAAACTATGTGTTTTTACTGACAAATGTATTTAAATTCGGCAATTTCAAAAGTGTACTTTTATCGGATGACAAACAATATTATTAAATCGTAGGATCGCAAAAATATAACTCAGCGGTGAAGGAAAACGTCGTGATGAAACGTCTGAAAAAACCGTTTTTAAAAAGCGCGCGGTCTACCAACCCGCATTGGGCCAGCGCAGCGTGGTGGACTAGGGCTAAATCTCCTTCGTGTTTTGAAGGATTGTCCGTGAGATGTTTATGGACTGATAAAAAAAAATGAGTCCAGCGAAGTACCTAATCGTACCAGCGCAGCGCGGCAGACTAGCTGCTACAATACAATGCTGGAACAGCATCAGTGAACTATTCTGCATTAATGTCTTAACGTGTTGATTGCAATGTTATCTTGGTTAACTTTTAATTTTTAGACTTAATAAAATCTTATTCTGATATCACAAGAAGTAAATGGTTTCTGTCCGCGCCCTATTTTCAATAGTTGTGCACTAACCGAGGCTAGGCTAAACATCGCAATGAAACCTGCACAATGTACATTCAAAACTAAGTTCTTCTATCAGCAGGGTCATGGAGACAAATACAGGTACTCCACTGTCATATACATGGAGAACAGCTTGCCTATTTTTTTTTTACAAGATGTACTTGCCATGCTTTACACAAGCTCATTCCACAAGCCCCTTTCTTCTACCGGACGTTCAGACGTACTGCTGGGCACAATCCTTACATTTGGGATTCCTCGGATTTATACTGAGTACTTTTTTTATCTTTAAAGTTCAAGTAACTAGGCAGAAGATGCTTGCTACATCGTCGAGCACATATTTACTTTACCCCTGAGCTAGATTGTGGTCAAGAGTGAACCCATTCTCTATATTTAAGAAAAACTGCACAGTCGAACCCTATATCTGAGACGAGAGGAAACGCTTAAGATAATAATTTTAATGGAATACTGAATTAATCTAAAAAAATGTAGATAGATAGATAAAACATTTATTCACGTAATCACAGTACACGAACAATCAACATAAATAATTAAAACCGGCCAAGAGCGTGTCGGGCCACGCGCATTGTAGGGTTCCGTAGCAGCATGGTTCAAATATGCAGCTGGTTTCTTAATTCTACGAGCATATTGTCATAGTCGATATTAAAATCCCCAAATACTATAGTATCAAAAAGAAATGTATTAAAGAGTTTGTAGTTTCAGAAATAATTATAGTTTTGGGCTAAATATAACACAATGGAAGTATTTAATGCGCGAGCGAAGCGAGCGCGAATTTTTTTTTTTATAGTTTTTTTTTTGGTTTTTGTTTTTTTTTTTTGCGATAATATTATTGTTAGAGATAATATAATAATATCGAGCTACTGCTAAAGCAGGTTGCGTGGTGATCTTGTATAAATTTGATATCATTTTCGTACTTAGCACCCCTAAAAACCTATTAAACGACACCTGAAATGTCAATATGTTACAGCTTGGCTTTCGGCTTGCCTCACTTTAAGCGTGGAACCTTATATAGCGGCCATTTTGGATTAGTGTACACTTCGTCGTGAATGCTACTCTCGTGAATTATTCCACATTTTATTTTTATAAAAATTAATGTTTCCCAAACGGATTTCTGAATCGAAAAACGTTCGTAGTAAACCCCATCTATCTTGAAAAAAGCTATCCTATGATAACCCACTCGATGATATCGGCGAGAAAAAAAAATCCCTCGCGCTTTCACGTGTATGGAAAACACCCGAAAAACTATTTTTTTCCACCATTTTATTTTTTAGATCTGTCGGCGCAATCAATATTACGACCATGCCAAATTTTAGCTCTGTAGTACCAAGGATCTAATATTAGTAAATATATTCTTATTAATCCCAACAACGTTTAGCACTTGGTCGACTATTACTCACAAGCTTGAAGGGCCAACTTATGTGTGATAGTTTTCCTTTTAATTTTGTTGTATATTCTATCACCGTGAATTTTTCCACATTTTAAAAACAATTGTTTTGCTTGTAGTGGGGGACACTTGTTTTTAATAAAAATTTTCACTTTACAAAATAAATTTTCGCAAAGGGAATGCTGAATCGAAAAACGTTCTTAGTAAACCCCTTCTATCTTTTAAAAAGCTATCCTATGACATATCATTCGATGATATCGGCGAGAAAAAAAAACCATTGCCCTTTCACGTGTATGGGAAACATCTGAAAAATGTTTTTTTCCAAAATATTATATTTCCAATCTGTTGGCGCAATCAATATGTATGACCATGCCAAATTTCAGCTCTGTAGTACCAAGGATCTAATATTAGTAAATATATTCTTATTAATCCCAACTAAGTTTGGCACTTGGTCGACTATTACTCGCAAACTTGAAGAGCCATCTTATGTGTGATAGTTTTCCTTATAATTTCATTGTATACACTACCACCATGAATTTTTTCACATTTTTAGAATCAACCGTTTAGCTGGTAGAGGGGGGGGACACTTGTGTTTGACAAAAATTTTCACTTTAAAAATTTATATTAGGCAAACAAAGTGCTGAATCGAAAAACGTTCTTAGTAAACCCCTTCTGTCTTTTAAAAAGCTGTCCTATGACACCCCATTTATGATATTGGCTAGAAAAAAAAAATTCATCGCCCTTTCACGTCTATGGGAGACACCCGAAAAAATTTTTTTTTCTAAGATTTCACTCTACAGTTCTGACGGCGTAGTTAATATTTATGACCATGCCAAATTTCAGCTCTGTAGTACCAAGGGTTTCTTAGGAAACCCGCGGACAGACGGACAGACGGACAGACGGACATGGCGAAACTATAAGGGTTCGTAGATTACTACGGAACCCTAAAAAACAAAAAATGAACTAAATATGATTATTTTTGAATTTAATGGCTAAATATGTTTATTTTTGTAAGTAGCTAAATATGATTCTTTTTGCATTTAATGGGTGCACTAAACTACAAACCTTACAAAGTCAATCGTTATGCTTAGAATTAAGCTTTTTCCCTGTTAATGTAAATTTTACGTTTATAAAGTCTTAAAGATCTTTTGTCGTAAAATGCCATTTAACTTTAGAGAGGTTGCCAAGTTTTTTCTCTGCTGTTTGAGCCAAGAGTACAATGTATGACAGCTCTAAGCCATACAGTATCTGATATATCTGCAACACCAAAGTTCAGATTCAGTTTTTTTTTGTTTAATTATATCAATAAGTAGTATAAGAATTTTAAATTTTGATCAAATTTTGACCTCACTAACCCCAACCTTTGCCCTATACACGCTTAAAATTTTAATTTATTCTCATTTTGTTAGAATTGTATTACTCTGGAGAACAAAAGTTTACATCTAATTTACAGCAGAAATAACAATTAACTGGTACGCGGTCCTAATTAAAAAGCTCTCATCTTCTTTTTTATGTAAGTAAATGGGTAAGAAAATATGGTTTTTATTATAGTGCAAAACGAATCCGTGGCTTATCACCGGTATCAGCTGTTTGCGGTCAATATTATGGAGACACCGATAAACTTAGCAAGAAACCGTCTTACCCTCACAGATGGGCGTTTTTCCACTTGATGGCACGGCAACGGCACGGCACCGGTGCCAAACCAAAAATGTATGAAAAGGAGTCATCACCGTGCCGCTGCCGGCGCCGGTCAGTGGAATAACCTGTCATATGTTTTCATACATTTTTGGTTTGGCGCCGGTGCCGTGCCGTTGCCGTGCCGTCAAGTGGAAAACCGCCCAAAGGCTATTTTACAAATAATACACTTGAGTGATTCTGCTGTAACCTGAAACGGAGATGTGTAATTAAATCACCAAAGAATTGGTTTTTGTAACAAAATACATGAAAATAAGTATCGGCGAAATTATTATCTTGTTTTTATAATCTGACTACTTTCGTTTGTTTTTTTTTAATTACATTACACTACATAAGCTCACGCCTTTAATCCCACATGGGGCTGGTAGAGAATCAATGGTTCAGAACCACTTGATGCCACGTTTGACATATATTCTGAGGGTTATTAGATGAAATATTATGTATAGAGGTGAGAGAATGTCAGCCTTTCACCTACAAAAACCCTCGCGTCTCTATTACTGAATTCAACAGTATGCTTCGGAAGAGTTGGTAGCTTGTGCATTCAAGTTTTTTTTCACTCCCAGTCCAGCGTGGAAGTTGTATTGGAAAAATTTAAAACTAGCAAAATCAACCTTTGACATCATTGAACCTCTTTACACCTGAATAAACTTTCCGATTTTAAGATACCTTTTACGAAGAAAACCTTTGAAACTGTTATTGTAAAAAAAACAATTTCTGTGTCGCAGGGAAAATTGACTACAAATAGGCTTTTTAAAAGTTTTGTTGGACAAGTTTTTTGTTACTAGATTGTAGAGCGTGGCCTTCTTTGTAAAAGTAAGTGATAGTTGGTTTGGTGAAATTTGTGCCACCAGTTAATGGTGCCAGATTTTTTGGCACGATGCCGCAAGACTTGAAAGAAGATTTTTTGTTCAGTAAGTTGTTTAAAGTTGTTTTAAGCAGACATTTGTTCAAAAGTGTTTTTCTACAACGAAATTTTCGATCAGAAATTAAAATAGATATAAATTTTGCGAGTTCAAATCCTGGTGCGGTCCCGTACCAATATATTCATCTTTTCGGATTTATGTTCTGACTTTTCTATAGTTATCACTTACTCAGCGGTGAAGGAAAACATATTTTCAACACATTTGCTCATAAAGTGGGCCTTATATCATTGTTTTAAGGTTCATAATGATATGTATTACCCAGCCCGTGAGTAATAAAAATAAAGCACAAGTACGAAATGTTTTTTTTTCTAAATTTCAACAAAGAGATCAGATCTTATTTTATATTTAAAATTAAGTGTAAATACTAAACTATTTGTAAATTAAAATATAATTCCACTAAATCATTTAAATTTAACAGGAAATTATCATTTATTTATGCTAAAACGTGAAAATATATAGTTAAGTATTTTTTTATTATTTGGCTGTATGGCGTACTTGTCAATGTGAATCTCATTTTGCGAGTGAAAAAAGAAAAAATTATCGCGCCTCTTTTCAGATGTTTTCACTTTGTTTTCACAAACGGCATTTGTATTCATCAGATTGTTATTATATTGTCAGAAATGCAACACAAAAAATGTCTTCTTCAAGTGCAGAACAGGAAACCTACGTGAGTACACTGCCAAAAATACTTACTTTCCGAGGCGCAACATGCAAGTGATATCTTGTTGCCGTAAATATCAAATGAAAGTTTTTATTTCTTTCTTTCCTCGCAAATGTGTTGAAAAACGTCGTATGACACGCGTGCGCATTGGATATTACATTCTCGGCTCCATTGAGCCCTCGCCTTCAGCTCGGGCTCTAAACTCGCCTCTAATGTAATATCCAACTTAGCACACTTGTAGCATAATGTACTATTATGAAACAAACCTACATTGGGCCAGCTTGTGTATCCCACTACCTACAAATAACCTAATAACTAATATATAATGCGACAGATTGTAAGGATGGATGGATGTTATTTGTTACTTCTTCAGGAAAAAACTCCTTGACGGATGTGATAAAACTTTACAGTAAATAGCTTTGGCATTAGAATAACGTATAGGCTCCATAATTTTTATGAATTCCCACGAGAACGAAGTCCCGGTCGGAATGCTAGTCTGTCCTAATAAGAATGCGATATACGCTAGTAGTAACCGCAAGGGAGTACATTCTGCGAGATTAGAGGCGCAAACTCACACTGTATGTGTAATGTGTATACAGAACCTTTCGGTTGAACAAGATTAATATCCCGGCTGGTTATTTTCATGTTCTCGTTTCTGCTACCAAAATGGAGAGCAGGCAACATTTGAAAATACTCAAAAAAGAGCAAAAATTGACGTTCACTGGTATTAATCACGTCATTTTAAAAGCTCGCTTGACTAAACCGTAATTTTTTGAAAGGTTTTTTTACGTTTCGAGGGCTCACTACAAATTTTACTTCAGTACGTTCATTCCTTTTCTTTTTTTTAAAACTTCAAACTCATCATTAATAACATTTTTCTCAAACATCAGCTGTTGGTTGTATCTATATTACTCTTATAATATTATATTTTAAGCTGTTATCTGATAAATAGAACAATTCGATTTAAATATTTTTAAATTTACATTATTGCTGGAATGTACAAAAATAAATATCGTAAAAAAAGATCGTAAAGAAGGGCTTGACTCAAACGTTCCCTCTTATTTAATGTCTGTGATTATTCTTCATTTAGTTCAAAATCAAAGATAACTAAAGAAAAAAACTTAGTTCTCTAATCTTCCTTTACTGTTAAGAAGCTAGAATATCTTTCACCAAAACCTAACTATACATAGGTTCTAGCTATAAGGAATAATAGACAATAGCCTGGCAAGTTAGTTCGGTATTTCGTAGTTCAATGAGCTTATCTCTTTGAGAGACACCGGTCAAGATATCCAGCGAGTTTATTGCAAAACCAAGATTAGTTGCAAAGCTGTTTGTTCAAGATACAACTTAGTTATTCAATACCGAGAAGACCAGAGGTGTTTCGTGGTTTCTTTAAGTAAGTTACTTTGTATCACGAAGATTGAATATAAATACTGACGCCTACATTGTAGAAAATGTGTACGGCGCAAAAAATAATAAACCATTAAAATCGTTTTGGTGAGTCTTTCTTTTGAATTTTCACGTAGGTTAAGAGTGCAACTGTTAGCAGGCAAACTTTGCAAATTAACCTTTAATTAACCTTTACTTTGCAAATTAACCTTCATTTCCTATCATGTAGGTATATTTAGTGATAAGTATGTGTGAAGACTTGGTTGTAAATGCAGTCAAAATGCAAAAACTAATATAACAGTGCGGGTGCTCGATGTTTAATACAATTTCTAAGCATTTCAATTTCTTCTTACTCGTACGAGTATAAGGAATACATTGTGTATAACATAACGTGTGTGTAATTCCGGAAATTCAATTGAATAAATGATTAAATTAACGAGTAGGCACTAACGGAAGCGATTCTCATCTCAACAAACTTTGTAACCGTTAAATTAGCAAACTGTGTAATTGAGAACCACACGAGTGGAGGAATCGACCCAGTTGGATGCAAAGCTCCCAAATTAGGTCATTTCCATTCATTTGCTAACAGTGATAACCCTCAAGTTGGCAATAGTATACGCAGTTAAAGGTCAAAACTATAATTACTGGTGATGCCTAATAAGACAATTTAAAGTACAACTGTTGTCATAGTTCAGAGCTATACCATTTAGATAATAGTTCAGTAATATAAACAACGACTGTTGTGTAATAATCTGCTTGGAACAATTCAGTAATTATTATTTCATTGATGCAATCAGAGACACTAAAAAATAGTTATTCTATATAAAAAATATAGATTAAATATTTTTATATAAATAATATATATAAAAAATAGTTAATCTATAACAACATAACTAGCACGCAACTCGAAAAACTCGCGCGTCACGCCATCGCCACTCCAACGACGGTAAAACTTTACATTCATTGCGCGAGAGCACCGCGCAAAATCTTACTCGCCCTGTGGCGTTTCATATCGACACTTTTTTGATAGTTGAATACCTATAGTACTTAAAAAAAATCACAGATCATTGCAGGTTAAAGTTCTTGCACGAATGTTAAATTAAATATTATTTATTGAGTAAATTAAATATTTACTGAGTAACTAAGGAAAATATCTACCAATTTCCGCGCAATATCGTTAACTAAGTTTTGAATGCATACACCGCCCACCCTCACGCATAAAACATGCACTACCACGACAACCATGCAAGGGAGGTACCGTGTACAAATGCACATTAAATTATACACAATTTCTAACAAAGGGAAAATTTAGGGAGACATTAGCACGACCAACGACGTCCGACAGTTACTCAACGATGGCCTCTTGCCTATGCGTTCGCATGTTATAAGAACGAGTTGAATGCTAAACTAAGCGTTTTTTTTAAATCTGGAAAACACAAAAATTATAAGTACGTTTTATACAGGGTGTTTCAAAAAAACCCAAAAAAATAATAATTCCAAAATTTACTTTTAGAAGTGAAATAGTCGCAAGTCTAGTAATCAGTTGCACGGTTTGAAATCTTTCAAAGTGAAAGTTTCATATAATTAATATGACATACTTGTCATTTTTGTAATAGAGCTGCACAATAAGCTAAACTTTAATTAATTTTGAATTATCTTTTTTTTTTGGGTTTTTTTGAAACACCTTGTATACACCGCTAGCTTCCGTGGAACTCTTTTGAAGGAATGAAATTCTCTGCCTGCGTCTATATTTCCGGGCACATATAACCCGAATCTTTTTAAACTTCGAGTGAATCAAGAGCAAACCCATTATCTATAAAATAAAATAAAATAGAAAGTCGAACACATGCACCTTGGTAATATTAGACTTATAACCATGTAAATAATTAAATTAGTTGTTAATTCAAGTAGTAACTAGAATTAAATGTAACCACCGAATAAAATAAATCATAAAGAAATTGATAAAATCAACTCATAAAACAAAAACTAACAAATTTAATTTCGTTATAAATTTGTAAAATCCATTCTGATCCAATGCATTTGGTATACGAACACGGCTCAAAACTCGAGTATATACACACATCAACGCGGTGTAGGGATATTGCACGATTTTTCATACAAAAGAGGTATGTTTGAGACGCTATAAAAGCATACACGAGATACATGGAGGGCTATAATTTTCAAAGGAGCAAGTGCTAAACCTGGCTATTCAATTCTAGTCAATAAATTTTGTTTTACTTGAAATTTGGGAAAACGTGACGGAAACGAAAACGAAAATACACTTTTTGCCTGCTTTTTGTATGAAAATAGTCGAATTTACGCAAAAAAAAAATTCATTTTCGCCACGTTTTCACAAATTTCAAGTAAAACAAATTTTATTGATTAGAATGGAAAATTCAGGTTTAGCACTTCATCGTCTGAAAGTTATAGCTCTCCATGTATCTATGCTTTTGTAGCTTCTCAAACATACCTCTTTTGTATGAAAAATCGTGCAATATCCGTACACCGTGTTGATGTGTATATTATGTTTTACATTTGATCTCCACTTTCAAAACATAATAGGAATTGTTACTTAATGCGAATTGTTGCCCGTATTTTAGTTTTAAATTATTTATTCAAATCGTGAAAGTTTAAATTGTTATGTTGCATTTATTTGGGTGTAATCATGCTGTACTCTTTTATTCCTTTTTATTAGGATCAGTAGATCATCAATCATACTTGAAGCTATTGACACTTGATTAACAAAAAAACTTAATAGAAAGGAAGTATGTATTATTTTCCAGAAGCAGTACTTTACACATACGAACACAGTACAATGTGGGTACTAAAATTGTATACCTACATCTTGCGTGTACTGTAATTTATCATCCTCAAGACTTTAAGTTCAAGCTTTAATATCTTTGAAACATTCATTAGTGTTACTTTGGGAAACTTTGTTACACAAGTCTTTAGGAACTCCTATATGTACGTAAGATATGGGGAAATACGTAAGTCTAACTTTTGAAGAATTTCCTTATTTGTTTTAGTAATTCAACAATAGAATAGGTCCACCAACCAACATTTTCACTATCTTTCTTGATGCCATTCTCCTACAAACAAAATGCTTGGAAACCTGCTTGGAAATGCTTGGAAACACATTATTCCTTTTTAGTTTGCTGAAGATTATATGTTCCATCTATTAATTTATAAACATCAATTACGCAGTACAAAGTGATATTAACAATAATAATATTATTTTAGCTACCTTACTACCGTTTGGCCAAAAGCCCGCGGTAGGAAGTAAATTAAAGTAATTTTAAAATAAAATAAGAACAAATAATAATAAAATCTATAAAGATTTATAAAGATTTTATGATTATTGCCATAAGGTCAGGCAACTTACATGATATTACAGTAGACAGATATGTCATCTTTGTACGCCTTTTATGAACCCTCGAAAAACACCAAATTGGATTATTTTCACGGATATAAAAATAGATTAAATGTCAGTGGTTATTTTACAATAGGTCATATGACATTAGTCTCTAAACATTTTAAGTCGACGAATTCATGATTTCTATTTAGTTTCTTATGGGATGACATGTTTTTTGGAAGTACCTTACTATATGACAGAAATTAATAACAAAATTAAAACTGCAGTAGAGAGCAAAAATCTATACCAAATAAGTATACCATTTAATAACATCACCAACATTTCATATATTTTAATCGTAAATAATATTGAAATCCTGCAAAAAAAGCACGATCAAACTGGGTCTCGAATTCAACGGCAAACTGTAAAGTAGGCTTTTCCTCTCGTAATACGAGGCCCAAACAGTACGGCAGCCCATACATATTCAGACGTATCGAACTGTAGTTAATTTACATAGGCTCCATTTCGGCTTAAACAGGAACTACAATACCATTGAAAATTCGAATTAGGTAAATGATACTTATACTCTTTATATATTTGTGTATTCTTCAAAAAGTATACGTGTCTTTTAAAATTAAATCATTTCAGGTTATCATTTTAACAAGCTAAGCGTAGTATAAAAGTCCAATACAAAGATAGTCATTCAGGTTACAAGCAGCGAAAAAAATTATTCACGTTGTTGATTTCACGTTTGTTTGTTAGTGGTTATTTACCCACTAACAAACAAAGACGCATCTTCTGGGTTAACTCGCTCCATCTTCGACCTCATCTATGACCTTGGTCAAGATTGGGGTCAAGAGTTAACCCACCTCAAATTAAAAAAAAAATGTCTACTTTATCTACATATTGGGTGACTTTAACATAATAAACGAAACTTTTGGATGTGAATCAGCCTACTAAACTAAATAGTATTAGTATTTTAAAACGCTTACCCGCGTGAGGGATATTCACAAAGAATTTTTAGGGAAAGAAAAATATTCGGCGCAAATGGGACTTGAACCCACGACCCCAGGATCAGATCTCCTGGTGCTCTAACCAACTGAGCTATCGTGCCTTCAAGTCAAGCGGCGAAATTTCTAATTCCCTTACTAAGCACATACGTTGTGCTTGTAGGTTAGCGCCATCTGTGTCTCGTACGGAGAACTACAGACTCATATTACTTGTTGCAAAGTAGATTATGACAAGGGCGAAACCTGTTAACGATTATATTTTAGTATTTTAAAACGCTTACCCGCGTGAGGGATATTCACAAAGAATTTTTAGGGAAAGAAAAATATTCGGCGCAAATGGGACTTGAACCCACGACCCCAGGATCAGATCTCCTGGTGCTCTAACCAACTGAGCTATCGTGCCTTCAAGTCAAGCGGCGAAATTTCTAATTCCCTTACTAAGCACATACGTTGTGCTTGTAGGTTAGCGCCATCTGTGTCTCGTACGGAGAACTACAGTCCCATTTGCGCCGAATATTTTTCTTTCTCTAAAAATTCTTTGTAAACTAAATAGTATTTCTCAAGGAAAATAGGTAAGTTTTTTTATATATTCGCCTCTCCATACAATTTGAGCGATCAGCTGAGTGTTGTTTTAGATAATTTTAATTTTAAATAGAAGCGGTTGGTAATTAAATGGGCCAGACTTGTAATCGGAAGATTGTGGGTTTAAATCCTAGTGCGGGCCTGTATCACTTGCTCAACGGTGAAGGAAAACATGTGATGAAACCCTGGTCCAAGAAATTTCATTTTCAAAAGACGAGCGGTCCACCAACCCGCATAAGGCCAGTGTAGTGGACTATGACCTAAATCCCCTTCGTGTTTCGAAGGAAGGCCCGTGTCCCCGGTGTGGAAAAAAAATGTTGCTAACTAACTTAAAATATACCGACTCTATATTTCGTCATTCTCGCATAATATCAGGCTCATTCTAGGCCTAAAGCAAAAACAAGAGAAACGCGCTCCCTTCACTTTAATAGTCTGGAATGGCAGTTTCAATACAAATAACTTTTTTGTTTGATACTCTACATTTGCATTGCACCGTATCGTGTTTTTTCAACCATGTCTCATCCATTTCCAAACCAATTAATTTACCTTTTTGTTATTTATTCGTTGTTGACATTAATTTTTTACTGTATTTTATGAGAGCTGAGTTATTCATGTTTGAGCCGAAAATATTTACTTTGAAAGCCCGTTTATTTGAGAAAATAGGGTCTCAGAATAAATGAATAAGGAAGCCACTGATTTTTGTTTCAGTATTTTATTTCTTATTGTTCATTTTGAAATATTTCGTTAGTAATTTTAAGTAATTGTTGGTTTGGTAAAACTATAGTGGCTGTATAAATTACAGTAATAACTTATACATTGTTATCTGAATTTTTATATTTATTCTTATCTTGTCTTTTAAATATCTTATTATAATTAATGCTTCCAGAAACATGACGCTGCGATACTTTGTCTACTATTTTAATAATTTTTAGCGTACAGAGGAAACTAAGTGAAATGAATGTTTATTAATTGTCTCTCTTATCTTATTTATATAAAATCCTAGCTTTATTCACAGCGAGTTATCAACGAGTAATCAAAACACCTGGATTAAGTACTTTTTCTATGTACTTTAGTCTAAAAGGATAAAGTTACCTGAAAATAATGAAAAATGTTATATTTATTATCATGATTGTCGATATTCTTTGAAACCCGGGCAATTATGTCCTGGACCTTTTTTCAGGGTTTGCCTATTGACTCTAAGCCTATGCACATTTACTTTTTCTCGAATACTTTCCCCTGCTTACCATAAATATGACAGCTCACCTTCGTCTAGGGATTACCTGTTGACATGTGTCATCTTACAACAAGGGGAGAAGACAGGGAACATTTTTCATTTCCTTTTTACTTTTTATTTTATTTTATTAACAAGTCGGACACAACAGTTTACATTTTAAAAAAAAAAACTTTAATAGAACAGTTTCGATCTAAATCTGGAATCGCTTAATCCAAATGTCGCATAACAGCCCGAACCCTAGAAATCTGTTTGGCACGGAAGTTCCTTTTATGACGTAGGCAAGGAATAAAAACCGGCCAAGAGCGTGTCGGGCCACGCGCATTGTAGGGTTCCGTAGCAGCATGGTTCAAATATGCAGCTGGCTTCTTAATTCTACAAGCATATTGTCATAGTTGATGTTAAAATCCCCAAATACTATACTTAGTATCATAAACAAACGTATTAAAAAGTTTGGCCTAAATATAACAGAATGGAAGTGTTTAATGCGCGAGCGAAGCGAGCGCGAATTTTTTTTTTTTTGCGACAATTTTATTGTAAGGAATAATATAATAATATCAAGCTAAGCAGGTGTATATTTTTAATGTCGTTTTCGTAATTAGCACCCACAAAAACCTATTAAACGACACCTGAAATGTCAATATGTTACAGCTTGGCTTTCGGCTCGCCTCACTTTTAGCGTGGAACCTTGTATGTCAACCATTTTGGATTAGGGTACACTTCGTCGTAAATGCTACCCTCGTGAATTATTCCACATTTTTTTTCGTTATAAAAATTAATGTTTCCTAAACGGATTGCTGAATCGAAAAACGTTTGTAGTAAACCCCTTCTATCTTTTAAAAAGCTATCCTATGATAATGCACTCGATGATATCGGCTAGAAAACAAACCATCGCCCATTCACGTTAATGGGAAACACACGAAAAAAATTTTTTTCCACCATTTTATTTTTTAGATTTGTCACCACAATCAGTAGGTATGTATGACCATGCCAAATTTCAGCTCTGTGCTACCAAGGGTTTCTTAGGAAACCTGCAGACAGACAGACATGGCGAAACTATAAGGGTTCGTAGATTACTACAGAACCCTAAAAACAAATGTATTATTAAAGAGTTTGTAATTTGGGAAATAATTTTTGTTTTGGTCTAAATACAACCGAATGTAAGTATAATTTTATTTTGTTTTTTTACGGCAATATTACTGTTAGAAATAATATCAACCTGCTGTTAAAATAATTTTGATGTCATTTTCGTAATTAACACCCCCAAAAAACTACTTAACGACACCTAAAATGTCAATATGTTACAGTTTGGCTTTCGACCTCCCCTCACTTTTAGCGTGGAACCTTGTAAACATATTCTTATTAATCCCAAAAACGTTTGGTCGACTATTACTCGTAAACTTGAAGGGCCAACTTATGTGTGATAGTTTTTCTTTTAATTTCGTTGTATATTCTATAACCGTGAATTTTTTCACATTTTTAGAAACAACTGTTTAGCTGGTAGTGTCCCCCCCGGACACTTGTTTTTAACAAAAAATTTCACTTTAAAAATATTTTTTTCTCAAACGGAGTGCTGAATCGAAAAACGTTCTTAGTAAACCCCTTCTATATTTTAAAAATCTATCCTATGACATTCAATTCGATGGTATCGGCGAGAAAAAAAATCCATCGCCCTTTCACGTGTATGGGAAACACCCGAAAAAATGTTTTTTCCAAAATTTTATATTTTAGATCTGTCGGCGCAATCAATATCTATGACCATGCCAAATTTCAGCTCTGTAGTACCAAGGATCTTATATTAGTAAATATATTCTTATTAATCCCAACAGTGTTTGGCACTTGGTCGACTATTACTCGCAAACTTAAAGAACCAAGTTATGTGTGATAGTTTTCCTTTTAATTTCGTTATATATTCTACCAACGTGAATTTTTCCACATTTTTAGAAACAACCGTTTAGCTGGTACAGGGGGGGGACACTTGTGTTTGACAAAAATTTTCACTTTAAAAATTTATATTTCGCAAACAGAGTGCTGAATCGAAAAACGTTCTTAGTAAACCCCTTCTATCTTTTAATATGCTATCCTATGACACCCCACTCAAAAATATTGGCGAGAAAAAAAAAATTAATCGCCCTTTCACGTCTATGGGAGACACCCGAAAAAAATTTTTTTTCTAAGATTTTGCTCTACAGTTCTGTCGGCGTGATTCATATGTATAATCATGCCAAGTTTCAGCTCTGTAGTACCAAGGGTTTCTTAGGAAACCCGCGGACAGACGGACAGACGGACAGACGGACATGGCGAAACTATAAGGGTTCGTAGATTACTACGGAACCCTAAAAAAGGATTTTAAAAAATCGCACAAGAACGAAGACCCGGGAATCCTCTAGAAAAATAATATATTATACAAATGTTGACAATAACGTTAAAGGGGCGAATGTAATAAAGTTAGCGAAACTTTACGAAACTGAATAACGTTTCCTGAAAAACCTATACAAAATTCTCAAAAAAAAATAGAGAGTCGAATTTTTTCATCAAATTTTGATTTATGTCCTTGGGGAAAGTTGTTCAGTTTAATAGACTACTACATTCTTAATTTTCGTTTATATAACTGTTTTGTAACATTTAAATATGTATCATCTTTTCTGCAAGAGAACAGTGACACGATATGATTTTCAAAAGAAAGTTTTTCTATTTATAATTATGTATGTTTCTCATTCATAAGGAAAATTATCAGTGAGAAATACACCAATTTATCCCCTTAACATGGAACTGTACGAAAAAATGATAATCCACTATTATAACTCTATTACACCGTCCGGATGACAATAAACCACAAGTGCGGGTAATATTAAAGCAATAACTTGTGGGCCGGGGCAAACGGTGTCAAGTACTTCCATCCATAACGTCAATGGAGTAAAATGTCGATACAAAAACCGAGATAAATTGCTGTTTTGTGTCTAGCAATCTAAACCAAGATGAAAGTTAAGGGATTTTTTGTCCTTTCACCCCACACCCTTAAAAAAAAACAACGGGTTGCATGCACTCCGGGAGCGCCGGCAGAAGTGAAAACTTGAATATTAACGTTGTGCATTAATATGGAAATAAACAAAATACACAAAAAGAGTCCATTATCCTCCCAGGATTCGAACCCTCGACCTGTTGCTTACAATCTGGCAACTTTACCACTCGACCAAACTGTCTATTTTCAATAAAGTAAAAAAGTCTATCGGTATTTGCGCACTATGTGCGAATAATCGTTGACAGCGTTGACATATGTCACATAGAAAAATTTGCCATAGGGCTGCCATCCGTCCAGGTTTCCACCCATACTTCAAAGTGCACAACGCTGCTAAAGAAGTTTTCACTTCAAAAAAGATGGCAACCCTATCCTACGAATTTTCGATCATGCTCACGTGACATCTGACGATCTGACGCATTTTCGATCACGGTCACGTGACATCTGACGATCTGACGCGAGTTTAACATTTTCTACATACTCAAAGTTTTTTCCCCATACTAAAAGTGCTCAACGCCGCTAAAGAAGTTTTCACTTCAAAAAGGCAATCTACATTAACAGACTTAAGATAAACTTTACTGCTTCATAACAATGCGTAACATTATAATATCTTTACTGCTTCATAACAATGCGTAACATTATAATATATGATGTTCTTATACATTAGAAAATTAGAAAATGTGACGTATGTAGAAGCAAATAAGACACGGAACTCAGCATACTTGTTCTCTATGATAGACAACCAACTGATTTTTAGCTATGCCTCAATTATGATTTTTCTCGCACGCACCTCATGTAAAAACAAAAATGTAATAAATAACAATTTAACAGATTTCAACCCGTGACTTCACTTTCATAGACTGATTTCTTTACGAAATTAACCTTACATAAAATTATTAAAGTAATTGTAACCAAATGTTGTTTTCTGGATATGTATAAATTGGTTGAGATCATAGCTATTGGGCGGTAAAACACGAGGAGTTACATAATGAGTGACTGAAGATACAGCGCACATGTCTAGAAGGAATCTCTTCAGAACTTTTTTAAAGATCCGACTGATACAATTCTTAGTAAAGATATATAATAAGTCAAGCTCATGCCTTTGTCTTATTGGGGTGCGCAGGAGAATAATAGTTAACTTTAAAAAATGATTTCATGTTTTTATTATTTTTTTGTATTCCACCGCTGGGCAAAGAAAATTACGTTTTTTAATTCATCAGTGACTAAAATTACTTTTTGTGGTAAATAACTGATAGAAAGTCAAATACATTGTTACTTTTCGTTTGTTTACCTCCAATGTGGTAAATAAACGGTTGAAATGAGAAAATGAAGTCGTTAACATTGAATAGCTCCATTACAAGCCTGAAAGAACTTGTATATTGTGTGGAAAAGGCTATTTATTTCCCGAAACAAACTGATTTATAGACAGACATTGAAACATATTCTTATGTTAACATATCTCTCACTTCTAAAAGTTTTGATTGGTTACTTTGAACTTTTTTTAATATTTTCTGTTGATGGGGAAATTGTTAAATTTTAATAATATGAAATACATTAGTTTTTGTCACAACAGAAATTTATAAACGATTTTTTTCATTCAGTAATCTACAGTTTCATAATTTCCTGAAAAAATAATGATTGCAAAATGGTGCCAAACAGTTTTTATTTAGAATTCAAACAAAAATGACTTGGGCTCCCAATACAGTGACCCATTTTCGTCAACGACCAAATGTTTTCTTTTATGAGGATACAGTTGTAAAAACGAAACGGTGGAGACGAAAAATCTACTCGTTTGGTTTTCTCGTTCTTATATATGGTAACGTAAATTTTGTATGCATTTTATCAGATTAACGTCCAGTTGTCGATTTTTATTTTGAATAGAAAAGTTTTTTTTTGTGCACTTTTTGGATGGGTCGTCGTCATCCAGCCCATATACGTTCCCACCGAGGGGCACGGGCCTCCCTTCGGAACACGAAGGGGATTTAGGCCATAGTCCACCACGCTGGCCCGATGCGGGTTTTGGATGGATAAAAAATGTTAAACTCGCGTCAGGATCACGTGACCCTGATCGAAATTTCGTAAGACGGAGGGTGAAGTGAAAACTTCTTAGACCGCAAGGAAGTAATATATGTTCAAGTTTTCACTTCTGCGGCATCCTCAAAGAAAACTTTAATGTAGTCGATTTAAATAGTCAGTGGTAACGTAAACTTTCAATCAATTACCTTCTTCTTCTGTTTACGTGTCTGTGAACTCTTAGACCAGACAGTCCCAGTAAATAACCGGTTCCTTATTACTTAAATTAACCTTAATCACCCAAACCTTTATTACACAAATAGTATTAGGAAGAATTTTCGTTCAATCAAAATTCAGACCCTAAACTTTTCAATACCTCGACAACTCTTATCGATGGTTGAACTAAGTAGCAGTGATTTTAATACCATCTGGATCATCATCATTAAAAGTTCGGTATCCTATCTGGCCAAATATTTCTGGAATATTCAGCATAATAGTGTCTATGAAGTTTGAATACTAAAATTTAGTAAATTTCAAACTTTTGTAATATAAGTTGACGCTTATTAGGTCTTGTAAGTCTTAACGAAAAATAAAAAAAACTTGTCATTTAGTTTAGGAAAAATGGTATTGAATTATGCTTGAGCTTTCAAAAGGCTTGGAGAGCTTTAAGAACAATATTTGACAGCATAACTAATTTTATTTATTTATTCGGATTAACGCGGACTGTGAATACAATTCATTTGCAATAAAATTAATCTGTAACATTTTTTCGAATTTATTTGATAAATGTGGCCGCAATAAAATAAAAGGTAATAAATTTCGAGGGTTCCCAAAACAAAGTGGTTTGAAAAGCAGTTTCCAATTTATTGCAAATGAGGTGTTCTGTGGTGACACTTGTGGATTGTTTTACATATTTCAACTCGCTCCATTGCGGCTTAGTAATGGTCATTACATCTAACAGAGAATTTTGTTTGGTATTTAATTTGAAAACTCCGAATTAAACCGACAATTATATGTGTGATATTATTATTTTTTGTCTCTTCCTACCCAATGGGACAAAGGCGTGAGCTTATGTAGGTGTGTATGTGGAGTTAAAAAAGTAAAAACTACATAACGGCAAAGAAATTGAAAAACTAGGTTAAATTAAAAAAGTACTACTACTTCCACCTACTTCTTCTTATCTTACTTTTGTCCTACCCTAAGGTTGCCTGGAAGAAATTGCTACCTAGCAATAAGGCCGCCTTGTTGTACACTATGTTTTATGTTCTATTGATTGTGCTGTATATCCTTGTGTGCAAATAAAGTATATTTTATTGTATTGTATTGTATTGTACTTTAATGTAAATTAAGGATTTGAGATAATGTGAAAATTTCCAAAAAACATAGTCCGAAATATTGAAAAATTGTATTTTAAATATTGAAAAAGTTCATTGGGAAAGTGAGGATATTTACGTCTTTATTTTTCGCTATTGAAGTTCACCCTATATAGATACACCGTATGTCTTGCTTTCCCCTTGTATTTATAGGTGACTACATATTTTTTGACAGAAATGCAGTAGAAGTCCACATTTTGTTAGAAAACAAATAAATTAAAGGTCATGTCACGTACAGAATTCGCCACCACGGTCGATTTGTGGGACAAAAGTGTTGACCAATTATTGCGTCAGCCATACGATCTTGATTTTAGGGGATATACTGTATCGAAGACTTTCTTGACTTGTTGGATATTATAAAAACTACAAATATATTTTTTTATTTTGTCTATGAAAAATAGGCTCGCTCTCGACGATCTACAGACTTGCGCTCGAGCAAAGATAAATTATGGTCAAGAAAGTAACAAACTCATCAGAGCGTCGGTGGACTAACGGCTAGCGGGTTGAACTTGTAAGCGAGAGGTACCGAGTTCGATCCCCAATGCCGCCATGTACCAATGATGCGTTTTCTGAGTTGTGTACATTAGTTGCACACTAACCAATGCTCTTACGGTGAGGGAAAACATCGTGAGGAAACCTGCACATTCAGGAGATTGAACGTGTAACCATGGTCCAATTTGGTCAGGTTCTCCTGTAAGCAGAGTCACGGAGATAAGATGGCAGTCGCTCCAATGTGCTTCACCTGCCAAAACCTGGACCATAGTCAAGCGAATGAGAAATGGGACTAAGCACTAGAAGAAGAGAAAAAAGTAACAAACTCATCTAGGCGAAGCCGTTTTATATTCTAACTTTTTTTCCATATTCTTAATTTTTATTAGTAGTTTAATTTTTTAAATTAGTTCTTTCTTCCTTATCGTGTGGATATTTTTAAGAGTATGGCAAACATGACTAAACCTGGTGCCAGAGTTTTCAAACCGTCAAATTACCTCTGATTTGATTTACCGATTTGGAGTCAATTGATAACAGCCGGGACCGACGGCAGGTGTGCAAAAATATTGTGTCCTGGTAGAACCATGCTTTTCATTGTAAACCTTGATAACGGTTTTGCGAACTAAAATATTCGGAACATCAACATGGCGGCCGACACGGGTAGAGATTTAGGTTCCACCGCAAAATAATCTCTGACATGACATTTTACACCGAAATGACTCTTTATTAATATTTGTGACAAGTTAAGTGAGATAAAACAGCACGAGGCCCATCACCACGCGATCCATTACAGCCTAAACTCATAATGCCTGTTTTTACTACGATATATACTCACAATGACTAAAACCAAAACGATTTATACTTTCAAAACTTATATAGTGAAATTCAGAATGTAATGATTTCAGAATAAATGAGTCGTGCGAACTAATGTTCAGAAATAATAAATATCAAATCTATGTATTACACTATAAAGTATAATGTAGCCTGTAAACGCTTTGATTGAGTCTGTAAACGCAACGTGATGTTTCAGTTACAGTCAGCTAATTTCACACCAAGAAAATAATGTTCCATATTCCTCTGACATACTTTTATTCAGGTCTATTAAAAAAATCAGAAATAAAAAACTGCAACAAATCAAAAGTTCTTCTTTTCATCAGAAATATCGTGTCATTGCAACAAAAATACGCTCATGTATCTTCATCTTAAATGGTTCGTTAGGAGTAACCGTTTGGTGATTGGTTGAGAATAACACTATTCCTTCTCTTTCCGTGGGTGTCGTAAGAGGCGACTAAGGAAATACAAATGAGACCTGCCTCCTAGTAATCCAACCCAGGCAACGACACTTCATTTTTTTTCTGAATCTGAGGTGTCATCCTATGGTCTCATGCGGTGTGGTAGGCTCTGTAAAGGGCCGTCTGTTTCGCGACCACCCCCCTACCGAAGTCCGACGCCAAACAGCTTGCTGTGTTCTGTCGGTGCGTGGGAGCACCAGTGCCTTTATAGGCATTTTCTGGGTTAACTGGCTCCATCGTCGACCTCATCTTTGACCTTATGGTCAAGATTGGGGTCAAGAGTTAACCCATTTTATAAAAAGAAAAAAAATCTTTCTCGTAGATTGAAGTATGGTCAAAACACATCGGAAACGAACTAAATCAATTTGTTCTGCTCTATTGACTCAAAGCTAATGCGCCTGGCTTGGATTAATGTCTTAATTGTACGGTTCCTGCACACCAAACATGGCATATTGATTCACAAAACTTTTTGTAAGCGTAGACAAGAACCATTTACGTAAATTCGTTGTTTGATTCTGTATGTATTTAATTTTTTGTGTTAACATGTTACGCGTTGTAACTACCTAAAACGCGTTTTAAACCAGTTTTAACTAATTGCCTTTATGAAAACTAGAATTAACTACTATTGAAAAATAAGGAACTTAACCTATTCGTATTTTTAATCCCTAACAAGTTTAACTAGGGGTCATAGTTAGAACTAGTTTTACTTAAAATTTGTAGTAAATTCTAGATATAAGTAGGAAATTAAACTTTTTTTTAAATCAATCAAAACTTTTCGGGTTTTAACTGTGACAACCGTAAGCCAAAATCTTGCTACAATTTTACTTGTTTTTTTAAGATGTAAATGTAGTAATTACTAGGTAAGTATGTAATGAGCAAACTTAATTTGATAAATAAACGATTCATAAGTGTAACACCAAATTTATTATTTAAATGGTTTTTTCTCAATGAGTACTTAAAATCAGCATTGGGCCGACAGTATAGATCCTATTCGAGGACCTTCATCAGGGAGTGAGGAAAATTATGCACCAGAGATTGCAGCTCAACTTCTTAGGTCGTCGTAGGTATAAAATCGAATCTGTTTTAATTATAAATAAGGATTTATCCAAGTTTTCAGCGAGAAAGTGAATAAATAAGGGAACTTTGACGTCTTAACGTTTATAAACCCATAATTGCATTTAGCAAGTTTAGCAGAGACGAAAAAGAAAAGTGAAATAACGCTGAAAACAATTCAGCAACTCCCATTAGCGAGGAACTTTCTCTATAACTTCATATTTAATTTGTTTTGCTTGTAATTTATGCATCAAATTTGATACCTCATTAAATCAAAAGCCACAGTTGAACTTTCATAAGAAACAGTAATCTCATTGAATGATCACCGTCAAAAAACTAAAAAATCTTAATTGAGTCTATTTTAAGGCTTTAAGGCCCGAAGAGAGAGATTCAAGTCTTTATCTATAATTAAGTATTGATTGTCTCTTTCTGTCTCTATCAAAATGACAAAGACGACTGCTACTCAAGTAAATATCTGAAACTGAGTCGCTTTCTGTAATACGGACCTAAAACTTGGTCTGCTTGTAATTTTTTGTTTAGGCATAAGTATAATTACCTACTTACCACAAAAATGAATTGCTCAGTTCTCAGCTTAAATCAGTGACAAAAAACGTATTAATGTACATAACACAGAAAAGATCAACGCCAGAGCACCCCAGAGTTTCTTGTGCTATTTACTCTCATGAACGCCGCTGTAACGAACAACCTTCTTCCAGTGTAATAAAAACATTTTCATGTTTTTCAAGTGTAAACATTTTAACCAAGAAAATACATGTTTTTGATTTGATCAACTTGCTAGTATATGGTATAAAATTTTGTTCAACAACTTATTCGACTCCGCGCTAAGCCGGGCTCTATAAATACAGTCGTTTTTTGTCTAATTTAAAAAAGTCCCAGTACCATTTCGTACTATTAAAGCCCATTTCAATAGAAAAGACGAAACCTGAATTTTTCTTTCACAATTAACATTTTTGGAAACATTATTTACAATTCCTAGCACAATTCTATTCAGAATTCTATTTGGCAAAATTGACTGTTAAATAGCGCGGCAAACCAATATAATGTTTAACGCTCGTTGTTGGCTTCATTAACACATTTGGAAGAGCAAATTAATGGAGTTTCAAATAGGTGCAATACATTTTGATAGTAGAAGCTTGGAGGTTTTGTTTTGTATATTTCATTTCGTTTAAATACTAAGGTGAATTTTTTGCTTTTTTTGAAAATTTATTTTGTTTGAACGACAAAAAGTCCATAGCTGCCGAAGTAGCTCACACAGATGTGCTTAGCTTAGTCGGATATTGAACTTAAGTAAATGTCAGATACGATCAAGCAAAGTCTAACCACTTTTTTAGTTATCAATCAATAATTGCGTATACGATGTGATTGTAATAAATGGATACGAATAGGCACTGACTCTGATCTCCTGTACCACCATGCAACTTTTTGTTGGCATAAGGAAATTTGTGTATTCAGGTAACTGAATTTATAAAAATGATATTATCCTTCAGGTTTCTTAGTCGTCAGGGTCACAAGAGTCCGACTGCATGCGCTCCATTGTATTACTTGAAAAATAAGACCATGTTCAAAATGTAGCGGTTAAAGAATTAAACTAATTAATGGAGTATGTCAGGAGCTACCAAGGGAAACGTCTATTTTTTTTCGTGAAAAACGGTTGGTTTAGTGTGTGAACAGCCTGGCCTCCCGAATAAAGTTAGTGATTTTATTAGACTACAATTTTTTTTTTGCAAAGTCTTCCTTAAATTTGCTAGGAACAGGGTTGATACTGATCACTTTTATGATGACTTATGACATAAACATCAACGGTCTACTAATAATAAACTATACATTGTGTATTAAATAAATAATAATAAAAATAATAAATAATAAAATCTTTATTTTCACCAAAAAACAGTTTACATTATTGATACGGGGGCTGGAGTCTCCTTTTAAGTTTTTTTAAAACTTGTGTTAGGAGGCACCGCTCTTCCTTTAGGTGTCACATACATCAGGTGAGTAAACTAAAATAGGAAGTGTACAACTACTTAGATTAATGATATTTTTTATAAACAGCTTTTACTTAATTTAAAAATGTTCATGAGTTCAGGCAGTAAAGTACTTAATGATAATTTAAATAAAAAGAAAAGAAAAAAACAATTAGGGTGTGACTGAGAATACCTATGAGTGACGTGTGTGTGTGTGTGTGTGTGTGTGTGTGTGTGTGTGTGTGTGTGTGTATTACTTATGAAAACACTGTATTTTACAGGATTTTGTTCGTTTTAGGCTCGTTCTACGCACTTTGTAAGTATTATTTGTGTAGCTGTGTAGCAATTCAAGAATTTTGCAAAATCTGTTACGCAAAGTACAGTTCTTCACATAAATAAATGGAGAAAAAAGTGATACAGATTTGGGATTACTAGTTTCAGTTCAGAAAAGTAGAGCATAAATTACGATCCTTTAACCTGAACCGAGTGGAGTAAATAAATGTTTAAGCGTCTGAGAGCCGACGGGCTAGATTTACATTTGAAATGCGTGGGTCAGGGTTTTATTACCTTTTTTGCCAAGGTAGGCCGAGGATGTTACCCCGGTTACCACCATTATCTCGTCATAGACTTATTTATTACTGTTTTTTGGGTTTAAAATTTCCAAAAGCTCGAAATTGTATTTTTATGTTTAGCCATCTTTAACATTTGACCCATAACAGGCTTTACTTTTGATATAAGTTTTGTGTTATCCAGAAAACACGTAACAAAAAAAAGAATACACAATTTAAGCAAGTATAACTTAGTTAATTTTTAAACTGAGGAGGTAAAAAGTATAAAAACTCTCTGAAAAACAGTCATTAGATAAATCATAGCTTTCAGTGAGTTCGGAAGCAATGGTAGTAACCTAACCTCGGGGTTTATCTCTTTGGTTGTTAATCGAAGTATTCCCACAGGGTTTGTTCAAAAAGATAACACAGAGTAAGTAAGTAATGGCCTGGCTCATTGAATCGAATGGCCTCGCTGGGATTTAAAATAAAATACTCATTTGGAATGCAGCTGTCGAATCCAGTTTTTATTGCTTTTTGTGGTCAAATATTGAATACGGTTTTACACGCATCGTTTACTCTGTAAACTAGTATCCAAATTCCTGATTATGTGTTTTTAATTTCATTCTGTTAAATTTTGTTTGTTTTTGTTTTGTTTTGTCGCATTAAAGCCCAAGTTGGTAATGAGCCAGAGTTCTAACCGGAAGGTTGCAGTTTCAAGTCTTTTCAGTTTTTTATATAGATTTTTTACTATATGTTTATCACATGCGGTGAAGGAACACATTGTGATGAAACTCGCGCTTGCTGACCTAAACCAATCAAAGAGGTTAAGCAACATATACAGGAGCAGAGAACCTGATGGACGACCGAAATGGAAATTTATCATAAGCGTTTCCGTGCTTCGGAGGGTACGTTAAGTAAGCAGTCCTTACCATTGTCGATTGACTACAATCGTTAAACCAAGTAAAAGACCATCTAGCGGTTTGGAAACTCTGACACCTGGTTTAGTCAAGTTTGCCGCACTTTTGATTAAATCTACACGATAAGAAGAAGATTAGGAATCGTTTGAGCAGAAATAGTTCTTAGACTCCGTTTTAATGATCACAACTAAGTATTAAGATTACGCCAACAATCCAAGTTCTTTGTACATTACGAAAGGAAATCTCGCTCTTTCCACCTTTAATAAAACTTTTGCAGTAAAAACCGTTCCTTTCCACACGATTATCCATGAACTAAATGAGACTCTTTCTTAGTTTATCACATACGAGCTGGATTAATCTGATGACAGTCGTGCAATGGATCGCCGATTTAACACACGATAAAGAAGAAAACTATTTTTTTCTTATGAGTTATGAGTTTATCGTGTGTGTCTGTATATCTGCGTGTCTATCTGTGGCAACGTCGCTCCTAAATGAATGGACCGATTTTGATATAAGCAATAACTGCTTTACCACAAAACATTAAAACACCACTTAGATTAACTTATGTCATATTGTTCTTGTTTGATTTTTCACTGGGAAAAGTAAAGGAATATATGTCCATACAGCCATTTTTAAATATTTTTAAAGTCTTACTTTAGATCCAAATTTTATGAAAATTGGTCCAGCCATTTGAGCGTGAAAGAGAAACAAAACATCTATACATCCTCATAAACTTTCACATTTATAATATTAGTAGGATTAACTAAGCCTGCCGGGTGCCACCCGTCCTAAGATTCGTACAAGACTGGATTACTGGAAAGATAAGCCGCCAAAGAAAGAGTCGAAAGTTCCCAACTGGTCAAAATTGGCACAAGTCAGAATGGAATGGTGAACTTTAATGTCAGAGCCCAAGATCCACTTTAGGACGCTGACCTAATGCTAAGTATTAGTACTATTAAATAAGAAATAGGGTTTCATCGTAAAAATCAAGAGGATTTGAGTTAAAAATGAGTGTATTAAGAGCAATATGGCCATCTTTGTATGCATTTCAGTATGTAAACACGTTTAATGTTACATTTTTTGATGTACCGGTTATGCAGATGTTATCCGTAATAGATATTTGTAATTGTTCACTGATCTTAAAGGACACCGATATTATGTTATGTACTTAACGTCAACTCAAACACATTACCTATAAAGATCTTAAAGTTAGACCCACATCATTTCCGATAGGCTAAACCAACGATTGTTAAGTCCAGATTTATAGCTTTGAGCCTAAACTAAATAGAATATCGTTGGATTAATGTTGTTGCTCTTTGTAAGTTGCTTTTATAGCTTTTGCCCTGCTAAACCGTTCTACCAAGAGTTGACTGGTCTGTAAGCAAACATCTGGTATTGATAAAATTTGAAACGTTAAGGTTTTTGAAAATGTTTGGATGTTGTAGGAAATCATTCAATGTACTAACCATTCTCAATAAAATTAATGTGGTTGTGGTTGTTCGCTGTTAATTAAGTCAACATTCAAAACCATTTAAAAAGGATCATAACAAAAAAAATAATTTTTCAACATTTCTAAAAAGCAGATGTTTGTTCTCGGGTCATAGGCGTTCGTATCTGTCTTTGTTTATGTTTTAAAATCAGTTATGTTTCAGGGAGAACCTTAGTGTACTTTTTAAGTGTGTATAAGTACCTAATTTATTATATTTTTGAAGTAAAAACTTCTTTAGCGGTGTTGTGCACTTTTTGGGATGGGTAAAAAATGTTAAACTTGCGTCAGGATACGTGACTGATCGAAAATTCGTAAGACGGAGGGGAGTAGATCACAAGGAAGTATTATATGTTCAAGTTTTCATTTCTCTGCCGGCACTCCCGAAGTGCAACCCGTTTTTTTTTCTTCAAAACACTTAATCATGACACAAATTCACTTAAATAAACCAATGAACAATATTTTTAAAATTACTGAAACATTCATAGAGCAATGTCATTCTCACATGCCGATATGCCGCTGCACTTTTTATTTAAGAAAGAAAGCGGTGAAAAGAAGTAGATAGGTACCTACTCATAGTCGTGGTAGTTTTATCTTCAAAGTAAACTATGCAAACAACTTCACACCGAGAAGTCGGTACGAGTTTATCTAAAGGCAGATGTTTCAGTTCAGCTCGGCCTCTGTTTGCCTTCAAATTTAATATGCAAATTGTGGACTTCGCATTTGTAAGCACTCGAAAGCGAATTAAAGGATTCCCGCTTCATAAATCTTTGGATTTTCTCGTATTAGAAAATTTGTAAGTCTCTACACTTACCCTGCAGCTTTTATTTATTATTTAATTATATTTTTAGTTAGATTGTATATTTTTAGTTTATGTATATTGGGTGACTTTCAATCAGTCAGCGAAATAGTTGACTTCCGATACAAAAGCAAATCAGCTAATCGCACAAGTTGTATGGAAAGGCAAATTACTTTTCTCATATTTTGACCTATATTCTTTGGGGAAAGTTGTATTTCCTTAATTTTCGCTAACTAACTTAAAGTAACCGATATTTTATGTTTATATGTATTTAATGTTACAGTCGCCTGCTTAATTGAAGGCTTATAGCAGGCCCAGTATGATAGTGACAGATCCGCACAACACCGCGGTCCTATGTCAAAATGTCAACATTGACAACGCCATAGAGCGAGCAAGCCTTTGCGCGAGACTCTCGCGCAATCAAAGAGAAGTTTCAGCGTGAGCCGAGCGCGAGTTTGTCGTTATCGTGCTAGAGCTGGATTCTTAGTTTTGCTCCACGCAATTTAATTAAACTAGTCTACAATTTACGACGGGATATAACATGTAGGTAGTATCCTATTTCGATGCTTCGTCTAATAAGTGTAAAATTTTAGGATCTTGAGGATAGAGGAAGCTTCTGATTTTATTTCAAAGGAAAATGGAAACATAATCACAAATTCCATGATATACAATACTTTACTACTGTCTTTAATGTAAATTTTACTCTGTATCATATTCTGTAATGTTGTAAAGTATATTTGTATTTGTATATTATTAAAGTAAAAGTGTTTTTTTTTTCATAACTACACGGAGTCGGAGTGACGAGATTTTTTTGCACAGGGATAGTTGAGTGATAGATTAAAGAGTCACATACTTTCCATGCGAACAAAGTTGCGGGCAGAAAGCTAATTGAACGACTCCGTTTCAGATAAGGTACAAATGCTTTCTCTTCTATCGGTCAATAATCGGTTTCTCAGCCGATTACCGAACTTTTGTGAGCAGGTTCCATTACTTTTTTTTTATAAGCTTATATACATCCTCACCGAGAGGCATGGGCCTCCCTTCGAAACACGAAGGGGATAATTAAATGGAATTTTTTGTCGATTTACATTTTGTATTTTTTTAAATGGCGGAGCCATGGGGGTTGAAAACGTAAAGAATATTAAACTTCAATCATTTCGAAAAATTTTGACTTGCAGAGGTCTATAGCTCACACAGCCATTTGTTCTGTGCTTCTTGATCTTAGTCTTCGAGACAGAAACTCTTTCACATTTTGTGAATAACGTCAGTAAAATTATATTCAAACCTACCTCGTCACTATAACTATAACATTAAGATTTCAATATTAGGGTGTAGTGTAGTGTACGAGTACAGTACATGTTCATCTAATTTTCTTGTTAACATTATTTCTTTCTCTGTATACATAATGTTTGTTTATTTTAATCAAAAGATACGGGCGCTAATTAGAAAAGTTTTACAAAAAGACATTTTGTTTGAAAACTTTCATTAGAATCTTTTTCTAAGAACAGGAAGTTGTGTTCATGATTATTACGCTTCCTGTTTTAGAAGGAGCAGTACCTAATTGGATATTGTAGCGGTTTCTAAGGTCTTGTTGGTCTTCTTTAATTTTTTTAAAAAAACCTCTTTATTGATCTTGATTGGTTGACTTTAAATTAGCTAGAAAACTTAAGTCGTGAATCTTACAAAAAACTCAAATTATCAAAATTACAAGTTTTAAATAATATTAAACTCGTAACTGGTTCTTACCAGAATTTTTGTTGCTATTAGCCTAAGAATCGTGAAAATCGCACAAGTTTCCTAAGAAAGGCCGAAAGAAATCATATTTCTACTCATGTTCTATAAGGAAAGTTCTTCAGTTTAGTGAACTGATTGACATTTTAAGGTCCCCTACAAATTTTTCTATACTTAGCATATTGAAGTTGAAGCCATATAACGCCGCGTATACATTTTGGGATTTTCTCGGTAAAAAACATTTCTTGTGGGCTGTAAGATAAGTTCGCTTATCAATCAAGACTTATATCAAGTTTTGAATTAATGTTTCTTCCTTTCATCCATCACGGCCGAGGCGCCGGCTTTTGGTGACACGAACAACTTTAATGTCGGGATTTTATATAAATTGAGAAATATTGAACTTCCTGGTACATAATTGCTGTTTTTGAAGATAAAGTATGATGAAGATGGGATTTTATAGATAGGGAATTTATATTTTTCTTTTCATCTCTCGCTTATAATTTAGTTAAGATTTGGTTTCTAGTCTTCAGATAATGCTAACTAACATTATTTTGATAGTCTATACATTTAAGAACTGTAAGAACATAAGATAATTCTACAAAAAAAGTTGAAAACAAATCTTTTTTCTTGATTTATATTAAGAATGTTGTCATACAGGCTTACGGAAGTAAACACTCAATGTAATGTAATTTTGAGGAAAATCCGAGTTCTGTTTGTCCACTAACATAGATACTGTAACAAAAGTGATTTTGACTTCGTGAATCTAGTTATAATGGCTTATAGTTAAAATTATCTCAGTAATGGCACGAGATTTAATCTTCCCGTATTTTGATGAGAAGGCAAGACCGTTAAAGTTAATAAGACTTAAAGACCATTTAAACAAAGGCAGCTTAAGTTTCGCCCTTATCTGTACACTTCATTTGGCTTTGTCATCGTTTAGCGGAATGACTTCGAACGATTTAAAAAGCACTTCAGGTTTAGATTGTTATTATTTTGTAAACTGATTCTGAAGTTAACTACCTACTTTGAATTTAAATTTACTTCACTGAAAGTCGAATTCCTTTCTGCGAGCCCTATTTCCCTGTTGAAGGTTAACATTACATTTTTTTTAAACTCTACACACTCAAAGGCCCACATAAAGGTTTTCCCTTGTGTCGTGGGTCCCTCGAAACACACATAAAGACAAACACAAACACATTCTTTCTTCCTTTTCCCGGAGGTATAATCAATTATGTGGCGAACTTCACAAACCTGGATTTCAGATTTTTCAAACCGCCAAATGCCCTCCTGTAGTCAATCGACAACAGCATGGACCGACGGCTTAGGTATAATATGCCCTCCGGAGCACGACAACTTCGGTGCGTGCAAATAAAGTACCTATATCGTATTGTGAATTCCACTTTGGTCACCCATCAGGTTCCCTGCCCCTATGTACTTTGCTTAACTTCACTGATCGGTTCAGATTAGCGAGCGTTGGCTATGAGTGCTTTAAAAAATGATGATGATGTACATCATAAATGATAATAATTACCTGATGATCTTCAATGATGACTTTTGTATTGAAAACTCATGCATGTCACGCTCCTACTATCCTTGAGTAAATAAATTTTGTTAAACTGTAGAAAGGACAAATAAACAAACACCCTTTTTATAAATAAACTAAGGAATGTATTATTTTTATACACTGCCAATGTGGCTTTGCATTGTACTAAAAATATCGTAGCATCTCATTATAATCCTCTGGAGGTCCACATGAAAAATTCACATAGAAAATCAAAATTCCATATTCAGTGATCGGAAAATAATTTCATGCTAGTTAACCCAAAATATATGCACGGCTTTATACATTTCATGGCGTTTCATCCAGCATATGAATATATTTGAATAATTCACATAGGCACGTTCCGAACGCTTTGTCGAGTGCTTTTGAACCTAACGAGCCTTCATATAATAGACCGGAAGCATTAGGTACTTACGTGTTTGAAAGTAAGAATTTCGTGGCAATTTCTTGCCTCTTAAAGACGGGAATAACGGCTGAAATAGATAATAGATATGGTTATGTTTTTGGAACCTTTTGTGTAAAAATCAAGATAATGAGATCACATTTTATAGAACATAGATTCTACCTATTAGAAGAAAGGTGTATTATTCTACTAAAGAGTCGATAATGTTTCTAAGTATCAAATTAAAATTATTTTATTTGCAAGAATATCCCTTGGAACTTGTTTATATTTTTTTTTACTTGTAGGAATCGTTTACAAAAAAAAAAATTATCATGGAAAAAATAAAGACAAAACTGAAAGTTAAAATCAATTCTAATAAAATCGACTATCATCGGCTTATTAAAAGGAAATCACAAAAAATATACATATAAAATAGTCCACACGTTTATTTAACTTTACTTGCCCAGCTAATACCATTAGCAAAGGTTATAAAAATAAATTAGATAGTACACCTTCTGCAGTAATCACGCTCGATATTCTCGATCAAAAAAAATAGATTTGGGTCAACGAAATGGACACCGAACTGCATACATTGTTTGTCCTAGCATTACGAATGCACCACACGAAAACAAGCAATAACAGAATACGATTTCACAAACAGTAGCGTTCCTTACACTCTAACCCGAATAGAAGCGAGAAGTGGGAACCTATTCTTTGACCGTAAATGAATCTACCAATCCGCGCTCAAACCACTTGGGTTGCCACATTGCCAGCTATCCGGAAGTTTTAACCATATAAAACAGGATTTTATCGGATATTGATGAATAGTACGTGACGTGATGTATGGAATGAACGAGGCGGAGCTTTCGATTAAATGGGCAACGAAGGAACTGGAAAATCTTTATGTACTACTAAATTTTAAGACGATGTACTAATATTCCTGCATGATATAAGTTTCAAGCTAAAAACAATAATATTATGGGTGTCTCAATCATTCTCGTTTGAGCATTTAGGAGTACTTAAATTTTGACAGGAAATCATCTTTTTCGTTACCATAAAAGCTAAAATAGAAGAATATCTAATTTGAAAAAAAGATTTAATGCGCTTACTAATGAACGTGTAAAAGCATTTTCAGACTCGCGTGTAATACGTTAAAACTTAAAAGAAATATTAAAAATAAATTTTATGTCGTAAAAGCAAATTTCTTAACTTTTAAAATTTTAGTTTTGTGTCAACCCTGCTTGGGTGTTACAGAAGTATAATCTCGTTTCGTTGACTCGTTCGGTGCAATTGCGCGTTGCTGAATTGCATTACCAAGCTGGTTTTATCTTTAGACCAAATTAAGATCTTGCACAAACAAAAGTTGGTAAAATTCTACAAAACTAGACTCTTTGCTTGTTTTCAGTATTTACTTGAGGCTTTTAAAAATTTTCTAAAGGAAAAGTTAGGGAAAATCTACGGACGGCAATTCAATAAATAAATAAACTGCATCAGTAACTTAACACAATATTGTTCAATACAATGCTAAAAGGGTTTACATTTAGTTTTAGTATATGAGGCGTACAATAGTTATTACCGATACACGTGCAGAAAATAATAAATAACAAGCTGGCACTTAGTTCGAAAACGAGCCAAGCGTGTCGAAGATGAATTCAAAAATATCTATTAACTTTCCATTTTAGCTGGATTTTTCCATAGTATTAAAATGTTTCTTATCAAAACAACCTAATATTAAAATTTCTAACTAAATCTGTTTTTTACTCAGCTTTATATTGGAGTTAACGAGAGGAAGCATAATATCCAAAAGTAATTACTCTAAATTAGAACCTTTGAAAACCTTACTGAATTTTAATGTAATGTTTTGTCGTTCATACATGTTCCTGTGGTTTAATGAAATATTTACTTTGTAAGAGCTTTTAACTCAAAGTACCGGGGTGATCGAGTCGAAGCTCTGTCGCATTCGCTATCTTGTGTAATTTTTTGTAACTAATTATCATCTTACTGTTGCCAAAGAAAACATTTTCCCATCGAGTCCTGAGAACGCACAAACATAAAATATTTACATCGACCGAGATTTACATTTAAACCCGTTAGTTACGGGGAAGCGCCACTTCTACAAAGTTCAAAATTAATATTATGCAAAAATCTAAATAAACCTTTTCTCTTCTAACAATTCAGCTTCCCATCTCTATTTTTTCAGGTCAAACAAATTGTCCCTTAGTTGAGAAAAGTAAACTCCGATAGCGCTTTTGGCGCTAGCCAGTATTTTTACAAACCAATTCCTATTCACCTTTTTTTCTTCGTGACCGAACTGACAAGGGAGCTCAAATATCACGACTATGTTGAAAATATTTTCAACTGGCCCCAATCCGGATTAATAAAAAAAATCTAGAGCGTTCTTCAGCTTGGCGGGCAATTTGCAAACAAAATTTCTACTACGAGTTCCTTACAGAAGTGCGTATCTAAAATTGAAATAGAAATAGCAATGATCATCTGCGCATGATGCGTGTTAAATACGGTAGACTGAGATCCCAGGGCCGCCACATCTTACTTATTTTCTCATTAACCAAATGTGTGGGAAATAGTAGTTCTAGTACGTACTAGTAACGTATGAATACCAGCTAACCTGGGCCGACGGACAATTTTGAGTTACCAGGTTCTGAAGGCAATTACGAAAATTACTCACTTGTCTTGAAGTCTGAGTACTGATGTTTTATAGAATATAATTAATTAAATATAAAAATTAAAGATCAACACCGTCAGACACTCTCCGTCGGCTGTAATTTCTAACAGACGCTTTACAGCTCGCAAGTAAATTATGCGATTGTACCTACAGAGCCGTGAGTTTTTTATATGACGTTCAGGGAACTGTAATAATATTTTTTGTAACACCAAGACTTCAAGACAAGTGAGTAATTTTTGTAAGCTTTCAGAACCTGGTAGCTGAAAATTTGCCGTCGGCCCAGGTTAACTGGTATTCATACGTTACAGTACTTACTAGCACCACTATTTCCCACACATTTGGTTAATGAGAAAATAAGCAAGGTCTAGCGGCCCTGGGATCTCCGAAGATGGTGTCAAGTGGTTCTAGAACTACAAGACGTTCTGCCTACCTCGATAGGCGTGAGTATATAGCATAGATGGATGGATCTACGCGCGAGCATATTTTAGTTTAGTAGATAAGAAGATTGCGCGTGTTACGTAGATCCACTCTGTTGCCTTCCAGCCCTTAGCACTAGTGGACTGAAGCACTGACACGGCTTATTTGCTGGGCAGAAAGATAGAGCTGCTGATTGCATGATTTAATCATGCAAAAACAAATACATAATACCTGGGCGACCGAACTGGTACTCGGATTGGTTGGTGTTGGTGGTGCTGTTTTTTAATATTTTTTGGGAATAATTATTTTCTTATTACTTAGTAAAAAAACAACAAATTCTACCACGCTGTGCTGGGAGTGAAAGAAAAACTTATAATGTACCAGCTGCCAACTCTTCCCAGGCATACTATAAAAGTCAGTAATAGGGCACTGATGATCTGCCTACCCCCTATGGGATTACAAACGTGAGCGTATGTATATATTTTTGACCTTTGCTCTTAACATGTTCTTCATCAAAATCGTTAAAGCCCTTGTCTAGAAACCGATTACTTATCATATTAAAATACACAATTAGCTTATATTGTTGGATACAGATAGATGAAGCCATTAGAAGCTAGTAGGTAACATGTAAACAAAACAACTAACTAATTTCAAAACTGTGTAATGTTAATGACGAAACACTTCCCTATAAATGTGAAGAACTCATTCCGTTGGGTGGTTTAATTCTAATAAGCCTCTGAAGCGCGAACTTACATTACCAAGTTACATTGCGAGACGCTTTTCTTCAACGCCTATTGTCCGCTCCTTTACAAAAGAATACTTATTAAAAAAATTCAAGGATTATGAATATTATGACTATGCGTCTTTTTGAACGGAGTTCGTTGTCCGGTGACTTTCATTCTAAATGATTTTTCTTTGTGAAAATTATTTGATAGGTACTCGAATACATTTTTCTAGAAAATAATTATTACCTTTTTATTAAAATAATAACAACGAATAAAAGAGTGTAGATTCTTTTGAATTCTTAATTGTTGATCCTTTGCAAAATTAGATCTGCCTGAAGAAATAGAGTACAAACTAACAGAATCTTATTTTTACAAGTACTTTCGGTTTCTTAAATCTTAATTCAATTAAATCCGATTTATATTAGTGCATATTTCGATTCGATTTCGATTTGCACATATAAATAAATAAAATAAATAAAACGCCATACACTCAAAGGCCCACATTAAGGTTTTCCCTTGTGTCGTGGGTCCCTCGGAACACACATAAAGACAGACACAAACACCCATGACCCGAGAACAAACATCTGCTTTTTACACAAATATTTGCCCCGACTGGGATTCGAACCCAAGACCCGTCGATCGAGAGGCAGGGCCACTACCACTGGACCAAACCGGCCGACAAAACAACAATATTTCAACATTTTAATTCCTAAAGTATTAAAATTTTGAATTAATAATTCAAAATGAGTAACATAATATACTTATCTAATTTTCTATAAAAAAAAATAATTAAAATAGGTTTGTTACATAAAAATATCGAAATCACTATAATTGAATCAAATTTACAATCTATT
The DNA here is from genome assembly GCA_949987775.1 of Aproaerema taeniolella. Lineage (NCBI taxonomy): Eukaryota > Metazoa > Arthropoda > Insecta > Lepidoptera > Gelechiidae > Aproaerema > Aproaerema taeniolella. The sequence goes on from OX465260.1 coordinate 11,891,712, forward strand.
TACATACAAATTCACTCTATCTTCTGAACAGTTATCAGAAATTTAGATTAATTTTTACCTTTTTCGCAAAATTATAAAGAAATACGGTAAAATCAGCTTTCAAATGTATCTGGTTTAAAAATACGCCGAAATCAGTACGTAGGATAAACCAACTTTAGTTGGTCAAACACTGAATATTCAAGTCTGGATCAATAAGCAGCGGAGGACACGACTTGATGGTTTTTTAGACGACAAAAGGACGTCTGTTTGTTTTACGGAGAGTTCAACTATCTGTCGAATTCTATTCGGAGATTTCAACAACTTTTTGAAAATAATTGTAGTTCATTGGCAACGTATGTAGATGATTACGTAACTACAGGAACCCAATCCGTATAAGTTTGGGACAATTTTGGTCGTCTGTCTGTCATTGTGTATGTACAGACAGCAGCACGTCAGGTTATCCATTTGCACTACGAAAGTCAGCGAGATAAGGACGACGTCAAGGTAAACATGTTTAGCCTGACGTGCTGCGGTGTGTACCAAGGGAAAACCTTAGTGAGAGCCTTTGAGTGTGTAGCATCTGAAGCGTCTAAATAGAGTTTAAGCATTATTAGCCTCGTATTATTTTTTTAATCCTTCGTAATTCTTGATGAATTATTTATTAAAATATAAATATTCATTTTCACACAAAGTTACGTTAATATTGTGAGCATCCACGATTTAATTAAAAAGTTGTTTCCTCTTGTTAATTATGGTGACGCGTGTACATTTAAGCAAGTAATTGCGAATTAATATTAAAAGTATCTGCATTGAAATGTTTAAAATATTCAGAAATTATTAAAAAGCAAACATATTCTAAGTGTATTTGTATGAATACAATTAACTTATTATGAATAGATTGGGGACGACCAAAGCATCTAAATCCTGTGGATAACTATAATTGGCTGTTAGGCCCGTATTACAGAAGGAGTCTCAAGTATTAATCTATACTTAAGTATTGATTGTCTCTTTCTCTCACTATTAAAATGACAAAGTCCACTGCTACTCAAATATAGATCAGAGTCTGAGTCGCGTTCTGTAATACGGACCTTAGTGTGTAAGTTTTGAATTTAAGATAAATTTTTAATCTGTTGTTATCCCAAATAAAATAAAAAATAAAAATAAAAATAAAAATATATTCTGTGAGTATCGATAGTTTTGAGCACAGGAGGCTATTCGACAAAACTTTGTCAAGAGATAGATGTAGTGACATCCGATGCTCTAAAGCTAGTCGTAGTCTTGCAAAAGTCTGAACAATTAATGAAACGTGTTTTTTAAAGATGGCCGCAAGCTTTACAAAACACTATAAAATCAGCTTTTCATCTGCTCTTTAACGTTTTTGTTTAGAAATTAATATAAATACTTTATTTTAAATGAGACTTTTAGGGCGTGATTACGTCTATGAAACTGCTCTTCCAAAAGAACTCAGATGGAATTCGAAAAAATAACTAGGTAAATTAGCTGATCGCTCTCTAATTGCAGTGAGAGGCAATTTTTTTCATACTTCGACCTATGTTTCATGGGGAACTTAGTTGTCCAGTTACGTGAGCTGATTTACAACCTCTACTTCCACTACCTAACTAATTTAAGTTAGGCTACACGCATGACGTCGCCCTTATCTCACTCGGCTTGCTTTCCCAGAGCAAATGGGTAACTTGTGGTGCTGCTGCGTGTACATTATACTACACGAAACCAAAAATCAAACACTAAACATGAATGCCAAAAGAATAGAGAGGTATCTAGGCTGAATTTTTTCGTGCGAATATTTGGAAGCATTATTTACATTGAGGAAAAATGGCAGACCATTTTTTAAGGCCGGTTGCAGTGGAGAGTGGAGTTAAAAATACGATCTGTCAGTCGACGAGCTTTTGACGTAGGTATCGTGGACAGACGGACTGACGGTCCGACGGGTGGTCGGCGCAGTTTTTTCGCCCTGTGACAAATGACCTCCCTAAGTTCCAGTAATTGGTTGAATTTACCGTGAAGAAGAAATTATTCTCTGCAGACTTTCAGCTTATTTATAGTCTGCTTATTGAAGTTACAACGCTTATAGAATACTAGCTTTTTGCCTGGGACTTTGTAACCCTGGGAATATGTAAAAATTGTGTAGCCTATGTGGTAATCCAGGGTATCAGCTATCTCCATACCTAATTTTATCAAAATTGGTGCAGCTGTTTGAGCGTGAAAAAGTAACAAACATCTAAACATACGTGCTTTCGCGTTTATATATTATTAGGAAAGATTTCCTCACGAAAAAAATATAAAACATATTTAAACATATTATTCCTTAAAGGGATAGGATTGCATAGTATTCATCGTGACCTACTTTTAACTACTCTATTTTGTAATGAAAATATTGCTAAATACTTTCCTTAATCTGTCATCATCATATCAGCCTATTACAGTCCACTGCTGAACATAAGCCTCCCTCAAGGTGCGCCACTTTTCACAATCCTCCCCTTTTTCATCCAGCCACTACTCGCTATCTTCTTTAGGTCATCTGACCATCTAGTTGGGGGGCGTCCTACACTACGATTGCCAAGACGTGGTCTCCATTCGAGAACCTGTCTACTCCAACACTCGTCGGTTCTGCGACAGACATGGCCAGCCCACTGCCATTTCAGTTTGCTACACTTTTGGATAATATCCATCACTTCGGTTTTCTGTCGGATGACCTCGTTTCGGATTCTATCCCTTAGCGAGATCCCGAGCATGGTGCGTTCCATAGCTCGCTCAGCGACGTGCAATCGGTGGACCAACCTCATTGTCATGCTCCACGTTTCGACTCGTACATTAAATTACGAAAAAAAAGACCTTTTCTAAAAAAATACTGTGTTTATTTTTATTATTGAATAGTTTGAAACTTTCAATTACTATTTAAAAAAAAACCACGTACACGATTAACTGTAACCTTTGACCTGCTAACTATCAGAAAACCTAGTTGCAAAATAACCCCTCCCAAGCGGACAGGCATACGTGTTCAGAATAAATGGGTCTAATTAACCCTGTACTGATATCGTGCCCAACGTTTTATCTGATATTGATGAAAAGCTAATGAAAGTTCACGTGATATAAGCAACCTATACAACTTCGAATAGGTTTTTTTTATTACTCTGGCCTTTCAATAGCTACGTTAGATGAAGAAGCATAATTGTAAGTGTTTATTTATTATTTGTAGGCAAGTGTATAGCTAGGTCAGGAAATATTTTCTTTAAAGATTTATATAATGAGATACATTCCAACCGTGTGGTGATCGGTTGAGAATAACACCACCCCATCTCTTTCCGTGGGTGTCGTAAGAGGTGACTAAGGAAACACAAATGAGACCTGCCTCCTAGTAATCCATCCCAGGCAACGACACTTCATTTTTTTCTGAATCTGAGGTGCCGTCCTATGGTCTCATGCGGTGTGGTAGGCTCTGTGAAGGGCCGTCTGGTTCGCGAACACCCTCCTACCGAAGTCCGACGCCAAACAGCTTGCTGTGTTCCGTCGGTGCGTGGGAGTACCGGTGCCTTTATAGGCATTTTCTGGGTTAACTCTCTCCATCGTCGACCTCATCTTTGACCTTATGGTCAAGATTGAGGTCAAGAGTTAACCCATCTTATAATAATAATAAAAAAGACTTTGATTGGAAGAAATTATCTAAGAAAGATTTGGCTATATGGCTCCATCCTTTGACTATCCTTTTACTATTAAGCTGCTGTTGTGCTGTAGTCTCAACTTTACTCAAAAATTATAACTGAAAGAAAATTACCAGTTGGAAATTTATTATCTGTCGCTATAATCTCTGTAGGGGCTGCTTGAAGACTGATGAAACAGTCGCCCACGTAATCCTGGAATGCGGAGGAGTGGCAGACCAACGTGCAAAAATCCTACCAGGAATCAGGTCACTGCAAAATGTCCAAGAGGTTTCTGAGCTTCTGGATGAAGCTGAGTTAGCTAGAATAGCCCTCAACCAACACGTATTATAGGCTATTTAAACCCTAAATGCGAAAATGGAAGCCCCTATCAAGTATCAGTTGCTATTGAAATAAAGCTCAATGTTTTTATCAATTTCAACATATATTTTAATCTCTTTGTAATGCAAAACAGAATGAAAAGTTTTTAAGTTTCGCGGCTGCAATTTAAATTTCACAAAAGCAATTTAAATTTAAAATCAACGGTGTATCCTTAACAATCGCGATCTAATAAATATTAACCGCTCTATTTCACTACAACAACTGCAAAATGGAAAGAAACTCATTACTATTCACAAAGTAACGAGGAAGACTAAAATTTTGTACCATTATACGAAATTGCATTCGTGAATTTTTAAGGTACAATGTATGTATGTATACTATTGAAAATACTCCAGTTGATTCTTAGAATGTGTCTTGACAGTTTTTTTTTACAAAAAGTCTGAATGATATATATGGGGTGACTTTAAGTTAGTTAACAAAACTTTAGGGGGTGATTATCCTTATAAAAGTTAGCAATTTTCCCTAAGGAACCTATCTATATGAAATTATCTAAAATAAAATTCAAGTCAGGTGATCGCAGCTGTTCTTGAAATATTATTTAATTTTCAATGACTTGTATCACTATTAACTTCAGTAAACTGCGACGATATTTTTGACAAAATCTCGATTTAGTGATATTTTCTTTACCATAAACTCGATTTAATGTTTTCCACTTCATCGACTTATCTTAAAACTCATCTTTAATTAAACGTTTAATATAAAAGTAAGTCAAAGTAAAGTCGAGTTTAGAGATAAATCTAGGTTCAATAAAATCTCGATTTTTCTTAATTTTCTGCAAGCTAAAGCGGTTAAGTGATGTCAAACAACATTATGTTAGCTAAAACCAACGCCACACACTCATAAGTTTCTAGGTACCGGAAAAACTATTTTTTTTTTTCCCGTTTGGTGTTCGGTTGAGAATAACACCACCCCATCTCTTTCCGTGGGTGTCGTAAGAGGCGACTAAGGAAACACAAATGAGACCTGCCTCCTAGTAATCCATCCCAGGCAGCGACATTTCATTTTTTTTCTGAATCTGAGGTGTCGTCCTATGGTCTCATGCGGTGTGGTAGGCTCTGTAAAGGGCCGTCTGGTTCGCGACCACCCTCCTACCGAAGTCCGACGCCAAACAGCTTGCTGTGTTCCGTCGGTGCGTGGGAGTACCAGTGCCTTTATAGGCATTTTCTGGGTTAACTCGTTCCATCGTCGACCTCATCTTTGACCTCATGGTCAAGATTGAGGTCAAGAGTTAACCCATCTTATAATAAATAAAAAAATATAATAAAAAAAAGTATAACCCCCAACATTCGATTGCTTGTAACTTTTAAACAGCTGAACCTATTTTAATCAAATACTTAAATCTAAGAACCATCTCGATCACGCAAGGTATCAAACAAAAAAACACATTGAAATCCGTCCATTCGTTTAGAAACTACGATGCGACAGAAAGACACACAGATACACAAATACGCAGACATACAGATACACACGTCAAATTGATTTTTTTCTATTAATTTATCATGAACTTTGTTTTGTTTAGTTCAGCCTCAAAAATTTGAAAATTTAATGTACTCATTATATTTTGCTACAAAAGCTTGTTTAAATGCTTCAAGTTATTTTCGGGTTCGTCGTAAAAAATTACGACTCAGTTTATACGAGTAACAACATTTACTGGGTTAAAGGTCTTGTCGCATTTATATTTAAATGAACTTTATTGTGAGTCTCGAATACAAATTTGTGATCTCGACACCCGGTTGAGTCTGCAGCTTCAAATTTTATACAGAATGTTAGGGACAGCTTAGCAAAGGCCATGATTCTGAATAATTTTAATTTTCCTCACGAAAATTTTCCAACTTATTTGAAGGTTTTTAAATATATTCTGATTTAAAATAAAAAAATTTATTCGAATACTCTCCATTTTGCAATAATGAACAATATCAACAGCGTTAAACACGAAAACCAGCAATGTATATCTCATTCTGATAGCGACAGGGAGCGTGCGGGGCGCGGTTTCGCATTACATTGTGTAGGGATCGCGAAACCGCAAAATAGGTCGTCTTACCAGCCCTTAAACGTGAATTCAAGCCTTAAACCGAGGTGCACGGGCCTCCCTTCGATAAACGAAGGGGATTTGGGCCATAGCCCACCACGCTGGCCCAATGCGGGTTGGTGAACCGCTCGTCTTTGGAAAATGAATTTTCTTGGATGGGCGGGTTTCATCACGATGTGTTCCTTCACAGTTGAGCAAGTGATAGTTAGAAATTAGAAATCCGTACATAAATCCGAAAAGACGAATTTAGTGGTACAGGCCCGCACCAGGATTTGAACTCGCGACCTTCGGATTACAAGTCTGGCTCGTTACCAACTGGGCTATCACCGCTTGGCTAGTACATCCAAAGTTCTTTAAAAAAATAGATAAATAATGAAAACTCCACTTGACGTTACCGTGTAAAAAAATACTTGTAGCCGATCATAGTAATAGGTAGATTCCACCATTTAAGTATTTGCTAAGCTGTCCCTTATGTAGGAATATAAGGTGTCCCAAATTACGTCTGCACTGTGAATTCAAGCTAATAAACTAGCCAGAGTTTCGCATTTTTGTGACTGACTGGGGGCTGATTTACAAATTGAATCAGGGTATAACTCATTTAAAACTCAACTTTTACTACTATGGTATAGTTACAAAACTTCAAAAAAACTTTTCCAAAGTTTTGAGACAAACCGTTGCTCTAAAACCGGCCCCGATGTTGTGTGTCGATGAATGGTTGCCATTTTACCGTTCAGGTAGCGAAATAGAGAACTATCCAAATTTCTTACATCTAATGACGGCCGCTTTGACTGGTGGCGCCACTACAAACTGAATTTTCAGTTGCTAGGTAGTTTGCAACTTTACGTTCGGTTGGCGGTGGCGCTGCTGGTTGAGGTGGTTGTCAGCAAGTATATGAAAATTAAAGAGTTCTCAATTTCGCCACCTGAACAGATAAAATGGCCTCCATTCCATCGGCACACAACTTAAGTTACAGAATAAATCGGAGCCCGGATGGAAAGAATTGAAAGCTCGTCTACCTGCGGCTATCAATTGTAATTATTTAAATGGGTGTTCCTTGTTCGCAATGTGCGCGAACCTTTTCAAAAAAGATTGATTACGTAAGCCATATGTGAGCACATGAACGCTAACTAATTAGAGGAGTAGAAGCGGTCACCATGGCTCAAATCGGCCAGGAGCATATTATCATAACAAACTTAAATACCGCTGCCAGTCTTCTACCGTTCTCTAATTCACCTTTTAAAACACCAACAAAGAGACCATTAATATTGTTCATGTTCGGGTGGAGGTATGTTAATCAAGTATTTGTGTGAACTTGAAACCCCTGGTGTTAGAGTTTTCATACAGCCAAATGTCCTGAGATTTAATTTAATAATTATAATCAAACGACAAATAGCCAGCTTAGTTTATTGTTTAACGTGCCCTCCAAAACACCGCAACACTCATGACACAGTCAATTACCGCTATGGTCAACCTATCTGGTTCCCTGCCCCCGCAAACGTTGCTTAACCTCACTGACTGATTCCAAACAGTGAGCGCTACTGGGCTACCAACAATACGGACTCGTCATTAAATTTTTCATTAAATATTTGTCAAGAGAAATACGACGCAAAACCAAAGGAAACATTACAATTTTTGATTTGTTTGTGTAATAGGCTCGGCTTTTCATACATTACTTTAATATGTACCTATTACATGATATTAGTAAATAAATAATACATTTATAACTCCAACACCACTTAAGGCAAAGCCGATAAGATACCATATCTCGTTTCTGTATGCAAATCACGTGGTTAAGACACTAAAATTAGCTCGTTATTCTCCGATTTACATACCTAACAACATTGTTGAAATGAGGAAACATTATTCTAGTAACATAGACTAAGCTCTAACAAGGATATCCTGTTCATTAAACACGGAAGGTTTTCTCATAAAACTATTCACTGGCAAAATTTTTTATAACGGCCATTGAGCTAAATTGACCCTTTACTTTACGGCGCATAAAATGTTTATGCTATTAATTTGGAATGTGAGTTATCTTTTTAATTAGGTATGTATTTTATTTGTTTAGCATTCAGTTTTTTCTAGATGTGTCAATTTAATCAACTGTTTTTCTTCTTCTTCTATCTAGCTACCTTCTAGCCTGAAGCCTTTATTTTAGAACCCAATTCACCTCTAATACTTTGGTTTATTTGACACATCGACGAATTAGCTCGTATTAAGCAGAAATTAATGGTTCAAATACGGGTCGAAAGTGTCAACATTTTTACAGAATAAGGCCCGTCAAAATGTTTTTTTATTCTATCTCTAAATACAAAATTCAGAACTTTACCTAAGCCACAAAGATAACCAAATATAACCTTTTACCCTATTATTTTATTTCCTGGCTACTTTGTATAATGGCACCGTAAAAAGAAGAGGGCTTATAATATAATTTAAAGGCGCTTATGAAATAAGGTTCACGAAGTCGAGAAGGCTTAACTGTCATTAGCGAATGCTAATCCGGACATAAATATAAACCTGTTTTACCCACATTTTCTCCTATTTCGCATACTAAAGTAATTATAAAGAAAAATTGAGCTTCTCTTTCTAATCCTCGGAGAACCGTATTTATGATCGCGGAAGCGACAAATTCTTTTTAAGATTTCTTTGAACGTGAAATATTTTCGGGAATGTAAAAAACTGCATTGAGGGACCTATTTTACGTAGAAAGAAATTGTACTTATTTGTTATTGAAAAAAAAAAGTATTGTTTACATTGGGCATTTTTAGACAAGATAAACGACGGTTCGTCTTATTTCATCTTCTTTTAAAAAAGTATCAATGATGAACAAATAACTCTACCCGTATTTCTAAAAAAGTTTAGATGTCGCGGTTATTTTCACTAGTTTTAAACAATTTACAATTGGTCCTAAAACATAAAATATATGCTTATAAAGTATTTAATATTGTTTAAAACTAATTTACTGTTAACTTTTAGGGCCTTACCACAAAAAATAAGACTTGAACTAAGACAATGTCTAAAAATGACATAAACTGGTATTTTTTTGTTATTTTTGTATTAAAAAATTACATAAATAGTTTAAGTGGTATTTTAAATTTTTAGTGTAGCTGGAAATTTAGAGAAATAAAAATCTGATTATAATCTGAACACATCACTTGGCAAGTCTTTGAATTTTTTAGCAATTATAAGGAGCTTCGCGTGTAAAGTTAAGGGACGTCTTAAATATCTTTAGACGGCCGGCCAGTTTGATTGACTGGAAGAGACTCTGCCTTTCGATCGATAGGTCCTGAGTGTGATTCCCAGTGGCTGCAAATATTTAAGTATACAAAAAGCAAATGTTTTTTCTCGGGTCATGGGTGTTCGTGTCAGTCTTTGTGTATGTTATAAGGAACTCACGACACAAGTGAAAACCTTATTGTAGGCATATGAGAGTGCGTAGCTGGAAAAGAGAAATATTTCTCGAAATATATTCCCGAAATATTTCTCGTTCATTTTATTTTAGCGCTTATTTCTTAAAGAAAGAAAATTTGTCTTTTATTTCCTCTCCAAAGCAGTTAGAAGCATGAAAAATCTCCTAATATATTTGTATTTCCTCACAGACTACATAAAAATAATTAAGAAATTCTAGTATAGTAAACACCATTCAAGCTTGCCTTTGGCAAGGTATTCAGGATATCAATTTGTCATAAAATCACGTGAACCGACGAACAAACGAGCGTTGGAGTAGAGAGGTTCTCGAATGGATAACAAATCATCAAACGTAGTTTAGGATGCTCAGATGACCCAAAGAAGATAGCGGGTAGTGGCTGGATGAAAAAAGCGGAGGATCGTGCAAAGTGGCGCGCCTTGGGGGAGGCCTATGTTCAGCAGTGGACTGCAATAGGCTGATATGATTGATTGATGATGATTGAAAATCATGTGGTGATAAAGTAACAAGCAATTCTTAGAAGTAAGCAAAGAAAAATTTTCACAAAAATAGGTCTATAAATTTTATTAATTTTATTTTAAATTTTAGTTAAATACTATTAAATTTATCAGAAAAACTTATTTCTTCTATTCATTTTAACGGTTTTCTTATAAACAGCTGGCAGCTACGTCCACGCTAGACTGAAAAGGCATTTCAAAAGTTTACGTTTTTTTTTCTTTAGATTCACTTTCTTTTAGTTTGCTGTCTCGTGCTTTTCTCGTAAACAGTTGGTTCCAAAATTGCGCAGAAAATTCGTTTTTTGTCAGTCTTTACCTCTACTGTTCTAGAAATTGCAACCCTGAGTACCTTCCGTAATCGAGTTACCTCCGGTCCTTGGTTTAAGCTGGGGCGCCATTCTGGAATCTTATTTACTTTAAAATATATGAAACTATAACTTATTTCTCGGTTTGTTCCTGAATATCATAAAAAACCATAATTAAAATTATTTACTTAATTTAAAACTTCAAGTGAAATTAGCAAGTGATTCTTTGGTTTCATTTGTAATCGGCTGATAAAAAGTATTTTTTAAATAAGTCATGATATTTTAAATAAGTGGAACATGCTTCGTTCCTGATTATTTCCAGCCTTAGTCTTCGTTATATGATAACGGATGCATTTTTTAATTTATTTTTTTCTTAATAACAAATACAAGATTATTCAGTAAAGAAGGTTTCTATAATAAAGCTGCTGCGGTGCATTCACGTCAGAGTACCCTTGACCCCAAACATGCTTTGTCTTGCAACTTTGCACAGCCTACTTACACCAACCCAATGCTCTTCTGGACCTAAAGTTCCTTAAACTCTTTGTTGTAAATGGACCTATTTGAATAAATTGCATGTACTTCTTTTCACAAATTTAAGAACACGTAAAGATTGTGGGTTTACGTACATACACCTGTACATATTTAAGTGTAGGCAAAAATACTAACAAATCATCATTTCAGAATGACAATTTGAAGAGTGAAGTAGATAATAGTTGTGAAACCAGAGAAAGGAGTTTTTTTTTCGTAAAACTGTTATGATTCTCATATTACGCCTCTAAGTTTAAATGATCTAGACATAGCCAAATTTTTACCATAAGATAAATCATTACCATTACAAACAGACACTGCATCGCCTGGTACGCAATTAGAATATAGTAGAACAGTAAATTATTATTACTACGTCACACATTCAAAAAATAATAGCACCAAACAAATCATCCTGATCTTATACCTAATTAACAATTAATGGAAACATAATATGTTTAAAAATATTATTGAAAAACATACCTATTACATACGTGCAACCACATTTCTAAGTATCTGATGTTTGAAATTTAAGCATGTAATACTTAAAAGTGCGCTTAATTTAATAATTTTTATGATAAGAAGATAAAAAAGATTTGAAAACCAATAAAGACATAAGTATTAAAAGTACACACACCCAGGCCACATTTCCACGCAAACGAAATCACTGACTAAAAAGGAGTATGAAATATACGTATACTACTATTACTTTATACTAATTTCTTAGAGGCTTAAAGATTTTTAGCAGTTCTTCTTTCTAAATTCAATTTACGCTCTACTTAATACAAATGATGGACGATTCCAAATTTTTAATAGGTCATTAAAGTTGAATAATGGGACCTAGACTCTACAAAAAGGGAAAGTTTCAACCGATTTAAGTAGGATTACAATTAGTAGGTTGGAAATACGAAAACTTACCTTTTACTTTTTTAGTTAACATAAATTATGATTGAGAAAAGAAAGTTGGACAAGAACAAAACAAGAAGTTGAAAGGATGATACTGTTATGGGATAAAGAGATAAACGTATCCATATTTGTATATTAATATTTTTACGTAAGTTGTGGTAATTTAATATTCTTTTGATAAAATTAAATGTTGCTCAATCTGAAATACTCGTTTTATACCTGTACAACTGTTGGTCGTATTCCAATTTATGTGGCTAATAGAAAAATACATAAGGACTCCTACATTCAGAATGAAAGCACTTATTATTTCTGTAACCCACATATCAGAGGCTATTACATTAAGATATTTGAAAAGGAAGCAACCCCAATATGGCTGACAAATAATATAGCGGTACAAAAAGCCGTACTTAAATAGTAGCGAAAAGTACTTATCGGTCTGAAAGATACGTGATCAGCCAGCTAACTAAACATTTTGTCTCCTGCAGAAATAGAAGAAAAATTAGGCGGAGGAAAAGTTTGCTCAGCACAAATGTGCCGGCCAATTGGATTTTTCTACGGTAGATATGGATCTACTTCAGTTATATGACACTCACAACCATGTATCTCAAATCTGTTGATTTTGATCATGATTGACGACGATCAAAGACATCTTTGAAAGATTTAAGACTTTTATAAAACAGGATACGTTATCGCCTTTTTCTTGCATAAGTGTTAACGTCAATATTGGCATTCAGAAAAAAAACTTTTTTCTACAGGGGTGAATTTTATTTGCATTGCATTGTTTATTGATTGAATATTATTGTTTAAATATCTGAATATTGGGTATGTAAAAAATGCACTGTAATAACGGTATCTACTAAAATCTTAAATAGGCATAAAAGTTACATTAAACTTCATTTAAACGTAAAAGAATGAAGACAAAAACTTTTAATGGACATATCAGGTTTCATTCTAAAAATACAATTTATTATACCCAAGATATTATTTGTCAGAGTCAAAAGACTCCATGAATAATATTTTCGAAGATGTCATCGACAATTTATTGTACTCAGCCTTGGACAATATTGACAAAGACCATCAAAAAACAAAAGGGTTCTCCAGATCTATTGTTTCTTGGAAACGAGCCAGGTCTCTGAGTCAATATTTATTTTTCGCGTTAAGACTCAATTACGACTGGTGTCAAAAGAAGTAGCACGGAGGGGAATGAGCTGAATGAGCCTATCTGTAGTTTTGATTAGTTTCTTGGCTTCTATTTAGTTTCAGAAGTTGTCGGTATCTCTAAAAATAATATCCTAACCATCTATTTGTATTGCTATTTCCTTTTCGTTTATTATTAAATTATTGATCTTGTTTGTTGAATATTTATATTTAGAATAGTGTTGTGTTTTATGCTTCTGCCAACCGCATCTTACAAGTATATAAATTGCCCAAATTGAACAATATGCTACCAAAAAGCTATTGCTGACAATGTAGATAGGCGCTCTACATTTTAAATGATAATAATATGGATTAAAATAATATTTAAAACTTAACATTATGACAGAGGTTTAAAAACAAACATAAAAAACATGGTATAAAGCATGGTATTCGTTTTTAAATGTCCGTGTTTCAGAGAGCACGTTAAACTGGGTATTGACGATTAACTACAAGGTAACTAGGGTTAGTCAAGTTCACTACACAATTGACAAATAACACGATAATGCGGAAATAACTTGTAAAATGACCAAATATTAAGAATTGTACAACTACTACGCTTATTAGATTCAAAATCAAAGATAAAATAAAATGCACCCATTCAAAACTATTTCACGGTTCTCAACAAAATCCAGGAAATTTATAAAAAGAAAATTAGACCCGATACGGCTTTTGTACGAAAAAATTGGAATGAATGATGTATAAGTTTGTTCTCATGCTTAAAGAAAAATGGATCCAAGAGCACAAAGTACGGGTGACTGAACACCTCGCTGAATTGCTTGACTTCTTAAAACGCGGAGGTAGAAAGAATTTTCTTTAAGTGAAAGAGAAAAATTTAGTTGATATTTCTGCAGTTTACTTGAATGACGTGGTCCACATTTTACAACTTTTAAATTGAATTTAAAACTTTTAAAGCCTTAAACTCCACTCAACATTTTTAAGTACTTTTCCGCCCGGATCTTCACTTCATTACCTTGGGAATTCGGGAAAATTATGTAACCTAGTTTATGATAATAGAGGTTTTTATTTGTCAAAATAATTTTTAAATCTGTCGAGTATAGTTTTTGAGTCTACTTATTATAAAATTATTAAAATTATATATACTTATTATAGGGGCTAGCGCATCAGGTTACTCCATTTTCGTTGCAAAACCGCTCTTATCACAACAGCACAGAGTGCACGCGTGTGGTAACAGGATGTACGGTCCTCCGTACATTAGTGACACGAAGGAGAAGGACTCGCCTTATAGAACTTAAGATTGTGTCTAATGTGATTAAGAAAAACCTTTCGAAGGCATGTTTCTGGTTTAAATATCCTAAGCTAAGAGTTCCCACTTAAATTTTAATTTGATTCAAAAGATAACTCAGAATGAAACATCTTGGACTTCAATTACTTAGTAAGTACGTCTTTTAATGAATGAATCTTGAAATTATTAATGAGAACTTTGCGCTGAATTTCATTATATCTCTTGTTTTAGTTTTTACGAGAAGTAACAATAAGTGACTATATGTACTCTCATAACTTCTACCAATGAAAGTTTTCAGTCGATAACATTCAACAAATAGTAACAGATCCTATTACTCCACACCACGGTATGTAGATCCAACCCTTTTTTTAAAGCCCGCTATGTTTTATTTGTGATGATAGCTCCCCTAAGATTCCAATATTCTTTTTTCGCCTAAAAGGGATCAACCCGCATGCAACCGTAGGATTGATGATAACAGATTTTTCAGAACAACGACGCACTTTAAGATCGGCCTCTCTCGTTTATCTGCTTAAAGCTAAATTAATTTGTTTTTTATTTATAAGAATACAGATGTGTTACGAATAAGCGAGTTAGCTAAAGAATTTGTTCAAGAAAATGACAAATAAATCTACTGCTTTGAATTAAGTGTATATTTAGAATTGTCTCAGATTTCAAATATCTCCCTTAATTGAGAGAGACTCCTTTGCAAGACAGAAAACACAAGAGGTATTTGTGTAATGTTTTTCCTCGTGTTTTGCACAACGAAATTCTAAACGATCTAATCACGTGTATTCAAACTTCGTTCCGGTAGGAATTTCGTATCTATAATCCGTTCTTATTCTTCGCCTACGTTATAGAAGGAACTTTTGTGCCAAATTTTAACATTCTAGGTCCAAGGATTTGGGCTGGGCGTTGATGAGTCCGTGAGTCAAAACCTGCATTTTAAAATGTAATATAAAATAACTCTTAAATTAAAAACATTGTATAACCCTCGACATTTATTGCGTATAACTTTTAAATAACTGAACCAATTTTGATCAATAACAGCTTTCATACAAAAAAAAAACTACATTGAATCACAGCTGTAATCGCACAAACATCCACACATATACACAGACACACAGATACACTTATACCCACTTCAAACTAAAAACACCCCTCTTTTTTGTCATGGGTAAGATAGTGATAGATAAGACAGTGTTTTTATAATTTTTTCCCCTTTCTAGCAATGGTTTGACATTATTTGCATTCTAATTAAACTGTTTTTATGCAGCATTCATCAACTCAAAGGCTACATAAGAATACTGCATTTCAACTGCAAAGCCAGTCATATGCAACAAAAATTGCTGTAGCTAATTTGAAATCAGTTAACTTGACTACCACTCATCCTTGTCACGTCACAGTCACGTCATTTAAGTGATTACAGTCAGCGCACACCGTTCTGATTCATATGCATGAGCAAAGTTTAAATTAATGCCTGATAAGCCTTAACTCTGTGTAATATATGCATAATTGCCTCACATTTATTACGCGACCGCAGCCAAATTTTCATACAGGTTGTAATGAAGAATTTTGTCCTAATAAGTTTGCTATATATCTGCATTGCTTCTATTTTCTTAATGCCTCTCTGAAAACAGTGTCTGTCTCGTTTTTGTTTTTTGACAACTCTAAAATTTAAGAAAAATGTTACATCCAAAAATGTTATCAACCCCAACACTGTTTAAAAGTTGCTTACAACTTTTAAACAGCTAAAACAATTGTTATCAAATAATACAGCTAAGAACCATTTTGATTATGTCAGCTTTCAAAAAAAAATAGAAGCTTCGATACCATACAGATACGCACGTCAAACTAATAACACCCTTCTGTTTGAATCAACTTGTTTATTCAAAATACAAAATTTTTCAAACCACAATAAGAAAATAGAAGCACTGTTAAAACAGGTATACATGAATCTACTTAGCATTTTATAGCAGCTGTCATTGTCAGTGACAACTTAATCCCCGAGTGAACTAAACTTTTGCAAAGAAGAGACACTGAAATATAAAATGTTACATTTTTATAGCTTACGAGTACTTAAGTTTTCTGAACATTCATATGAATGCGTTGACATGAAAACTCATAATTACAATTTTATTTCGATTCTTACTTGTGAGCTTAGTTGAAACTATCCTCAACGTAAATAAAGTAAAATTCCCTGCAGCAAGTGCAAGCATTAATTCTCTTTAAAACGACTTCCATTGTTGCCTATCTAAAGCCAGACAGCATTCACCTAATCTACTTTCCCGGTTGTGTGCATCGACGATTGTAAATCCTTTAACTGTCATCCTCTACAAAAGTCCACTAGAAATCTCTCCACATTTTCTCATGACAAAGATTTTTTCGCGACAACTTCAGAAAACTCTGACAGAACCTTCAACGGAGATACGGACTTTAGAAGTTTTCGTATAATTTTGGTACCGTTTGAAATCATTATTCCCTGCTATCCGTTGTTGATTTACCGGAGTTGAAACATTGACATTATGTTTAGTTTTCATGTTTGCCTTTGATCGTGATGCACATTTTGAGTAGTTTTGTTTGGCGCAGGTGCTTTCAAAACACAAATTGAATCACAACCTAAAGTAGGCATAATTTTATCCAAGCTACAACTCGCAAAATATACGGGCAGTTTATCACCTTTATAATTCCTTGTGGAATGTCACCTCTTAACCCCGAAACGGAATGAGACAACAGAGAATAACCACCATCTATTACGTCTCCCCTTATTTATAACATTTAGGGTAAACTTTGCCTCTGTAAAATTAAAAGCAACAGTATGAAAAAGGCGAAACAAAATGAAGGCGACAGTGAACATAGATAATAACTCCCTTTTGGCCTTGAGTGCCTTAAAAAGACAAGCCACTTTCATAAATCTCCGAGGTGGTTAACGCCTCGTCCGCAATCGGAGAAACAAGGGGGAATGGCTTCAAGCGACAGAGGGAAGGCTCAGCAAAGTTTTAAGTACTCTTCAGTAAATGTTCTCGCCGAAGTGATCGTCTGAATTGTTACGAACCGTTTTATTTACTTAGTTAATTCCCTAAGAATATGGACGAGAAATGTTTTGAATGTTCCAAGTGCCATCTGAAACTTGGTAATAATTTGTGTCCTTTTATCTATATTATCATTTTGATACTTCATTTAATTTTCTGCTCTTACTTTTCTGATGCAGCAATATATATTAGAGAGTCCATTAATAACTGAAACTTTCTCAATCACCATAATTTAGACAAACTTTTCGTTTATGTTATGAGGGCCAAAACCATTTTCTTTTATAGAATGTAAGATTATTCTAATAAAATCTAGTTGAAAAGCATCTCATGAAGTATTAATAGTACATTGTTCAAAAAGGGTTGAAAGTGATTGATCACGACGAGAGTGCTTAGGTGCACCCGAGTCAGCAGTCGCACTTTCTCCCGAGTTATACATAATCCTTAATACTGCACCTTCAAGGTAATTATAAAAATTCAAAGTTTATATAATCGAAATCACATCCAAATAAAATCAAAGGATTATGAATACTCACGGAATGTTTAATTTTTAAATTTAAAATAGAAGCTATGCAAAAAAAAGTAGTGGCCAGTGTCATTTCTTTTAATTTCAAAATATGAGATTTTTAAATTTTATGCCTTGTCTAATGGTTTTCAAAATTCAATACAAAAAAACCTGCATGGTATGCAGTGAATTTAAATAGAACTTTCAATAGAATTTTCATGCAAATTTTCCTGGTTTGTAAATAAAATAAAGACGAAGTTTTTTTTCTTTTCCTTTTTTGCGTAATCAAAAAAATAAGTGTAGTAAAAAAGAGTTTAACATTACAGCATCTGTAACATTTAGGTTGAAATGGGCTTACATGATGTGTAGCTTTATTGATTTGCCGCTGTTCGTCACGACCGCGTAGGGAAGGCAATCCACAAATAAATAATTCATGAAGGTAAGCCGCTCGTCTTTTTCTAATAGTGGTTAGTGAGACAAGACGGCGATGGATTTGAAGACCTCATATGCTGGGATTAGGGGTTGATGTTAACGTGAAAGATTTAGAGCTTCATCTGAGTCAAATATATGAAATATAATTTCGATTCTGGTGTGAGGGGCCACAGAAAATACTGAAGACCGTCACATTGATCGATAAAAATTACAAGTCGACATGATAAGAATTATTTTTAGTATAACATACTCTAGAAGGATAATTGGATTCTAAAGCAAATAAAAAATAAAATGCCTGAACATTTCAATGGCATTGGCAATGTTGTGTCAAAGGCGGATTGCCGGCGCATGACTAGCCCTGCTCTCTGATGATGGCCAGGAGGGATAGAAAGATATCGGCCAGAAGCGGACTCTCAGTAGCATTTTTAACTCTCAGTTATAGTTTCATAACTTTAGATTTAAAATGCAACAAAAGACCTTCTCTGTAGCTAATATTAAAGTTCTCAAACATAGCTAGTTATGCAACAAGCGATCAACATCTAGATTGCACCACCACCTCGTTAAGTGTAACGCATAGCATAGATGTTGTGAGAACATTCAATTCAGTAGTATACCAGTACTAACATAGGAATATCCTTAAAGATTAAGTTCATAGATAAAGCGGATAGGGCATAAAATCTTAAATACCTATAAAGGTCGTATAATTTACATTTAGAGTGGCTATTGGGTACTGTTTTAAAAAGAACTCAGTTTGATGGACCCGTTAGAAAAATACATATTTGGAATCACATAAATTCTAGATAGAAATGCCTAAAAATACGTACTTCTGCATACATTTGATTACACATTTTTTTAATTTATTTATGAAATAATCGATTATTAAAATAATCGTATCATATACTTACCCACATAAATACTACTCGTATATTTGTAAACTCCTTAAAAATCAACTCTTTATTAATATGTACGCATCAAAATCGATAGGTAGCATAGAAAGAGTGAAAAATTCAAAACAGAAAACAACTTATCATCACTGTCCAAAGTAAGAATGGAAACACATTTTACGATTTGTTTGACACGTATGAATAGTGACATGAATTATTGCGGCTCATACATCCACGTCGAATAGATGGGCCGTTTTTATGACAGCTCCAATGCGATATTATGTGGAGAAGTGTGATCCCTTTCATAGAGGATTTATTGAATTACTCCCATATCTTAAGAAAACTGTAGATTGGGTTTGATACCACTCTCCCCTCTGTGGATAAGCTTTATTGGTTGGCTTTGTTGGTGTCTCATGAAACACGATACTCGTAATAGGTTACGCAATAAGTATGTTATAGGAAAATACATATTCACTGTAAGGAAAATACGTATGACTGTAATCCTTACTTCCTTCCTATTAATATAAATGCGAAAGTAACTCTGTCTGTCTGTCCGTCTTTCACACCTAAACTACTGAATCAATTTTGATGAAATTTGGTACAGAGATAGATTAGAGCCTGGGAAAGGACATAGGCTACATATTATTCCACAGTTGGGCACGATGTAACCTATAAGTCCACGCGGGCGGAGCCGCGGGCGGAAAGCTAGTTTGTCATAATCACGATATTAGATCACAACATAAGTGACTTTATAAAAACAGAAAAGATTTATGTGCAAAAATTTGATTTTTAGAAAAGCTCTATTGAATAGTACGAGTAATAACTTGAAGGTCTCCCTAATTTATTGAGACTGTTAGGAACTGATTGTTATAAACCGATCACTAGTAGCCATGGCTCACACAAAAATAATTTAAGGAAAAACAGAATTTACATATTTAATTACCACAAAGTTAGTGGATAAGCTTTATTCGTTACTTCGAAATGTAACAACACAAAATTAAACAGAATGTATTTTCAATAAAGGTATTGCAACAAATATATTTTCAGCTTGCGGAAAATATACATCATTAAATAACAAAAAACATATTTTGACAAAGCCTAATTGTAATTGACAACAAAAGCATGCCCTGTAATCTGATGATGGATATGAAATGAAAGCATTATTAGAATTTCAATGAAACTCGTCTTTGTTAATCGTGGCATATACCTATGTAATCTTATGTACTACATTTTCATGCTTACAATAGCTAATAAATTACGGAACGTTTATATATGAGGAAGTAACTTATTTTCAAATTAATATATTATTACATCACAGCAAAATGTGATAAATGAGAACAGAATAACAAAATTCTGTACTTTATTCAATATGTACTATTACATTAAGGATGCAATCTTGTTATTTGTTTTTTGTTATCTTATGTATATAACTGAATGTATTTCCAAATAAAATTGAAAAATATTAATTCTTCGTGCTTCAGAAAGTTCGTTTAATACAAATTGTTTGTTTTCTTAGTATTTATATGATTGCATTGAATAAACTTGCAAAAAAAATGTATAAGCTTGTAATAACTTTTTATACTAAAAATTCAATTTATCTATTTATTCTGCAGCAGCTGGTTCAATGTATTATATATTGTCATGTCTTATAATTTGCTATATAAGTTTGAGATATACATTGGGTTTACTTAATAACCTGACATTATTGCCTATCTCAAGTTTTGGGATCAAGAAACACCAGCTTAATCTTGAATACTAAACCAGTTATGTACTCGAGGTTATGTTAAATGTAATATTTCACCAGGTAATACTGTAATAAGAATCTACCTTCATTTTAAGTAGAAGAGGAAGACATACCTATATTTCACATGGTATCACCATTTAGGAAAAAGTAATTTTATTGATAACTATGAAAGAATCCATTAAATTTCATTAAGCGAGATATTATTTGTTCAACAAAATTAACGTCCAGCAGGCCGAGTACGATAGTGACAGTGCCGTGACAACACCGCGGTCTTATGTCAAAATGTCAACATTGACAACGCCATAGGGCGAGCAAACATTTGCGTGGGACCCTCGCGCAATCAAAGTGAAGTTTCAGCGTGAGCCGAGCGCGAGTTTCGTGCTAGAGCTGCTGTCGAGTGGTAGGAACGCTGCCTCTCGATCGACTGGTCCTGGGTTTAATTCCTGGTCGGGGCAAATATTTGTGTTAAAAGCAGATTTTTGTTCTCGGGTCATGGGTGTTCGTGTCAGTCTTTGCAAATGTTAAAAGGGACCCACCACATAAGGGAAATCCTTAGTGTGAGCCTTTAAGTGTGTAGCATTTTTATTATATTTTATCAGCCCATTTACGTCCCTTATTATTTATTTACGAAGCTAGCAAACTTCGTTCCCGTGGAAATTTTGGGAATGGTTTATACACATACACTTTTTTTTTATAAGATGGGTTAACTCTTGACCTCAATTTTGACCATAAGGTCAAAGATCAGGTCGACGATGGAGCGAGTTAACCCAGAAAAAGCCTATAAAGGCACTAGTACTCCCACGCACCGACGGAACACAGCAAGCTGTTTGGCGTCGGACTTCGGTAGGAGGGTGGTCGCGAACCAGACGGCCCTTTACAGAGCCTACCACACCGCATGAGACCTCTTTAATCGCTGCACTCATTGGAAAACCTGTTCAGTGGTTTTGAGTTTATCGCGTTCAAACAGACAGACAAAGGCAACGAAAGACTTTGTTTTAAAAAATAGTATGATATTTTTTTTTTTTTTTTTTATTAAAAATGGGTTCGCTCTTGACCACAATCTAGCTTAGGGCAAAGATGTGGTCGAGGATGTAGCGAGCTCACCCAGAAGAAGCCTATTCACTCGCACTTTAAAGATATTTGGGTTTAAAACGATTTAAAACGAGCATAGTCACTGTGCAAAACAGGCATTTTGGGAAAAAAGTTTTTTTAATATATATGTGTGTAGTGGTGAAGGCCACCTCGTCACTGATAAACCTCAAAAGGTTGATTGAAAATAAATAAAGCGACAAAATACACTTATGGTAAAAGAGTGAATACAGCTTTTTATTTGAATTGGAAGCCTTTGTTCAAAATACAATAGTTTAACCCGTACCCACAAAAAAGGGGAAATCTCTTTGCATCCTTTATGCTCGAAGCCGTAGATAACGTATTTCTCAGTCCCTTTCAACTTTATCCATTATGTTAATCTAAGGTCAACGCTTTATCATGTTTAAATGGATTAGAGGAAATGTTGCTTTGTCTTCTTGTGTTTTAGAAACACGGAGATTTCAATTGACATTTATTTGAGCCCCTTTGGCGAATAAACATGATTGTACTGCATAAGAATATATATTTTTTTACAGTTTCTAATACAGTTTATTTCAAACTATGATTCAATCTGGTCAGGTTCCTCTATTTAACAAACCACGAAGATCAGATAGCAGTGGCTTCTGTCACCTGTCAAACTTGGATAATAGTATTCATAGCTCATGTCAATTGAGAAACTGGTCAAATCATGCTGTTTTTTTATAGTTTACGATATTATAGGGGGTGATTCTCCCCATAAAAATTAACAATTTTGCCCAAGTAACCTGTATAAAATAAAAACACATTTGGACCAATGTTCTTTGATGAAAGTTGTTCATTTTTTTTTGGGATGATTAATATCCTTTATTTTTGATAGCTAATTTACAGTCACCTAATATTCAGTATATCTTCAAAAAATAAATTTAAACATATAGTTCACAGATTTTGCGCCTCACACAACTATCGAGCTCATTGGAAATAAATCTACGGAATTCTAAAAAATGTCGTTCTGACTTTTTGACTTTTTTTAAAAGGTTAGGCTACAGGGCAAACCTTTAACCCGATCTTCTTTGTTTTAGGCTCAAATTGTAGCTGACTAAATTGTCCAGAGGAATTTTTGATATCATGAAATTGAAATTTAATATCATTCTTCGTTTGCAAAATATCGAGCGCTAAAATCTAAAATTCGGAAAAAAAAACGATTTTTTTCACTATTTCGGCCATAACTTCTTTCGTTTTTGACTTTCTCGAATAATTATTTTTAAAGCTTTTGTCAATACGCGTCTTTTGAACTTTTTTAAATATCATATCTTCACAACTCTACGAGATATAAGGGGATCGTACTTTTTCGTGAAATCGGGGCCTACACGAGAGCGAACAAAAAGACATTTCCAATGTCAAAAGATTTTTTGACTGCAGCACTTATCACTCTTAGATAAAGTTTTTCATATTTGCTAGAAAATCATGAATCTGCAGTTTAAACTATAAAATATTTACTCTATTTAATTTCCGTTTTGTCACGTTTCCATTTGAATTTTCGTAGTAAATATAAAAACCAATATAATGGATGATATAAAAGGATAAAAGCATTTTGATGGAAGAAACGAAGTAAAACTGGTTAGTGAGTGGAACTTATTGCATTCTGAGCTCGCTGAAACACGTTTTAGCGAAACTCGCATAAGGAAAATCGATTGGAAAATAATTTCAATAAACAAATGTCGCGTGTATTTTCAGTAACAAAGTTTTCCACTGCCAGTAAGTATGCATCTAAAAGTCAAGTTTCCGTTACACGGTCAGTTTGATTGACAGTAAGCGTTAGGTAATGGAGGCAAGCATGTATACATAAATAAATAAATTAACGCTACACACTCAGAAGTCAACACTAAGGTTTTCCCTTGTGTCATGAGACCCTCGGAACACACATAAAAACAGACACGAACACCCATGACCCGAGAACAAACATCTGCTTTCTACACAAATATTTGCCCCGATTGAGAATCGAACCCAAGACCCACAGATCCAGAGGCAGCATCACTACCATTCGACCAAACATGCATGCATACACTCACGCCCATAATCCCTGACAGGGTAGGCAGAGCATCATGTGGTACACACGACGCCACGTTCACATACTTACGGAGGCAAGCAGTCGGGCAGTTAAGGGAAATATATGAGTTAAGTGTAATTAGCGTATCTAATTAGCCATGTCATTTCTATTGAAAGGTCAAGCAGGGATTTCCCTAAATTCCTCTGGGTAAATCGATGAAAAAGGAACACGTTCTGATATGACACGACCACTTTAATAAAAAACACAATTCAAGGAAAATTGAGGGAAGGAGGGGAAGGGGTAGACCTATGCGGAGCTATTTTGACCAAATTAAAGATAAGGTTGAGGTCGTGTCGTGTCGATAAGTCAAATCACTAGCGGAGGACAGTGTGAGTGCCATTTACTCCACTGATAAGAGCGCGGCTCTGTAATAAAAAAGAAGTAAAATGTCAAAAAAAAGTAGCACTCCTTGCTTCTAAAATAACACGGTTTCATCCTAATCGGGAGTGAGGAGTGAGAGTTTTTGGTGCTTTATATTTCTATTCCACGAGAAATAAGGCGCAGGCGTTAAGCTAGTGTACTTACAGAGTTTGAGTGACTTGCTCAAAAAAATTGGTCAAAATAAAAAAAATATAAATAAAATTGCCTCTCTATAAAACTCGTACGTACAATGATTGTCTGCGTATTAAAAGTCGATTTAAAAAATCAAAATTACTCATGGTTTCCTTGCAAAAAGTTTTTCCGTTTTAAAAGGAGAATCTCCGCCTTACTCATATAAAGTCACTCCATAAACTGTAAAGTCTATGACTGACATACCACCGATACATGTCATGTCATTTGCAAAGCACAAGACAGAGATGTACCCACATCCGATGCTCTGAAATATCGGTACTTAGATTAGATGCCTACACTAACATTTATTTTCTGTATTTTCGAGAAAGTTTAAATGGCAAAAAAAAGAGAAATGTATACAGGCTTGCGCCACACTATTAAAGTATTTTGTCATCAACCCCGTCAGTCCGCTTTACTCAATATACTTGACTTACACTTGAACGTCTCCGGTCTTTTGCCAATGAATCACCAATTTTCCCCATAACAAAGTCGTGACTTTCTCATTTTAGCCCTTTCAGTGGCTCAAGTTCGTTCATTACATAGCGTAAAGGAACTTTGGCAACTGCCGAATGTAGCAGAGAGCGAAAATTCACTGTTTATTTTGACGCTTTCCTTTGAGTATGCCGCTTTTGGATGTGGCTTTTTTTTAAATAACAAAATTAATAATTAAGTATTCAGTGCAACTAAATTATCAACCAGAATAAGTATAAATTACTGCTCTTCTTTCACAAGCAGACAAAAATAATAAAACACGACTTTGTAGCAATTAACAAGAAAGTTAAGATTTGTATGCTACTTACCGCATTGCAGTCTCCTTAATTAGATGTCACTACGAAACTTTTGCTTTAAAAATTTTTACTTTTAAGAGAAAAATAACTTTCACGCCTTCCTTTTATTGTAAAAATGTCTCTCACGTTTTTACAATAAAAGGTTGATACATTTTGCTGAAGTCAAAGAAACTAAAAAAAAATAAAGTTTAACTTTCTAAAGATCACATTTTCAAAATTGTCAAAAAATATCTCTATATCAATTTCCACTTGTAAATTATTATTATTTTTTTAAATTTGATAACACCTTTCTTTAAAATATAGCGCCGATCACTCATATAATAGTCTCTCTTTCTTATTGCTTCATGTGTTTGATGTATGACTTTTCACTCCCTCTCGCCAGTTTTCCGAGAACTTAGTAACGAAACTCAATTCATTTTAATTATTTTCATACCTTTTCTTCTCATATACTTTCTGGAGCAGTAAACACAATGTAGAAATTGTATACCTATCATTGATACGTTCCATTTTATTTTTTGTATGTCTAATGTCGAAAAGGAGACCTTTGCCCAACAGTGCGGTTAAAAGCGCTACTTAACTTATTGTGTCGATATTCTATACACTAGGGTTGGTTAAGTTAGCCATATACAAGTGGCATTACTCTCAGACCCAGAGCCCAGAGTATTAGAGCTTTTGTTGCATAATAATAATAGAAGCTGTTTGTTTTAGCATAACTATCCATCCAAATCAGTCAAAGTTAGATACATATTATGATATTACTTGATGCAAACCTTTTGCTAGGGTATAATTATCATTTCCACGATAAATAGTAATAAGTGACAGAAAAATTTCAAAAAGGTAGCCAGAGTACAATGGATACAATAGCTGAGTGCTGTCTGTCTCGTGCGAGATATGCGGTAGCTGACTTGGAAATCGATACAGAAATGCGTACAACTCCTTTAACAGTCATTTCCCTCAGTAAAAGGGCTAAGCTCATTCTAATTTGAACCTTATTACCAGCAGACAAGAAACTTGTGTGGATAATTAATTGAAGGAAGTGACTGTACAACACTGCAACCTTGAAAACAGTTATTTTTTTATGGACTAATGACGATTTCTATTGTTATGTGATTTGCTAAAATACTTTTTAATATAAGTTTTATCATAAAAGTTAATATTACAATAATTATGTATTCAGCCTTAGGAAACAAGTGAACATATTGAGAAATAGACCATTTCAAACAGCCTTAGGAAATATTTTTTTCCCGTCATTCAGTTTATTTAAATTATTTTTTATAATTCCCTAACTGAAAAAATCGAATTTTAATTCAAACTTTTCCGCTAGTACAGCTCAGCAACGAATTAGTATTCGTTGTCTACTTAGAATAATTATATGTCTAAAAGGACAGTCGATGTCAAGATGGTGTCCAAAAAAATGGGTAGTTAGACGCCGTCATTGTCTATGGTGCCGTCATAGGGTGTGAACGTAAACGTCAATTTTCAAAATGGGTTTTTGTGCAATTAAAGTGTGCAGAAATTACAATAATCGAAAAAAAAACAACACGGAATGTCACTTATCATCGGTTAGTAACATAATTTTGCATCATTTTTAAAGAATAGCATGTGAATTAAGTCATCAAAACAAATGAAAAACAATTAATAAATGACGCCATTTTTCAAGTTCTGCTTTTGTGTTTCCATTTTGCGTAAAATCAATTTCCCTTAAGAATATTATATTATTGTATTTCTTGGATGAATTAATGAGCTAAAGTCAATGTTCAAAGAAATCAATAGAACTGAACAACTTCTAATAAGGAATAAAAGTTATTAATTAGTTAAAATAAAGGTAATTTATACAAAACAAATGTTTTTGTTTCTAATAAACTTCGTGTACAGAGAGCCGCACATTAGGTTACCACAATCGTGCACTCTGTGCCATTGCGATAAGAGCAGTTTTACAATGAAAATGGGGTAACCTGATGCGCTGGCCTCTGTACATTAATTATGAAATTGCTGACAGATTCTTAAGTCGTTCAGTTTCAATCGTTCAAATTTTTGAAGCAAGAATTTTCCACGTTTAAATACTTATTTTTTTAATCAGAATATAAATGGGACTTTAAACCTCCCCACTTTGATGTACATAGTTCAAAAACTGGCAACATAAGTTACGCACACAGTGACAGAAATTATGACAGATGGACTGTGTATAACGTATCTGTCACGCACACATTCCTAAGAATCTGGGCCTGTTTTACATTGGCAGCTTGTGCTGATGCTCATTCTAGACATATAATTATTCTAAGGTTGTCTATTATGACAAACATTTCAAATAAATCATAATTTTCTATTCCATGAATAACTTCCTACTTTATTACCGTAAAAGTAGCCTATGTCACGTTCTTCTGACGTGAAAAAAAATAATTTTTGGCCGTAAACAATGAAATAGGACAAATATACTCGTAAACCAGCCCAGTTTATCTGTCAGACAACAAATTGCATTTTCGTACCTGAAAATAATACCTAAAAATAACTCAAAAGAAAAGTGTATATTCGTTCATTTGACTATATTTTTAGACCGTATACTATACATGCGTAATATGGAAAACTTCATCATTTTTATCAACACTAGAAAATCACAAACCTTTGTTTGCATAAAGGAGCTTTTGTTGAAATGACAAAGTAATGAATTTTTTATCGTTCCGACCTCTGACAAAAACTGTTATTGTTTGCCCGACGAAAAGCGAATGCGGGCCATTTCCACAAGCGTTTTTATTTATACCTATATTTTACATCGTTACTGTGAGCATGAAAAATATTGATAGTGAACAGTTTGTCAAATCCGAGATTTATATGGGGGCTCAAGCTTTATTGGATCTGGTGGCAACACATGTGTACTAACGTATTGGACTTTTGGACTTATTTTAACCGAATCGACAGGAATTTTTACGCTAATTTTAATAACGAATCGAAATTAGTTTTAATTTTTTAAACGAGAACGAGAAGACCCCCGCGCTGGATCGTTTTTGGTGCAGAGGCTGTCTATAGCCATACAGCGCGGAAACGCGGCAGCCGTAATGGGCACCTTTGCACCAGGAACGATTAGGGGCGGGCTATTTGACTGTTAGATTTAATCTAATTTTGTTAAGTTTTAAGTGTAAGTTGACTTTTTTGATTTTATGATAATATTAATTTTATTTTTTTAAGGATTTTTACCACAATTTTATCCTTAAATTTGTAAAATCTGTAGGTGAATTTGTCAAACAGATTTACACACTAATATCAAGATTATGGCAAGATGGATTTATGGGATTGAGCTTCAATAACTTTGATGTATTTAGAGTTGTTATTTATTATGATGGAGCCTTAGTTTACTCATCAATCAGGCTGCACAAAACCGTTAATCCAACATAGCTACTGCGGTTGTTTGAGGATTTACAAGTTGAATTTGTAAAACATTACGACTTTAACTTCTATCTATAGTAACAAATTGGTTTTTAATATAGTTGCTCGAAAAGTAATATTTTCAGAGATTGTACCTACGTACATGGCTTGAAAATAAAATTTCCACCAGCACAAGTTCTTTTATTGTACCTTTATGTTAGCAAAGAATCCCCAAAATACCTGAATTAACAGCTTCTAATTTTATTTTAACGTATTTGTAAATGTTATTTAATTGGCTTTGAATTTCAATCGTTTAATTTTGAAAGTAGACTTTGTTTATATTAAAACACCTAAGCGCCGGAAATCGCTTAAAAGTTTAATCTGCTCTTTATATCGAATGACTTCCTGCAAAGTCACACCTAATTTAATAAAGTACTTGAAAAGTTTTAAAGGGGATATGAAAATTTAACCTTTAATTAGAGCATTTTGTGTCGAAATCTCGTGGAATTTCGTTGTTGACTAAATAAGTAATCTGGGCGAATGAGAGCTTATGCCTGTCTTTGTGAGGTCGAATTAAATTTAACATCGTGAAGGAGGCTGTGTAATCTTTAATCAGAGAAGACGCTTAAAGCGCGACGCACCTCGACATTCATCGCTTATTCAGGGAGCTATTCTTATAATGAAATTTCCCCTTTAATAGTCCACGGAATTGAGACAGGGTGAAACTGCGAAATCTTAGCTAATGGTGCGTAACCACGTAACCTAATGTCGGGTAAGGTAACCAGAGCAAACGCGTGCCGCACACCTATACGGTGTAATTTCGCGTGAGGGCCGCGAGTTACATGTGCGACTCTAGGTACTATCGACATACCAAGAGAATAGATTGAGGAAAAATGTTCAGCTAACACACTCATACATATTTTCACACTTATATCAAAAGATGTTTTCCTTTTTTTACAATGTTTTTTTTTATAACATTTTGTTGTCTTTCTTTTTAAGAAAGAGAAACAATGTTAAGTTTTTTTTAAACAGATACTAATTTCCTAATATAATTTTATAAACCACTGCACATTTCTGTGATCATATAATAATCATTGTAATAAAAAATGGAGCCTATAGTTTAAGAGCATTGGGGTAAAGTGTCTAGGCATTAAAATAACCCTATATGGCCCGTTATTATGAAGGTATTTTATTCTAAACAACTCACTAATTTTATTAAAAATCGTATTTATTTCCATTTCTTCCGTTAATATACACATATTGGTCTCTAGTTTTATTATGCATGAAAGAACACACAAAAACATTCTAGATAAATAATGAGTGCAATAATTAAATTCTAAAACGGGTCTAAATTCGCGTATCCATATTTATTTACCTAACCGCATCCAAAGTCGGGAATAGGTAAATAAATATGTATACACGAATTTAAACCCGATTTAGAATTTAATTACGTGTTCAAATCGCGAAAGTTTATAGTGTTATAATGAGTGCAATACTTTTTTAAACAATATATTGACGGTAAGCATAAAGTAATAGAACGTTTACAATGACGGTAATGACGGCCGGTTTGGTCGAGTGTTAGTGACGCTGCCTCTTGATCGGCGGGTCCTGGGTTCGATCCCCAGTCGGGG
Source organism: Aproaerema taeniolella (assembly GCA_949987775.1). Taxonomy (NCBI): domain Eukaryota; kingdom Metazoa; phylum Arthropoda; class Insecta; order Lepidoptera; family Gelechiidae; genus Aproaerema; species Aproaerema taeniolella. The sequence continues at coordinate 11,921,975 of OX465260.1, forward strand.
CAAACATTTGTGTAAAAAGCAGATGTTTGTTCTCGGGTCATGGGTGTTTGTGTTTGTCTTTATGTGTATTCCAAGGGACCCACGACACAAGGGAAAACCTGAGTATAGGCCTTTGAGTGTGTAGCGTTTATTTAAAAAAAATGTTGAATAAAATGTATAACAAACATCAGTCTCACTCGAAATCTTCTGCGTCGAATGAATTTTTCTTAACAGCGACAAAAGCCGCTCAGAGGCAGAAAAGAAATAAAAGTGAACAGGAATTACAATCACGACAAAAAATTAGCAAGCCGGTCGTTGTGTGGCACAAATTGGATGTGTCAGAGATTTTGTGCTTGTTCATTGATACATTTTATTGTGTTCGCATTTTATTTACACTTTTTGTATTGTAATTTTCGTGAACTCTTGATAAATTATACATTTTATATAAAAAAATTCACGAGCTTTAGAACGACTTTTAATATGAGATTGTTTTCTAGAACGTCACTTTCGTTGATCAAAGTTCCACTGAACATCTGAACATCTGACATCTGCTAAACATCTGCTGAGTGACATTCAGGTGACATTTGTAATGTCACTCAGCAGATGTCAGGTCTTCTTACCAGCCCATATACGTCCCCACCGAGGGGCACAGGCCTTCCTTCGAAACACGAAGGAGATTTAGGTCATAGTCTACGCACGCTGGCCCAATGCGGATTGGTAGACCGCTCGTCTTTTGAAAATGAATTTTCTTTCAAAAAATTTAGATGAGATCAAATCGGGCTTTAAAACTAGTTTCAGCTGACAGCTGACGTAATTCAACTTAAAATGCTTTCTTAAATAAGATCAATGCGTAACATTTGATTTGAACTCAAATCTAGCCTTGAATGTTGAGAGTTCAAAATGACACTTGAGACGCCATTAAGAATACGTAGTTAAAGAAAATGTATGACAATAAAAATACCAATAAATAAAAACGCCATACACTCAAAGGCTCACACTAGGTTTTCCCTTATGTCGTGGGTCCCTCGGAACACACATAAAGACGGACACAAATACCCATAACCAGAGAACAAACCTTTTCACATTTACACAAATATTTACCACAACTGGGATTCGAACCCAGCACCTGTCGATAAAAAGTCAGCGCCACTACTACTCGACCAAACCGGCCTGCGTTTTTTTTAAGGGTAAACTCATTATGACAATGATCATTCTCAAATCGCGGGTTAGCTATATTACCTCATATCCTAAACCACTTTCCAAAACAATTAAGCCAAACACTTGCTAGCATGAAACCAAACCAATTAAAAAGTACATTTAAAAAATATTTTATTGAGAGGCCTTTGCCCAGTAGTGGGACACATAACGGCTACATAAGATAAGATAAGATTGAGGGCAAGTATGTTACTGACACCCGCAAACTTAAATAATTGTTATTTTTTCTTCTTCTTCTTTTTACCAGTCCATATACGTCCCCACCAAGGGGCACGGGCCTCCCTTCGAAACACGAAGGGGATTTAGGCCATAGTCCACCACGCTGGCCTAATGTGGGTTGGTGGACCTACCTACATGTCATTTCATAAAAAAATAATTGTACATACTTATTTTTCTATACCAAAAAATTTTTACTAATAGACTCCCTAGGGGGCCATAATCTAGCTTTAAGTAGATTCTCCTCCCTTTGTAATTAATATAAGATGTAGTTTTTTTGGAAATAAATAGTTTTAAATTTAAAATTTAATTTAAATTTATTTAACTGTTAGTCATTACTTGATTTTTTGGTGAAGATCGCCCTTATTTCGTTTTTAGAAACCAAAAGAGTCTTTGCATATAAGATGCAGTATAAGACTTGGAGTACAAATTGTATAATTAACGGCTTAACTCTACTAGTAACACCTGCAACCTGCAACTAAATTGGAGCTACTATGTACACTGCAAAACGGTATTGCAGTAGATCTGTCAAGTTGTGTTAATTAGCATGATTGTTGATTTATGATACCAGTAAACAGTACAAATTATGCATAATTTGATGCCTGTTAAATATGATCATGGATCATCAATTGAGTAAACATTTTAGACAAATCGGATTGAAGTTTATGTAAGTATAGTATATTGGGTGACTTTAAATAAGTTACAGAAAAAAAAGTGAAATAGCATATGAAACTGAACAACTTTCCCCAAGAAACATAGGTCTGATAATGAAAAAAAAAATTCGCCTCTCCGTAAAACTTTTGCGATCAGCTGATTTGCGTTTGTATGGGAAGTCAAAAATTTGTTTGAGGAAATCCTAACAGGGTCCTAAAGGTTTCGCTAACTAATTTAAACTCAGTCTATTTATGTATATGCCTATGTATTACGCTGCCGTGTATTTTTCACATATAACTCATAAACTAATGATTTTATCAAAAAACTATGTTCATAAAAATTGTAGATTATCAAACACCGAAGAATTCAGTTTTTTATTTTTTAATGTAGACCCAATACAAACAAAGTTATAACTCATTGAAGGTAGGCCACATTTTTTCAACGAAAAATTTACAGATTCCGACATAGAATTACAAAAAAACAGTACGTTTTACGATGATAGTACTCATAATTATAGAGTTACACCCTAAAGGTTTCGCTAATTTAAAGTCTATTAATAGACAGAGATATAGGATATAGAGATATAGGTTTATTTATGTATATGCCTATGTATTACGCTGCCGTGTATGTAAATGGTTAATGAATTACATTTTATTTAGAAAGTTTACGTACTTCTCACATTATGATGTGTCAAACGAAATCTTTACAACAATAAACGAAACGTTTTTTTTGATAAAGAGTAGCAACCCATCTGGATCACGTACCACGGCTTAGGTATATTAAAATTGCTAAGCAATAAAAACAGTAACATATGAGGGACCAACGTAAATCAAAAGAAAATGTCGTCGTGGGTAAAAGCATACGGAAGCCAATTTCCTTGGAGAGAGGAAACGACCTGCCTTGGCCCGTCGCGACGAATCAGTATATTCTAGGATTCTACTAAGAAATATTTTGAACCTACCGACACACCCCCGTTTTGGTCAGGTATGAGCTGGCAACTGATTTCTATAGTTTTGCTTTTTAATAAACTTACCTGGACAGAAAAGTACAGTAATAAAAAATCAGTAGAGTTCTCTAGTATTCCTTATATCTATACTAATATTATAAAGAGAAAAAAATTGATTGTTTGTTTGTTTGCATTGAATAGGCTCCGAAACTACTAGACAGATTTAAAAAATATTTCACTATTAGAAAGCTACATTATCCCTGATGGACATAGGCTACATAATTTTCCCGAATTCTTACGGGAACGAAGCCCCGGGCGGAATGCTAGTATTTTATACAGTCAATTTTGCTCATATTTTGTAACTACTGCCCTTTAATAAATCAAGCCATAGAAATCAATTATTTTAATATTTCATACGTTTATTCAAATTCAACAAAGTCACGAAGCGCGAGATATCCTTCGTTTCTTGAAAAGTTAATTTTGGTTACATAGAATTCATATTTTCTGCCGAGCAATGAAGTAGATAGTAAAATTATTTGCATTAAAACTTTGTTACCTAAAAAGAACAAACCAAAATTATAGATGTTACAATAATAATTGAAAATACATACATACATAAGCTCATGCCTGCAATCCCTAACGAGGTAGGAAGAGCATCAGTGGTTCCATAAAACCACCCAATGCCACCCCTGATACAAATTGTGAGGATTATTAGATGGATAATTACAAATGGTGCAATAATAATTAAATACAAGGGAATTTCTTCCAGTCAACTATAAGTTAGCACTCAATATAAGAGTGTAAGGAATCCCCCTATGGCATAAGTCCTCCTTTATACTTTTTTTCTTAAACTGTGTCTTGTGCAACATATGCTCAAGCACAATAAAAAATAAATACATTCATACATACGATAATGCGACTGATAAAATCAAATGTAAACTCTAGTAGAATAGGTTCAAGGTTGATATCAAACTATGCAGCGCAGAATACCAATAGGTGATTTGGTTACTGGTTAGACTGCTCGCACTGAAATTACATGGCAGAGTAGTTTGCCTGCTTGTCGTTGTAATATGTAACCAACTATACTGTATGTGTTATCGAATAAATCAAAATGAAGTTTACAATTTATCCAAATCTTTGAAGATTATTAATTACTATTTCAATAATAAGGTGAGGCTATAAGTTATCGCAGTTATATATATATATATATTGTATTCATATTGATTTTAAAGGTAAAAAGAAACATGAAACTTAAAAAAAGAATTTGAACACCTATTGGTCAGTTTAAGGCATTTTAAGTGATTGAATTTTGAACGTCACACTTAAGTCTACATTTATTTGGATATGTATAGAAATATAACTAAAAATATTATAAAGACAGGAAAACAAGACAAAAGGTAGAAACGAAAACACAAAAAACCTTAATCTTATACTATATAGAGCAAATAAATAAGTAGAATAAAATGAAAAGGTTCATGTGGTTTCCTAAAAGCACTAGATAAGACTATAAAATGAACCTAACAGAGTGAGCTCCTCTACCAAACTATAAATTATCCACAAGAGGCTTCATTTCATGTAAACTAGCCAGGAATTCAGTCCTTTCAGCCTTTCATACTCGTACTCGGGCGTATGTAGACTCATACAGCGGAGCTTAAAGTAGCTAAAAAGGTGTTGCTAAAAGTTTAGCTGGAGAAATAAGTCTGCTCCTTATAAAGTACGTGTTGAAAATGAAATATAAGTATTTAGGTCAGTTTTTGTAAATGCTGGCTTTAGTTTCGTAAAGTTATGGCTTTATACATTTAAATATTGCAGCTTTAAAGAAGGAGCTAAGTTTTCTAGGTAAAATAATATCGACATGGTTTGCGTAGTAAAATCTTTTGATTATTCTAAGATAAACTTTATTTGCCAAAAAAAAAATGTTTGACAAGATCTTAAAACTTATTCTACTAGCATTGTATTCTACCTTTTACAATTAGGTGCGCAAATCTTTGGTTATTTCAATTAAATTTATTTGCATTTTATTCTGGTTAACGATGTCATTTTCAACTTTTTTAAATTCGAAAGATGAAAATTGTTCAACGTGGTTCAACATGGGGGTTATGCTATCGTTATTATCTCACTATGGAAAGTAGGACATAAACTTGAAAACTCATCTTCTTGGGTTTGGTTTATTGCGCAGTTTCAGCTCTTTAAGTTTTGATAACTTAAAAACAGTGTGACATGAGTCTCCTAACAAGACTGACATAGTCACCTCAATATATTTTAATTAGATATAATTTTATTTAAAAAATAAAAATAAAAACTTACTCAAAAACCAAAAAACGACACAAGTTATCTCTTGCACAATTATAAATGTTTATTAGATAACGTTGCCAAAATACAGTAGTTTATCCCTACATCCCAACCCACAAATTAGATTTCAGTTAATGCAACCAACATTGTTGCACTTTTTCTCTTCTCTTAATTGTTGTTTGTGCATTGTACAGACAGAGTGAAAAAGTAGTCGAAATCAAAATATGTATCTATGGAGATCTGAGATCTCTGTGGATAATTATGGAAACCTTAATAGAAGGCAAAAAAAATAGGAGACATGAACAGAAATTAAAACTACAGAGTTCAAATAAATTCTTTGAAAATGGATTCCACAATTAAAATATCTAAATTAAAACACAGAATGGTGAAGTCTCCAACATCAAATAGAGAAACCATTTACTGGTTGTAGTATGTACTCGTAATTGCCTCATCCGTTGATCAACAGTATGCAGGACTAGTAGGATGACGATTTTGAAGCACTAAGATGTTATGGCTCTAGACACCCCAAACACAGAGTGCTTATGGTACAAAAATCACTAACGACCAATAAGTCTGTCATAGAAAAACTTTTTGCTGGGACACATTCTAAACTTTTTTTGGAAAAATAAATTTTCGTTGTTACTGTTGCTAACCAAAAGGATAAAAATAAAAAAGGATTACAAAGGATTTTAGAGTCTTGATTGTTTAAAGATGTTTCCAATTTCTTGTGGTGTCTTTATATTCTATTTGAAATGTCTATGAACAATTAGAAATGTCTATATTTAGATTTATCACCTAAAATAATGTGACATTAGAACTACGTGCATTCTTGTTTTGTTTTAATTTTCGTGTCGATCTACACTAAAATTATAAAAAAGAAAAGATTATTTTTTATTTTTGTAACGAATAAACTCAAAAACGACTAGACACATAATAATAATTATTTCACCGTTAGAATGCTACATTATTATCACTGAATAACATAATTTTCGCGAATTCTCCCGGGAACAAAGTCAAAGTTAAATCTAAAATAATTTAAATGTATAATTACATGTTTTACTGTTGTTTTGACATAATTTCGGAAACACGAAGTTTGTCAAAAGACAGTAAGAAAATTGGAACCCTGCTTAATGATTTTACGTAATGACAACACAACAAAACAAAGCTCTCTTATGCCCAACAAAATAAAGTCTAAAGTTTAGCTAACAAAAGTGCTAAAAAAACTGAATTCTGCAACTTCTTTTGCCAACTGTCCTTGTAGGGAATAATTATATTCTGAGTAATATGTACAGTTTTAATTACGTTTGTTGGAAGCTCTTGCTCGCTTTATTTTGAAAGGAAAAAACGTACGAGTGGTAGTTGGGCGCCAAAAAACTTAACATGTCTTTGTTTCTTGTAAAATGTTCAAGTTGTGATGGAAAATTCAAAATAAATTAAAGTTTACGAAAATTCTCACATTTCTTGCTCGTTTCGATCTGGAAACAAAACAACAATAAGGTTTTTTTACAGGAAAATTAAATATGAATACCTAGGTATAATCAAGTATGTGGAGAACTTGACTTTGGTGCCATAGTTTTCAAACCATCAAATGGCCTTTGACTTGTTTTAATAATCAATCGACAACAGCCGGGACCGATAAGTTAAGGTGCCCTCCGAAGTACGGAAATACTCGTGATAAATTTCACTTTGGTCACCCATTAGGTTCCTTGCGCCTGTGTACGTTGCTTGACCTCACTGATCGGTTCAGACCAGCAAACGCCACCGCTTCTGGGCTACAAACGCTTCTGGGCTATAATAAAAATTAGGCATGTCTATTATTTATGATGTTATGATTTTCTTCTCCATTTTTTTTCAAAAATTGGAAAATGTTGAATTTTTAAATTCTAAAATTGCAGAGGTTAACGAAAGAACGATAAATCTTGTAGTTTAACAGAACGAAATGAGTATTTCATTACTCTAAGTAATAACTACTTTGACTTTCCTAGTTATGAGAGGCAGCTCTTTTACAGTCTTTGTGCAATTAGTGAATCAGAACTTTTGCTCACCACGTCGGGTTAATAACGGGTCTTATAAAACCGCGTTGAATTCCATTGCGGTTTCCTCCTAAAATACTGCTGCTGTTAATAGTTTTATGACTTCGGAATTTAATTTTTTTTTTACTTTTTTGTTTCCATTTAAAAAAGAAACTCTACTCTTACTGAACTTTGGGTGAAAGGCTAAAATTTAACCTGTTAGTATTTATAATAACTCTAAAACTTTCTTTCAATAACAAAAAAGTGTTTATTTTTACATTTGTCATAAATAATCCAATTGAAAATACAAAATCTAACCTAATCTTAGTCAAATAAGCTGGAAGAAATCTCTCTAAGGGATAAGCTCGCCTTTGTACATAGTTTTCTTTGTATCTATCTCTTTTGTTTTGTAATTTTTATAATGTGCAATAAAGTGTTTACATACATACATACATAAGCCACCTCGTTTCATTCCCGGGGTAAATTATGGTATCGTGCAGTTTTAAACCACATAATGCCCTGCTTACCACAATGACCTATTTAATAGCATCTACCGTATGTAATTATAAAAATTATCGAAAGATGGATGCTCTACGGAACTTCATAACACCAAACTCAAACTCGCGTGTAAATATAATTGGTAATATAAATGAAAAAACTTGTTAACAAGACAGGAGAGAACAACTGTTAGTAAAGTAACTTCTAACTAACGCTTGTTACTAGTTAAGATGAGACAAACTAATCAAATTAAAAGTTTCAGCCTCTCCGAAGGTCTTTGTTGTTCCTATCATTATTTGGGCCTAGTTTTGGTTCTTAAGCTCGTGAACTTTGCTATTTGTTTTAAAAACATTAATAGTGAACTGTAACGTCTAATAGGTACCTACCTACAGAAACTTTAATTAAGAACAAAAAATAATACTAGATTATTTAATTAATACTTCACCTTAAGCGATTGATTTGATCAGTAAAGATGACATTTAATTTTTAAATCCAAAATTGACTTTTAATTGACACACACTCATACAAACACACAACTCAATCCAGTATACTATATTATTCTTTTAAATTAAATATACACATCAACGCGGTCTAGGGATATTGCACGGTTTTTCATACAAAAGAGGTCTGTTTGAAAAGCTACAAAAGCATACTCAAGATACATGGAGCGCTATAATTTTGAGACAAGCAAGTGCTAAACCTGAATTTTCAATTCTAATCAATAAATTTTGTTTTACTTGAAATTTGTGAAAACGTGACGAAAATGAAAAATTGTTTTGCGTAAATTCGACTATTTTCATACAAAAAGCAGGCAAAAAGTGCATTTTCATTTCAAGTTTAGCATTTGCTCGTCTGAAAATTGTAGCCATCCATGTACATATCTCGAGTATGCTTTTATAGCTTCTCAAACAGACCTCTTTTGTATGAAAAATCGTACAATATCCCTAGACCGCGTTGATGTGTGTATTTTATAGTTAAGTAACATTAATAGTAATCGAAATTGTTCACAATTGTTTACATTAATAGTAATCGAAATTGTTCTTTTAGTAAGCACTGTCGAAATGTAACCGAAGCATATGTATATGGGAAGACACGCTTTATCCTGTAACACAGTTAAAACTATCACGGGATACAGGACGTCTAAGTTATTATGTAATTCTTAATGTGACAATAAAGATTATTATTATTTTTATAACTCTTTCAAAAAGTTGTGGATTTGGTTTGTTAATAACAAAATGATTAAAAAGCCGGCTTATGCAGTTAGTATACTTTTCTGTTTAATCTGCTGAATTATATTCCCATTGGTACAGCTATTTTTGCTGTCGTAATATCCTTACTACATCAGTCATATTTCGTGGTGTAACAACTAGAGTTGCAACGGATATCCGGTCACTATTCGGCGCTCATTTTACCGGATACAAAACAGTTCATACATTTTTCATGCTAATTAAAGATAAAAATCGGTTATACGTAATAAATAATTGAATAACAGATGAATCATGTTTAAAGGCATATATGAATTTAATTATTATTTGTTATTACTTTTACACTTATTTAATCAAATTAAGCATAAAATAAACAATTAACATAGCGTGAAGTAAACCAAAGTCAAATTATGATTAAGTGTACGCAAAACTATACTACAAAAATATCGGCAACCCGCATTCGGTGGCCGGAGTTTCCAATATCCAGCCGAGGACTAGGCTGAATATCCGGTATCGGACCAAACAACTATCCGTTGCATCTCTAGTAACAACACAGTTGCTCCTAACTCATATCGACTCCCCTATATTTTCCCAAACCATATTTCATCCTGCGACTTGGTAATTTACTCAGACATGCACCACTTTTCCAATTCCCTCGACAGTAGGCAACATTTCTCTGGAATTCAGTCACAATACTCGTATATTCCTTTGGGAGAAGAAAATTTCTTGTAACTTTCAATTCATCGTTGTTAAGAATATAAGTGTGACTAAAAAAACATTTTCATGCATGAATATGAAGTGACTCAAGACACAATTTTGTTTTTATTCCCTTAAAAGTAATTTTAAATCAAGTTTGTCCAGTCTCTTTTATTAGGTCTGCTCTAATTATTTCATAGAAATTAGCAGTACCTGTCATCTCTTACTTTTTATATTTCTTCTTGTATATTTCTTGTGTCCAAACGGTTTAAACTGACAAACTTATTCGACTAACATTATTTTGAAAGATAGATAATTAAATTTGAGAAATCTCAACGTTATTTTATTTAAAGGACAATCTATACATAAATAATAAATAAATAAATCTTTATTTCAAGAACCCTAAAACTAGATACATACAGGTAGTAGATATAAGTGAGGTAAAACAAAGAAGGTGAATGAGAAGGCAATTGTTAAAAGCAAATACTTATTCCTTCAAATAAAAGTAGTAGGCAAAAGAATTAAATTCAAATACGAAAGTATTCCGTTCAAAAGATCAATAGCAATCCGGCCGTTTGCAAGTTAAATCAAATGTAAACTCTCGCGTTGAAATACAGCTCTTTAATGAGAACTCAAACCGTGCGCCGAATGCCTCGCTCACTTCAAATCCTGCGCTCCATATACGTTAATTAATTACTAATTACATTTCTTGACGCTTTTGAAGAGTTTTACGAAAAACTTCGTTTATCGATTGTGTACGCACCGGAGAAGTTTCCCTCTGCTAATTAAACTTGAAACTTTTAGCGCAAAATTTGCCGCTCTTTTTACTGCTATAAAATTACCGAGTTTTGTTATGGTTGGAACCTACTCTAAGGGTTTTTATTCTTATTTCTTAGTACGATGGCAAACAAAAAGGTAATTTAAGAAGCAGTCATGAATGTATTTCTTAAAAAATGAAAGATATTCCTTTCCTCCTTGTCCTCATTTTAGAAAAGGGCAAAAAAAAGTTAAAAGCGTGCTGTGTATCAGTTGGACTGTACTATTCTCCTGGAATTAATTATTAATTTCTAAATTCAATTAAATTCAAAAATTACACATGTAAAGATTTTTTAAATTAAAGCCATTCAGTATTAAATGAACTCGAGTTATCACATCAATCACCTTTATTTATTTTATTTACTTAGAACCGTACTCGAAAACTGCCTGTTATCCATTATTAACAGACAATTGATTAATAGAAGAAGATGAATGAAGGGTGAACCGCAGGAAGGTCACATCTAATTCCGCCTGAACACAAAATTAAATAACGTGGATTACCTAGTATTACAATCCTATATCAAAATAAACAGAGAAGTTTAAGAGGAGCGGCTCAGTTGTTTTTCATGCTGTCTCGATGTCGACCAACCGCCTCAGACTTGTGCGAAAGGGACAATTGCAGCTTTCCGGCGAAATGCCGAGTTTTATTTCCAAAATTATGTGTTTAGGCGTCAATGAATTCCTACCCCAAAAACTTAAAGGAACCGTATGTTTTTGGTCTCTGTCGATTTGTAAGCGTATAAACGAGGTTCGTACGTTTTATTTTTTCCAAAATTGTTCTTAGTTTTTCAACAGTCACCTCTTAAATGTTGAGAATTTTTTTGGCGAAAAATGCTGACATTTAGTTTAAAATATATTTTTGTCTACTAAAAATATCACAAAAATCAAAACGTACGGACCAAGTTTTTGGTGTTCTTGATATATTACCAAAATTTAACAGGGATCCGTTGACTTTCAGGGGATGGAATCCATTGACGCCGTTTGTATGGGAAAAAAACACTGAGACGATCCTCTTAATACAGCTGGCTTATTCTGTTTTTCATTTACTCCTAGTCCATGAGTATACAATAAAGGGTGTAACTACCTAAATATGTTTAATCAACAAAACAGATTATGGAATCACGAAAAATGAAAATCGTTTATTTGTAGAACAATCGTTATAAACAACCGTTCGGCAAACGAAAAATAACGAGATTGTATATCATGTGTTAGGGGCTACTTACGAAGCTTATTCACTGCCGTGTTATAGTTTACATTACAGTATACCATACAATTTTCTCCGCAAAGAAAAACATTTGCATATACAACCACAGCGTTGGCCATATTTGAGTAAATGGAAAAATCTGTCATTTTCCAAAAAAATGCATAGATTGAGCGCGTTTTTATTTGACAAAGTATTGTAATAAAATTAGTTATAGTTACAACGTCGTCTGATAAATTTTAACGGTAGATGCTGCGTGGTTATACATTATTATTTCTATAAACACCTTTAAAGAATCTATCAACCATCATCAGAAGCTAATGCTTCTAATGAACGAATCGCGCGCCAAATGTATAACAATGTTTATAATTTGATCTTGATCCAAATGTTGTCTATTCTTGAGGCTGTCTCCTTACGTTATCAAACTTCTGTCTCGCACGCACGCCTTATTATTTTAATGAAACGGGCATGTTCCGTCTCTTTTACATCGCCTAAAGGAATAATATGACGTAGTATCTTAATAGTACCGTGCAATTAATTGTCTAGCCTTCTATCTGATTCTATTTTGTGAAGTAAGGTTCTGTCGCCTCTCCGTCCCTTGTCTGCTTGATAAATTGATGCCCAACCACGTGATGTATTAATATCAACCTAAACTCAGTATTAACTTTCTCTTCTCTTATTCTATCAACCTTTTCCGGATGAAACTTTATCTTTGAAGATGAATAGAGCTATAAAGTCGAGGATACTGCGCAGAATACGAAATCATGTTTTGTGAATTATTATTTTTTTTACTAAGAAATACATATTTTTTATTCAGACAAGTCAGAGTCAGACTCAAGCAATAGATATTTTGATGTCTACGTAAATAATTTTTGATTAGAAGGATAAATATAGTAAAATATATTTTAGTTTTACCGACCGGTATGATTTGTTTCTCTAAAATAAAATACTGTAGATAATGTAATTATTATTTTACTCAACTTAAAACCAAAATTTAAATTAAAAGAGAAGACTGTCATTGAAAGAGAACAGACAAAAAATGTAAGAGAATGGAGTTTCCTTTCATTTTCCAACGTCCCATTAAAGTCAGCTAAAATGTATTTTAAAAGTTTTAGTTTAGAATCAAAATACGTACCTAACCTTTTCCATTAACTTTATGAGGCTAGTAGGCTACCTAATCTATACTGGAAAAGACAAAACATTCTAGATTTCTAGGAATTTACCTTTACTAGGCACTAGGCAGGTACTGTAATGACTACGTTGTCTATGCTTTCAAAGTCACTACTACCAACTCAGCAGACCTTCTTTCACATAACTCGATTTGGCAGGAAGAAAAGCAGCCTTTGTTCTCTTCCTTTCATTATAATTCAATGACTTTAATATTATTTGTCTTGAAGACTGTAAAAACTATTTAGTTAAAGTCTATCTTATTTTTTATTTTGTTACTGCAAAATTCATTTGACATTTTTACCGACTTCAAAAAAGGAGGAGGCTCTATGTTCGACTGTATGTATTTTTTTATGTATGTTCACCATTCTCCGCCAATTATGGACCGATTTTCAAAATTCTTTTTTGTTCGAAATAGTCCAGAGGTGGTCCCATATAAATTTTATCGAAAATGCTGAATCATTTTAAAAAATCAGCAAAAACAAAAAAAAACTACAAACCAGAACATCATCTAAATAAATGAGAGACATTTGTGGTTATCTGCTAATAGGCGTTGTAGTCTGCAAAAAATACTAGTTATCTAATTTGTGCGAACTTTTGTTGGGATTGAAGTCGGTGTCTCATACGTTTTTAAACGGTTTTATTTAGCTTGACCTGTTTGTTTATTTATTTGGGTCAAATCTAGCAATTGAAATTTGACCCCTTCCTGTTGACGGATTGATCTGAAATTTGGTACACACCTTTAGTTCTGATGACAATACAATTTAACACATTCACTATCATTGTAAATTCAAGATGGCTGCCGCTACAAAAAGGCGGATTACATATTTTATCACTACTTCCTCAATATGGGTATCAAATGAAAGGGTTTGATTAGTAGAATAGAGATGTCTATGAAAATAAAATGAAAATCCTATATGTCCTTCAATGAAATGGCAGGTTCATTTTTCTTTTCACAACCCCTTCAATATGGGTATCAAATAAAAAGTCTTAACTAGTAGAATAGATTACTATGAAAAAAAATGAAAATCTAATATGGCCGCTAACAAAATGGCAGTTTAATTTTTTTTCACTACCGTTTCAATATGGGTATAGGGCTTGAGTAATAGAATACTGTAATATGCTTCGACAAATTAGTTTTTAGTTTTCAAAATTAAAAACAAAAAAATAAAAAAATGAGTAAAAAAAATTTTAAGTTAAACGGTTTTATCAAAAGAAAGTGTACTAAAAGTTAAAAAATCATTCGGTAAACCCTGGGTAAGTATCAATCATCACTCCACTCTCCTCATCAATCTAGGGCATTGATCAGAAGAAAAAAAAAACATTGGGCGTGTGATATTTATATCAAATCGAGACCAATCCAGTCTTAAGTTCTAGTCTATGTTATCCAATTTTCATTTCTTGCAAGGTTATAAATATCTCAAATATAATTCACCAAAAATATAATTCAAAATGAAACTTGAGTATCCTTTCCTTAAATACCTTTGCTTGCGTCATCAGATATTTTTAGAGGCTTTTGACGGTTTCATGGGGAGCCACAAACTTAATGAATCTTTTAAAGGGACTTTTACTTTAAAAGATGTCTATACTTATAATATTTTTGTTCATTTTTTGTTCAAATAAATAAAATAAAATAAAATAATAAAATAAAATCACCCCATTTATTGGTGGATAGAATTCATCAAGTTGTACATTAGTAGATTAAACCCTGATGAATACAGTACCTAAGCAAAGCAACGAGAACCTTACTTGAAACCTAGAACGTCCTGTCATTTTAATCCAGCACACATTAGGCAGCCAAGGTAACACAATAGACTGTGTACCTACTCGACACTGTACCAATTTGCAAGTGAGGGTAACGGTGTTACTGCGAAATTTGGTTGCGGTTTCACCGCTGTGACTTGGATACTAAAATACTCTAAGCACAAATTAAATCTTGCCCTACATTGCTACAAACGTACAGAATTTTGGAATGCTTTTAGCTTTCAAGTGTAATAATGACTTGAATAAGTGCGCATTTAGCGTTCTGCATTTTGGTGTGGTTTGTAGTTATTTGAATATTATTATTATTAACAATGAATTAGTATAAATATTTTAACCGGAATTGCTATAATATGCCTTTGCTATTATACATTATTAATTATAAAAAAATATATAAATAATTTTAATGCCGCTCAACTATGGCTAACGTTAATCTGCGTATTTTTATTCATAGCGGATATTGAATACAAAAATAATAATTTTATCAGCCGAATATACATCACCACCGAGGGGAACGGGTCTCCCTTCGAAACAAGAAGGATATTTACACCTTAGTCCTCCAGGCTGGCCAAATGTGGGTTGGTGGCCCGCGCGCTTTTGCAAAACGAATTTTCTTCACCGCTGAGCAAGTGATAATTAGAGAAAAAGTCGTACATAAATCCGAAAAGAATACTCGTTATTTTGTAAGAAATTATTTCTTATCTATGACGAGTCACGCAAAAAGAATTTACTATAAGCAAAACGAATGATGCGGCGAGAGGCTGTTTGAAGGCTAATTTCGTTCGGACAGTGTCAGTCTAACTTGACTGGCCTTTGTCCGGGTAATGAATTGTTGCGGATTACTGAACGGGAATATTTCGGGTCCGGTAGAGCTGATAAAGTGTTGGTGAAGATGCGGTACACTTAGATGGCACATTGTTTCATGGGGCTTCAGTGCTGGAAAATCTCTGTGTATAGGACACAGTTATCCAATTACGACTTCGTTTCCGTTACAATTTGAAACAATGTCTTTTGTTTGTGCTATTTCAAAGTTTTAGCAGTGATAGACCAGTTGGTAGGTCATGAGCCAGACTTTTAACCGGAAGATTGCGGGGTCAAATCTTGGTGCGGGCCTGTACCACTAAATTCGCTTTTTCGGATTTCTGTACGACTTGTTCTCTAATTATCACTTGCTCAGCGGTGAAGAAAATTCGTTTTCGAAAAGCGCGCGGGCCACCAACCCACATTCGGCCAGCCTGGAGGACTATGGTGTAAATCTCCTTCTTGTTTCGAAGGGAGACCCGTTTCACTCGGTGGTGATGTATATTGGGCTGGTAAAAATATGAAAAAAAAACGATGTTTGTTCTTACGAGTTCTTCCTACTTTTTTTAAATGTCAAAATAACTGTTTTTAAACAGTGTTAAAAACAAAATAAAAGAAAAAAATAAATAAACTCTTTTTATTTTTTAGAGTTAAAAAATAAACTCTGAAAACTAACAAATAATATTTTAAACCTATTATAATTATTATCGTCACATATATTATGTAAGTTCAAATATTTATATTTTCCAAGCGTCGTTGCGTCGGGGGACCGCTAAGTTTATAAAGTATTTTTCCAACAACAGCTAATTAATTATTACGAATTGCATTTAGGCACCAGCGATCTTAAGTTTCATGCATAGTCTACGGCGTAGCGTAGACTCTACGCTCTACGTAATGCCGCGCGCGGCGAGTTCGGTGTGCGGTATGCGGCGCGGGGGCAGGCGTCACCAAGTGCGTCGACCCAAACGGGCAGACACGTGATGGCAGACGACGTTGACGATTGTGTCGATTTTGTGAATTTTCAATATCATTGAAGTAACGCGGTACCAAATTTCGAATCGATCATTTTCATGAAACATGGCTAAAAACACTCGGGATAAAATTATCTATGACACAAAAAACTCAAATAAAATCGGTTCATCCGTTCGGGAGCTACGATACCACCGACAGATACACAGACAGACACGTTAAACCTATAACATCCCTCTTTTTGTCGGGGGTTAAAAACTTAAATGATAGCGGCTTTGCAGGTTGACACACTTATCTCATACTGCTTATACCATTTTTGTGTTTATGACAAGCAAATATTATTCGTAAAACGTATTGACCTAAACTTATCAGAATAAATATAATATTCTATGCACGCTTTTGCTTATACAAATAAGCAAATATTTACAAAAAATGTTGATGCTTACATTACATTTAAAATAAGATGGATAATACTATTTCTAGAATATGATTTTATGCGTAAATCCTACTTACGCAATAGATTTGAACCCTTCCACTGTGAGATTCCAAAATGATATTGTCAGATGTCCATATATTATTATATACCTATCCATCATACTGTGGGAGTATACGTTATACATATACGATAAATCTGGAGATAAAAGACAACGTTTGAAGACAGGCACATTTTCTCGCATTTGGGTCCAACCACACACAAAGCTGATCCATTGTTGGATTCTTTTCATGCCTTTTGAATTACTTTTTCTTAAATGTAACACTTTATTAGGCTTTATTTATTGCTTCTCCATTTTTAGAACCAAAGAACTCGCTATGATGCCTCTTTGTAAGTCTGTCACAGATGGTTTTCTTTAGAACCTAATCTTTAGCAATTTATCTATAAGCTTTCCCCTAGTAACCTTTCTCTTGTGGATAAACCACTGTTACACTCCAACCTTCTAAATATGTATTATTATTTTAGACAAGCCTGAAAAATAACACTACAAGTTAAATAATTAACAAATAAAGCTATTTTCTTGCAAACAAACTTGAATGATACGAAGATTTATTCTTCTTTTAATGTCTGGTTTGTCACATACATTCAGTTTCAGAAACGTTAAATTAATTTAAAACTGCTTTAAATATAATGTCGTCCTTGTTTAGGTCAACAAGATGAAGAGTAACTGTAACTTTATTGGTCATTTTTAACCGACTTCAAAAAAAAGGAGGAGGTTCTCAATTCGGGTGTTTTTTTTTATGTTTGTTACCTCAAAACTCCGTCATTTGTAGACCGATTTCAACATTTTTTTATTAGTTCGGAAGCATCTACTTCCAGATTGGTCCCATAAAATTTTTATCGAAATCGCTTAAGTAGTTTAGGTCAAAAAAAAATGAAATTTACGGTCATATATGTGCATGATAATAGGTCATCAATGTGGAGTTGTTCCCGTATATTACCACCACACATCTTTCCTGCCGTCTGGTGATCGGTTGATAATATCACCCCATATCTTTCATACCATCTGGCGGTCGGTTTGAGAATTGTACTACCCCGTATCTTTCTTGCCATGTTGCGACTGGTTATGAATATTACCACCTCATATCTTTCCGTGGGGTGAAAGTAATTGATCACTATATCGCTCTTTAATCTCGAGTGATTTATAATAAATTTACGAGGGAGTTATATGAATGACTAGCATCCCGCTCGGGACTTCGTTCCCGTGGCAATTCGTCAAAATTATGTAGACTATGTTACTCAGGGATAATGTAGCATCCTAATGGTGAAATAATTTTTTCAAATCGGTCCAGTAGTTTCGGAGCCTATTCGTTACATACAAAAATACAAATCTTTCCTCTTTATAATATTAATATAGATAAATGATAACCTTTAAAAAGAATAAAATAAAATATTCTTAACAAAAAATTGACCCGCCTTCAAAAAGGGTGAAATATTTTTTTAAAGCTATGTTCTCGAGTAAGTAGTGGTTACGGGTAAAACAGCAAATAGGTGAATTAATAGCGGAATATGCTAAATAGAGAGGAATGTTTTTTTTGACGTCGGTTACGGGTAAACAGCAAATTCACCTATTTGCTGTTTTACCCGTAACCACTACTTACTCGTAAATATAGCTTTAAAAAAATATTGCAATTGATATGGTATGCCGTGACTCATGATATCAGCCATTAAACACAATGGATTTGTATTAGTCCTTAAGTAGAAGTAATTTATACGAATATTTTTTATGTATATTTAAACATCCATTTACTTTAGATATGATTACTGAAATTCTAATAATCTCGTAAGCGTTTATTATTAAATTCGCTTACTCAATTTCGCTTTGACTAATTCATTTTCAAATAATTCATATTTAGGAATAATAAGGCGAAACATTCTTCCAAACTTAATATCCAAATGTTATAAAAAAGAGCCGAGAAAATACATTTTACGAATAAATCTTTTTATGCGAACAAGAAGACATTCACAAAAAAAAATCACAAAAGTTGTACGATAATTTAATAAGATACTTTAGTATTTTGTATCGCATTCTTGGTATCATAAGTAAAATAAAATATAATAACGTTGAATATTTTGTAAAAGCGCGACGAAGACAACGATTATGAGCACGCCAGAGCATTTTCATTTGTCAACTGTACATAGAGAATGGTCGGTTAAACAGGAACACAGATTACCCGTACAAGATACCGCATAAAGGCAACCACAAGGGAACCAACGCGCGACACGCATTGTTGAGCGAAACTTTATAGGGGTGATTCCCTCAATGGAACTAAACAACTTTCCATTATGGACCTATTTATATAAACTTCTCAAAAATAATTTTTGACTTCCCATTCTAAGACCATTGCTCATCGTTCAAGTTGTATGAAAAACCTAAAATTTTCTTTCATATTTTGACTTGTATTCCTTGGGGAAAGTTGTTCAGTTTTGTGGGCTGATTTGTATTCTTAATTTTCTCAAACTGATCTATAACCACCAAATATATGATTTTGCACTTGCTTGATCCGAGTTTCGGTGCATCTCCTCAGTATCGACCAAATCTAATAATAAATAAATAATAATAATAAATAAAAGTCTTTATTTTCCTTCACAAAGGTAAACTACATATTAAAATTGGCTAGACATACAAAAAAAAAAACATTATTTTAAAAAAAATTGTGAGGGACTGGAGTCCATACTAGGAATTAACCGAATGATCCGCGTTAACGGTTTTTTTTCTGATACGCATCTCGTATTTGTGAAAATCCGTGTACGCAGACTTAATATTTGGTCGGTTACTGAAGAGATGCACCGGAGCTCGGCTTAATTTAAATACAAAATCATATACGCGTGTGGCGCGCGTCTGTTGTTTATAATAATATGCGGTATCTTGTAGAAGGGTAATCTGTGTGAATAGGAGGAATTGTACTGAGACGTAACGACTATGTATAAATGTGTTTATGGTCCGTTAAATGTATTACTCCTACTTAGAATAAGGCTGACCTATTTTTATAAAGCCTCTTTTTATATAAAATTAGATTCCCGCACAGGTCTTCGTTACCGTGGGAATTTGGGAAAATTATGGTTCTATGTGTTGTTGTAATCTCTAAGCTATATTAGGTTTTGCAGTTTCACCAAATCCTTAATTATTTTTTTTTGTGAATGGATGTAGTGGTATACATCCATTCTCACAAACTTTCGCATTTACAGTCTTGGTATGTATTATTGTCCTCATGGGGCCAGTATTAAAATAATAATATTTTACTCATCACCCGCTTAAATGTTATCCCACAAAACGCACGTTAACTACGTGGAGAAATTTTGAATAAATTATCCCTGAAAGTCTTGTTAGAATTCTCTATGAAATGAAATCATTTTAAAATTGGGTGACGTCAGAATTTTTGCTTAATATTATACATATTTTTGTTGAGAGATTTATTAATTAGGTAATTTGTAATTCAACAAAGGACGGAAATACAGTAGAAGGCAGATGTTGTAATCTTTCTTTTGACATCAAATAAATAAATACATATTATTCCCATTCCGAGATATTAGGGCAAACATCAACTACGCTTCAAAAATGACGTTAGCGAAAATTTAAATTCAGGACAGGAGTTAAAAAAGAAGCTCGTACGAAATCGGATAACTGGCCATAAATAAAAGCCCTCGTCCACTCCACTCATCCGGTATAATTTGTTTTTCGGCGCACAAAGGTACCTAGCGATTAGCCTCGATTGATATCTAACACGTCCGTATACAATGATCTATTGTAGCTTGTGTAGCGCGCATTCTTCGGAAAAATTACGTCGAACAAAGAAAATGTCGATACGCCAGTGTTACCCTATTTGTCTTTTGCATTGTTCGTTTCTGACAGCCAATTTGTTTCGGGCCGATCGTATGTTCTATCAATACGAGTGTTCTGTGTCATTGTAATTTGCCACGTCATTATGTGTGTGAGGCGATGAGGATCATTAAGAAATGATTGGCTGTTAATAAGCTACTTGTGACGGAAGAATTCTTGGTTTTCTTTATTGTGAGCAGAATAACTTTGTACTTATGTAAGTTTTTATTTAACAAATCTTCTTTTAAAATAAAAAGTAGTCTCGAGAACAGCCGGACCAATTCAGCTAACTTATTTTTGTTGCGTTTGTAATTGGGCAAGGTTTATTAGAAAAAAAAATTGGAAATCCTACCGGGAAAATTCTCACAGAGAAAAAAGTTGCGGGCGGAAAGCCAGTACTTAACTGAATAAATATTGGATAAAATTAGGAATCTGTCAATTTTAAAAGTTTTCTGTCCTATAAGGTTAAAAAACCCTTACAATCTTAAGCATTAGAAGAAAATCGTGAACAAGTTCTACCTCCCGCTCTAAAAGATTCCCGAAAACGCTTGTTCCCCGATCTCTGTATATTAAGCAGGTGCCTGCCTACTTATTCAGTCAATCCCCTTAGCATCCCGACACACCTTAGATCATCAATCTTCGTACCATGCACGTTCCAAGCTGTGCTCGCGTCCTACGTCAGAACGCGCTTCTGATAAGGGATACAAAGGTCTTAATGAACAAATGAAATGTGGGATACGTACAAAACTATTTCAGAAATACCAAAGCTACTGTCTCCGTACAGTTTATATACATCAAGTTTACTTTACCCAGACAATGACGTTGATGGATGCTCACCTAAACAAGCCCTACTTGTTTGAGAAGCGCCAACTTACGTAATTTCCCAAATTAATACGTTCCCGGTTTAAAACCGATAGTTCCTGCCGACACTATTATCGAGGTTATTAAGTTTTAATGAAATCTGTCACATAGGCTGAGCTCTGCTATGACGGAGTTGAAATGAAAAAAAAAATGCCTAAGTTACCGTGCTAAGGGTTCCATGCCGACAAACGGTACCCTTTTTGACTTGCAATAAAAGTTACTGTCACTTTTTACAAAATGCTTTGTTCTATGTTGAATATTATGTTGAACATAAATGAACATATTACGTTGTTAGATTAAAAAATATTAATTAGTCGTGATTGCGATAAATTGAACCACATTTTAAAAAGATTTCAAAATTTGCAGTCCTGTGACAGGTAAATAGACGGACAACATCGACATTGATATTTTGACTTTTGCATCCCAATATATATGTGACTATCTTTTATATGTGAAGAAAAATGAACATTTGTTTAAGAAAAATAGCGATAGGCACAATGTAAATACTAGGACAAAGCATAAACTGGATGTACTAGACAGTCGTATCCACAAGGTCACGAACTCTTTTATGGGTCAATGTATACGTTTCTATAATAAGATTCCCATGTGTATTCAAAATTTACCTTTGGATAAATTTAAGACAGTGATTAAACAAAAACTTTGCAAAAAGGGCTATTACAAAATTTCTGATTATCTATCAGACAGGCAGCCATGGGAATGAATTGCTTAGCTCTAGAGTTATTTCAGATTTAGTTAAAATTAGTAAATAAGAAAATTTGTAATGCGATTTAAAAGAGCAACCTCAGAGTTTCTTGCCTGTTCTTCTCTGAGGAAGACTGCACCTTTGCGAATAGGCGTAGAGTCAGTAGGATCAGAGGTACGAATGCGTATGTATGTATTTAAATCGTTTAATGTATGTTTGTATGTATTTCATTGTAATCTTGACTTGTTTTAAGTGACATCCTGAATGTCCTATAAAATAAAGATTTTTCTATTCTATTCTATTGAAATAGGGTTCCGGTGACACGTTCTGCGAACGAAACCCTGATGAAGTTCAACATCAATGCATTCGAAATCCATTTATTTTTCAAAGACCTTTCAACATCTCTCGTACTTTTTAAAGCTTTGTCCACTTTCGGCGCCCAATCCATTTTACAGACTTTTTTAGGTCATAAAGCAAAGTTCTACATTTTCAGCCTCTTTGTGCGAGTGAAAAATGTGAACAAACGAGAATTCCATTACACTGTACCTAGAAACACCAAAAGTTAACATTTTATTTTTTACCTTTTCTAGAACAAAAGTTTATGGTCTAGTGTGTTTTAGAAATAACAATTACATTTTCAGCGGATAAACATGGTAATTGAAAAGTTCCGTAGTAATTTAAAACTTTTATACCCAGAAGGCTCAACTGTAATCCATATTTGTTTAGGAATATTGAAGGAAACCTAACAATCCAGAAAAACTCAAATAGCAGATTATTTTCAGTAGGATAACGAATCAATTGAATTATTTTGTTAGAGATTAGAAACTTAAATACAGATTATGGAAGCCTTATCGTTTCTATTTAGTGAACAACTCAGTTTCTTACTAATTTCATGCTGCGGTAAAATTCGGCCTCACTTTCAGAGAAAGTTGAAGTTTCGCACACTCGCACACATTAAATTGTTACATACTAGCTTTCCACCTGCGGCTCCGCCCGCGTGGACTAAAGCTTATATCGTGCCCAGCGGTGGGATAAAATGTAGCTTATGTCCTTTCCCAAGGTCTAATCTACAAACATCAACACGGTCTAGGGATATGGCACGATTTTTCATACAAAAAAGGTCTGTTTGAGAAGCTGTAAAAGCATACTCGAGATGCATGGAGGGCTATAATTTTCAAGTAAAACAAAATTTATTTATTAGAATTGAAAATTCAGGTTTAACACTTGCTCGTCTGAAAATTATAGCGCTCCATGTATATCGGGTATGTTTTGTAGCTTCTCAAACAGACCTCTTTCTTATGAAAAATCGTGCAATATCCCTAGACCGTGTTTATGTGTGTATCTCTGTACCATATTTCATCAAAATCGGTTCAGTAGTTTAGGCGTGAAAGCGTAACAAACAGACAGACAGACAGATTTTCGCAGGGATAGGGATTTTGATAGGACTATCAAGATCACTTCAGCCTTATTACTTAAATGCGGTTTCTGCGGTCAGATAGGATTCCGGTAGACAACGTTGTCACGGGGTTCTAAACCATGTGTGTCGACACGACCACAATGTAAACCTTACATTGTAAAGGACGACAAGCAACCCTGGTATTACATTTTATGGGGAAAAGGATCACTTGGGAGTACTATATTTATGTATTTATTCTTTATTGTACATGAGCATAAGTTACACATTAATATTCAGTTCGGTTGTTTGACTGTTAATTTTTCCATCAATAAAAGCAGTTTTATAATGAAAAATTAAATGTAAAAATGTTAAATCAAATCCGTTACAACCATCGGAATCGAGAAATTGCATTTGCTTAGGAATAATATACATATACAAATATACAAAGATATTCAAAAGAACGAATGCGTATTTATGTATTTAAATCGTTTAATGTACGAGTTTGTTTGTATGTATTTCATTGTAATCTTGACTTGTTTTAAGTGACATCCTGAATGTCCTATAAAATAATGATTTTTCTTTTCTATTCTATTCTATTCGTTAAAACGTAGTAACCTAAAGTTTTAATGTTATTTTAAAATAGTTGTAGGCATTTTTTTCCATAAATTAAAAAAGAAAATATCTTAAAACATTTTTAGAAGAACAACTTATTCACTTACTCTGTAGTAGCCTTTCTCCCACATTTTTCACAACGACAATAAGTTGGATGATATTAATAACGCTAAAAAAGACACAGCACGGCTGCATATTTCACTCTTAAGTGTACATTAAAATGTAAACAAGCCTCTTGGGACGATCTTCTTTGCAGTTATTTTAATAAACGACGCGTCGAGATTTTTCCAACGAGTTTTTTTGTAGTTTTCTAGAGTTCCTCGAGGCGTGTAATATCGGATTATTACTAAGAAGGGAATAATAAGCGCTTACAAAGATAGACTACTCCGCATGAATTTTACGGAATCTTTGATACTAAAGCAGCAAATAAATAAGTTATTAGAATTTCATAAAAAAATATAAAATCTTATATCTATATTGAATTGAAACGTCCATTAAAGATAAAGTTATACTGTTATATTCATTAAGCTTTAACATAACAAACGTTGTTGCAATTGATCGTGTCCATCAAACCAACCAATTTTTTGGTTTCTCAAAAATTGTTGGTATTTCAAAATACACATAATTAGCAGAAAAAACGGCCAAGTGCGAGTCCGACTCCCGCACAAACGGTTCCGTACCATTATCTAAAAAACATAAAAAAATCACGTTTGTTGTATGGGACCCCCTTAAATATTTATTTTATAGTTTTTTTTGTATTTGTTGTTGTAGCGACAATAAAAATACATCATCTGTAAAAATTTCAACTGTCTAACTATCACGGTTCATGAGATACAGCCTTGGACAGACCTATCTATAAAAACGGCAAAAAATCACGTTTTGTGTATGGGATCCCCCTTAAGTATTTGTTTTATTCTATTTTTCAGTATTTGTTGTTATAGCAGCAAAAAATACATCATCTGTGAAAATTTCAACTGTCTAACTATCATATTTCATGAGATAAAGCCTAGGACATATTTTCTATAAAAACGGCAAAAAAATAGTTTTTTGTAAGGGGAGCCCCTTAAATATTCATTTTAATCCACTGATTAGTATTTTTTGTTACAGCGGCAATAGAAATACATCATTTGTGAAAATTTCAACTTTGTAACTATCACGGTTCATGAGATACAGCCTGGTGACAGACGGACGAACGGACGGACAGCGGAGCCTTAGTAATAGGTCCAGTTTTTTTTCTTTTGAACCTAAAAAAGGTAAATTCCCTGATGATAATGAAACAAAACATCACCTTTCCAACTTTGTTAAGTAACTAGTACCAAAAAATTTAGATTAGAAAAAGTTGGACGGGGCGTAATTGGAAGGATAAAGTATTAGGTTCATTTAGTTTTACTTAAGGTTTCGTTGCGATCGATACTGTTTAGCGGGAAGAAATACCTATATTCTAAGTTCCATATTAGTTATTGGTTTGTTATTTCAATCCCACAAATAGATTCGTTTTCAACTTAACGTATTTAAGTGTTTTGAGTGAGTCTTTATGTCATCTTATGTCTGGGCATCGTAACTCCTAATCGATAGGACTGATTTCAATGCGGTTTTTTTGTTTAAAAACGAAGAAAAGCCGTTTCTTAGCTATATTTGATAAATATCAATTTAGCTGTTTAAGCAACTCTTAATGCATGTCGGGAGTTACGCAAAAATTTTAATTTTATAGTTATTATTTTTTAAGAAACTTTTTTTAAATTCAGCTCTTTAAAAAAGGAATGATTGTAAGGAATTTTAGTATGTGAATAAATACATACACCTTAAGCTTAAGTTAGGGTCAGGCGGGTTATTCTGCCCTTACAGCGAGTAATATTACCAGCCGTCCAAGTGTAATAGGTACACCAGGGGTTAATTCCGGTACAATGTCCGTTCTGACACGGCGCTCCCTGTAAATAGCTCTGTTATAACAAAACGTTAGGTACCTACCGCAAAACTTTTTAAAGAAACTTGGATAAATACTGCTTAATCATAAAGGTTTTACTTTGACAGGTCAAAGTTTGGGTTGAATAATTTGAATAATTGACTCTTTCATCCTGAATTGATACTTTCATTCAAAAAACATTTTGTAGGTTGTGAACTTGAGGTATAGCAGCTATTAATAGATATTAAAAGAAATACATTTCATTTCATATAATCATTTCAATTTGAAATAAATAACAAACAAATAACACATTTTTTGTATAAAATAAACCGGCTTCTATGACTGTACAGTGTACGTAATCAATAGGGTTTTAAATGTAAACTTGCTATTTTCCATAAAAAGTTTTAAAAAACTGATTTTTTTCATACAAACTTTTTTAGAGTTTTCTCGGGTATGAGAAATTCAAATTTCTCAAATTTTTATTTCATATTTTGGACAACATTGAGCTAATTATGAGCATATTTAGTTTATCTGGTAGCTCTAATAATTTATGTCAAACGTGGCACCGAGAGGTTCGCAATGATGCTCGTCTGCTTCACAGGCGTGAGCGTATGTATAAATGTACTTAGTTTATTGAAAGTGACAAGGGTACAATGATAGAACAAAAATAAGCATTGAAACAGGCAATAGATGAAACGAGCTATAATTAAGCTTTGTTTTCATTCGTAATGTTACGAATGAAAACTAGCTTATCCATTGATAAATCAAAATAGAAGTCTACCAAACTTTCCCATTATATTTTGAGAGTCACAATCAAAATAGGTATCAAAATATTATAACTTTTTCATATTTTGGGTGTATAGTGTATCGGCATTTTGTATTTACTACCCTTGTCTCGTGTGCATAGGACACCGTCGGTGGTGGGCTAGACCTATCATGGCCACCGGCTGAAGATGTTGTGATGGTGCATTGCCGAGCCGAGATTATTATAGAAATAAGTGCATCCTACAGGGTGACTTAAAAAATTTTTTCAGTCCATGTACGTCCTCACGGGCCTCTCTTCGAATTTTAATTAATTATCAATAAAACGGGCAATTGCGAGTCGGACTCGCGCACGAAGGGTTCCGTACCATTACCTATAAAACCGGCCAAATGCGACTAGGATTCTATAAAAACCATTATTTCTATAAAACAGCAAAAAAAACACGTTTTTTGTATGGGAGCCCCCCTAAATATTTGATTTATTCTACTTTTAGTATTATTTTGTTATAGCAGCAACCAAAATACATCATCTGTGAAAATTTCAACTGTCTAACTATCACGGTTCATGAGATACATCCTCGGACAGACTTATCTATAAAAATGAGCAAAAAAATCACGTTTTTCGTATGGGTTTTTCTGGTTTTTAGTATTTGTTGTTTTCGGGCACATAGAAATACATCATCTGCGAAAATTTCAACTGTCTTACTATCACGGTCCATGAGATACAGCCTGGTGACCGACGGACAGACAGCGGATAGGGTCCCGTTTTTTCCCTTTGGGTACGGAACCATTAAAATTAAGCATATGAATCAGCCTACACAGCTGAACTACTTTCCCCAAGGCAGATCTCACCTCTTCATAAATTATGCGATCAGCTGGTTTGCCTTTGTATGGGAAGTCGAAAACTTTTTAAATTAATTTCATACATATTTCTTGGGGAAGGTTGTTCAGTTTGTTGTTCATGGGGAGAATCACCCCTTAAAGTTTCGCTAATTTAAAGTTATATGTCCCGAAAAAACCCAAGATTTTCGAAGAAATTTCTTTATAAACCCCTGATTTATCTTTAATGTACAATCAGTATTGCTTTAAGAGTAACCTTTATGTAGGCTTGAATGTAAGGAAAACTGCCCATACGAACGTGGATTAAAAGCATTTGCAATATCACCAAGGATGTCCTCTTCGTTACTAAAGATTACCAAGTTGATACCAAGAGTAAAGCTGCTTAATGTATGTTTTTGTCGGTTTACCGACTATTCACTACACGTGTAACGAGCTGCCTTGGACAAAATGACATCTTTTTCAATATGTTATCATTAGCCAAATGTTCAGGCAATTTTCTGTTAGAATTGTAAGGGATTGCTAATTAAACGGAAGAAGAGTTTACTTACTCGGCTTATAATAAAGTCAGAACTGTAAATTCAAACAATTACTCCATCGATTGATCACTCTCACTCAAAGTTTAATAAAGACATTTTATCTATTATTGTTTACAAAATCAACCCTGCATTTTTTTTATTACTACATGATTGCCTTTTGTTTTTTCATTTGTCCTTTCAAATTTTAAACAAGTTCTAAATTTAAAACAAACAGTCTTTACAGCTTATTACAAAAATATACAAACTCCTTAATGATTTTAAGGTATTCCAATTACCTAGAGCTTTATATGACTGTGATGAAAATACATACATATTTAGCAAAGGCATATTGAGCATAAAGGTAAGCCTATATTGAACAATGACGCTAACAGTAAATTGCTGCTGCTGCTTTAAATAGAGGCTACTTACTCTAATGCCAGGAAAAAGTTGAAAACTGGTGCATTCTATTGGGTTACTTTAAATTAGTCAGCGAAAAAATAAAGATGTACTACATCAGCCTACTAACTAACTTTCCACAAGAAACACAAGGCGAAATATGTGCAATAAGCCAATTGGTCTTTTTATAAAATATTTTTTGACAATTTCATATAGGTTCCTAAGGAAAAGTATTTCAGTTTCATGACGAGAATCACCCCCTAAGGTTTTGTTAGCTAAGTTAATGTTTTTTAATAATGTTTTACACTCTTGTTATGGTAACAGTAATGTTTAAATTCACTTTTCGTATACCCTTCCCCACTTCAACTATCTTTCTCTCTCATATAGGTTAGCTGAAAGAAAATCCATCTCATTGTTCATGTTTTTTCTCTTTTTGTGGTCATGAGTGTGTGTGTAGAGTAAAGAATGGAAAAGTCACCTCATTTGTTTTTCTGTCACTCTCAGGTCCAAGCTAATTCTTCTAATCACCATTAAATAAAAATAAATAAAAAATAAAAATCGTTTATTTTGTTTCTCCACATGACCTTATTTTAGAAGTACAACAATATTTATTTTTTCGCACATGGGTAAGGTACGTGTGGAGCCTGGTGCCTGAAATAGACTTTAATCTATACTTTAGGTCACATACGTCCCCGATAACAATTACGTTAGATTAATAAATTTCAACATCGACATGCAGAGAAAATAAAAAAGCGGAACGAAAGAAAATAAAAAATAAGTATTATGGTGTGTGTGTGTGTGTGTGTTTAGTGTGTATGGTGTGGTGTGGTGTAAGTGTATAGCAGTACGTATGGGTGATAAGCAGTCGTTCTGCAAAGTAAAAAAAATACTAATTTCTACTCACACAAGCTTAGTTGTTCAATAATAAATACTTACCATTAAATATTCATCAGCTGCTTTATATCCATGAATAACGATTCTTCTTTATTTTTTCTTGATGAAAGTGATTGGACCATAAAGAGGGGTAAAAGCATTCTAATTTATTATCAGAATCGTTGGTAAGCTCTCATCTTGGCTCGCACACCAGACATTGTTTTGGAGACGATCCAATGACGATTTCGTTTGGCATATTGAGTTCGATATGATAGTTGAAGGGGTGATTATTAGGGATGGCAGTCATAATTTATAAGTGCTGACTATAAAAAAAATTGTTTTAGAAGTTGATTACTCTTGGATTGTTAATCGTTAATATATTCTTTAAATAGTTGAGATAGAATGGAATTAGAACTGAAAGGTTATAGAAGCCCTGTCAGTTTAAGTGTTATTAATTCATTTTAAATTAAACTTAAAGATCATTTTGAAGTGAGAAGGATGTATTGTATATGCTTATAGATTATCAAACATTTAGGGTTTTGAAGGAAAATTATTCAGTTTCAAAAGCAGATTTAGAGACGAGAGTTTCCTAACTAAGGCCCTTGTTCACCAAAAATATAACCAACGGTTAAACAGCGGTTAGAAGCTAATCAGACAAAATGTCAAAAAAATGTATGAAAATGACTTTGTCAAATCTCTGGTTAACTGCTAATCGTTGGTTAAATTTTTGGTGAACACTGGCCTAAATATTTGTTTAGATAAATTATATTTTATTTTACTTTTATTCTTATGTCTACAGCATTAACAAAACTTATAATACTAATCAATTTATCTAAACATTTCCCAATTACAGACTTATAACTTGTTACCTTTACATACATGAAGTTTATGGGTACATTTTTAATGAAACATTGTGAAATTAAATGAAAACAGCAAACTAATCAAAAACAGAAGTAATTTAGTAGGTATACAATATGAGAGTTAAACAATTGTCTTCGCACCAGTGGTGTATTGTTGTGTTGTGCTAGCGAGTAAATGTGTGGCTGTGTGTGAGCGCGTGATTGTGTGAGTAAGTGTTGTGTTGACTGTCGTGAGGAGTGGTTAGCTTAAAACTTAACGTTTGATAAAACAATTCCGTAAATTTCAATAAATAGAACTATTCTCAATTAAGTTTGGATGATGATAGATGTTCACTCGCAGATTGAGGAAATCAATGTAACGCTAACAGAGCTACATTGAGCTATTTCTGCCACGTTTTCCCTGATAAAGGCTTTTAGGCGGATAACACGTTTAGAATACAGGAAATTATCGACCTCGGAAGTCAATGTTCGTAAGTGGAAGACATAAAATCTTCGCCATGAAGCTATAAAGAGGGCAATTTCTTGTGTACGAGAGAGCATCGCTTCTGTGTATGGGCGCGACTCCCGAACGTGTTCAGAATCGCAACATGAAGCCATACATCCGCTTGATACCAGTAAAATCCGGTTTTATAGAAGAAAAATTTGGCACATTGGCGTCTGTTATTGCGTTTTATGATGTGGCACTGCGAGCGTTCACACCATATACAGCGATAAGGGACATTTCATTATCATTTGTAGAGGCAATTGCGAATACCTTATGTTTAATGTAATGGGAATGAATAAAATGTAATCATCCGGTAGGTATAACATAACAGTATCAATATGAATATTGTGTAAATATTATAATACCTTACAAAACATTGCGAATTGACTATGAGGTTTTATAATTGTACATCATCACTTTACATAAAACAAAACAGATTTATAAATAAAATACCATCATATTATGACATGTCTGCAGCTCTAGCACGATAACGACAAACTCGCGCTCGGCTCACGCTGAAACTTCGCTTTGATTGCGCGAGGGTCCCGCGCAAAGGCTTGCTCGCCCTATGGCGTTGTCAATGTTGACATTTTGAAATAGGACCGCGATGTTGTCGTGGCGCTGTCACTATTTCACTCGGGCTGCTGAACAAAACTAATGCTTGCCTTCTCAAAAAATCATACAAGCTTAACTGCCAACATTTGTCTCCCAACAAGAATTTTTTCATGAGAAGTGAAAGTATCATCGTGAAATATCAACAAATTCCCAAAACTTCGAACAAGATATTGGACTACAGTGTGGTTACAAGTCTTGGAAAACTTTCTAACGTCTTATATGGATTATTAATTCAACACGGATTCCAGTAAAACTAGTTTCCAACATCTTTGTTAGAAAAGCGTGTTAGATTTCACTTCAGAGACGAAAACACTAGAAGCTTTTGTTAGTTCCGAAGTTGAAGTAGGATACGATGTTTATCACATAAACCTGTCAAGTATTTCAATGATACGTAGATGTAAAACTAGATATATGTTGTAAAAATATAAGTGGGGACCTCTCATTGGCCCTTTGTTGCTTAATTAAGTTTTCTTCCTAAAATTAAATAAATAAATAAAAATGAATAATTAAGAATCATTCGTTATTTATAATACAATATACTTTATTTCACTCTAACACAAATAAGGTACAGTTACATTATATACAAAAGTTATGTCAGGGTACAAAAGGCAGCTCCATTGCTAAGAAGCAATATCTTATCGGCGACCTTTGGGTGTGGAGAAAAAGTAACAAATTTTAATCGTATTAGACGTGGGTGCAAATATAATACATGCAATTATATTTGATATAATTGTCGAGAAAGTAGAACTGTGAAAACAAGAAAAAATTGGTTAAGTAATTTTATCATGCTAGTTTATTTTAATTAATTACAGAAAATCCATATATTTTTTATTTTCTACCACAAGAAGTCCCTACTATGCTGTTTAAGTGATATATTGTAGTCGATGTAAAATTTTAACGTTATTACTTCATTGATGAAGCGTTCTGATCTCAACCAATTAGTGAGGTTAAGCAACGTGTACAGAGAAAGGGAACCTGATGGGTGCCCAAAGTGGTAATTTAAAATTATCACGTGCTTCGGAGGGCACGTTAAGCTGTCGGTCCCGGCCGTTGTCGATTGACCAAGTCAGAGGCCATTGTGCGGTTTGAAAACTCTGACACCAGGGTTAGCCAAGTTAGCCACACACTTGACTATACCTATATGACAAGAAGAAGACTTCATCAAACGAAAATTGATGCCTTTTAACGGCTTTAAGAATAAGATTAGAGCAACATGGTCGAATTCTTAAAAAAGAACATTTAAAGGGAAACGGATTTAAGAATCAAAACTTAAGGTATACCAAAACCCAATGCACAATGCACATACTTTGAAAATAAAACAGTGAAAGCCTTGCTGTGATGCAATAGATAGTGTCGGAAATGGATAGTATACTCAGTTTCCTAATTCAAAAGGCGTATCCTGCAAACGAGTAGGTAAGTATTGTACGTAGGAAAATCTGGTTGAATATATTACCTACCTGTACCTGATTTTCCTCTTCGAGACACAACAAACTTCATCCAATTTTCATTCTCTACACTTTCAATTTTAAACTCTCCATCAACTTTTGCAATTCTGCTAATTTAAACAAGCTTTTAATTAACTAAACTTTATTATACACGTGGATGGCATTTGTTTACTCAGGTTCGTTAAATTTATGCTTTGCATGTTGTATTGGCTTGTTGAATTATTCTTGTTAACTAGATAAATTTACTTTAAGAGTATCTTCAGCAGAAACTGAAATAATTTATTTTACTCTTCTACACTTGTTTCATTGTCTTGGCAAGAAATTTATTTTTTTCAAAAAAACATGCTACGTGAGTATTCTTGTAATTCTAGGTTTAGTCCATGCTATTTATGATTAATTCATAAATTAATAAATGGCATTTTAAGTAACTTTTGTTTTATTTTTGTGTTATAAGTTATTGCTTGGTGTTACTAAAATAACTTATTATTGTTGAATATAATTGTGATGGTAATTGTATTAAGATAACTAAGTTTTAGTACATCATTATTTCAAGAAGAGGTTTTTGGTTTTTGCTTAGAATATTTATAACATAATAAAGATAAATAAACGAAACTTTAACAATCAAAGAAAAAAAAAGAAAACAAATTCTTAAGAGTAACAATTCCTGAAAATGTCAAAGGAAATGGAATATTTTCTCGAATCTATTAGAAGGAGCTATTTGTTACTAGAACGAATGCATTTTTCCTTGAAATATACGTGAGCGGCAACCCAAGTTAATGGTCAACGTTCTATGACAAAGCTTTTATCGAAAAATATTCCCTTGAAAATACTTTCGTCCATTAGGAGCTACTCAGAAAACTCCAACTGCTAGCACAATTCTCTCGAGAATAAAAATAATTTTGCTCCAAACATTCTCAAGTGTTGGGACAACTAGATCTTTGTTATAAAAGGTATTGTTCACTGACGCCTTGCCTAGATCTTGACAAATCACATTTGTTATATTAAATCACATACACCTTTACTAAGGTGAACGAATTGCTAGTTTTTGCTCTCATAAGTCATTACTTAAATCTTTTTTTAGAATAAAAGAAATTGCTGAATATCTATCTGTCACAAAGAATTCTTTCACAATAAATATATTAAGCTCTACACTACAAGAAAAAACCTTTTATTTTTAAAATTTTACAGTACATTTAGTCCAATTTATTATTGCATGTCACAGTTTTTCCAGATTTTAAACATGACAGTTCTCGTAAAGTTCAAGTAATAGTAGAGGGCTATAAGACATGCTGGAAGTTCCAAATATTAATACCTAATTACAATAATTTTTGTTTGACAAAAACTATGTTACACAGTTAACCTCATCTAGATCAATTTCAACTAAATCTAAACTTAAAATTAAATTTTAATAAGAACTTATGAGTAAGTCTGCTTCCTTAGTGCTCCAAATTCTTCATCCTCACCTACAAGCGGTGCACTCTGCTAATCAACGGACGAGGTTCTAGTGTATTACAACCCACAAAGGGTTTCTTTATTTGATATTCGCGACTTTGCTATCCTCTATTTTAATTTATATTAAAATACTCAGACATTTGCAATATCACTAATAAGGACGCCAATTCAATTTAATTATTTTGTAAGGCGGCAAACATCAGAAGAGCGGCAATGATTTCCACATGACAAATGTTTGGCTCCAAAACTGGAAACCATAGTGGAACGATCGGATCCGGCATCGTACGTGCAAAGTGTGACGTCACGTGCCTCGCATTACTGCCGAATGACTGTGAAGTTACGAGTCTTTCACTCTTATACTCAGAGCTTAAGATGGTTTGATGGTCATACTGACAAGTTAGTTCTAGAACCATCAACGTTTTGCACTGCTAGTTTCACATTCTCACAGGGAAAATATTTATTTTCCTAATACGTATACATATTTATTTAAGTCATGTTTTGAATTTGAATGAATTTCATACTTATTTTTTTATTATGTATCTTAGATAGATAAATAGATTAGTACATTATGATATAAGTACGGTATGTTGAAAATTACAGCCGAGGCGATATTGCTTGCCCAAGCCGTAGGCGAGAGCTACAAGAAAGCAGAGGCTGTAATTATCAAAGCGCACGTATGTCATACGACGTTTTATAACATATTTGCAAAGAAATAAATAAAAACAATATAAAGAAAATAAGAAGCGCGCGGTATAATTTTTACTTGTTCACAAACTAGAGATGCGCGCGCATTAGCGCTTTTTTTTTAGGCAAAGGTACAAAAAACAGCCAGTATTACTAATAAAGTAAATTAATATTTTTGTGTTTTTGTAATAGATAAATGGTTGTAATTTATTGTCAAAACTAATTAAATTAAAGAATTAAATGTTTATTTATTATATTTTATCTCCCAAAGTTAATTTTATTCATAAACTGTTGACCACTTTTCTGACATAAAAACTCTTTGTTAATATTTTAAAAAAGTACTGTTTGTTTTTAGACGGAGCATCTTGATAAACCGTGTGTTTTAAATTACATTACCGCACAAGTGCATGATAATACGATATTGAAATTGGTGAAATAAGAGACCCTTTACGAGCAAATGTGTTATAAAAAACATTTACAATCATTATCAAAAACGATGCTAGCGCGCCTTATGGCAAAAATGCTCATAAGTTAGATACGGAATTTAACTAACGGACACAAGTCATTTTTGTGATTGAAGAATCACAGAACCAAAAACACAGAACCGTAAAGTTTTGAAATTAAACAATTTTTGATGTAAGGTAATGTAGATTGCTTTGACCATAACAACACTCCCATCTCAACACTTTGAGGCCTGAGTGCGTTAAAAATGGCCTCTTCAGCTATTCTTTCACCATTATTCACAGAGCACAATCCGTTGGGTGTTAAGCACCCTTTTAATGCCCCCGCTAAGGGTGAAGTACTTATGTCATTGTATTGGACGTTATCGCTCCTCTATTGAGTAATAACCCCGTCTTATTACACCGTTTGGCGACCCAAAGTCTGTCTGAATTTTTACGAAAGATTTTCGATACGTTCTCTTACAATCACCTGATAAATAAAAAGATTCCCTTGCGAGTGTCGAAAATTTGCGGCATAAACGGCTGTGTCTTTTGATTGCGTTGGCTTAGAAGTTTGATTTTTTCACAGCTCCAAAAAACAGTAGACTTGAATATTTGATATAAATTCCAGCTTCATACCTCCAGGCGTTCCTGAGAAAAAGGGTCTTGACAGACGGACGGACAGACAACAAAGTGATCCTATAAGGGTCCCGTTTTTTCCTTTCGAGTTACGGAACCCTAAAAATCGCCTCTCCTTACAAATTGTGACATCAGTTGATTGCTTTAGTAGTTAACATTTTTTTTCAGTAATATAAGGGGTAATATTAAACAACTGGATACTCAAATTTCACAAAAATTCGAATATAACCACAAACTACTAAACACAGGACGGCCTAATATCTGCTTCGCTAACAATTTCATGCAACTAATTTTGTAACACCGACGCTTTTGGAGTTTGAAAATTGCTCGAGGCGATACCAAAGTGGTATTCAACCCTTAGCTAAGGTACGGCTAATGATTATATTTACATGGCATCAAAGTTTATTTCATTTTGGACCTACAGTAATTGAGTTTTGTCGAATTAAATGCTTGGGTAATATGTGAAATATTAATTAAAATGGGTATGCTACTTTGGTCGGACCCATTTCCGTTGCTATTTGACCATTTCGGTTCAGGTGTCGGTCAAAGTAAATATTTTGTAAGAAAAGGAGATGGTTAAGGAGGATCTGTGTATGAGCAAATTTTTTCTGTATTATGTACTTACTTAATTTTATTTATTTTAAATGTTAATTCGTATGTATTTGTGTGAATTAAGAGATTTATTTTATGTTGACTCTATTAACTTACCTGTGACCGTACACGTTTGATCTGAAATCAGTGAAAACAAATAAACCCTTCGTAATAAAGACTCGAAACTTTAATCCTAACAAGATTATTCATATAAAAGCAAAAAAAAGTAACCCAAACAAATGAAAATGTATCCAAAATAATACAAAGCCCTTTGGAAATATTGACCAATAACAGCCGTAATCGTTATTGCCATCCAGCACAATAGGCCAGCTGTAAAATTTTCCAGAAATTATTCGGTTTTCAACCGCGAGTCATTAGCAAACATTTGTCATTTGCAAACTCGAGCTGACGTTTATCGCTCTACAATTGATGAGCGGATGTTAGGCGTAATCAATTGTCCCCAGAGGATGATTGTGGCGGATTTCTGTACCAAATTATACAAACATTATTAATTTCTCTTGAGTTGGCAAATAAGGAAAAATGTAGAATAACAATATCGGTCGCCTTTTTTATAATCTGTTTATGTACAGAGGCCAGCGCATAAGGTTACTCCATTTTCATTGCAAAACCGCTCTTATCACAACAGCACAGAGTGCACGCGTGTGGTAAAATGAGTTGCGGCCGTCCGTACTTTCTTTTTGTAGTATGCACTAACGAACTATTCATTAATTCATTCGTTCGCGTATACACATCAAGCAACTTAGATTATGTTTACAATCAATCGATAAAAAAACAGAATACTATTCAAACTATGAATTGCACAAAACGATTTTAGGACTTTTTTCAAATTTGTTATTTTTGAATTCTCATATTAAGCTGCTAAGAGTGAAAAGTAATGCGGCAAGTCTCGCCTAAATGTTCATTTAAAAAAAATTGTTTTCAAAGGTCCATTAGGCAAACTTGCACTATTTGAAGTTATTATTATTTATTACTTTTTTATTATTATTTTTAAAATTAGTTATTAAGTTTTCATTTGTAATTATTTTGTAACAATAAATAACTTTTTACTTACTTACTTTAAAATATGAATAAAATTTGAAAATGACCTTCTCACTGACGATGACCCACCGTGTTGCAAGCGTAATAATAAATTATTATCCAGCAAATAATAACACTAGGCCCACAATCACAGTACCTTACTCTCATTCGTCTCTTGTGACCAAAAATTATTACCCATTCCACGAAGCATTTTTGAGACAAAAAGCTAGTGGAAATTTTTGAAACCTACTAAAAAATATACAACAGATAAACTTATCTTCAAAAATGTGAATGTTTCTATGAAACACTAACATTAACTAAATTGGACTTCAACTCTAATTAGGAAAAGGAGTTCAGTGGTGATTCAATTTACAAAACTTTAAGTTAACTTCAATTGAAACGGTCGACTTTCTAAAGTATAGTTGTAATGCAGTTGGCTCACTGAAAGCATTTTCTCGCTACGGTCTTTTTGAATTTTGTATTGCTATGCAAACGATCTGTATTTCCAAGATGTGAATGCATAATAACAACTGCTTACAGACGTGTCTTCACGACAAAAATTGTTATATTACTTTTATTTTAATTCTGTCTAACGCAAAACTTTTTGAAAAAAAAGAAAAAAGAAAAAAAGCGTAGCATATTTTTTTTTATTTTTTTTTATTATAAGATGGGTTAACGCTTGACCTCAACCTTGATCATAAGGTCAAAGATGAGGTCGACGATGGAGCGAGTTAACCCAGAAAATGCCTATAAAGGCACTGGTACTCCTACGCACCGACGGAACACAGCAAGCTGTTTGGCGTCGTACTTCGGTAGGAGGGTGGTCGCGAACCAGACGGCCCTTTACAGAAGAGCCTACCACACTGCATGAGACCATAGGACGACACCTCAGATCCAGAAAAAAATGAAGTGTCGTTGCCTTGGGATGGATTACTAGGAGGCAGGTCTCATTTGTGTTTCCTTAGTCGCCTCTTACGACACCCACGGAAAGAGATGGGGTGGTGTTATTCTCAACCAATCACCACACGGTTTAAAAACACACACAAATAATTTTACTTTTGAATACTGATGTACTACTTGAATATTGAATTATTACATCAATTTGATTCAATTTAAAGAAAAAATTATATTGAGACACTGTCAAAAGCTTGTCTGTTAATTATTATATTGTTGCCACTATTGGTATAAGGATTTTTTTTAAGTGAAAACTTCTTTAGCGGCGTTGTGCACTTTGAAGTATGGGTAAAAAATGTTAAACTCGCGTCAGGACACGTGACCCTGATCGAAAATTTGTAAGACGGAGGGAGAGTGAAAACTTCTTTGCTGTGCACTTTTTGGGATGAGTAAAAAATGTTAAACTCGCATGAGGACACGTGACTTGATCGAAAATTCGTAAGACGGAGGGAGACTAGACCGCAAATAAGTAATACTCGTATATGTTCAAGTTTTCACTTCTTCCGACACTCCCGGAGTGCAACCCGTTGTTTGTTTTCCCGTGACGTAATTGTTGATCTAGATGATTTTCAGAAAGAAATGTTTATTTCAAATAGATTAAACTCTTGTCATTTTATAAATAAAAAGTAAATACAATTTGTCTTTTAACAGAACTTTATCTCACAGGCTTTTTTTAAGTTATTTAGAATCTTATTGAATTCATAAGAGATGGAATGTACCGACGGCTGCCCTTTATTTTTTTCATTGAAGGAAAACGGATCTACGCAGATATAAATGAGGATCATTATTAAAGTCCTACTCTAGCTACAAGAGCTCCGCATAATTTACTAAGATCAAATCCCTTAGCCCAGATGAGAAATTGAAACGATTTGTGACGTGTAAACAGGCCCTGTTGGTAAAAGGTATAGGGTTTTTCGGGGTTTTTATTTCAGCTCGCATCACGCACAAAATTAATATCAAATATCTGGGGAATTTACGGTTGGACTCATGATATCAGGATATTTTTTGAGGGAGCAGAAAATAAGCTGGGATTTTAGGTTGCTCTCTTAATAACCCGATGTTTTATAGATTTTTTACAGCGAATTTGTGTTTTAAGGTCTTTTGTAAATACATTCTTCTACTTTCAGGTGTGTTGGGATTGAGTTACGGAAAATTTTACGCCGAGAATTTGGGAACAAGCAGAAGTCAGATAAAATTAAATTTTGGTTTTCCTGACAACGACCATACCACAGTTTTTTTTAATTACATTTAAGTTGGCACATTATTTAAATTTAATATTTTGTCAATGTAATGTTATTAATCTTAATGTTAAAATAGTTCGTTTATTTGTGGTAACGGAGCAATTACATAATTTGTAGACATTGTGAAAGGTTATATAAATGGAGAGTTACATAAACATTGTTCAAGAAGGCGAACTTAAAATATATAAATCAAGTAATATATTCGCACATTTTTATGTTTATTCACGTTGCATTCAACCTCCTCACAAAGGTTTGGATTTTTATTAAACATGTTAACTCTAAACCAAACCTTTTGATTTACAAGGCACTAAATAAACGGTCAACCAATCAAAGGTGAATGGAAACCAGCAAAAACTAAACTCAAAGCTAATTCGTTGAATGTTGAATCGGATAAATAGCCAAAAGGTAAATATTGGGGAGAAATATGGCAGGGAAATGTTAAATGTAAATACAAAATCGACGCTGAAAGCCTCGGGCTATTCGACTCTTGACTTGAAATATAAAGTCTGCTAAAGGATTAAATTTAAAATATCAGATTTAAAATCTTAACTTTATTCTTCCTCACGAATAACGACTTTTCGAATAACGAATAAAACTCATTATTTAGGGTTTACAGAAGCTGATTGATTCAATGCGCATGTAAATCCATCATAGATAAATCTGAGGTAATTTCCACTTCATCAGTTCGTTCTTGTCAACGTTTCAATGCTAGAGATAAATTATATCATTTTCCAAAATTTTTTAATTGATGAAATTTCTTTTTAATTGGCAGAATACAATCTTAAATCATAAAATATTAAAGACGGCAGAATCTTGTACCCTGTAAGATCGGCTATTTTTTGATTAGTTTTAATTAATTTTCATTTATAAATGTGATTGTAGGCCACATAACACGTAATTTTGGACTACAT
Organism: Aproaerema taeniolella; assembly: GCA_949987775.1. Taxonomy (NCBI): domain Eukaryota; kingdom Metazoa; phylum Arthropoda; class Insecta; order Lepidoptera; family Gelechiidae; genus Aproaerema; species Aproaerema taeniolella. The sequence continues at coordinate 11,962,931 of OX465260.1, forward strand.
AACATAACACTTGACAGCCACAATTATAGTATTATTTCCGGGCACTGTGTTATAAGATAAATACGAGTATTACCGCACGTTCGGTCATTCGCTTATATCACACGGTCCTTTTATACTCTATACCCCTATGCTCTCTCTGTTTACCTTGCTCAGCTTGTCTCAGACGCGGAACCGATCGTGTTTGTTTCTGAATTTCAATGGCAATATTTACAGAAACTCTCGATTATTATCTAATCGTGTCGTCATTTTTACAACCTTTTTGCATACACTTTCATTCAGAGCTGACTTAAATAATTTTGTTACGTACTTGTATGTTTCATACTAATTTATAACAAAGTTTTTTTTTTTAAATATACTTAACAAAGTTTTTTTACACATTTTTAGAAAGGTTGTAGTATATTTTGCTTGAGTAAATAAAAAAAATTCTTAGGACAAAAATAGAAGAACTTTCGGTCCTCTAATATAAATTCTCCAAAGTTTCTTATTCACTAATGATAAAGGGTTGACTAATGATCAGGACAAACTTTAAACCGACTGTACACCGAAAATGTACATCTTATAACTAAATCAGAGGTCGATATCAAAGACCACACTAAGCACTAGCTAGAAATATAATACTTACTTATAATAAGAAACCCAGATAGGGCATAATACTATCTGTAGCCGAAATCCGTTATGGCCTCTATTGGATTGGCTATCGGAAGTCGGTACGCTCGATTGATTCGTGTTACGTGTTGGTGGACGCTAATATAGGATACGTTATCTGATACCGGAGTCCATTTGACCAATAGACTCAGGGTTACGGAAACTCAACTAAATATATCTGCAGTATTGGCGCTATGGTATACTTTGTGTTATGTTTATGATATGAACTTGAACGTCGTGCAAAATGTTGCTTTGATCATGTTGGTAAAATCATGGAGTTACTAGAACCTTTACTGCGAACTATAAATAAGTCACGCACCAGCTTACGCGCCGTGCGATACAAATCCTGTATCTAATGTGATACTTTTTGGGGTGACGGGTGATCTAATAAAGCAACTAATAGTAGGAATAATCAACAGTAATTCTCACATATTTAATTAGGGCATTACAGACAGTCCCTTATGACGCGGTTGCATGGAGACAGAGAGGCTCCATCGCATGTTACGCTAGAATGTCAAGATATTCTAGCGTAACATGCGATGGAGCCTCTCCTATCCTGCGTAGCCCAGGATCTCTGCCAGAAATATGCAAGAACGTTCAGAGTTTTGCGTACTTCTCGGAGGAAAATGGATGGCTGAAATAGCCAGCCCGAAATATATCACGTACAATAACCCAATCGGTAAGCTGAGAACGACACGCCCGACCAACATAACAAAACAATGTAGCCAAGGGAATATGTAACTTGAAGCCTGTCACACAGATCCCTGACAATTCAAGGCAGAGTTGTAGGGCTAAGTATCAACCATCATGGTGTTTTTAACAGCACTAAAATTTTGCGTACTTATAAAAATAACAAGCGTGGTAAGAACCCGTGTTATAATATATTTAAAACTTATGAAAATAACCGCAAGAATTTCAAACAATGTAATTGCATAGAAGTTTATTCATAAAGCATTCAAACAGAAAACTAAGGACTGCGGTCTTCTCAAAATCTTCTCCTAATCTGGCAGATTAACTGTATTTTAAACCATATTATGTTAAGAAAAACATTTAGAGCTTTCACGTATCACACATATGCAAGATCTAGCTGAAATTTAAAAAAACATATAAGAATTTAATCATACACATAAGCTTTTACATATTTGATGTAAACTAAGCTGGGTAGGTACGTCATTTGAAAGGACAGAAACTTTAACAGCAAACAGCATGAGGCAATTCTGCAGAACGGTCCAATAGTAAAGCTGACCCATTTACATACAGAAACACAGAACAATAATACAATTTAGCTGTGGACAAGTAAATTGGCTGTACGGTATTTGTTGGCAACTTTCAGCATAAATCAAACTACATTTTTAACTACAGTCCGAGTCTAAATAAATAGATACAAATCATTCCTACTGTTTATCTATTTTTAAAAGCAATAAATACCAGTCAGGTGTTTCGAAGCGCTCGTAGCCCAGTGGCACTCGCTAATCTCAAACGATCAGTGAGGTTAAGCAACGTACACTGGCAGGGAACCTGATGGGTGACCAAAGTGGCAATTTATCACGAGCGTTTCCGTGCTTCGGAGGGCACGTTAAGCTGTCGGTCCCGAATATTGTAGATTGACTATAGTCTTTAAAACCAAGTCAGAGGCCATTGTGCGGTTTGAAAAATCTGTCACCAGGGTTAGCCAAGTTCGCCACACACTTGACTATACCTACACTATAAGAAGAAGAAGGTGCTTAAATACTTATAACTTCTTGTAACAAAGTATCATAGTGGACTATTTTATCGCCAGAGACATACGTATGTTCCCTTTCATAATCTTCTTTTGGCTTATGACTATACTTCTCACAATCTTGTAAACTTATCTTATGAACCCAAAAAAAGCCCAAAAACGTATATTATAACTTTTTAATATATATACTAGAATAATCGGCTTATTGATTTGATTTTTTAAAAAGTCACCTGTTTCATACGAAGTTTTCAACATAATCAGAAACGGTAAATCTTTTAAGAGATGTTAGGCGTAATCGTTTGAGATTCAAAAACCATAATCCTAGACAACGGTAAATATTTACACTACTAAAGATTACAACGAAAAATAATTTCAATAATGGTTCACATAGGAAGCCATTGTAATTCTCAGATCGTAAAGCGCAACATTTCCCCTTGATAGCTATTGTGAATTCCCTCCACCGACGTTATAGCACGATAAAGAAACTGCGCTGTTATTGAACCAAGAAATGTACTTATTATACAACAATCGCTGTCGTTTTCAGCGTATTAACCTGATATAAGAACAATATTCGATTATGCAAAAGTATTCCTTCTTTAAGGCCAGTGTTCACAAAATATTTACCAACGATTAGCAGCTAACCAGAGATTTGACATTGTCATTTTCATACATTTTTTTTGACATTTTGTCTGATAACCGTTGGTTATATTTTTAGTGAAAATAGGCCTAAAAGAAATATTATATAACAAAATGTAATTCAAATGATATTTTACTTTTTCTTAGGATTTGTACAAAATCCTACCTACATCAGCATAATCAAGTTTTACAGTTAAAAAATCCAAGTTAGTATGAAACGGTTGCAAACATTATTAATCTAATTCGTCTCGTATCTGCACACAGTTTAAACCGTATGCCTCCCTATAGCAAGAAGTTTATAATTTTATCTCGTCCAAAAATGAGGTAGTCTACATTATTTTTTATCAACGTCTTACAGCGTTCTAAAGAAATACTTTGTCAACGACATGAGGGAGTATTTATTTATTGCTGCAATGTCAGCTGTACAGAGAAAAGGAGATACGAGAAGAACTATTCTTTATAATATATTCATCATTTAGTTATAAAATGTCACGAGTGTTGAGCTAGCCATTTAAGAAATCAAAACTGTAATAAACGCGTTGAGGAACAAACGAACTTATTTTTAACATACTAACACGTTTACGTATGTCTTCTAAAAAACTGACATCATCCAAAGTACTATATTTTCGAAGACCAGACAGCACTAAGTGTCGGCACTTGGTAACTACGCGGTTACAATGCACGCTCGCCTGACATCCTTTTCACATTCTCATAGAATACAAACGCAACCGTCCCAAACCGCAGTAACCGCTTACAGTATTGTTTCAAATGCAGCACGACCTTTAAACTGAATGCACTGGTTTAGTGTTACTTTACTAAATTAAAATTTCAAATCAGATTCTTAACTTTTTCATTTCTTATTGTGTTTGAAGGCTGCAAGTTTGAAGGTTGTTTCTTTTGAAATATTTTATGATAACTTTTCAAAAATTCACAAAAGAAACAATATTTGAGCCCTTTTTTTATGTTTTTATAGTATCTTTTTCAGAACATTTTCCTTCGTATAAAGTGTACTTTAGATCTTGTATGAATTTTTTTTAATGGCACACTTGTTAGATATCACTTGCAGAGAATGTTAAAAGATTGTATATTATATTGGTTTGTAAATTTGCATTGTAGTGTATTAAATTGGGTGTAACAAAAAATAAATGTATCAGCCCACTAAGCTGAATTACTTTCTCCAAAGACAGGGTGAAATACTTTTTTTTTTTAAATAACCTCATCGTACAACTTGCTTATGAATGAGAAGTCGTAATTTTTTTTGTCATTTTTTACTTTTCGTAATTTTGTACGGGTTCCTTCGGGAGAGGTTTTTTTTATTTTATTTTATAGTTGTTAAATTTCACTGTTAAAGGCATCACAAGAAAACAGCGGAAACTTCTTCGTAAATAATTTGTGTTTATAACCCGTATCGCGTCCATTTGCTCTGGGTAATAATTGCAAATTTAACTGCAATCCTCCCCAAGTAGGGATCTGAAATGAATCAACACAATTTATAGCGTAGTTGATGTTCTTCGATGGGGACAAAGTTGGCATTGTCCCAGAGTATATTTTAGTACATTGACATCCTTACTTTGAGTCAAACACATTCGATGAATTTAAATGTAGAGAATATCTAAAGAAAAGAAAAAAACAAATAATCTCTTTTATAAAGTCGATTAAAAATACACGAAAAGGTATAAGCGTTTAGGAAATTCTTACTTTTTGGTATTTTTACGAATATCGTGGAATATGAATAACATGTAACCTAGAAAGATAATGGTTTGTAACATAAGGTCTTTTCAACTGTTTTGGTCTTGGGGAAATTGGCGCCCAATTTGGGACCGGCACTTTCGTTAAAACAGTGCCCTTGAGTAAAAGTTAATCAAACGTGAATTTCACTTACTGGCCAGGGGCCGTTCGTTTTGAAGGACCATTACATTGGCGATGGAGTGACCCATCAATTTAGCTTCACGCCGACCGCACGCGGCCGGCAGGACTGTAGCCGACATGTGAAACGTTTTATTACGGTTCAGGAAAAACCGTAACAATAACGTAGTTCATGAGTGTTTTGCTAAAAGCAGAACACAGCTTCTTGACCCACATTTCCTGTTTTTAATCAAACCAAATGGATGTTGGAATATTTTGAATGCCAATTAATTACTATCTACATCAACGCGCTGTACAATTTCCAAGGCGCGCCAAGTCTTTCAATTGGGAACGATTTGAAAGGAACAATGGCTCTGGCTGTTTAATAAATGCCTCTGATTCAAATTTGGATGGCAACAGATGGCGCGCGTGATCGCCGCGCTCCCGGCGTGAATAATTTCCGTCACAACATTGCCCCCCAAATAATTCCATTCGTTATGTTCCACAAGAGCGCCATCACAAATAAATTGAAAAGTCGCCGACTGACTCTTTTGCCCTAGACGCTATTACCAGAAATTCGGTCAGCGCAGAGCTTTGAACTGAGTCTCTGACATTTTATATTGAGTGCCAGCCGTAGCTGACGTTAGTTAAATACACTTTTTTAGTTGCTTTATTTACTTTCTTTTGATACTTTTACACATCATTTTACTCGCAACTTTTTAGAAACTATGTTTAATTTAATATATTCAAGCAATTCCATGCAAAAACGTATTTTTTTTTGTTGAAATAGGTAAGTCTCTGTGTCAAAAAGTATTTAATTTTTAACTGACTTCATAAAAAAGGAGGAGGTTCCCAATTTGACTGTTCGCTACGCAATAACTCCGCCGATTGTCCGCCTATTTTGAGAAATATTTTACTGTTTGTTCGAAAGAGTACATCACTGAAATGGTTTCATTTTAATTTCATCGAAATTGATCCATCGTTTTAAAAAAAAACATATACATATTATATTTTGATGATGTTTTGGTCTGCTGATATGAATCATTGGAATTGAGGTCGATTGATTATTATGTTTTTAATGTGGAAAATAATGTTGCTTATAAACGAACGAACGCACCTAGCTGAATATTTTTAGAGACAATAAGATTTGACACTTTTTTGTATGGCATCATTGCGGATTAAGAGTTTCTTTCACTTAAGATGAACTAAGAAAATATTAAAAACATTGAAAAATGTTTCACATGCCAGCTCTTCCCAGATCTACTGTTACATTCTATTAATTAACTCGACGAGGGTTTGGCTGTAGCTGAAACGCTGGCAATTGATCATAACAGTTAGCATCGTCAAGTGGTTTTATGATCAATACTAGATATATGTATATATCTATACACATAGCTTGATTTCTTTCAAACCTAGTAAATGCTACAGTCGTAGTGCCTCCATAAATACAGACATAATGTTATAAAAGATACACAGCAGTGTCGATGCGAGAGGGAGCGTTGAGAACGACTTTTGTAATTGCTACTGCAAATGGCAGCCCCAGCGCCTTTATTCGAGCCCAGCTTTTGAATGCATTCGGATATCGTGACAGATACATTTCCATCTACATGGAAATAGAGTTTTAAAATGACGCGGCTGGAAATGTTCGGAAAGCTAGCTGAAATATTTTCCATCTGTTTACTTTGTCGTGTTTGGATTTGTTTAACAGTGACAAAATATTTTACAGTACAGTACAGCCAACTGCACAGCTTAACAAAGGCAAATGCAAAAATAACTAATAAAGTACATGAGTTGATATGACTGGACCAATTCATCGGGACAGTAAATTTTAAAAGTAAATATGTATTTAAAATCAAAATTAAATTTATTTTTGGAATGAAATGGGAACGAATTAAAATCACCAATGCAACTCATCCAGTGGTAATAGCCCGTGTGGTTCTTTTAATCCTAAATTAATTATTATAAACTGTAAACAATTAGTAAAAAAAAATTACTACTATTTAAGTCTAGTAAACAGATAGAAAGATAGTTTATCATACGTGAAATCCATCTGGATCCGGGAGCTAAGGACACTGGCAGCATTGTGCCATGGCTAGCTTTTGCACCAACAACGATTGAATGCAATAATAACCGTTTAATTAAAATTAAGGGCCATATTACAAAAAATAAAACTAAAACTTTTAATGTTTTTTAATAAAGCAATTGCTGCTTTACCACAAAATACTAAAACACCACTTAAACAATATCGAATACATCAAAGCTTTACATCAAAGCCCGTCTCAAAACATTGTGGTGGACACAAGTGACATTATTATCCCCGAACCAGCAATAATTAAATTAAAAATTTAAAAAACCCCCCCCGCAAAAAAGTAAAGCGGACATTTAAAAAGTAAAAAATAATACCTTTCGTTGAGCCATCAAATTCATTTCAGAAATACCTATATATATATTTTAATTATCGAAATCGATGGATGGCACGATAGGGTTTGCTCATTAAAATGGCGCTATAATGTCGCGTCGGGGTACCGCTTTAGTGAATCAGACACTTCATTTGATTGACTATTCACTGATTCACTAAAGCGGTACCCCGACGCGACATTATAGCGCCATTTTAATGAGCAAACCCTATCGTGCCATCCATCGATTTCGATAATTAAAATATATATATATATATAGGTATTTCTGAAATGAATTTGATGGCTCAACGAAAGGTATTATTTTTTACTTTTTAAATGTCCGCTTTACTTTTTTGCGGGGGGGTTTTTTAAATTTTTAATTTAATTTTTATTTCAAAATTTTTAACTTATTTTCAAAATAATTAAGAGTGTACTAGTGTGCTGGATATCCTGGCCGCAGCATCAGCTCACGGTGTTGCCACCATTGCATTGTATGCAGAATCAAATACTGATCAAAACGAGTCCAAACACGACATATCTGCTATTATTTTTTCAAGGATGTGCTAGTGTTCTGGATATCCTGGCCGCAGCATCAGCTCACCGTGTTTCCACCATTGCATTGTATGCAGAATCAAATACTGAACAAAATGAGTCCAAACACGACATATCTGCTATTATTTTTTTAAGAGTGTGCTAGTGTTCTGGATATCCTGGCTGCAGCATCAGACCAAGAGTTCCATAACCATGCATAGTTATTAAGCATACATGAGTATTTCAAGTTTTAGGTCACATGTATGTTTGAAAGTAAAGTAAATACACATTAAGAGTCTAAGAACCCTACCGCAGCTAACAAAAGAGCTGATGACCTTGAAACGGCTGAACCGATTTTGATAAAACGTATCTAAGAACCATCGCCAAAAACCCTGCTTGTAAATAAAAAAAACCGCATCCAAATCGGTTCACCCGTTTGAGAGCTACGGTGCCACAGACAGACACACAGACACACAGACACACACACATAGCGGTCAAACTTATAACACCCCTCTTTTTGCGTCGGGGGTTAAAAATAACGGATCATAGGGACGGATTAACCGTATTCTTGTGACGGATGCGAGTTGAAATTCTTGATGATTGATATTATTCATGACACGTGATCAAGGGCTGTATATTCAATTTGCACTGACACACAGTCGTAGCTGATTGACTGTGCGGATTGGAAAGGTTATGGGCGGCAGTGATGGGTGACCATGTTTTAGCTGTATAATTGTATGTAATGTAATATTCAAGAGCGTTTTCATTGCAAAACCGTTCTTATCACAACAGTACAGAGGGCACGCATGTCATAACTTTATGTGCGGCCCTCTGTACATGCTTCGGAAACACCGCTAAGCCATTTTCTAGTTTGAATTGGCAGAAAATTGTACCTACCATCATCTAAACTTTTTAGGTTAGAACAATCTAAAGATCCCAAATCTTCAAAACAAACAGGAATTATTTGAATTGTAACGAAGTGTTAGTTTCATAACTCCTAAAATCTTTTGGAAATTTGAACCGTGAGTAACCTTCGAGTAAATGGGCTATGTACGACATTTTAAAAATATGTTTAATTTCGTTTAATTTTTTATTTAACATAAAGGAATAAGGTCCCGTTTCCTAAAAAAATATATATAAAAAATTTATCTTTTGAAATAAAAATATAATAATTAAAAGTTTCTCAGTAGGGTAAACTAATCATAAATACGGCATTATACAATCGTGTCTTTGCCAAGCTGTCATGTCAATAAAAAAAACATAACCTATTTCATTTTGTATTTGGTTGTTTATTTTTGAGTTTTATTTTTACTTTTGGTTATTTTTTTCTGAAGTCTTTTACTGCTACCGCATACCGGATTACGATTTAACTTTGCACGGACTTGTAGTGCTAGATTTTGACTGATTTTCTCACGACTACACCTTATTCATATCGGACTCCGAGAACTGCTTCAACGATAGTGATTAATACTCTTCGGATTTGTGGAATAAAACTAATAACGACATCGCAGCAGGCTTTGCTACTGAACATGGCATCTGACGAGTTACAGCGGTGGAGAGAACCAAAAAATGTTTTATACCTCTTTGTTCAAACACTGACATTAACTCACCAGATTTGACGTTTGTTACCATTATTGAAAGAAAGTTGGTGTAAAATGGTTGACAGGAATTGTCCCAAACGTCCACTTTTTTGCTATGAGGATCATTTAAACGTAAGTACATTGAAACGTATCTCTAGTTAGTCTGTGATTGTAACTTAAATGTTGAACTTAAACTCAAAAACGCAACGGTATAGGTTATATTTATCAACCAACTGTCAATCGTTTTTTTTTTTACTTTGGCAAAGGAGTTAATCTGTAGAATGCTGTAATAAGCAACAAATCGTAACCAAAATTTTAAAAATTAATTATTTTTATATCTGTGATCAAAATTATTTGATATATTTTTTATTTGAATATGGGACCTTAAACCTGCTTAAAATAAGAAAATCAAATTATTTTAAATCTTGCACATAGCCCATTGTCATCTAAAACTAAAATTGTGTATATTTTGCAGTTTCAGCAGCTCAAGATTGGAAAAAACGCAGTCAAATGCCAAAAAAGTGTCGAAACGTCAACACCAGAGGGCCAGCAAGTCTTTGCGCGGGCCCTCGTGCAATCAAAATGAAAGTTTCACCGTCATCGAAGTGGCGTGACGCGAGAGTTTGTCACGGACCGTACTATCCATGTAGGTAGTATTCAAAATGTATCTGATGATTCCAAAAAAATTTCTAAATTAGAATAGAATAGAAAATATTTATTTGGCAAATTATAAAATAGGTAGATAATTCTTAAGAAACTAAATTACCTACTAATAGCCGAAATGGATGCAGCTCAGCATAATGCCACAGCCTGAGCCATAACGCTAGTTTTCAGCTGCAACCGGTTTGGTAGACTAGGTGGAGTATAGAGATGACAACAAACAAAATTACATGCTACTTAAAAAAAACAACGGGTTGCACTCCGGGAGTGCCGGCAGAAGTGAAAACTTGAACATATTATATTACTTCATTGCGGTCTACTCGCCCTCCGTCTTACGAATTTTCGATCAGGTCACGTGTCATGACGCGAGTTTAACATTTTTTACCCATACTTCAAAGTGCACAACGCCGCTAAAGAAGTTTTCACTTCAAAAATAATTGTAAAAAATGTCTTTCCAAATGGGTTAATTAACATTTTTTTACTTACTCCTTTTTTTTACTTACATAGCTCGGGTCCACAACAATAATTGCCAATTATAATTTTTGCTTGATACAATAACGGACGTATTAATGTTCAATCAAGCGGGGAACCTTCCACGGCTTAACCAATAATTAATTAGATGGAGGTATCACGAGTCAAGTGAAGCCGCCTTTCACAAAGCGATGTGACTTTTATAAAACAATATAAAAATAAACAAGCTGCAAAAGCAAAATTAACCGAGTTTCTTTTTTGTTGAATGAAACCAAAAAAAAAAATACTAAGTTAATAAGGTTGGTAGAAATTTTGAAACATGCACAGACATGAACACCCATAACCCATAACCCGAGAACAAATATCTACTTTACACCAATATTTGTCCCGACCGAGAATTAAACCCAGGACCCGTCAATCAAGAGGCAGTATCACTGCCACTCGACCAACCCAGCTGTTAAAAAGTTAAATTTTTTGCCTAAAAACAACAGCTTTATAGGTGCAACATTACGTTGCAATTTACAAATCTGTAAAATGAAATGATCCTCTAATCAACCTAGAGAATATAAAAGAGTAAAGAAGCAAACATGTAATTCTAAAAGTAAGTTGTTTCTTTTAAAACGGTTGTTCTCAACGCATTTCAATGGGGAAAAGTAAGAGATTGCTACAGCTAATAGTTGCTGCTCGGCAGAGCTAAGGCACGTTCTTGGTATTGAAGTAATTCCTTGGACTAGAACTGTGGAACGCTGTGACTTCGAATAAGAAAAAGTGGGTAGGTACACGAGGTCGTGTGTGCTGTTAACTAAAGAATAAAAATTGGAAAATTTCAACACTTTTGTTACTACGAAAACTTAAAGATTTTTGAAGTGAAAACTTCTTTAGCGGCGTTGTGCACTTTGAAGTATGGGTAAAAAATGTTAAACTCGCGTCAGGGTCACGTGTCTGTCACGTGACCCTGATCGAAAATCCGTAAGGTGGAGGGGTGTTTGATAATATAGGAAATTAAAACTGCAAAAGTCAAGATGACATCCGTTGTCAGCATAGAAAAAATTAAATTAAATATTAATGCACAGTGTTAATGTTCAAGTTTCCACTTTTGCCGGCACTCCCGGAGTGTAACCCGTTGTTTTTTTTTATTTTGCTGCTTACTTATTTTATTTTGTAACGCTACACACTCAAACGCCAACATATTAAGTTACTCCATTTTCATTGCACATTACATTGCAACATACGTATTTAGAGGGACATACACAAATATCCATGACCCGAGAACAGATATCTGCTTTTTACACAAACATTTGCTTCGACTGGGAATCGAACCCAGGATCTGTTTTATAAATCAGATGAGTTAAAAAATATTACGGACACTATTTTTGAATATGTTAACTCGCTCTGAATGATTTTGAGCAGATTGCAATGTTTTTTTTAATTTCCAACTTCCACAGTAAACAGTGGCTAGCGCATTGCCCCATTTTAGTTGTTAAATCAATCTTTTCGTAACAGTATAAATGTATTCTCAGATTTTAATGTGCTTGCCATGCAACTGCAAGTACAAAAACCCCGTACAGAAAATTACATTAAAGTGAAACTCACTTGAAATACATCCATTAAAACATATATTACAAAGTAATGTTATTTACAAGGCGACGTAATCCCTCGTGCCCTCTTTATACCCATGATTACGTGAGCTTAGAAACCCTAATGCTCGCTAATGCTATAAGCAATGGCAATAAAAGACAAAAACACCACGAAATGAAAAATAAAAAAGATGTGTTTTTTTCTTTCGTTTAGGAAGCTAAAAACAACTCTCACATCAACGAATATTTAAAACCATTTATATCACTTTTTTTTCTGTCATCCGTCAATTACTCGAAGTGCTTTTTCACGCAGCTCTAGTCTTCATTTAACTGACATGTTTCGGGGGAAATTTTCAAAACAAAATACCCAAACATTTTTACATTTTTGTGGATTTTCGTAGTTGTTTCGCTCCGTTCTTGTTTCACAGTGGATTCACTCCATACATCACTTTGTTAGTTATCTGTTTAGGTGTTTGACATTGATGAATGTTCAAGTGAACGGGGTTCCGCTGGAATCCAGGCTTAGGTTACATCGTCTGGTGGAGGTGCGGTTAATTGACGAGGTGAGGGAGGATTTTTGTCTGGTTAGGGTAAATCCTACAGAGATTACGGTTGATCGACTTGTCAACCATAGGTCTTAAGGCGACTACAGCACCCGATAAACCTAGCACACATAGGAATAGTGCCATCTCCGTCTCTCAACAGGCCTGGGCCGGCAGTGCGAACAGTGTCGATACACTAAGTTTACGGACTATGAAAGCGTGCGTGCGTAAAAACATGTTCGAAAGTTAGAAAAATGAGATTTATGGAAAGGTAACAGCTTAAATCGAAAAATGCGTTACTAACTACTTATCGAGAGTATTCAATCACAAACATTTTCATAGCAAATTCAAGTTCCTGTGTGCATTTTACTATCGTTTTTACAGCTTAAAAGATACACAATATTGTTATTTAGAGGTGAATTTGTGAGCTTTTTCTATCGAACTAAAAGTGCTGAATCATGTTTTCAGCAAACTACTTATCTAGTTTATGTCCTGAATATTACCGTAGTATTTTTTTCTTCGATTGAATGCAGTGCGTCATGCTTATCTACGCATCATAAAATCGTAATTTAGGTGCTGTAGTCGCCTTAACCGCGTGCGGTGCGCGCTTTATTTTTATACTTGAAAGTTTAGAATATAGCAGGTTATTTTTTTGTTTCAGCATCAGAAGTCATTTCTTTCTTTTGTCCACGGTATGCCATGAGCCCTATGCAGCATATCTTATTTATTATTTGGAAAATACTTCTGTCAATATACTACAAAACCACTTTATGATCGCCATAGATCAGTATTTTCAAAGGTATTATATGTACAGAGGCCAGCGCATTAAGTTACTCCTTTTTCATTGCAAAAGCTTCCTTATCGTAACAACACAGAGTGCACGATTGTGGTTATCTGATGTGCGGCCCTCTGTACACAGCCCTAAAGCACTGCAATGTTTACTAACTAAAATTTTATGACTATTTTGTCTTTTTGATCCATTCTTGGCTACAGCGACTGCTTTTGATTGTCAGGTAAAATTAATGGTTTTATCACTCGACACTTAAATTTAACGCTAACAATAAACAACTAAAAATAACGCAAAGATTTTTACAGATCATTTTTTAACTTATGAAAAAATAATGTAAGTAGCAATTCTTGAACAATAATGTCTTATTTTAGAATTTCACAATTCTCTTGTGACAAAAACATTAAAGAGAGCCTTTTGAATCAAACGTATTTTGGATAATAAAAGAATCATTTCCTGAAATGGGAATAATGTAGGTAAACGGAAAGGTAGGGAGTCAAATCTTCAAGACACCCGAGCAATTTGGAGCAATGCTGAAATTCCTCATCAAAATTTTGAGAACCGTTTGTCATTAAGGGATTTGCTCACTATGTTAGGAGCCACCGTTGTTGTTGAATTCTGAGGAAATATTTAACGAAAATAGCAGCTCTTATTTTAATTTACTTGACCATCAAATGGATCTCTTATCTCGGTCATAGGCCAAGACCCCAGGGCCGCCAGACCTTACTTATTTTCTCAGTAAGTAACCAAATGCGTGGGGAAGAGTAGTGCTATTATGTACTATTAACATATGCATACCTGCTAGCTTGGGCCGACGGCCAATTTTCAGCTATCGGGTTCTGAAGGTACTTCCAAAAATTACTCACTTGTCTTGAAATCTGGGTGCTATAAAAAGTATTGTTTTAGTTCTCTGAACGTCATATAAAAAAATCACGGCGCAGATTGTAGGTAAAATCACATAATTTACTTGCGAGCTGTAAAGCGTCTGGCAGAAATTACGGCCGACGGAGAGTGTCTGGCGGTGTTGATCATTACTTTTTTATATTTAATTAATGATATTCTATAAGTATAAGACATCAGCACCCAGACTTCAAGACAAGTAAGTAATTTTTGGAAGAACCTTCAAAACCTGGTAGCTGAAAATTGGCCGTCAGCCCAGGCTAGCAGGTATTCATATGTTAATAGTACATATGCACTACTCTTTCCCACAATTTTGGTTACTGAGAAAATAAGTAAGGTCTGGCGGCCCTGGAATCTCAGTCTATCAGGACAAACATTTAATTTTGTGTAAAAAATAAATGTAGGAATCTTCAAAAGTACCTGTTTCCACGTTACAAAGTTAACCTTAGTTTGGCTAGTTAGTTAGTTTGGCTTAGTTTGTTTGTTTTGTCGGGATACACAGACCTGTGTGTCTGTCTGTGGCATTGTAGCTCCGAAACGCATGATCCGATTTTGATGCAGTTTTTCTTTCTAAACGACATAAACAATTTTGGTCAAGTACCTATAGCTTAAAACCATCTCGATTATGTCAGTTTTCAAACAAAAGAAACCCCATCAAAATCGGCCAACTCCCTTTAGAGCTACAATGCCACAGACTCACAGATACACGCGTCAAACTTATAACATCCATCTTTTTTGTCGGGGTTAACATGAAAAGATCAAGATAACTAAATAAAACAAATACCTTCGCTATTATTTATTCTCTTTCCGTAGTAAAAAGAAACCAACCATAAATATTTATCAACAATTTTGGGTCGTGTTTCCTGTCGTATCATTTGCATCAATAAGATTTCTATTATCCTCTGAATTCCATTATTGAGTTCTATGAGCGAAAGGAAACAATGAAAGTAATCTGAGGGGAATATTCAAATTAAATTGTTTATTATACGGACACGTTCCACCGTGACGGAATGTTATTATAGATATTAAACAGCGCTTTGAAGGGTTAACATGGACAGTGCACACCGCGACAAACAAAAGTATGTCATACTTATATATGTCTAAGTACCTATGGGATAATTAACTCGTTGACTGCCATACGAGTATACTACGAGCTCGTAGGTTGGCAGTCAAGTGTTAAGTGTTTTTAAGTATGTCATAGATACCTACTTACTTTTATGATGGATATTTTAATTTCGGAAAGGAGAAATTCCTTTGCTCACACAGATAATACTTTTCAGAAGTACTTCCTTACTAATATTATAAAAGCGAAAGTTTGTGTGTGTTTGGATATTCGTTACTCTTTCATGCAAAAACTACCGAATGGATTTTTAATGAAACTACAATAATATAGCTGAAACATCAGAATAACACATACATAATTTTCAAAAATTGTAACGGGAACGAAGTCTCGGGTGAAAAGCTGGTTGACCATATTTTGATAAATTATCTTAAGTTATATTTGATACTAGCTTTCCGCCCGCGGCTTCGCCCGCGTGAACTTCGGGAACCGCGTGAAGTTTTTTCCCGCTGACTCCCGTTCCCGTGGAAATTTTGCAATATCCTGTTGCAACTAAGCTTTAAGTTTACTAAGGTACCTGCATGCCAAATTTCAAGCGTCTAACTTAAGCGGTTTAGATTTTTCATACAAAAGGATTTTTCCGCTAATTCCCGTTCCCGTGGGAATTTCGGGAATTCCTTTCTTAATGCACCTCTACGGTGCCTAAGCTACATCCCTTCCAAATTTCAAGTACCTACGTTTAGCCGTTTAGGCTGTGCGTTGATATGTCAGTCAGTCAGTCAGTCAGTCAGTCTGTCAGTTTCTCCTTTTATATATTTAGATTTTCGGTTCGTTATCATTATTATTGGGCTTATTATTGGTTCGCGAAGGCAACTTACAAATCTACAACCTTTCTCTGCTCTGTTCTGCAAAATGTTACAGCGTGCATGTTAGCCTTGCAGGTTACTGTGTATTGTATGCTCTTGTAACATTGTTCAAATAGAATAAAATAAGCATCTACCATGTACCATCATTTGTTTTTGACGACACAATTTTGAGGAAGACATTTTACTGTTTCGTATAATAATTATTGTTTGAAACCTCAATGCCAACATTGTACAAAACGTCTACATTTTGAAATACAGTCATTTTCCTTAATTAGTATCAAATTATAAAAATTGTTGTTTACTGGTTATAAGGTTCAAATTAAGGGAACCGAGTAAAATATAAATTTGCAAATTTTTATGTCGTTTTTACGTTTACTTGTTTCTCTGTAAGAAATCTTTGAATTTTATGATTTGTTTTTTCTTTCATTATGTTACTTCAAGCCAATTAGTTTTGCGCAAGGAACTTTCTGAAATATTCGTATCCTAAAGAACTAATTGTGTAATCAAATTAATAACATTCTACTTACGGCATCAAATTGAATTTTTATCGTAATAAATACTCAGCATTAAATTTTGGAGTTTAATTTCCATTTTTAAAAGAAAATCAAAAGTTTAAAATATTGGATTTTGAGTTTGGATTTTGAGTATGAAATGCTTAACGGACTTGTTTTGCAACCGATCCCTTTGTTTTTGAAGCACCCTATCTTCCGTCTTGCCTAGGATATGAAGAAACAGTTACAAGTGAAAAAGCCATTGTTCACGATACATTTGTTCGTAGTCGTGAGGAAACAATGTTATGTCTTTTGCCTTTTCGCTACCTTTCCTCCTGGCCTAAATACCCACTCGACTTTAGTGGAGTACTCTCAAATGTAGAGTCTAAAACAATGGATTGTTTTCTGGCGCTGCGCTGGTGTGAAGTACTTCAACCTTAAGTACTAAACCTTTTTAAGTACAACTCTCTGAACATTTTAAATCGTCATGAGTCGTCCTGAAAACTTAAAATAAAATTAAAAGTTTTCTAACAAAATGAAATTATAAATATTTACATGCCTGACCTAATGAATTATTGTCTAAATGTTAATAAAAAACCATCGAACAAAAGCATGATCTTACAAAGAAAAAGTTAGTTTGTCGGTTTTGTAAAATTAACTTTTTCAAAGTCAGTAGGAAGGTATTATAACCCTGTAGTACTCGGAATACTTTTATTGATCCGGGAAGGTGTTGGTACGTGCTGAGCAAACCGCACCGAGTGGGGCTTCTCAGATAACGACCGCTGTGACTGCGGCGCCATACAGACCATGGAACACCTTTTATCATGTCCCCTCAGCCCTGTATCTTGCACACTAGACGACCTAAAAAAAGGCTGTAGAACTGACCACTTACTGGGCCCGTGTGATCTAAGTGTTCCCGAAACGAAAAGAAGAAGAAGACTTGTTTAACACGTTGCGCACTTGTGTACGGCGCGTGCGATACAAATCTTGCACATACTGGTGTACAAAAATCGCGTGAAGGTTCAATAAAAAATCAATACTTACTCTCAAAGATCTGTAAACACCTATTTATTACATAGTTAATACTGAGCTAAACTTTATATAACCAAATCGTGAAAACCGAAAAGTGTTTCAATAAAAGATCATTGTATAGAAAGTTGCCATAAGCTCAGGTAGTCTAAAGTTACGAGACCCACACGATCGGACAAAGACTTTATTACTTCTGTTTATGACTCCTAATGTCGTGTGAACACCATAACTTTATAGTGCTGCCATAAAGCTGACTGTGCATCTCTAGAGTCACAGATACGTGACTATCCTTCACTAATATATGTAACTTGGTTTCCGCCCGCCACTTTACATGGAACAAAAAAAAGTAAATGAAAAAAGAAAAAGTTTCGTCCCAGACTGGAATTTTATCCCCTCTCCGGTCGTTTTTGCAACTGCATTTCGTAACCAGTTGCAAATTAGGACATTTTTTTCCTTAACCGTGTTCTATTTGATAGATGGTCGATATTGGTAAAGATACTATTTTCTTCTTTTCTCGAGGGAACTCTAAGAAAGCGTTTCTTAGTAAAACACTAATATTTATAGTAAAACACTAATCTTTATATCTGCTGTATTTTTTTAATAACGAGTGAGTTCGCTCTTGACCACAAATGGCACAAACCACTGTGTTTATAAATTAGTGTAGCTTTTTCTTATGTACTGGAAAATAGTCTGTTATTTTTGAAGCAGCAGCTGTAATAAAAATTACATTTTAAAACATCGAATAAATCCTTCAAGCTACATTGGAGCTTCATATTTTTCCTGCGACAAGCGTTCGCATAAAGCTGTCTCCAGACAAGGGTAGGACCAACAAAACATTCACAATCTTTCGTAAGAGGTTTTTAAAAATACTGTTTCAAGACGCTTACACGATAAAATACTAATGGAGGAGGGATTTTTATGCAGTTGCATTGAGACTACAAGGCTGACATACTTTGCTCGATGCGATTTAGTTTTTAAGTACTTGTTGGCTCACAGTATCAACGAAGACATATACATATAGAATAACGAGGAGAATTTTCAATAAAGATTTTAAAATTTTCACGCTTTATGATTGTTTGATGTAAGATTATTGTACCTCTTGTTAAAGGGTCCCTCTCAAAAAAGTGGCACCGCCTGAATTTTTTTACACATTTTCAAAAAAGTGTGAGAATAACGTATTTGAAAATATAAAAAAAATGTATTCCCCCTTTTAAATATAAATATGTAAGAGGGAACAGGTTTTTTAAAGAATTGTGTCTTTGAGAGTACGCAGAAAAAATAGGTGGACAGGTGAATGAGGTATCGTACAGGTTAACTGAGAAACGGGCACAGGTTAATGTGATTCTATACTAAGAATAGGCAATAAACTACAAATGCTATGATTATTCTATTTATCCCCTAGATTTAAAACTTAGTACCTAATTTTACAATATTACCACGTAATTGTTCTTAGCAGTGGGATCTTGTAGGCTAGATAAAAAAAAATTGTTCTTATATACTACGATTTTTCCTTCACTGTCTTTTACATCCTCCCCGCGGCGAAGTCTTGACGTAGCCTTCTATGGGTTGACAGCGGGCTTGTCATTCTGTAGCACTGCCAGCTTCGACGTAGGCCTCCTGAAGATCCCTCCTTGCGTGCTTACGTCGGCGCTGCGTGTGTGACCATCTGGACCCGGATAAACTTCTCTATGACGCCTTTAGGCCATGTGTTCCTGGGTAGTGAGGGGTCGACGACTATATGACCACAACTCCTTTTTTTTATAGTTAATGAGTTTGCTTTTGACCACAATCCAGTCCAGAAGCAGAAATGTGATCGAGGATATAGCAAGCTCACCAGAATGCCTATTCACTCGAACTTTAAAGAGATGCGGGTTATATGTGCTTGGAAATACAGACGCAGGCAGAGAATTCCATTCCTTAGCGGTGCGCAATATAAAGTTGAAGAGTAGCGCTCAGTACGGATCCGGGGATTCTCCACAAGGTAAGGGTGGTACCCAGCGGTGCGTCTGGCAGAACGTTCGGTAGAAGAAAGGGGCAGGCGGAATGATCTCGTGTAGCTCATGAGCACACTCCCCGAAGTACATCTTGTAAAAAACACACAGGCAAGCTACTTTGCGCCTATGAGTCAGGCTTTGGAGTTTACTGTTTACTAGTTTTTTGTCAATAATGAGCCTCCTGGCTCTGCGATCCACCGGTTCCAGGGCGGCTAGGTGATATTTGGCCGAACCATCACAAAGGTGGCTACAATACTCCATGCACGACCGGACCTGCGCCTTATAAAGAGTTAGGAGTTGGTCAGGCGAGAAGTATCGCTTGACCTTATTAAGGGTGCCTAGCTTTTTGGTTGCAGTTTGAGCTTTGGATTCGATGGATGTGCCGAAGATAAGGTTGGCAGATAACTTCATGCCGAGGAGTTGAAGCTCATCAGTGACAGGTACAGATGTACTTCAGAAGTAGGAGTCAGATCAAAAGGACTCCGTTTCGCGGAAAACAGACACTTGTGTTTTGGTGGCGTTGAAACTAACCAGATTAATGTCTCCCTATGGGGAGACAAGACTTAAGATTGAGTTCACTCGCTCTAACATTACTTCCCTCTCAGATCAAATGTTATCCCCACCGTCTCCTGCATTGGACAATATCTCTTCATGACTTTGCTGTCATCTGCGTACGCAACAACTCCAGGCATAAGCATGTCGTTGATGTGCAGCAGGAAACGAGTCGCAGAGAGTACGGACCCTTGAGGAACTCCAGCGTCAATAGCCATGAGGTCAGAGGAGCAGCCATCTATGACTACTCGGATCAACCGTTCACTCAGGAAGTCAGCTATCCAGGAACAAAAGTTGGGAGGTATTCCGTATGCAGGAAGCTTGCCTAGAAGACTTGCGTGCCAAACCCCAAACGCCCACGCCCACCTCACGACCCCGCACGGTACGCACTAGCTATGCGGAGGCATGTCGGAGAGGGGGGGCCGGGGGCATGACTGCTGAAGCGGAGCAGGTATCACCGAAGACTGTGGTTTATTCGGATGACATAGGGAGCGGTTTCGGAGTGGTATTAAGCACTTATTTAAACCAAAACATAATTAATAATAGCTATCCAGGCATAACTTTTAATTCGATGATTTCAAAGATAGCAAATGATAATTTTGATTGTAAAACTACTGTATTAATTATGTTTGGAAACTCTCGAAACATCTCCCGTGCAGACTTAAATAAGGGCTTGTGCACTTTGCTAGACATTAAAAATAAAACTAATTGTAAGTTCGTTTTTTGTGCCTTCCCTTATTTCAGTAACTGGACGCAAGCACATAACAAATTAATTTTTAAAATCAACACATATGTGCATAGTATTCTATGTAGTCATAGTGACGCTGACGCTATTATGTATTTCGATACAAATAAATTTATTAATAATATTATTCTGACGAAAAGTACTATGTACTTAAGAAAAAAATGTAAACGACATTTAGCTACAACTGTAGCCTATTGCATACATAATTTTAAGACAAATGCTATTAATAATAGCAATATTTATATACAACAAAATTCTTTAAACTAAGTAGTGAGACAATAGGAAATCCCTCTCCAAAAAAAGGACAAGGATTTCCTAGCAACTCCAATATGACTAAGGATGTTCCGTCTGTGAAAAATAATAATTGTATAAACTTGGTGCATCAAAATTTAGAAGGAATGGAACACAAAGAATTATTGGTTGAGCTATTTATTAACTGTTATAAAGTTGATATTTTATGTATTACCGAGCACTGGTTGCGTAGTCATCAGTTAATATTTGGCTTCAATAATCACCAAGTTGCTAGTGCATTCAGCAGAAGTAAAGCCATACGAGGAGGTTCCGCTATATTTGCTCGTAACAATTTAAAGTTTAAAGAACGTAATGACATAGTAAGCTTGTCTGTTGAGCGCACTACTGAATTAGCCTGTATAGAGCTTGAGCAGCTTATTGTATTATGCGTATACAGACCGCCCAAATCATCATATGAATCCTTTGAAAAAATCATGGAGGAAGCACTATTCAAAATTAGTAATAATAATAAAAACATTGTAGTTTGTGGAGACTTTAATGTCGACTTATTGGAAAATAGTTCTCTTAGTAAAAGAATCATATCCTTGTTTAAGTGTTATAATTTGCGCAATCTATTTCTAGAGCCTACACGAATTACCGCAACTTCCAAAACGTGTCTTGATAACATATATACAAATTTTGATCCCTCGGAAAAATCTGTTATCCACAAGTTACCATCGGATCACTCGGGCCAACTAGTTTCCTTTGATGCGCTTCGTGGAAAGGCTGTAGAAAGAGGTATCAAATATGTGCCTATTAGTGACATAAGGCTTGAGAATTACAGAAGTAATATGATCACCAAACTACCAGATCTAAGATTTGAGAGTGATGATCCTAACAAACTTTATAACTCTGTACTCAGTTTATCTAAGCAAGAATATGACATTGTGTTTAAATCCAAGACGCTAAAAATTAATGACTCCTTGAAGTTTAGTGATTGGGCGACAGTGGGAATTCACAAAAGCAGGGAAAGGCTATATGATCTCTATGGTGAGAAAGCATATAACCATTCTGAAACTTTTGTTGAGTATGTTAGAGCTTATTCCAAAACATTTAAACGTGTATGTAAAGCGGCGAAGGCTATGTTTGTTAGAAACAAAATTAAAAATAGTAGTAATATCGTTAAGACTTCTTGGAAAATTATTAATAGTGAGACGGGAAGGGTTAAGGCTCGCAAGTTTGATTTTAAGCTCAATATTAATGACAAAATCCTAACTTCCGATGTAGCTATTGCTACAGAGTTTGAAAGGTTTTTCACTGACATTCCAGTCTCCACTACTCAATCACTTGGCTCATCTCCCGCTCTCGCTGAATCGCTACTCAAGCAAAATGTAGACGAAAGTAAGGTTCATTTCAGTTTTTCACACATAAGAATTGTTGACATTCTTAAAACTTTTAAAATGTTAAACATGAAAAAGACTGCGGACCTTGATGGTCTTTCAGTAAAAGTAATAAATTGTATAATAGATTGTATTGCTCCACATTTAGTGTTTATTTTCAATAGTTGTGTCGATGGTGGTGTGTTTCCTGATTTGATGAAACATAGTAAAGTAATTCCTCTGTTTAAAGCTGGTAGTACATCTGACCCCACCAACTTTAGACCTATTTCAATACTACCAGTCCTTAGCAAAATTTTTGAAAAAATTATCCTTAGTCAAATAACTACTCACTTCTATGCTAATAAACTTATGAATATTAATCAATTTGGATTCACACGGGGTCGTTCAACAACCGATGCCGGTGTTGAACTTATTCGTCACATTTTTGAGGCCTGGGAGGATTCACATGATGCTCTTGGAGTCTTCTGTGATTTGTCCAAGGCTTTTGACTGTGTTCACTATGAGACTCTAATCAGAAAATTACATCACTATGGCATAAGGGGAAATGCACTTAGGCTTCTGGAATCTTATTTGTGTAATAGGATCCAGAAGGTTGAGGTTAACGGCACTAGATCACCTGGGTCCACAGTCTGTATGGGCGTCCCGCAGGGTTCAATTTTAGGACCATTCTTGTTTCTCCTGTACATTAATGATTTGCCTTTTCTTGTTAAAGAGGCCCATGAGATCGTATTATTTGCAGATGACACATCACTTTTATTTAAAGTGAAAAGATATGACACTAATTATGACGACGTGAATATTGCGATCTCAAAGGTAGTTGAATGGTTCACTGCAAATAACCTACTCTTGAACGAGAAAAAAACCAAATGTGTTAAATTTACCTTGCCTAACGTTAAACAGTTTAATACCAATGTACAGGTTAAAAATGAAAAACTGGAAGTTGTAGAATCTACTGTATTCTTAGGTATCACTATTGACGCAAAGCTTCAATGGGGTCCTCATATTGATAAGTTAGCGAACAGACTTAGTTCAGCAGCTTACGCGGTTAAAAAAATCCGTCAATTATCGGACGTAGAAACCGCGAGAACCGTATATTTCAGTTACTTCCACAGCCTTATGTCATATGGCATTTTGCTGTGGGGTAATGCTGCCGACATTAATAAGATATTTGTCCTGCAGAAAAGGGCTGTTCGCGCGATTTATCAAATGAGACCTAGAATGTCTCTTAGAAATAGATTTAAGGAAATAGATATTTTGACATTTGCGTCCCAGTATATATTTAATAATCTTTTGTATGTAAAGAAAAATGAACAATTGTTTAAGAAAAATTGTGATAGGCACAATGTAAACACTAGAAGCAAACATAACTTGGATATACTAGACAGCCGTCTCTACAAAGTAACAAACTCTTTTATGGGTCAATGTATACGCTTCTACAATAAGATTCCCATGTGTATTCAAAACCTACCTTTAGAAAAATTTAAGACGATAATTAAACAAAAACTTTGTAAAAAGGGCTATTATAGAATTTCGGATTATCTGTTAGACAAGCAACCATGGGAATAAATTGCTCAGCTCCAGAGTTATTCAGATATTAAGTCAATTAAAATTAAAAGTAAGAAAATTTATATGATTGACTTAAAAAGAGCGACCCTCGGAGTTTCTTGCCTATTCTTCTCCTGAGGAAGACTGCACCTTTGCGAATAGGCGCAAAGCCAAAAGTGCTAATGTAATTCATAATATTGACGTGTTCAAGTATCATTTTATATGTTCAATGAAATAAACACTTTTGACTTTGACTTTGACTTTGACTTTGAAACCCTGACAAATGCCTTGAGATGTCGAGTAACACGGCGAGAACTTCGCCGTGCTATTCTCAATGGCTTCACCATTGAGCAAGTCGTTATCCTCTAGGTATGTCAGCAACTTGCTGTTCAGAACTTTCTCCATAACTTTACATAGTATGGAGGTGATGGCGATGGGTTGGTAATGCAGGAGTCGGCACGACTACCCTTTTTGGGTACTGGTTGCACGTTGGCAAGCTTCCACGACTTGGGTACGGCTTTAGTACTAAGAGAGAGACGGTACAAGCGTGGCAGTACTGGAGACAATTCGGGACCACAATACCTCAAGACTTTAGTAGGTATACCATCCGGACCACTCGCTTTGTTCACGTCTAGACTCTGTAGTGCTCTGCGGACCTCTTTACTATGTATCATGACTTTCGGCATTAAGAAGACACAGCGAGGTATTGACGGTGGCTGATGAGAGCCAGAGTCCAGAAGAGAATTGCTCGCAAAACGACATGCAAAGAGATCTGCTTTCTCTTTTGCGGAGTGTGCTAGCGATCCATCAGGTTTCTGCATCGGAGACGGCAGAAATTGGTTTCAACAGATTTTGATAGGGACCAGAACTGCTTTCTGCCTGGTGAGTAAGATGCTTATCTGTTCCTTATTCGGCTAATGTGGTCGAAACGAGCCTTGCGGATAACCCGTTTACATGACTTGGCAGTTGTGTTGAATGCCCTCTTCTACGAACGAACCCTACTAGCCCGGATTTCGCGATCGCAGGCTCAGCACTACAGAGTCTAGACGTGAATAGACTGCGGTCGGCCTACGGCGGGAGACCGTGCTTAAAATCCCGCTACCCTCCAAGATGAGTTGCCCAGGACGCCCATCAGTCGAGACCGGTCTTAAACTGCGCAACTGAATTCTTCCTTATTTCCTCAGTGGCACTGGCACTTCCGTGCACCAGCGGAACGCAGATGTGGCTAGTCTGCTTGGCGCTGGACTCCGGCGGAAGGGTCCTTCCTTAAGTGGCTGGTGAGGCTGCGATGCGTCTCCTTGAAACACCAATCAGTGTGGGCAGGTACTTCTTCAGCCAGCGCCTCCAGTATTCGTCAGCTAGTCCTTGGGCTGCTCCTATTCTTCCGTAAAGCCGTAGTAACCCATCTCTCATGATCGGGTCAAGTAAGTGAAGTAGACTGGCCCGTAGTAATCATTTGCTCTTCTTCAGCATTTCTATATCCTGTGCAAAGTCGTCTCGTTGTACTTTCTTCATCCATTTATCGTCAACATTCTTAAGATGGTCCACTTCCAAATCCTTCTTATTTCCTCTTCATTGATCTATGAAGAGGAACATTCTTGCCGTTGTCCTTATTAAGCGTTCGTAACTTGAGAAGCACTTGATATCAGGTAGGTATGTCGCTTCAGGCTCTACCAGGTGGAGGGCAACGTGCTCGATTTCTTCTCCATGGCTTGGTACATTCTAGGGCCACTCGCTCGTTGGCATCTTCAAAACTTCCGGACCGTTGAACCAGGGGTCTTCTTCATTTTCAGGTACGTAGCCTGTTCGGGTTCCTAGGTCGGCTACATTGGTCTTCGTGGGTACCCATCTCCATTGGTGACGGAGGTTCAGTTATCTCTTCAAGTTGGTGCGCCACGTAGGGTGTATAGCGCCGGTTGTTGTTGCGGATCCAATGCAGCACTATCTGGGCATCAGTCCAATATATCACGCTGTCGGTATTCCATCTGTGCTTCTTTATTACATGACTGTCCAATCTGGCTCCGATGAGTGCTGCTTGCAACTTCATGTGGGGTATGGTTAGCGCCTTGAGTGGTGCGGCCTTGGCTTTGGCTGCCACCAACACGACTTTGACCTCTCCCTCCTCTTGCTCGAGTCTTCAGTAGGCTGCTGCAGCATAGGCGTCTTGTCTGGCGTCGCAGAAAACATGTACTGGTTCGTCCTATTCCATCTTCTGGCGCCATAGATTCTGTAGCCCAATCTTTGCTGTTATGGTGCAGCAGCTGAGTAGTCCAAGTGGGTCGTAAATACTCATGACCGCGCTGAGTGCTTCCCTTTTGGTCGTAGGGCGTGTGGTTTCTCTGACTTCTTTGTCGACTCTGTTGAGAGAAGTGTTGAACCGTAGCTTGTCGTTCTCGGGGTCCCATAATAACCCGAGTGTCTTCTGTTCCTGTCCGGCGACATGCTTGGCTTAAAAAAATATATTTTTATGAAGTTTAGAATGAAATTGGTAACAATCTTATAAACCACTACTGGCGGATAAAAGTGTAATAATAAAAATATATTCTGTATACGACTGTATCCGATTCATAGCTCATTCTCTGCACAAGTTTCGTTCTTGGTGTCATAGCATAAAATGAAGCTATTGTTATGGCCTTTAAAATGACATATAACACAACTTTTACAACACTGGAGACGCACCCGCCCAGTCTCATTTATATACAAAATGAAATAAACTATTATTCTAAGGAAGAACGTTTTTATACTGAATAAAAAAGCTTTTAGTGTATGTGATTTGATCAATAAGTTTAGGTATTTGGTTAACATACTCGATAGTTCTAAATAACAATGAATATCAACAACTCTCATAGTAATCTGACTAGTTTTTCATTCACCTGTCTAGTTTCTCTTTCACCTGTCATAATAAGGCAGGTTAAATAAGCACAGAATAATGAGAATCAGCCGAAAAATAATTATTATTATTAAACGCTTTGTTGTACTGAGCTGGAGAAACTGTTATCTAAAAATAGGCTAATTGAAGAAGGAATACAAATTATTCACATTAAATAAACGATTCAATTTGAAAAAATATCGTGCACAGGATAAATATAACATACCTGTTACAAAACCCAGATCTAGACAGATCGTCGCTGATAGCTTGAAAATTTGGCAATAACGGACACGTATTTCACCTTTGATGCGTAGCCAGTGACTGAGTGCGTTGTTACATGGGAGGAGAGTGGTTCAAATTGCAATCGTGTGAGTGGTACGCGTGTGTGTTTACGGCGACAGGTTGATGACAAAATAACGCCGGACAAAGTTTAACTTAATTTAGTACTTATTTATAAATATGAGCCATAATTAACAAAACAACAATGTTTAGTTCACTATCTTTCAATTAAAGTGGACAGAACAAAAGAAATCACTTTATTAATTCAGTCAAATTGATTTTAAATCGATGTAAGTCGCGTTAGGACACGGCAGGTTGATGGGAAACTGGTGTTACAAACTCTTACTGCTCAAGAAATATTCATTTTATTGCCATTAAAATAGCTGGCCTCTATGTAGTAAGACTCGATACAACATTTTAACATAACATTTAGTTTACAAAACTCAAAAATTCATACTTTTCTAATCAAAAACTGTACGGCAGGTTACGGTGCCACTTTTTTGAGAGGAACCCTAAAGTTAAAATCATGTATCCTTATACCTCAAGTGAGAATAAGGCTAAGCAACTACTAAACTTGAACTTGGCAAAGGTGGTAGCTAATATTCCCACTAGTTCAATCAACTGAACAAGCGAGAAAAAAATTCTCACTAGTTCAGTCAACAGCCAACTGAACTGGTGAGAACAAATGATTTTTTCGAGGCAAAAAATAAGAGGGAATTTTGTATAAAAGAACCCCGCACAAAATGTTCGAGAAAAGCCGTTCGGTCGATTTGGCTAAAATTTTGGGAAAATATAGCCTTTATATCGGTGATTAATTGTGCAAAGTTTCAAATTAAAATAATGAACAGTTTTTTAAATATATTTTTTTTATGTTGAAACTAGAAACATCATTTTCATGTTAAGTCATTATAGGTGATATAATTTTGTCATTTTTTCAGTAGGTACCACGAATTGCTATAGAGCAATTAGGCCGTAAAAATTATTACCTATTAATATCAGCTGACAATCCACCAGCTTCATCACACCATTCTTTAAAGTTTTGAATAGAAAACACTTAGATCAAACACGATAATACTTGAAGTCTTTCTAGGAAAGTATCAAAGATACTTGCTCTACATTTCACAGTGAACATTTTGAGGAACTTAAACTCGCATTATTCACCAAGTCGCGTCGATCATACGGTGGCTTTGTGCCATTTTCTAACGGTATACTTTATATATACTCGCTATACTTTATGTAATATTATAGTTTAGTTTAAAGGGAATTTCATAAAGTGGGAAAGACTATCCGACCACAAGCAAAATCTCGCTTCTTTTTACTTCTTGTTTCGTTTCATTTAGAGGGTAAAACAATTAGGGATTTGTTCTCCGAAACTGCAAACGTCTCAGTACATCACTAGGTTTTTTTTCAATTAGCCAGTATTGTCCCACTGCAGGGCAAAGGCCTCCCCTCGTTTCCCTCGTTTCACATTGCTGTGCGTAACTAGGTATAATTACTAGGTTTAATTATATGATATTAACGATATTTTAACTAGCCTTATTAATAAATGTAGTTTTATTAGTTTAAAGTCAACTGAAAGTTGAAGCCTCGCGAGAGCGTCTAAAAATATTTTTCATTTCTTTATAAGTAAGAAGACAAGCTCCCGAGAGGCTTTTAAGTGTCACTTAACTTTAAATTACGTTTATGAATAAGGGGGTAAACTTTTAAACAGAAGATATCGTGTCGATAGCAAATATCTATAATTTTCCACGTTAAAAACGTATGAGTCACCGACTTCAATCCCAACAACAGTTCGCACAAAGTAGATATCTAGTTTTTTGCGGACTACAATGCCTATTAGCAAATAACTACAAACAGAAATTTCATTCATTTATTTAGATGATGTTCTAGTTTGTAGTATATTTTGTTTTTGTTGATTTTTTTTAAAAGCGCTGAATCATTTTCGATAAAATTTATATGGGACCTCTTCAGGAGTATACTCTTTCGAACAAATAAAGAATTTTGAAAATCGGACAACAGTTGCCGGAGTAATCGCGTAACAAATATACAAAAAAATAAAATAAAAAAAACAGTCGAATTGAGAACCACCTCCTTTTTTGAAGTCGGTTGAAAATAAAGTAACTTCTTAATACATAATTGAAAAACGAGTTTTTTTAGCCTTTCGGCAGTGTAAAGTATTGTCTATTTATTTCTTTTTATATTTTTTATTAGTGATTTCATTAGCATCCTCATAAACGGACACGTTTTATTTTCTTGTTAATGCTTTATTTATAATACTACTGTAATTTATTGTCAATAACATTACCGTTAACTCCAGCGAGCTATTCAACATATTTGAAAAATATTAAAAAAAAAGCAAGATATTTAAAAAATACTTAAAAGTAAAGACATGAAAGAATCGAGACACATGTCTATTTTTATCTACAATAAAATAAAGTAACATAAATTGTACACCTCGAACATTATTCGAAGCCACGTACGAGTTTGGCTGCACGTTATCTTACGAGTACCTGTGAAATATAAGCCAATGCCTTTACGTCTTTATGTGCTCTACCGTGAAAAGGCTTCACTTTAAGTTTATAGTTTTCTTTGAAGACGAACTCTGTTCTTCTCATGCTAGGGTGTTAGGTTAGGGTGCAAAGTTTGGGCGTTTGTTATACAGGCTTATAGGTTGGTAAATTTTATTTTATAAATTTGTTAATTATCGGCTTATGTAATTTTTTATTAGAAATAATTGAGATATGTCAGTTTTAAACATTGTCTACACGATATTTCGATGTTTTGTGGCAAAGCTGTAATTGCTTTACCAAAAAAAATAAACTTAGACACGGTCTAAGTTGTAGTCTTAGTTTCTCAAACACCACTTAGACAATGATTAGACTTACTTATGTCATTTAAAAAAAAAAAAAATATATAAGCCTGTTTTAGACACTATCTAAGTTTTTGTGGTAAGGCCCAATGAGTAGGTATGATTCCATTCTCAATCAACAACTATACCTTAAAAATAATAGGTCTTTACCTATGAAATTGCCGTTTTTCATACAATATTTTTGCAAAATTGAATTTTCCATACTAACGTAAAATTTAGCAAAAATTCTGTGGGAAGGTTTGGACAACATTAAGCTAATTTTTAACTGTAACTGTAACAACGGTACAGCAGAATTAAGCAATGAAACGGGCAACGGATGAAACGAGCTATATTTGAGCTTCTTTTTCAGCAAATAAATCTAAAGTAAATATGTATTAATTTAACTCAATAACTCCGTTATATGGCTAAAGTTTTAAATAAAAAACAATTCGAGTAATAGCTGTTCAATCAAATAAATTATGAATAAAATAAAGCTTGAGAAAAAATCGGCAATTTCATAGGTAAAGACCTATTTTAACCGCTAACAGCTTACCACACAAACAAAGGCTCATTCTTAAAGCTTTTCCTTGTTTCCTCCTGTACGAGACTCTCGATACACAGACAGACTGACAGGAACAGATACATACATACATTTGCTCACGCCTATAATCCCTATTGGGGTAGGCAGAACATCAGTGGTTTTAAAACTACTTGATGCCACATTTAACATAATTTCAGAGGGTTATAAGATGAAATATTATGTACATGGTTAAAGGTTGTTAGCCTTTCGCAATCAATACAGCAAAATCCTCGCGTCCTACATACTGACTTTTACAGTATGCCTTTTTTTTTATTATAAGATGGGTTAACTCTTGACCTCAATCTTGACCAAGGTCATAGATGAGGTCGACGATGGAGCGAGTTAACCCAGAAAACGCCTATAAGGCACTGGTACTCCCACGCACCGACGGAACACAGCAAGCTGTTTGGCGTCGGACTTCGGTAGGAGGGTGGTCGCGAACCAGACGGCCCTTTACAGAGCCTACCACACCGCATGAGACCATAGGACAACACCTCAGATTCATAAAAAAATTAGGTGTTGTTGCCTGAGATGGATTAATAGGAGGCAGGTCTCATTTGTGTTTCCTAAGTCGCCTCTTACGACACCCACGGAAAGATATGGGGTGGTGTTATTCTAAGCCAATCACCACACGGCATTAACCCACACAATCACCACACGGCCTGAAAATAGTAGGCATCTATCACATTCTATGTAAATATACGAGGTTTAGAAATTATGATTGGCTTAACCTAAACAGAAACCCTCTATTTGAGAGACGATAAAAAAATGCGTGATACCTAGTAAATAATATTTACCAATAAGCAAATAACTTACGTAAATATATTTACTTTTCCAGAAATAGGGTCAGGATCAGAGGAACAAACAAAGCTTACCTATATAACATAATGTTTGGAGTACAAGTCCTTAGGGTGTTCCCTTCACAATGTTTAGCAAACTGTTTGGTTGTTTTAAATCGATTTTGGTTCGTTGTAATTTAGATTGTAATCATGTGAACAGTATTAATATATACAGGTGGAAATGTTTACTGCCACCTGAAGGGAAAGTACTCTTAATATTGTAGATAGAAAATTATACTCCAAGAAAACATTCCTTTATTTTTGAAAAGAAATAAAACTGCATTCAAGGATTTTCGAAAATTCGCTTGCCACACCTGGGAATCAAACAGACTAAAATCTGTAAGAATAACACCCTGTACTTTTATTGCATCAATCGTTAGGGTTAAATATAAGGATGAAATCTCTCTAACAAACTTGGTAAATTAAATTAAAGGAAAACCATTTTTGTAAATAATTAAAATAATTTAAGATTTCATGATTTTCCTTTCATTCGATTTACCAAGTTTGTTAGAGAGATTTCATCCTTATAATTGACCCTATCGATCGATGCAATAAAAGTACAGGGTGTTATTCTTACAGATTTTAGTCGGTTCGATAATTCAATTCCCATCGTTGATCGCAGTTTTCTTTCTTTTCAAAAAAAAGGGTTTTTTTCTTTGAGTACAATTTTCTATTAACAGTATTAAGAGTACTTTCCCTTCAGGTGGCATTAAAAAATTCCACCCTGTATATGTATTGATACGTGAAACGAAACATTGGATATATTTTAAGAATACGGAAGAGTGTGGGATTTGGCATAGTTAAAGCTTATAATGGAAAAGAATTCAGAGAGGTAAACTAAATTAAAAAAACATATTTTACTTTCGACCACTAACATGGTCAGAAGTAAAAATAAATGTTAAAATAACCAAACAAAAGGAAATATAAAAGTCGTGCACTTTAGTTTAATTTTGAAAGCAAACTTATTAAAATAAAATAAAACTTTTTCCGCATATTCCTTTATACTTTCTGAAAACATTATTCAACTTTTACTGAATGCAACGTTTTAAGATATGAAATCCTTGTTAAAGTTTTGTGACAGAAACAATATTCTTGTTTCCTTTGTAAGACATTTTGATGACGCTCGGAGGCAACACGAGATTCTGTTTATGCATTTTCATTTGTAGACTCTATAAAATTAAACAAGCAGAAAGCCAGTTGTATTATGGTTGATTTTTATGAAAACCTATAAGTACAGGCGACAAGGTCAACTTACGTAAAAGGTTTACTGCTGAACCAATTTTGATCAAGTATAAATAAGAAGAATTTCGATTACGTCAGCTTTTAAGCAAAAAAAACGCATTGAAGTCGATCCATTCGCTTAGGAGCTACGATAGCACAGACAAAGACACAGAGATACACAGACACACAAATACCTATATTTGCATCAATCTTATAACACCCCTCTTTTATCGTTGGGGGTTAACAAAACCGTTCAAAAACATACTATTAGCAACCGCCCTGTATTATATAAATATCTAAATGATTGATAAAACAGCTTTACAGTCCATTTTGTATTTTAAATAAATATTCAGAGAAGTAGAAGTGATGGATGATAAAAGACGTGGAAAGCGAGTTTGTTTTATACCTGTAATTTAATATTCTATGTAACTATTTTCATCAGTCTGGAATCCTAGCAAAAAACCTGAGTGCTCTTCAAGTAGATAGGATTTGCTTACACACGATAATGAAAATAGTGTGAGCGTAGATGCGTAGTAAGTTTTTTTTTTTTTATAGCCCATGTAGGTCCCCATCAAGGGGCATGGGCCTTTCATCGACACACGATAAAAAGTGAAATATTTTCTAATATTGCTGAAACATCTTCTTGTTAATCTGAAAAAAAAAATTTGCAAGTGATATCATCTGCGAATTGAAATGAGTTTAAATCATTCGATGTTACCAAATCTATTAATAATATTATATTAGTAAACTATCTCTTATTTCGTTTAACCTTTCATAATTATTTTTATTAAAAACTATGAAACATTATAATGCACAAACCCACAGTAGCCCCTAGGAATTAGTTAATGAGACCCAGAGGACAGATTAATTCCAACAGTCATATGACATCAACCATGATTTCGCGGCCGTTTCATAGATTACGATTGATATTCTGATCTGTATGCTGAAACAAAACCAATCGAGCGTGACACCAATTGGTCCCTTGAGCTTTATCTAAATTTATCGTTTGAGATTTGGGACTACGCTGCGGTAATTTTCTAATCGTCCATTATAAACACGAAACTTTCGACTCAGAAATTGAGAAGATTTGGTTTTGAATTTATACGTAGGTACTTTAGCTTGTGTTATTTTATAAATAACAAAAAGATCAATGAGACTTCGTTCGCAACGGAATTTTGAATAATCCTTACTTATTCCTTGCCTATATTATAAAAGCAACCTTTGGGTAAAATTTCAGCTTTCTAGACCAAATGGCGTTGATGAGTCAGTGAGTCTAGGACCTGAATTTAACCCTCGGCATGCCAGGTGAAAATTTTTAACATGCCATTCAAGATGGGGTGTGACATACCCTAACAAAATGGTCGCTGTAATCAGATAGAAATAGGGGTACTGAATTATTATTGCATATTTTTGAAATTGAACTTAACCTGAGTAGCACTATATAAAAAAAAATGAAATAGATTAAATGGTTTGTTGAAAAAGAGTAGCGAGAATGCCATCTTCTGACTACTAATTTAGACTTGAAATTACCCTAAGAACTGATAATTACCAATGTTTGTAATTAAACTGACTAAATTTTAAAAAATTGAACAACGATGATTCCATCTTTAAATTTTTACTTCAATCTCGAGGTAGGAGTTCTTTAGTTCGCCATAATTGCATTTTGTATATGCTCAAATAACAACTACTCTAAACAAATAGTTATTAACGATACTAGTGTCGTAGGTAATGTGTAACGTGAGCCCATATGAAACACGAGCGAAGCGAGTGTTTTATAGGGCTCCAGTTTCACATTACCTAAGGCACGTATATTGTTCAACGTTTTACAATGCAGTAGCCGAGGAAACGAAACTAAAAAAAATGTTGTCAAAAACTTACATCGTATAGGTATATCCAAAGTCCTTAAAAGATAGTATTTTCAATCAACATTCACTGAAAACGTGTTACAATTGAACAATGTGCACTAATATTTTACGATTAAACACAAAACATTAAGGAATTAACATTTTTATAACACAAAAATGATTATGTTGAACAAATAATTTCAAATGGCGGGCAAAACAATGGCAAGCAAAATGTTTTTCCACATTTATGAGGCAAAGGCGAAGTAAATAAAATGCCAATTGCGCCTACAGACTATTAAATAATGTAAGAAATCAGATCTATTTTATTGAAAAAGTAAAACAAATAATTAACTTTTATATTTTATTTCACTGAAAATCAAGATTTTCGTCAGAAATAATTATTTTGTCAGGCATAAAAACTCTTTGCTGTCATTCTATAAAGCCAGTATGAAGCTTTATGAAAAAGGTATTACTCTCACTTGTCAAAAGGGCACTGAATTATCGAACCAGCTACTCTTTATTGCGTCATACATTTTTGTCAGTATTTTATTCACTTTTTGCTTACTTTTTATGCAACATTTAATATAAAAAAAATACTTTACTGGATCACAGAATAGCCACTGAAGTTGAATTTTGGTATATGAAAAATGGTTTATTTGCCCATTAGTTCAAATATTTTTTTTCTTTTCAAAATCTTCTTCTCATTTCAAAATTACATAACATGACATGTGTTTTATGGGGTACGTAAACGTACATTCCCTGGTCATGTTACGGGGCCATTTCCGAGCAACTGCATTGTAAAAATTATTACACCCCACCTGGTATGCGGAGGGTTAAAAAAAAATTAAGAAGAAAATTTTTCTACCGAATGTACGAATAGCATTATTACAACTATACACAAGATTTCGCCACATACTAGAACACGTTTTGATAAATGATCACATGGAAGTTATAACATCGAATTCCATAAATACAAGGCGACTTCCTTACAACACATTGAAAGTCAGCTAATACTATTCACAATTCCAAAGCATACGTCGCGCCGAGGCAAGTCTGCGCTCGAGGCGAGGCAGAGGCACGACATTTCGAGGCATCTGCTTCAAAGAGCACGTTCGGCAACCTGAATTTTATTTCACGCATCCGTTTCCAACGGGAATTGAAAAGGCACATTTCACCACAGCTCCGCAATTGATTTTTAAAAAACGTGTTTCTTTTATAATTTATCTTATTTTTAACTTTATTTTATTAAAATCACAAATTATTTTGCTTTTGGAAAAGCTGTCTGTGTGACAAAGGGATTGTGTACTTGTAACCATGTAATGTACTTAAATATGTAAGAAAAACAAATGAAGACTCGTCTCAATATCATGGCCTTACTTTTATTATATATTCCTGTTTTCCACGCCAAATTTTCTAATACTGTTAACATTTTTGAATATTTTACAAGGATGTGAAATTAAAATGTAACACAATGTTTTGGGAGGGTTGGGAAAACATTTTCCCGTGTGGTGATCGGTTGAGGATAACACCACCCCATTTCCTTCCGTGGGTGTCGTAAGAGGCGACTTAGGAAACACAAATGAGACCTGCCTCCTAGTAATCCATCCCAGGCAACGACACTTCATTTCTTTCTGAATCTGAGGTGTCGTCCTATGGTTTCATGCGGTGTGGTAGGCTCTGTAAGGGGCCGTCTGGTTCGCGACCACCCTCCTACCGAAATCCGACGCCAAACAGCTTGCTGTGTTTCGTCGGTGCCTGGGAGTACCAGTGCCGTTATAGGCATTTTCTGGGTTAACTTGCTCCATCGTCGACCTCATCTTTGACCTTATGGTCAAGATTGAGGTCAAGAGTTAACCCATCTGATAATAAAAAATTATAAAAAATTTTTTTACTAACAATTAGTACCAATTGTGGGATAGTTAGAACGAAATAATTGAAACGAATATGCAGTGAAATAAACTGTATTTGAACCTGGTCAACAGCGCTTGTTTACGGCGCGTGCGATATACCAATCCTGCTCACACGGGTGAGCAACAATTGCGCGAAGGTTTAAAAACACCGAAAGCAAGTATGTATATGTCACCGGAAAACAATAAGAATCGTAATTTGATCAACTTTCGAGGTAGTTTATCAACTATCGGAAAATCATACCCGGAAGTTGAAATGTATTATTTAACGTATACATTTTCGGTAATTGATCAATTTACGGCGACTCGCGGTAAAATGATCCGATAAACGCGATGTGTACGCTGATTGGTAGAAAACTCGAGGTGTTCGCTGATTGGTTGAATGTTTCACTTAGAACTGCGACAAGTAGGTTTGTTAGTAGCCGAACCCAACCAACCCGTTTAGGATTGGTTGGGTTAGGTTAGGTTAGAACTGCGACCCTCACCGCACGAGCCGAGCGAGCATGCCGCGGCAGCGGCCGGCGAAGTGCCAGAAACCACTAGACTTTAGTTGCATTAAGAGGTTGTCGCATCGACCAATCAGAGAACAGTGTATTATATTACGGATGTCAGTTTAACGTAAAAAATTACACTGAGCATCGATTGGTCCATTCGAGTATGATTTGACGTGTGGCAAAATCGTTAGTTGATAAACTTACAGCCAGGCAGCGTAAGTTGATCAATTAGCTAAAATTTATTGCGTTAAATTATATATTTTTTTCAGCTAATTTTGCATCCACAGACTTGACTTGTTACATTTAATATTATTATTACCTATTTAACCTTTTTAACCTTTTTAACCGACTTCAAATAAAAGGAGGAGGTTCTCAATTCGGGTGATTTTTAAAACTCCGTCATTTGTAAACCGATTTCAAATTTTTTTTTAGTTCGGAAGCATCTACTACCAGATTGGTCCCATAAAAATGTTATCGAAATCGCTTCAGTAGTTTAGGTCAAAAATAAAGAAAAAACTGAAATTTACGGTCATATATGTGGATGATAATAGGTCATCAATGTAAACGAAGCAAAAACGAAGTAGTTCCCTGAGACTTTTAAGTTGTTTTTTGGGGCTCCTTTGTGGGGATCTACCGTTTAGTGACCGGTAGCGTATATTACCACCACACATCTTCCCTGCTGTCTGGTAATCGGTTGATAATATCACCCACCACCCCATATATTTCATGCCATCTGGCGATCGGTTTGAGAATTGTACGTACCCGTATCTTTCTTGCCATTTTGCGACTGGTTATGAATATCACCACCTCATATCTTTCCGTGGGGTGAAAATAATTGATCACTATATCGCTCTTTAATCTCGAGTGATTTAGTGCTTTATAATAAACTAGCTTTCCGCCCGGTGCTCCGCCCGCGTGGACTATAGGTTATACCGTGCCCAACTGTGGGTTAAATGTAGCCTATGTCCTTTCCCAGGCCCTAATCTATCTCTGTACTAAATTTCATCAAAATCGGTTCAGTAGTTTAGGCGTGAAAGACGGACAGACAAACAGACAGACAGAGTTACTTTCGCATGTATAATATTAGTATGGATCTACGAGGGAGTTATATGAATGATAAATGATAACCTTTAAAAAGAATAAAATAAAATATTTTTAACAAAAAATTGACCCGCCTTCATAGGTGAATTCATAGCGGAATATGGTAAATAGAGAGAATTTTTTTTTGACGTCGGCGCCGGTTTCAACAGGACCTAGTTTAGTGAAATAAGTATTCGCACAAGCTTTTTGGCAGTATAAAAACTAAGATATTTATGCCATGCGAGTAATTGTTCGGCGCCGACGTCATAAAAAAAATTCCTCTCTATTTACCATATTTCGCTATGAATTCTGTTTTACTGTTTTACCCGTAACCACTACTTACTCGTGAACATAGCTGGGTCCCTCTCAAAAAAGTGGCACCGTAACCTGCCGTACAGTTTTTGATTAGAAAAGTATGAATTTTTGAGTTTCTTAAATTTAATGTTATATTAAAATGTTGTATCGAGTCTTATTACATAGAGGCCAGCTATTTTAATGGCAATAAAATGAATATTTCTTGAGCAGTAAAAGTTTGTAACACCAGTTTCCCATCAACCTGCCGTGTCCTAACGCGACTTACATCGATTTAAAATCAATTTGACTGAATTAATAAAGTAATTTCTTTCTTTCTGTCCACTTTAATTGAAAGATAGTGAACTAAACATTGTTGTTTTGTAAATTATGGCTCATGTTTATAAATAAGTACTAAATTAACTTAAGTTAAACTTTGTCCGGCGTTATTTTGTCATCAACCTGTCGCCGTAAACACACACGCGTACCACTCACACTATTGCAATTTGAACCACTCTCCTCCCATGTAACAATGCACTCAGTCACTGGCTACGCATCAAAGGTGAAATACGTATCCGTTGTTGCCAAATTTTCAAGCTATCAGCGACGATCTGTCTGGATCTGGGTTTTGTAACAGGTATGTTATATTTATCCTGTGCACGATATTTTTTCAAATTGAATCGTTTATTTAATATGAATAATT
Organism: Aproaerema taeniolella; assembly: GCA_949987775.1. NCBI lineage: Eukaryota > Metazoa > Arthropoda > Insecta > Lepidoptera > Gelechiidae > Aproaerema > Aproaerema taeniolella. The sequence continues at coordinate 12,002,089 of OX465260.1, forward strand.
TGTATTCCTTCTTCAATTAGCCTATTTTTAGATAACGGTTTCTCCAGCTCAGTACAACAAAGCGTTTAATAATAATTATTATTTTTCGGCTGATTCTCATTATTCTGTGCCTATTTAACCTGCCTTATTATGACAGGTGAAAGAGAAACTAGACAGGTGAATGAGAAACTAGTCAGATTACTATGAGAGTTGTTGATATTCATTGTTATTTAGTACTGTCGAGTATGTTAACCAAATACCTAAACTTATTGATCAAATCACATACACTAAAAGCTTTTTTATTCAGTATAAAAAACGTTCTTCCTTAGAATAATAGTTTATTTCATTTTGTATGTAAAGGAGACTGGGCGGGTGCGTCTTCAGTGTTGTAAAGGTTGTGTTATATGTCATTTTAAAGGCCATAACAATAGCTTCATTTTATGCTATGACACCAAGAACGAAACTTGTGCAGAGAATGAGCTATGAATCGGATACAGTCGTATACAGAATAGATTTTATTACTACACTTTTATTCGCCAGCAGTGGTTTATAAGATTGTTACGAATTTCATTCTAAACTTCATAAAAATATATTTTTTTAAGCCAATCATGGGTGCCAGACAGGAACAGAAGACACTCGGGTTATTATGGGACCCCGAGAACGACAAGCTATGGTTCAACACTTCTCTCAACAGAGTCGTCAAAGAAGTCAGAGAAACCACACGCCCTCCGACCAAAAGGGAAGTACTCAGCGCGGTCATGAGTATTTAAGATACGACCCACTTGGACTACTCAGCTGCTACACTATAACAGCGAAGATTGGGCTACAGAATCTATGGCGCCAGAAAATGGAATAGGACGAACCAATACATGTTTTCTGCGACGCCAGACAAGACGCCTTCGCTGCAGCAGCCTACTGGAGGCTCGAGCAAGAGGAGGGAGAGGTCAAAGTCGTGTTGGTGGCAGCCAAAGCCAAGGTCGCACCACTCAATGCGCTAACCATACCCCACATGGAGTTTCAAGCAGCAGAGATGGGTTACTACGGCCTTACGGAAGAATAAGAGCAGCCCAAGGACTAGCTGACGAATACTGGAGGCGCTGGCTGAAGGAGTACCTGCCCACACTGATTGGTGTCTCGAGGAGATGCATCGAAGCCCCACCAGCCACTTAAGGAAGGACCCTTCCGCCGGAGTCCAGCGCCAAGCAGACTTGCTTGCCACATCTGCGTTCCGCTGGTGCACGGAAGTGCCAGTGCCATTGGGGAAAAAAGGAAGAAGTCAGTTGCGCAGTTTAAGACCGGTCTGGACTGATGGGCAATACCGTCCTGGGCAACTCATCTTGGAGGGTAGCGGGATCATAAGCAGTCTATTCACGTCTAGACTCTGTAGTGCTGAGCCTGCTATCACGAAATCCGGGCTAGGAGGGTTCGTTCAAAGAAGAGGGCATTCAACGCAACTGCCAAGTCATGTAAACGGGTTATCCGCAAGGCTCGTTTCGACCACATTAGCCGAATAAGCAACAGATTAGCATCTTACTCACCAGGCAGAAAGCAGTTCTGGTCCCTATCAAAATCTGTTGAAACCAATTTCTGCCGTCTCCGATGCAGAAACCTGATGGATCGCTAGCACACTCCGCAAAAAAGAAAGCAGATCTCTTTGCATGTCTTTTTGCGAGCAATTCTCTTCTGGACTCTGGCTCTCATCAGCCACCGTCAATACCTCGCTGCGACTACTCAATGCCGAGAGTCACGATACATAATAAAGAGGTCCGCCGAGCACTACAGAGACTAGACGTGAACAAAGCGAGTGGTCCGGATGGTATACCTACTAAAGTCTTGAGGTATTGTGGTCCCGAGTTGTCTCCTGTACTGGCTTGTACCGTCTCTCTCTTAGTAATAAAGCCATACCCAAGTCGTGGAAGCTTGCCAACGTGCAACCAGTACCTAAAATGGTAGTCGTGCCGACTCCTGCATTACCGACCCATCGCCATCACCTCCATACTATGTAAAGTTATGGAGAAAGTACTGAACAGCAAGTTGCTGACATAACGACTTGCTCAATGGTGAAGCCATTGAGAATAGCACGGCGAAGCTCTCGCCGTGTTACTCGACATCTCGAAGGCATTTGACAGGGTTTGGCACGCAAGTCTTCTAGACAAGCTTCCTGCATACGGAATACCTCCCAAATTTTGTTCCTGGATAGCTGACTTCCTGAGTGAACGGTAGATCCGAGTAGTCATAGATGGCTGCTCCTCTGACCTCATGGCTATTGACGCTGGAGTTCCTCAAGGGTCCGTACTCTCTGCGACTCATTTCCTGCTGCTCATCAACGATATTGCTTATGCCTGGAGTTGTTGCGTACGCAGCTGACAGCACAGTCATGAAGAGATATTGTCCAATGCAGGAGACGACGGGGATAAAATTCGATCTGAGACGGAAGCAATGGTAGAGCGAGTGAACTCAATCTTAAGTCTTGTCTCCCTATGGGGAGACATTAATCTGGTTAGTTTCAACGCCACCAAAACACAAGCGTGTCTGTTTTCCGCGAAACGGAGTCCCTTTGATCTGACTCCTACTTGATCTGTACCTGTCACTGATGAGCTTCAACTCCTCGGCATGAAGTTATCTGCCAACCTTAACTTCGGCACATCCATCGAATCCAAAGCTCAAACTGCAGCAAAAAGCTGGGCATCCTGAATAAGGTCAAGCGATACTTCTCACCTGACCAACTCCTAACCCTTTATAAGGCGCAGGTCCGGTCGTGCATGGAGTATTGCAGCCACCTTTGTGATGGTTCGGCCAAATATCACCTAGCCGCCCTGGAACCGGTGGATCGCAGAGCCAAGAGGCTCATTGGTGATAAAAATCTAGTAAACAATAAACTCCAAAGCTTGACTCATAGGCGCAAAGTAGCTTGCCTGTGTGTTTTTTACAAGATGTATTTCTGGGAGTGTGCTCATGAGCTACACGAGATCATTCCGCCTGCCCCTTTCTTCTACCGGACGTCCAGCCAGACGCACCGCTGGGTACCACCCTTACCTTGTGGAGAATCCCCGGATCCGTACGAGCGCTACTCTTCAACTTTTATATTGCGCACCGCTAAGGAATGGAATTCTCTGCCTGCGTCTGTATTTCCAGGCACATATAACCCGCATCTCTTTAAATTTCGAGTGAATAGGCATCTTCTGGGTGAGCTTGCTATATCCTCGATCACATTTCCGCTTCTGGACTAGATTGTGGTCAAAAGCAAACTCATTAACTAAAAAAAAGGAGTTGTGGTCATAGTTATCGACCCCTCACTACCCAGGATCACATGGCCTAAAGGCGTCATAGAGAAGGTTTATCCGGGTCCAAATGGTCACACACGCAGCGCCGACGTCCGCGCGCAAGGAGGGATCTTCAGGAGGCCTACGTCGAAGCTGGCAGTGCTACAGAAGGACAAGCCCGCTGTCAACCCATAGAAGGCTACGTCAAGACTTCGCCGGGGGGAGGATGTAAAAGACAGTGGAGGAAAAATCGTAATATATAAGAACAATTACGTAGTAATATTGTAAAATTAGGTATTAAGTTTTAAATCTAAGGCATAAATAGAAAATTCATAGCATTTGTAGTTTATTGCCAATTCTTAGTATAGAATCACATTAACCTGTGCCCGTTTCTCAGTTAACCTGTACGATGCCTCATTCACCTGTCCACCTATTTTTTCTGCGTACTCTCAAAGGCACAATTCTTTAAAAAACCTGTTCCCTCTTACATATTTATATTAAAGAGGGGGAATACATTTTATTTTTATTTTCAAGTACGTTATTCTCACACTTTTTTGAAAATGTGTAAAATAATTCAGGCCGTGCCACTTTTTTGAGAGAGACCCAGCTTTAAAAAATTATTTCACCTTTTTTGAAGGCGGGTCAATTTTTTGTTAAAAATATTTTATTAACACATTTACTCTCCATATGAGTTTACAATTAATACACTTAAAATACTATAATATAAATATTTTTTTAAAAACAGTCAATATATTTTACAAAAATAAAAACACCATTTACCTAAGCGGTGGTTTCTGCCTATTGTCTCCAATCCTTAAAGTATCGATAACAACCGTATCCCGATTTTTTATGGCCATTTTTAGTTTGTAATCAATCACTTTTCCTCGGCCCGCCGCCTCTGTTTCTTTAATAAAACTTCCTATTGCGCGATACGGCTGTCTGGTTGTTACGGTACGGATAATTACCACGTTTTCGTATGTCTAATCCTGTGCTTCATATATGGTGAGGATGCGTGATCCGGTTCCCGACCCGTATCCTTGGCATTTTCGGGCTTCCTTTTCTGCCTGTGTGTGAACAAGGTACAAGGTTTCGGGTTGGGTTCCATTGATCTGTGCGCCCGTATTCATTTCATGTCTCAGGGAGTCTGCACAAGATTTCGACGAGTAGATGCCGCTGTAGACTTCTCTAAGAGCAAATTCTACGTCGAGTGGGTTTCTATGGGTGCACAGGAGCTCTTGCGTGATGTTACTTATTGAGTCAGGACGGGTGTATTTCAGAGGAAAGAGATTGTTACGGTCAATATATGGTAGTTGGTTTATGTCACCGATGAGAAACAACTCGCTTACTCTCGTGATCACTGCCGCCATTATGACAGCTCCAAAGTGGCTCATCAGTGCTTCATCTACCATGAGTCTCTTGCATCTCTTACTGTTCGGCTCTTTGAGGCCATTTACAAGAACTGATGCAAGGGTACGCACCTTGGTTCTGACGTCGGCTCCTATACGACCTGCAAGTTTGTCCCTCAGGTCTTTCGTTGCTTCGGTTTTTTTATTATTATAAGATGGTTAACTCTTGACCTCAATCTTGACCATAAGGTCAAAGATGAGGTCGACGATGGAGCAAGTTAACCCAGAAAATGCTTATAAAGGCACTGGTACTCCCACGCACCGACGGAACACAGCAAGCTGTTTGGCGTCGGACTTCGATAGGAGGGTGGTCGCGAACCAGACGGCCCTTTACAGAGCCTACCACACCGCATGAGACCAAAGGACGACACCTCAGATTCAGAAAAAAATGAAGCGTCGTTGCCTGGGATGGATTACTAGGAGGTAGGTCTCATTTGTGTTTCCTTAGTCGCCTCGTACGACACCCACGGAAAGAGATGGGGTGGTGAAAGAGACCGATCACCACACAGTTGTGTTTGTAACTACCAGGTCTAATTCGGGATCAAAGCGGTTTACGATCCAAGTTGTTTTTCCGCATCCAGGAACTCCATTTATCCACGATATTTTTGGGATCTCCCAGGAATCAAAGATATCGCCGCGCCGCCCGAAACATCCCTAGAAACCGTGTCAGCCATTTGAAAAATGGCATTTCAACTGCCGTGTATGATTTTCCGATAGTTGATAAACTACCTCAAAAATTGATCAACTTACGATTTTTATTAATTTCCGGCGACATATATATTGTACACAAAATCTTGAAATAATTTCAAGTATTAAAATCAAAAATAATTTTGGAGATAACTGATATATCAAAGAAAGTATGCTGAAAATTGTAACTAAAAAAAGCAGAAATTTTACAAAGCTGAAATAGTACCTTCTACCGCATGCATACAGAGCTCTGAGCTGAACTCGCAATATCCCAGGTCCGAACAGATAAGCGGTGACGCCGAGGGCGACCCGGATACGATGGATGGAACAATGATTTAAACGACTTTAAAGGGTCGTGACTTAGAACACAAGGAAGGTTGATAGAAAGAGGAGAAGACCTTTGCCCAGCAGTGGGAGACAATGTATATCATTTAAAAAAACGTATGATAATTATACCGTGTACTTATTTGAAACTAGAGGATTCCCGGGACTTCATTCTCGTGGGAATTTCGTAAAATCTTTACTTGTTATGCTTACTTACGTTATAATAAGAACCTTGCCAAATTTTGGCTTGCTTGGTCCAAGGGTTTGGGCGATGATGAGTCAGTGAGTCAGATATTCAATTTTAAATATTTTAAAATTTACTCGTATGATACTGCCACATTCCGTTTCCAAACACAGTTGGCTGGAGAATTGTTTAACGAAACCTTTTATATTTTAACCACTGACCCAAAAAGATAAAATAATTTAATTCGTTCTGTACCCTTTTTGCTTTATTACATTCTTCTGACCATCCATGAAAGTTTTTTCTCTGATGTGTTAGGAATTTAAGGTATTAAAAAACTAATTTATGTATGTGCAATAAAATAACGTTATTCGTTATTTAATTGCTATTCAAAAACAGATATACGCATGTTGACCGTCGCTCTTATCTCGCTCGTTACAGTGCCGAATCCCAGAGGCGGCGTTAGGCGTGGGCGCATGGGCCACCGCCTACGGCCTCGCGGTCCAAGGGATCTCGCGCTCTAATACCATACTACGTAACGTAAAAATGTATTCGTTACAAAATAATAAATAAATTGACATTCGGTTAGCAACATTTGTTGGCGTTGCTTTGCTAACGCGGGAAACGAACGGTGAAACCCCTCTGTTTGTTTTGTTTAGTCTAGCAATGTGTTGCCATCACGGGGAACCCATAGTGACCAGACTTGGCGATTTTCCTTATGGTTTGGCTTTAATGTTAGAACATGAAATAGTTGGCTTTACTATGGTAAAGTAGTAAAAAGGTATATTTCAACGATTTCTTTTAATTTATTTATAACTTTGCTCCTTGCGCCACCAGAGGGCCTCGCTAAATGTATCTTGCCCACATCAAATTATGCTCTTGCCCCGCCACTGCCGAATTCCTAATATTAGTAATTAATAAATGCCAAAATTTTCCGGTCACATTATATTTTGACCGAACCGCAATAAGATTTTACGGAAGTTCCCTTAGCTGGAACAAAACGCTAAAGCAAAGAGATTTGGTATAATTACCGAACTTCTTTCCAAATTCCATTAAATTCTCATCGAATCCATCCAATCAAAAGGGAATTAGAAGTTATTTCTTCCGGTCAAATTTTGTTTTAGTAGCAATTACTAAAAAGTTCTCCGGGAAATTTTCTCTCCATAAAAAATAACTTTGAAAACAAATTCACAATAAATCTGTTTTTTGTGTAATTTAGTCGGCGACATTTTTACCAAAATAACAAATTGACTTAATTTAATAATTGGCTTAGCGAAAACAATATTCTAAGAGAAAATGGAGACTTTTCCATTAGACTGAGTCAACAAAGATGTAATAGTGAAAAAGTCATTGGGAAAACGTCAAAGCGAGGGTGGAAGCCTTCTAATTTGTGAGTTGGCAGGAACCGGCGCAATTATTGGAAAACTAACTGTTGTAATTAATTGCTCCATTCGAGCAATTTGCATTCGAATGCCCGTATATGCGACTGGTTTGCTCGAAACATTCTTGCTTAAACTTTATAGTCCTTTATTTAATAACCTGTATTTCAATCCCATTTTATTTTCAGGGCCCCGATTCTGTAACTTCAGTAGTGTGTTGATGGAATGGTCGCTATTTTATCCGTTCAAGTGGTGACATTAAGAACTATTTAATTTTCATATACTTGCTGACAACCACCCCGACCAGGAGCGCCACCGCCAATCGAACGTAAAGTTGCAAACTACCTAACAACTGAAAATTTATTTGGCGGTGGCGTCAGCAGTCAAATCAGTCGTCATTAGATGTATGAAATTTTGATAGTTCTCAATTTCGCCACCTGGATTGATAAAATGGCGACCATTCTATCGACACACAACTTAAGTTACAGAATCGGGGCCCTAGTTGGTTTACATTTAGTCCGTAAGCCCGCTACAAGTTTGCATACGTCATATGACATCATTATAAAACGCAAGGTATTACAGTTTAGTGTCCAAATGAACATGCCACAATATTTGTTTGTAACATTAAGTTCTTAGAATGTATAGAGTAATCAGCGAAACATGCGACTTAAAACGACACCTAAATGTAGTTTATTTAAATTAAGAATTGCATGTCACGTGAAGTGCAGCTACGGGTTCAAAGGGATGCGCGCATCGAATTTAACTCACCAGGGGCAAAATTAAAATCTGTGGTGCTCTGGGCGGTAATAAAGTTTATTTATTTATTATAATGTGTGAATACATTTGTACACTCAAGACCTCATCAAGCTTCACACAACTTTTATAGTCAAGTTCTTTTATAGTTCTTGAACTATTTATAGTTCTAGTTCGGAACGCAAAAAAGGTAAATTGCACTTAATCAACTTTTGTAGTGCATTTTCTAGTAGCGGTTTTAAATGGATTAAGGTTTTTTTTGGTAGTTGCACCATATTAATTCCACATATTTTAATACTGTTTACAACTGTTCATCACTGACCAAAATATTATCTAATTTAAATTAATAAAAAGTCGACTAATTTAGAAATTCATCCCTACGTTTCTGTTCACATCGTCTTTATTATTTTAGTTTTTATTTTATTTTTACCGCCTAACTTTAATCATTTAACCTTTTTCAAATAGCACACGTTATCAAGCTTCGTGAGAATCACTTTTGTTTTATAATAATATCAATAGATGCTGTATAATGTTAAAGAGCTAAGAATAGCCTTTTCTTAGTTCGCTGCGGCTTCCGACCGATTTGGTTTGCACTTAACGCATTGTTGCATCCTTTGTGTGTAAACTAAAATACCTATGTATTAGTATTATGCTATGCTTTAATCATTAGTGTCTTTTAATATTATTATTTATTTTGAAGGAGTTCGTTTTTTTTGTTTTTAAATTAGAATGAATGACTGTTGTCAAAAAAAAAAACATTATTAACAATAAACAATTGAGATTTTTTGTGACTTTCTAAATAACGCCACGTTTCCTCCAGAGACTTTGCATAAATAGCGCTTGAGAGCATTCTAATTATTTGCCATATCTTTGGATTAAGCAAACGTATTGGCATTTTAGCTCCCACAGAGCTCACTTAACGAAGCGATACCTTTAGCTGCGGGTTCCTGATTAGCGTAATAGATTCTAAGTAGAGTTAGCAGCGAGAATCCCGCGGCGGCGCTTCCTCTCTCATCTGGCTTTGAAATACTATCTCAAATATTCAGAGATATATTAGTTTAGAACACATACGCTTTTAGCTAAAACATGAGTGTTTTGAAGCCTTAAGCACTAAGATTTCCTCTTGGACACAAATAAAGACAAATAGACAAACACCTAGACCTGAAAAATTTTGTTCTCTTTGCTTTTCACACAGATGTTCTTTTCCTTTTGTTTTTTGATTTTTTAAAGAGCTTGGTTGATTCCACTGCTGAGGAAAGGCCTTTCCACCATTCTCGGTACTGGGCAAGCTTCATCCAAATATTTTCCTATCTTGCAGCACTGTTTTCTCGTCGACGTAACGTTGTCTAACCTGCGGCACCCATTATGTGGCTTGAACTTAGCTCATTTACTCCACTAAATGTTCTACTAGTCTAGTCAAGGTTCTCTTTGCCCCATCATCCAATAATGGACAAATGCCACTAGCGACGAGCTATGTAATGGTGCTCTTATATCTCGATTATTTCCCGAGGTATAACATGGCTAAAATGTTCCTCGCAAACAGGTGTCAGCCTTTTAGCCTTACATCTAATGATATAATTACTTTTTCCCTATATCCAAAGGCAGCCAATTAAATATTGCTTCTTAGCAAGGGGGCCGCCTTTTGTACCCTGAGATAAAATTGTTTCCACTAACATATATCTGTGCCTTATTAATATATTAGAGTGTAATAAAGTATATTGTATCATATGACAATATTTCGATTGCAGTGGAAATAAAGGTGTTTACGTGAGGTAATACTATTTACTTGGTCGTATAAGTGTCCACTTACTTTTGGTAGATACACACCAACCGGAATGTTTCTAAAGTAGCTACCTTAGATTATTTTTTTCTCGTCTTAATTTTCATGCCTATAAATTATTCGATTTATCGTCGAATACTAATAGATTACATACTTTATTGTTATTTTGTTATAATTTCGGCAACACGAAGTTTTCCGACCCACAGTAAAAAAAATAGGACAATGGTACCTCATACTATTGGACCTAGCAATTTTAATCTTTGTACGCAGGGTCCCGTAAAGGGAACCGTTATTTATTTATTTATGACTAACTTTCCACCTTAATTCGAGAAAAATGTGTAGCCTATGTCACCCGCTAGTAAAAGAGTTTTCTATTGGTGAAAAATCGGTTCAGTAGTTCCAGAGCTTCTAAAGGACATAGGTAGAAATATTTTTCGTGTTCTCCATATAATATAGTTATCAAACTACAACTTAAGCAAGGTATAATACTAGATGTTTACATACAAAACTTATAAGTTATCAAAATCAAACCACCGAAAGCCCTTGCCCACAGTTACTAAATCTCTTTCAGTAAGTTGAACTAAAACGGTTATTTAGTGCCTCATTCGTATAAACACGCACTTAAACCGTCACCTTGAGAAATTAGATTACATGATCTGGATTTTAATGTGCTTTACATACACACAGCAGCACGTCAGGCCACCCATTTTCACTACGAAAGCTGGCGCTATTACAAGCGGGGTAAGGGTGATGTCAAAGTCAACATGTACTGCCGGATGTACTGCCATGTGCACACTGTTCATCAAATAAAGATATCAGTGTCTGACTTTCTTATAAACATGTTTTTTTTTCAAACACAATGTTAATTGTACATAAATAAAGAAACTAAACTAAACTAACAATGCCGGGATGTTTTTACAAAGTTTTAAACTAACAAAACAATTCCTAGTTAACAAACTTCGAAGTTTAAAGCAGCAAATCAGGTAAAGCAACAAGTAGTAGAATAATTGTAACACATACTATTTTAATTGGAATAGGCAGGGACTACAGATTGCCACAATAAAAAAAAATTTTTTTTTGCAGCAATAGACGTTTTAATATATTTTTTATAATATGTATTTATAGCCAGTGTCAAAATTTGTTTTTTTTTTTTGTGATTTGTTTTTTTTTCTCAAAAAGTACGAAAGCAAACTTAAAGCCCGAAGTACACAAGGTAACCTGAGCTTTCACAGCGTTAGCTTCCTCTATTCTCTTGGAATAATTTAGATCAAATTACCCGAGGTTGAATCTGAGGGTTACAAAGATAACCCAGATAACAGTTACCCTTGATTAGTTTGTGATGCCGTCTCAGAAATCAGAATTCAGACAACTTATTTCACTCCCGTAGTCTATAAATTAGATTAAAACCGCAAAATCCTCGAAAGCAACTTCAAAGACTTAAGAAAATCACACTAATAACATTAACTCCAGACTTTTATGAATTTAAGACGGGTAGTCTTGAAAAATTACAAAACCTATTATTTAATTAATAGTGTCTCTTTACTCAGTAAGAAAAGCTTTGATGGAATCTGACGTATTTTAATAAGAAACACGAAAAAGGTTTTGCATATTATATAATCATAATAAAGGAACGTAGGCATGAGCTAATTATTGTATGTGCGCCTAACTGTATTATAATAGACAAAGAAGTTGACCAAATTGGTATTTAAATGCTTATAACGTCATCGGTTAGATACTTAGAGTCTCGTCTGTAGATTAGCATGCCGCATGATGAACAGAGGTCGACGTTTGAAGAATAATTACATATTTTTGCCTCTTCACACCCCTGAAACAATTACAAAATACTCAAATAATGAGAAAATATATTTAGCTTAAAAAAAGAGATGAAAGAAATTTTTCACCAGTTTTTTCAAGGTCTATTTAAATTACGAGTAGCAATCCAAAGTGTAATCGATCCAACAGATAGAAACACAAAAAGTTAAAATATTTTTAAAATTATGCAAGGAAATTTACCAGCGTAATCCTTTAATTCCTCAGACCTCTCAGTTTTTTGCTAAGCCAGTGAACCCCCATCATATTTCAAAACATATTTCAGTCACTGTCCATCATATTTCATCGTCTAAATAGAAACTGTAAGCCCTTCATTTAATCGTACACGTAACACGCTCTTTGTTCTAGCTTAGATACTGAAAATTGCTTTCTGTATACATTGTATGTGTTGGATATACCTCTGATATTGGATGGTGAGAGTAAAATAACAGGATCGTGTAGGTAAAATTATGTTCACGTCTGAGGTTATTGAAGGAACTTTTTATTCCCAGCTTGATACGGTACAACTCTGTACTTGCGTTTTGTCGTGACTTGGTTTAGGTCAATTTACCCTATGGTGAACTAAAGGTATCTAGACGAATGTATAATAGGCTACATAAACACCACACGACTCGCCTAATGTTCCATGCAAGTCGGTTGGATAACACTAAGAAGAACCAAAAGCTAAGAATTAATCATAGCCTTAGCATTAACCCCCTGGTTTGCACCTACTGCACAGGAGATGTCCGAACCACTCTACGACTTAAGAGAATGTGAAAGCCACAATTACGTGATGTTGATAATGCTTCAACTAAATACGGTCATCACATTACCTTAAGGGTAATGTTTTGAAACACAAAACAGTACAAAGTGCCTGGAAAGCAACCACAGTTAGTCCCTTGAAACTCTCAATCGCAAAAGTTGGTGTCGAATGGAGATACGTACAAGGTAGTGGGACGGTCTCAAGTGTAAACTAAAAACCCGAAAGTTGCGCCATAAACATGTTTTGAGCGTTCATAAAGTTCGGCAAAATGTAGCGTTGTCGCCAGCGGCACGACTACCGTCAGACGTGCCTAATCGATGGTAAATATTTGAAGGAGGCGACAAGATTTTGTATAAAGAACCTGAGAACAGATTTAACCTTTGTGATTTTATGACTTTGCCTAGTAAAATAAAGATGGGACTGTGTTGGAAAGATTCTAAGGCATTTTATTAGATTTAAATTTTTTCCGTTGAATATTAGTTGGCTTTAAATGTTGTAGGACTTTATACGATGTCCGGAAAATTGGTAAATCCTTATTTAGACTTTTACCTTTTGCAATTATCAACAAAAATAGTGACACTATGGGGACGCTCGGGCTTTCGTTCCCTAGGGGATTTTCATAATCCAACCTTTTACATATTCTACATCACAATAGAAAAATTTTGAGTACAATTCTCTAGGTCCAAGGGTTACGACTGAATATTGACGAATCATTGAATGAGTGCGTGAGCTTTTAGATTTTGTTCCTACGTTCATTTTCCCAGCGAAAATTTATTTCCTACTGCAACCAACACATGCGTAGGTACCCGAAAAATAGAGTTGCGAATACGGGGAGTGATTCAAAAATGAACGGAACAGAATAATTAAGTTGGTTGTTCACAAACGGGTCGGGAAGTTCGCTAACCTGTTGTTAGTGTAGCCACATTGTTATTTATGTACCATTCACCCAATGTCGGACGTGACCGCATGTTTTCAGTGGGGCCCGTGACGGGCACTGTTTTGAATATTCTAGCGTAGTTTAGGTTGCGTACCTCTGAATAGATTTGTTTTATATTTCTAAAAAAAAATATTAACTTGCACGAAGGGCAGAAGCCGTATGCACGAGGAGCGGTGGGCACGGACCGTTATCATTGGAAGCCACAGGATGGACGCATTAGACGCCGGAACAAACCCAAAGGGAGATGGCGTGACGATTTGAATGCTTGCAACTCTAGAACCGGAAGAATGCGGCTGAGGCCTTTGCAAAGCGATGGGATCTTAAAGGGTAGTCAAAAAAAATGATTTTTTTTAAATCTATCGAATGATATACCACACTGTGATATATTTCTGATCACCGTAATATTCTTGACGTAACTTGACTTTACAATTATGTTATTATACTCTGGATTCTAGATTCCACTGCTTGACAAAATCTTCCTTCTCCCTTTTCTACCACTTGGTAAGGACCCCCTTTTTCAATTTACGTGGATCTCACTCCTGAGCACAAAAAAAAGGAGTTAAAATAGATACCCAACAATTTTCGTGGATGACCGCGACTCCTTCTCGCTTTATGTGGATTTTTTATTTGCACACAAATTTTCTGGCATTTTGACCACATCCCATTTTAAGTTACCTTACTAACGTTAAGCCCAGTTATTACCCAAAATGATTTTTTACTGATCTTTATAATAAACAATTTTTGTTCGCAATTTTAATATTTTACGATTATTGATACATAAAAGTACCATTAAGCCATATTACTTTCAATAAACCTTAATTTGTTGATCTATAAAATTAATAAATGTTAATTTAAAAATAATAACTTTAAGATAATTACAATATTGGACATTTTAATGGATTGGCATTGGCTCAAATCGTCTCAAAAAATAAAATAAAAACATTTTTTCAATCAAACAATCATAATAAAAATATTTACTAATAAACCATTCAACTTGAATAGATTCTCACATAATTTGTAACGTTAAGTTTACACATTTGAACTCATAAATTAACCTTATTAAATTATCATCCTTGGCCTCTAAGTCATTTTGATCTTCTTTTTACCGTGTAGGTAAAGATTTTTCATCATTTTGGTAAAATTGAAATAATACAGTTTTGACCATAATTATATCAGTAAGCCTGTTCTTTATATTATAGCTAATTATTCGCGTAATCAAGACAAAAAAAAGACATTATAACCACTATGAAGAATAACAACTTCTGTTTTCCGATTCTGATTTTTTTTCTGGCTACAAATTGTAAATTTTAGAAATAACAAAATTATAAATTCATTGAGGCATAGAAATACTTTTACGCAATCCCATAAATACCAAAATCCTACCAAACTGTTCTCAGTGAAAACCATTTAATTATTTTAGAATTTAAAACAGATTCTTGTTCCATTCCCGAAAGTCAATTCGCAAAACATTTTATTCTAAAAATAAGTAACAATTTGATGGATTGTCGTTTAAATTACTGTTGTATTTTAACAGTAACGCTTGACTGCCATTTAAAGCGTTTCAAAACTGTCTTCGTGATGAATAAGGGAAACGTAGATTGACGGCCTTGTGAACGATCCTAAATAAATCGTGCCTCGAACATTTTCCAATTTGTGTCCCAATTGAGCTGTTTGTAATTCAGCATTCACACATTTTGAAGATACAGAAGTTATTGGCAGATTTTGAATCTCAACGTTCCTTTTGATTTATTTGAATGGCTACTAAGAGTACTGTTATTATTCTTATTTACCTATAAATATAATTTTTATTTGAAAAACATACATAATAAGGAAAGAAAGAAAAATACATTTTAATCATCATATTAAGGAGAAGTCAAACTATACAAGAAAACGACGTCTTCGGTTCTATAAAGTCTAAATATTTTTTTATAACGCTTGAAAAGTTACGTGACTTAATTGCTACTATTATTATAAATGCGAAAGTTTGTGAGGTGGGATATTTGTTGAATTTTGATGACATAGACATTAGAGTAACACAAATTTTCCCAAAGTTTCACAGAAACAAATTCCAACGCATAAGCTGCTTATTGAGTAACCGGTTCAAATCAAACATTCTCGCACTCATTTCTGTGAAAAGGCGTTAGCTACAATGACTATTGAAAGTTAACCCAGTCTCATGAAATAGCCCATTTTCATAACAAATATGGCGTTTATAAACACATTAATTTTAAAAAAACATTGGTCTGCCCGCCCCCTTAGTGATATCTGGTCCAGTAAGGATTATCACAGACATGATATAGGTAACGGCTTTGTTAGTTACATTTTTACGAATGTCCTGACAAGTTTCATCAGTTTTTTTGTATTCTAATAAACTGTAGATTAACAAGACTCACTATATTACATTTCGATGTACAAAGCGCAGTACCTCACAAGTGACATGACAAGAATTCTGATAATAGGAAATAAATTGCAATGAAAAAAGAGTGCCGGCCCGGATGTATAGTTGGTCACTTTGTAGAATTTTCTCGAAATAAATTTGTATTTCTTTAAACTTGTTTCTAGGGTAAGGCGCAATCGAGAAATTGATGGTAAGTATTAATGAAATTACGGTTTTTGACGGCCGGTTTGGTCAAGTGGTAGTGACGCTGCCTCTTGATCGGCGGGTCCTGGGTTCGATTCCCAGTCGGGGCAAATATTTGTGTAAAAAGCAGATGTTTGTTCTCGGGTCATGGATGTTTGTGTCTGTCTTTGTGTGTTCCAAGGGACCCACGACACAAGGGAAAACCTTAATGTGGGCCTTTGAGTGTGAAGCGTTTATTAATGAAATCTAGTAAATAGCTGCTAATGGGATACGAAACGATTGAATTATTTTTGTAATATAAACCTCAAATGATACGTCATATTTAACCTCAAGAAAGAAATTTAGACAATATTTACATTTACTTTTTTTTTAAATAGAGACCTACGACACAGTCCCCTTTTTTTTGGTTCTTTTTTATGCTGTGCAAAATTTCAATATAAAATCTTGTCATTTAGAGTATCTCTGATTTATTATAATAATTATTCGTTACACTTTTTGTTTTTTTATCTAATTCTTAAATAATAACTAATTTAATTATCCTATCACTATTTTTGCTTAAAAGGAGATTCCAACACCTTTTCACATAAGTTATTGAATTAAACATTTCTATATTAACATATTTTACATTTTTATCCGAGAACACCATTTAGAAGCTAGGAACCCTGTTCCTTGGGTAATTACGATAACAAAATGTGAGGCAGGTCACAGTCACAAGGGGGTTGATTCCACCCCTAAACATGAGGAATATGATTTATCTGTTTCACAAATGTTATTTCACCTCACTTAAGATTAAAATGTATTTTTGTATGCAAGTAAGTATATTGTAATGTACAAATAATAATAAAATAGTTTAAAATAAAATTGATTATAGAATAATATACACATACATATAAGCTCACACCTTTGTCCCATTGGGGTAGGCAGAGACCACAGATTGGCATTTGTTATGATCCAAAACACCTCTTTCGCTTCCTCAACATTCATAATTCGCTTTATACATGCTCTTCGGACTAGGGTATTCATAACACGGCGTTTTCTCAGTACATCACCAATTGATCTAAGTAGAATAGAATAGAGAAATCATTTATTCGGTGCTCACAAAATATGGAACAATAAACAAATTAAACTAAAATAACACTATGCTGTGTTATTTCAAAAGAACTTACAACAAAAAAATTAAAACGATGTGGAAAGATGTGTGCACCGAAAAGGCTGTCTCAGCATGATATTGCAGACTGCAGTAGCAATCTGCAACGCTGTTAATTCTGACAGTACCTTAGTTGTGATGAGCGAGCGCGTCATGTACCAATCAGCTTTAAACAAGAACAGACCAAAATAAGTTTACTGAACAAATATTTAGTATATCTATAAATATATATATGTAAATAAAATAGTCAGTATTAAAAAGTAAGTACGTTCGCCTTGGGCTAAGAATAATATAGGAATTACTTTAAACCTTTTTAACACTTTATAACAGGACTAGCTTTCCGCTCGGGACTTCGTCCCCGTGGGAATTCGAGAAAATCATGTACCTTATGTCCATCACGGATAATGTAGGATTCTAATGGTAAAATAATTTTTCAAATCGGTCCAGTAGTTTCGGAGCCTATTCAATGCAAACAAACAATCAAATCTTTCCTCTTTATAATATGTATAGAAAGATATAGTTAAAGAAGATAGAAGATAGATATATATATGAGCAGAGCACTAATCAGCACATCAAAATAGTTTAAGTAGCCGAATACCATTCAAGTATACATCCTAGATCATATTTAGTAACTACGCATTTCATACACTATTTAAAAAAAACGTAAAAAATCCAAGTTTATTCAAAACTCTATCTTCATGATATCTTTAAGAACTCAACAGCTCTTCAACTATTTATGTATAAGAAGGACAAAAATCTTAACAAACTTAATTTACTTATCAAGTATATACAAAATATTTACGCCCTTGCCTTTCAATTAATTTTCACCAAAAGCAAAGCGCGACGTACAGCACAATCTGATTAAAATTCAAGACCATCATAAGGTGTTGTTAGAACTAAATATTACGCAAATTTTCTTATAGCTTGGCTGCGAAAAGCGGCGGCGGCTGAACAGAGAAATTGAATTAAGCAAATCCCTTTGACGAAGTTCGTGTTTGTCAGTAACTGGGATAAACTGTGAAATTATTAACAACCAGACGAGTTGTTACTACTCTTTTGGTGCTAATTCTTGCTCTGATTCAACATTCAGCAACGAGCATCTCGTTAATTTTGGCAGATTTCTGACTCTAAAGGGTAAATTGAAAGGAAGAGTAATAGTAAAGTTATAGTGTAAAGAACCACCGAGACTTTTAGCCTATTTTACAAATTTATTTTTGTTTTTACGGTGGAATGGTAAAAAAAGTAAGAAAATAATTTCATGAAAAATTTACAGCACACCACAATACACAGTAAAAGTAAAGTAAGAAAGTAAGTAAACTCTTTACAGTACTGTTCCATCTAATAACCCTCAGAATAAATGTAATATGTAATGTGTCCTCCACATGACGTTCTGCCTACTTCAAAAGGGATTATCAGCGTGAATGTATTAATAAATGAATTATACAGAATCCGAAATATTTTTACACCGGTTTTTCAAATTATTCCATCTTATAATTATTATTATAGGTAAGTGAAATGCAAACGGTTTTGTACACTGTAATCTTAAAATGCAATAAGATTTTTAAGCTCAAAGTTATGATGACTTGGAAATTTCATTTAAAATTCAAGTACGCACTAGTGTGATAAATTACAACGACGTTCTACTAAAAGACCACAACACAAAGCATAAAATACAACATTAATAACTAAGTAATGAACTCTAACACCCGCGAAATATTAGTGAACACAAACGGTCGAGTGTTCATAAGAGAACAGCTTCCCATTGTTCACTCATTGTACCGTCAGGGAAGCCTTTGCTGTGAAATGGGACGTACAAAACAGTAATGTGCAGTTACTGCGCTCGCCGTCCTGAAGCGATGATAACTTCGTACATTATTAACTCGATTTGCTCGATGTGTGCGGCTTCCGAGGTTTTTACAGTTACAAGCTTGTTGAAAGATATGCATTTATCATATACGTTTTAATACTTTAACTTGGCCAAAGTTTCATTTACGAGATTTCTGTGCTTACTTATAAATTTAAACTAGTAAAGACACTAAGGCTTTATTGGAGAATCCAATGCCAGAATAGTTAGTCATTTTCTTCCAGAATAAATATCAGCTGTTGTTCACAAATGATCTCACGACTAGGAATTAAGCCCAACTCGTCAACTAAGAGATAGAATTTCGTGGTAGCTTTTGAGTTCAGCGCCCTAAAAATATAATAATTATTAATCCATACTAATATTATAAATGCAAAAATAACTCTGTCTGTCTGTCTTTCTGTCTGTCTGTCCGTCTTTCACACCTAAACTACTAAACCGATTTTGATGAAATTTGGTACAACGATAGATTAGAGCCTGGGAAATGACATAGGCTACATTTTATCCCACAGTTGGGCACAATGTAAAATGTAGTCCACGTGGGCGTAGCCGCGGGCGGAAAGCTAGTATTAATGATAATTCGTGCCGTTATTTCCCATAGGAGAGATATAAATAATAATAAATTCCCTAGAAATGGAAGAAGAAAGGTTTTCTTAAATAAAACAAGAATAATAATCGGCATTTATTTACCGCAAAAAAACAACAATCATTTGAAAATTTTACATGGTTAAATAATACAGATGATAAAACGGCTCAAAATGGTTAACAAATTCAACCTGTTTTTGACGTGATGTACACGTCAAAAACAGGTTGAATTTGTTAGACATCTTTAAACAATATTTCAGTTTAACTGATTTTATTTCCGCACATCCAAGTTTGGAGTAGATAAAGTCGAGAGCGAGATTATCGACAGAATAAATCAGTAGACACAGTGTTTGGAGATTTATGGCGTGTGGAGTGAGAAACACGCGTCTTATCTCTCGTTTGCGGGTGAAACAATTCTCTCCTACCGAGAAATATCTTCTTAAGAATAGGGACACTGTGATTTTGGCCATTCCAGGCTGTTGGTTACATTTTTCTTAGTTTTTTGATTGTAATAGATACATCTGTGGTAGAAATTGTTTTTGCGTGTGATTTACAAAAAAAGTGTACAATCTTATCTCTTACCGGAATTGAAAATATCTTAATGGCAGTAGTTCAGGGATACCGGTGAGTTCCTACTCGTAATGTGATAGCTTTCCTTTTCATCGCTTTTTCATAAAAAAGTTTTTGTCTAAAGTCTAGTATGATTTTCAATTATTATATTTAAAATAGGTATTTATAAGCTTAGACGGTGGTTAGTATAGCAAGCGCCTATTTCGTGCGAGTATGTAAAATGATTATCTGCTTCATTGCCAAACGATTTATCAGTTGGCGTAAACTAGAATAAAAATAATGTGGCAGAGAAAATTCCTCAATCTAAATTACATTAATTCATGATAATTATGTAGGTAATATCATTGGCACAAGATAATAGAAATTAATGGCACACACTCCATCGAAAAGAGCGCTGCATGTAAGAAAACTGGACTCTTTGAAAATTTGCATTTTTAAAACGCTTTTTAAAAACGCTTACACTTACTCGTGTCAGGGATCTTCACAAACTATTTTTAGGGGAAGATCTGATCATAGGGCCGTGGTTTTAAGTTCCATTTGCGCTGAACATTTTTCTTTCCCTAAAATATATATATTTTTTAAATTCAATTGGTCGAAAACACAAAGGCGTTTCAGAGAAAAATCGTCAATTAAGTTACACGTACAAAAAGTCGAACAACTTCACCCAATTTAATTTTGTAGAGGACCAACTTTGCCCGCGGGGAACTGTAAGATAAATACCTGCACTTTCTCTGCGGCTGGATTGCCTGTGGCGTCACACCGTCATTTGTTCACCAGCACGGTCTGAATCAACCTTTACTTGACCCAATTTTTTATCGCACTTTTTGTTGTAATGAAAGTTTCTCGACTCGGGAATAGTTTATCAAACCTCGGTAAGTAGTTCTTTCAAGTGAACTTTTAGTTCTTGGCTACCCGCTGTTTTTGCCACAAGGAAGTCAACTTATAAGTTAGTAGAGTACCTAAAATAAATATCGTTTATTCCAGGTTTATCAAAATAAATTTTATATTTGTTTTTTAACTGCAACTTTATTCGTGAAAAATAGTAGCTATTGTAAGTTTTCAGCTAACCAATTACCTATCCTGTCTATGTAAATTACTAGCTTAAGTTTTTCAAATATTTGTAATATTTTCTATATTTTTCTATATTCTACTTATAAATATTTTCTGTATATTGTAAAATTTACCCTCTAATATTTTTCTACTCTAAAGTATTATTTAATGGTCATTATGACATGGAAACCCTAACAAACCCTTATCATCAGGAGCAAAATAATGTAATTCTCGTGACACGACGCAAATGCTCCGGTCTAAACAACTTTTGTTACCAGCGCTTCCTTAATTCGCCAAATTAATTCCACCTTCCCGTACGATGAGTTGGCTGATTATGTTTAAGTTTACATGAGAAATGCGTAGCTTTATGTTTGCGCAAATATTCAGAGACTCACAGGAAAAGTTGTATCGTTATAACTGTAAGCTCATAGTGAAGCGTATGAGGAGTAATTAGACGCAGCGTAGCATTTTACTACATGGTGTAGCATTTTACTACGCAGCGTAGTCAAGTGCTACGAGGTTTTTTTTTTCAGCCCAAGTAAGTTAGATTTTCCAATTTTCTTTTCTAATCTCTGAATAGAACCACATTAATTTATTAAAACTTTATCTTCTATTAGGTTTGGAGCACTTTAAAACTCGAATGAATTATGAATCAAAAGCTTTTTTCATGTTCAAAGTGCTTATTTATAATTTAAAGTTCAATCACAAGCATAAATTTACTCTATTAATAGAGTAA
Organism: Aproaerema taeniolella; assembly: GCA_949987775.1. Taxonomy (NCBI): domain Eukaryota; kingdom Metazoa; phylum Arthropoda; class Insecta; order Lepidoptera; family Gelechiidae; genus Aproaerema; species Aproaerema taeniolella. Next base: position 12,023,880 of record OX465260.1, read on the forward strand.
AAGAGATATAAGCTCAAAGTTCATTATTATTTCACATATTAACTTCATTTTTGTGGGAATGTGTAAACCAGTGAGAAATTCACCCAGCTTAACATTATGGCTCATAACTATTTATTAAGTACCTATAAAATGTGTTCACTAAGCTCTCAGTGTACATTTGTTTTATGATAAATTCGTACACCAACGTTGAATAAAACGTATATACGTTAAATAAATACTTTTATGAAGTAAATCCAGTACATCAATATATGAGCAGTAAAAGTATTACTTACAATTTACTAATTATTTAATTTTTCTGTATTACTCGTTAGTTATTTTTGTAAAGGTTTGATTTTAAAAAGTGTTGTACTTTGAAGGATATTTTATTCTAACAAAAAAAGAAGCCACACACTTTTTTTAACAATTAGTTATGTTAAATAAATTAAAGTATAAAACATGTCTGTGATCGGCATTTGAGGAAGAAGATGGGATTTTATAATCGGTGACTTTATATTAGTAAGTGAATTTAATGTTAGAAATTAACCCAATAAACTTAACTTTCCCTACTGGTTGAAATATGAAAAATAAATCGCATCTCCATACAACTTGTGCGACCTGCCTTAAAATAAGAATTCAAAAATAACTTTAGAGAATTTAATATGGGTTTCTTGGAGAGAGATGTTCAATTTAAAGGAGAGAGTCACCCTCTAAAGTTTCGCTAATTAAAACCCATATTTGCTCTCTACGCAAAATTTTTATTTGTTCATTTATACAGATGTATAATCAGTCTTATTTTTTCATCCACTTGACTATTTTCCTTCTCAAATAAGTACAAAGCAGAAAAACTACCACCCTACTAAAAAGCAGCCTTACATTCTGTTCCAGTTTCCCCTTCGGGCAAAGAATCCAGAACTAAATGCAGAACACATTTCCTTTAATTAACAAAATACCTACGAAGCTAATTGGGTAACGAAGTGCTTAATTTAAACTGGATTACGTGACTCACACGTACAGTATATCCGCTTATTGAATTAAATCGGCAGCTATATTGTATAATGAGGAATCCAATTTCATTAGTTTTCTATTTTATTGGAAATTGCTGCATAGCGGTTACCACTAGGAAAGTAATCACTTACTGACACACTCACTCGAACATTTACTCACAAACTTATTCTACATTTTGTTCATTTTAAATTTGACACCACACCATGCTAACACTGACACCAGGGTTAGCTAAATTCACCACATATTCATTATACTTACATGATAAGAAGAAGATTACCACACCACGAATGAAATAGTATGTAATAGAAGTTATTTGTTTCTTTATTTGTTTCCAAAGAAAAACTATTCTTTTTAATTACAATGACACGAGTTTTCATTAGTTATTGGAACTTTAGGGAATGATTATACCCTATGAACCTCAACAACTTTTCCTAAGAAAACTACATGAAATTCTGAACTTTTTTTTTTGTTTTTTCATACTAAGAGGCGATTTTTTTCCATTTGTCGACCTATGTTCCTTGGGGACTAATTAAGTTTAGTGGGCTAATTTAGATTCTAAATTTTCGCTGTATAATTTAAAGTCTCCCAATAGACACAGTAGGTAAGGTCAAACTTAGACGCAAAAACTTAAATTTTGCCAACTAACTTTGCACTCAAGAGAATGCAAAATAAGGAAATGTGAAAAAAAAAACTTAGAACAAATATGGAGAGAAAGCAAGCTGTTACGTCTCTGTTCTTCATAGAAGTATTCATAATTTTGTAATAGACATCTCATTAACACTTTAGTGTAATTTAACAGTTACCACGGTTGTTTTAATTACAAATAACTGTTAGGTATTTAGTGGGATTACAGTATGATTCACTGTTATGAGGTATTCTGCTTTTCAGTAAAAACTGAACTAAATAGTTATAACAATAAGAAGATATTTAGACTCACACTAAGGTTTACAAGTTCTTTGAAACACTGATATGAATAAAAATTGCTAAGTCGACGTCTCAGCTCCTTTTTTTGGAGTCGACGCGATTCGCCAACTTGTTCGCTTTGCCAACCGGCGCAATTCGTCAACTGACCACTTCGCAAACCAGCGCGATTCGCCAACTTGCTCTTTTCGCTATCTGGCGCTATTTAAGAAACTTGATTTTGCCTACTAGCGTGATTCGCCTACTTTAGACGTTCATTGTACATTTAACTACGCAAGTGAAAACAGAAATTAATAATTATTTTATTTGTCATTGGCCTTTAAATACACTTTAATACAAGATATAGATGTTAAACATTCGTTTAAAGAAATCACATAATTTAGATAATCCAAAACTATATTAGCTATTCGCTTTTCTTTTTCAGTAGCATTTTTTGTCGATTTTTGTTTTCAAGGTAAATTTTCGCCCTGTGCATTTCAAATATACTTTTGATAGCTTCTTGCAAAAGACATGTACAAGAGTGGTTTTTTTTTCTATGGCATTGGTTGTTCACCTTAAAGTACTATCCCTCTAGTCTAGGTTATTAATAGAACGGTGTTGCTCTTTGTGGCAGCTTATTATTGATATATAATTTGGACTGAGCCATTTATTTTTAAAAATATTCATTGAATCTTTTAATTTCTCTTGGTGAATCATTAAGAATATGAGACCAAGCTTCGGGAATAATATTAGTTGCGAAAAAAAATGAAACTGAACAACTTCCCCAAGGAACATAGGTCAAAATACGAAAAAAAATGTTTGATCTCCCATACAAAATGCGCTATATGCTGATGAAGTTTGTATGGGAACTCAAAATTTTTTTTTCGTATTTTGACCTATGTTCCTTGGGGAAGTTGTTCAGTTTCACAGACTGATTAACCACCCGAGAGGTTAAAAGAGATTTACCTAAAGCCCTATTATAAACATTAAAAAATCATAGACTTCTAATTCAATTAATTGTTTACGTTACGAAGAGATGCAAAAATTGCAAACTCGCATTCCGTTAAAACAAAATTCATGTTTCGTTAAAGTTGTTAAGGAAAGAAGAGGGTATACGGAAATTTTTGTAGACGGTTTTCAAACTAGTCTCTTACCCTTTGCCTGTCGAGTTGTTTATTAAAAACTGCAAAGTCTTACTTTGTAACCAACTTGGGAGAAGGAAAAGTTTTTTAATTTAGTCGAAAAAGCAAAAACGAAAACCTTTTGACCATCAATATTTTTTCCATTATTCTGACCAAAACTTTTTCTTTGAGGATTTCAAAAACTTTTGACATGATCAAATCACAGCTTCATATGTATAAAGTTCTTTATTGCTTTCAACTGAAAAATAAATTATACTTAATTAGGATATTTAAAAAAATTGTGACTGTTGTAAACTGGCTCAGCTTATTGTAAGCTCCTTATAATAAATTATAACAAAAAAACACGAACTAGCAAGACAAAACAAATTAGTTAAGGACACGGACATAAAGTCTGTGGATGCAAATAATACTCGTAACACTTTAAAAAACTGGCATATGGGCTCGTGCCAATAACCGGAAGCATGGTACAGCAGCGCTGACATTCAACTATTTCCTTAACCCTATGGAATAAGACATTTTTAAGCTTAAGACAGTAATCACAACCAGAAGCTCTTTTTAAGTTATGCTATATCCGTCCGTATGTCTGTCCCTCTGCGGCTCATCAACATTTAAGTCAATAACCATAAAATTGATCCCGAAACTTTGAAAGCGATCTTTTAGCTATAAACACGAGAATTTATAACTAAAGTTCACACTCTTAACTTAGCCAAGTTTGAGAGCTCTAAGTTTCTAACTTAATAATGAGGTGCAAACTTTTCTCTCATATTAAGCTTTATGCACACACTCGCAACGATAAACTTCATAATTGAATACGTTAGTAATCTTCTAATACCTTCTACTCGTCACTTACTTTAAATCAAATGCTACCTTGTGACCTAGATTTTATACCCACTTTGTAGAGAGTTGCAGTATTAAGTCAATGCTTCTCAAGATCGTACACAACGATTTTCAAGATCAATGTTTGAGTTGGAAGAATGTACAAGATGAGCAAATGTACTCACACAATGTGTACCAGACGGACACCGACCACGCAAAATATGGCGTGGCAACTTGGATGCATTCCGAAGAGATTGGCCGGACTGTTTGGGGAAAAAAATAACTGGGACAATATAGATTAAAAAATATATATATTTTATGTCACCTCTTCACGTCACAGATGATGTCAAAGTGTGATGTATTGCTGACGTAACGAAAGCCTGCAGACAGAAAAAAGCCACGAGCAGAAGGTAGTATTTCAGCTGCATTTATACTTCATTCTTGAACCAATATTAGCTCATGAAACTTATTGGTATATTGTGAAATTCTTTATTTTCGCCAACAATAGACTGTCAAGTCCTATATTTGAAAGATATTTGGTACAATCTAATCTAATCTTACATAAATACTATGTAATTTGGTACAATCTAAGCCTGGAATAGTGTAGGTATTAGTGACTGAATGGAAATAAGGAGGAATAGAGAAAAACTAGAATCAAAAAGACTAATCGAGTGTTAGTAGAGATTAAGTACATCCGTTTAAGCATATCCGTTGAGTACACAGTTTCGATAACAAAGATTTATTCTACAGACAAATATGTGAATTATCTGCTGTGTGACTTTATATCTGCTAGTGAAAAGAAAGGTGGTTAATCAGTTCACTATTTCACTTGTCTTATTAGGCAATCAGCTGATTACTAAAATTTTATGGATAGGCAATTTTTTTTACATATTTCGACCTATGTTCTTTGGGAAAAGTTCTTCAGTTTCATAAGCATCAGCTCAACTCATCCTTAATTTTCGATAATTTATTTAAAGTCATCCAATATATCTAAACGATAAGAAGAAGAAACATTTTATTTTACTGTTTTTTAATCAATTTATTATTCATATTTTATTAAGCTAAGTGGGAAAATGGGACTTAACGTCAAGTCAAATCACGAAAACTCGTGGTCAACATAAAAATAAATTATTCGCCGTCTTCATTAACAAGATCTCTGTCATTTTTTTGACAGTCGGAAAGAAAATTAAGAATCAGTGTATTTTTTCATAACTATGTTTTTATATCCCGATTTTAGCGTGGCTTGACGTTTCTAATTACGCTCATGACAGCCTGATAGGAGACTTCAAAAGTAATAAAAGTCCTAGAAATCAAGAACCATTTCTTATTACCAAGACTTTTCTAAAATTAAGTTTGCTATGTCTGAAAGAGGTTTGGCTAAAATATATCTACTATTTGTCAAACATATCAAGTATCTTCTTTTTGATTTTTTCATATTTTGAAAAAGTTATTTAGTTTGATGGTATTACATTAGTTTGAAAGTAATACACTAAACTCTGTATTTTTAATATGGACACTGGACAAGGGTTGAAACTTTTGCGGTATTTTTAATTTTCTTTTTCCATTTTCGGAAAAAAAGATGTTATTATGTTTTATGTCCTCGAGTAAATGTGCGTTTTATTATCTTTTCATGCGAAACTTTAAACTTCAAGAAAACTTACAAAGTAAGGCCCAGACGCATTCCTGCTTAGTTCAAGGAGCAGAAAACTATGTTTACGTATTCATGACTTTTGTATTCCAGTCTGCATTTTGTCTCTGGCTTGTTTCGAGTATAAAACAAATGAAAACTGACGTGCTTTAGAATGCATGTACTTTGCTGACTTCGCAAGAACCAAACCTTGGGACTGTTTGCTGATCGAAAACATATGGAAATTTTATTTCAACTACGGTACAGCTCCAAATTGCAAAGGAATATAGTATTTAATTATTTTATTACAGAAACCTCAAATGACACGTCGATCCCAGCTGTCGTCGATCGACTATAGATTAGCACCAAGCCAGAGTTCAATTCTATTCATTTTTTTGAAAAATGGCGTCCACAATTGTGATTTTGCCAGTGTCTTACTATTTAGATATTGTTTTATTTTAATTATTATACCTACACGACTCATCATAAAGAAGAACGGTTAATGACTTCATTCTATATTCTTAGCACTTAATTTTATTTAAAGAAGTTCAAAACTTTTACGAAAATTTCATACATAAGTAGATACCTATACATTTTGCATCTAGACATTAATATTTAAAAGAACGGTTGAGACGAAAACACTTCATTGCAATTCAGAGAGCGTTTTGTGAGTACTTTAGCATAAAAACTATAAAAATGAAATAAATAAAAGTTGTATTTTTTGCAAAAAAAGGAGAGATAGAAGCTTGTCAAAAAAAATTTGCTTTTAAAGGAATATTTGATACAAGCCGTCAGAGTTTCTTTGTTTGTGAAATGTTGAAACAAAGTGAGGTTACGGCGCCAAATGTTTAAAGAACCTAGCATGTTACGTAGTATACAATTTATCTATACAGTTTATGTGTGACTACCTACCATCTGAGCTCTATCAGCTCCCTTGGGGTACTAATTTTTTGCTTAAACGATTTAGGAGGTACTGAATACTAGGCAAGAAAACTATGGCTGTCGATTGAATCAGACGAAGGGTCCCGCTGTGTATACGGGCATGAACCTGATTGACTTGGTTTAATCCTGAAATCAGTAACCTACTGGGCTAATATGGTCACACGGCTAACATGGTCACATGACTTTGTCATGTCAATGTCATTCTACCTGTTCTGCTGAGCGATAGAACGAGGGGACGGAATGAGATACATAGAAAAAAATTATGCCACGCGTCTATACTAGCTATGTTAAGTGGGCAGGTTTTATAAAGTTTTCCTTCACCGTAAAAGCATAGGTTAGCGTGGAACTAATATGTACAGAGGTTAACACATAAAGTTACCCTATTGTTATTGCAAAACCATTGTTATCGTTACAGCTCTGAGAGCATGCATTTGTTAAGCCCTGTATACAAAACTCAGTCATTGGTACAAGGCGCTCGCTGGCGGTCGTGCTCAGTAGCTCTAACCACAGACGCTCTTTTCTTCTGTATAAAACCTTTTGCCTGCCACTTCTTTCCCGTGGAAAAAGGGCATAGGTCACTTTCAAACCCATCAACTATTTCTGTGCAAAAATAAGGTCGATCCATCGCTCCGTTAAAATGTAAAAGAAGAGCAAACACACAAACATACTTTCATTTGGTTAATTCACACGTCAGATGTATCTCGGACTATAAAACGTTACGTAAGCAACATAATCTCATCAACAAAATAACAAACAAACGTTTCATTTCAGAGGTCTCACCACGCTAATTCCCATATTGTTGTGTTATGACATTTCGCCTCGAAAAATAAAAAACAATTTTTACGAGGAGATCGTGCTGGATTATATTTAGCATCTGTGGAGCGGGATGTCGCACGCAGTTTATACAAATTACAGCCTCTTGACAGTGAACAGGCGTGTTGTTTTGAGCAGTTTCCCTTGTGCTCTTATTTTCGTACTTTTTTATATAATTTCCAGAGCATAAGCATCATTTCTTTTGTTTAATCTAGTTCTGGTAACCAAAGAAGGTAATAAAAAGCCTTCACGTATGAGTTGGAACTGCGCATTTAATAAAAAAAAATCCTATGACAGTTCACTGTTATTACATTTGATATCTACCTACTGCATGTATGACTATGGTTTCAAATGCAAGCACAAACAATTATAGTATATACGAATATTTCTGAGTTTGCATATTTGCAAATATTGTAGCTCCTAAATAAATGATCCGATTTCGAGTTTTTTTTGTTTGAAAGCTGACATAATCGAGGTGGTTTTCGAGATGGTTAGTAATAACTATGAAAATATAACCCCCGACATTCATCGCTTCTTACTTTTAAACGGCTTAACTATTTTTGATCAAATATGGCTAAAAACCATCTCGATTATGTCAGCTCTCAAACAAAAAAAACTCGAAATCGGATCATTTATTTAGGAGCTACAATGATTTACGAATCATATCAAAACATCAATGAAGTATGTAGTTTTAAATTCAAATTATTATTGTAGGCGATTAATCTAATAAATCATAGATTTAGAAATCTGTACTTGTTCGGAAAAGATTCGGAAAATTAAAGACTGATGACATACAACAAGAACGGAGCAAAGTATTTACGGAATTCTCCGCAAAATCGAAAAAAAATTATAATTTTAAATGACTTCTTTTTACAAGGGCAATGTTCCCGATATTCTTATTAAACATCTTGAAATTAATGAATGTCATGTTCACAAATATAATGACACACTTAAGCCAAGAGCACCGTAACTTCAAAGACCGGCTTCTAAATTGGAAAAGGTGAATGTAATTACAGATCATTGAACTGTAAAGAAATCATCAGAGAGAATAACGAAAATGTTTAATTATGACAAAACAATTCATTTAATCCAAACCAATAGGCTTCACTTTGTTACAAAAACGGAGAGACATTTAACATGACTTAATTATCGGTTGATCAGTTCAATACAGTTAGCAACAGACATTTAGCTAATAGTTTAATTTAAATTGCAGAGTAGTTAAACGTTAACACTTTACCAAGTCGTAACAAGAAGCCGATGAATGAACAATGAACTAGGGTCGGAAATTGGAAGCATTTTGGACAAATTGTGTATACGCGTAGCGTATAGATCTGGCCACTACATAAGCGATATATCTTGATCAGCATCTTTTCTCCTTTTTTTTCTAAGGATCTCTTTTTCTTCAGTAAGAAGTAAGCAACTCTATATGTGCATGTCTAAGGAAAAGGGATTATTTGTTTAATAAGCTAGAGGTATCATTTAAACAGCATATTTCTGACCATTCGTGATATATTTTCCTATAAATTTGTTACTCTGTCTTTGGTTAAGATTTGTGAGTGTTAATTCACTACAGTATGAATAAAAGAAAGTCATGAAAAAAACTCTATGTCACTTTTCATTTACTTACTATGTGTCTGCTGCTTTTTAATGGCGAGAAAAGGAAAAAAATAGTAATACGATAATATTATAAGGATTAAGAAGCAATGAAAATGGAAAAGAAAAATAATATCCGCTGCCTTTATAGCCCCTCTATAAGCAAACCATTCTCTTTGACAAACTATTTTACCGTATAGCTGTCCGGAATAATCCGGATTCCTATCATAACACCAGCAAACTGTTTGTGTTAACTCCGGCGGTGGCGTTGTATCCCATATCGATTGCATTCGGCTGAATTAAACACCTAAACTGTAGTTATGCAGGAAATAGATAATGCACATATTGAGCGAAGAATCTTCAAACTGCGAAAAATTTGCAAGAATCTAAAGCTTACTTAATTGGTCATGAGTTTTTTTCCAACAAAAAATACAGCGTATTGGGACATTTCACTTGTGTGAATTTTGTCCCAGATTCTTGAAGGACTTGGTTTTGCAACGGGCCCTCAGTACCTATGCCATAAATGTAAACCTTGCGGATATTCCGCTAATGAATGGCATCTCAATGGCGGGGGAATGACACTGGTCGGAGTTTCATCCATTCAGGTGGCGAAATTGAGAGCTTTCGAAATTTCATACATTATTGATGAAGGCTACCTTGACTGGCTGCGCCACCGCCAATTAAATGTTAAGTTGCTAGGTAGTTTGCAACTTAAGGTTCAGTTGATGATGGAGCTGCTGGTCGGGCGGCTGTCATCAAAGTTTATTAGATTTCGTTAGTTCTCAATTTCGCCACCTGAACGGATAAAATGACCACCATCGTCATTCCACCGCTTTGTCACATGATGTATTAAGATGATTTGAAAAAGATAAAAAAATAATATAGAAAAACAGTACAACGCTTACATTGTTTTCGCTCCGAAAAAAAACCTGAAGAAGTGACTTTCAGGCGTTTTTTTGATTTTAAAATAAAGTCTAGAAAAGCTAGTGGTGTTTTAGAAGAGGGCCCAAATCCTTAAGGCTTTTAATTTTGTAAATTTTAATTATTTTTTTAACTTTTAACTTAGATAGTAACTACTAACATAGATGTAAGTTTCCATCGTTACTAACCATTGATGGGCTATGCCTGAAAATAAACGATTTATTTAAACAACTTGAAAGCAATAAGTAATTACGATGATAATTAATAAAAACAAGGCTTAATTAAAGTATTGTGTTAGAGATGAAATCATGCGCGTAAAAAATAATTTCTGAAAACCAATTTTCACATTTATTTAGTACCAACTTTCTAAGTATTCAATTAATTTCACTGGTAAAGTGTGCCCACTATTGTATTTCACTTGATATAATTGTAAATGGTTCCTCTGTGATGTTTCACTGTCAGTCTTTCGCATAACTAAAAGCCGAGTCAACGATCTATCAAAATCACTTCCAGATATTCTACTTTAGGATCTTAAAACTCCGCAAAACTAATTATTCTCGAATAAAATTTATCAAACCTTATAGCCCAAAGGGTACAATTTTTTATTGAGATTCCCAAACTTTTTTCATTAAATTCCTCAAAGTATTTGGAAAGTTTTACTCTTTTTTAACTCTAATAAAAGGCTTCCCAGTTTTCACGTTGATAAAATATTTACCGGGACCCTTTCAAAACCCAAACTAGAGTTTTACACAATGTGAAAAAAAATACATGTGGTTTAAATTGTTTGCCACTTTTTTTATTATTATAAGAAAGGTTAGTTAACTCTTGACCTCAATCTTGACTAAGGTTGTAGATGAGTTCGACGATGGAGCGATTTAACCCAGAAAGTGTCTATTAGGTCACTGGTACTTCTACGCACCGACGGAACACAGCAAGCTGTTTGGCGTTGGACTTCGGTAGGAGGGTGGTCGCAAACCACAGACGGCCCATTACAGAGCCTACCACACTGCGCGAGACCATATGACGACACCTCAGATTCAGAAAAAAATTGAGGTGTCGTAGCCTAGCATGGATTGATAGGAAGCAGGTCTCATTTTGTTTCCTTAGTCGCCTCTTACAACACCCACGGAAAGAGATGGGGTGGGGTAATTCAGGGCCAAAACTTTAAATGTTTTTTATATGCTTTATCTGTTTACCGACTTTCCGCTCAGGACTTCGTTCCCGTGGAAAATTGGGAACTTTATGTAGCCTATGTGTTAATCCAGGGTGTCAGCTATATCCATACAACATTTTATCAAAATCAGTCCTGCCGTTTGAGCGTGAAATAGTAACAAACATCCATACATCCACACATTCAAACTTTCGCGTTTATAATATTAGTAAGGATAAGGATTTTATGGATAGTTTTATAGACGGCCGGTTTGTCGAGTGGTAGTAGCACTACCTCTTGATAGACAGGTCCTGGGTTCGATTCCAAGTCGGGGCAAATATTTGTGTAAAAAAAAATGGTTGTTCTCTGATAGATGTTCGTAAGGACCCACGACATAGGGGAAAACCTTAGTGTGGGCCTTTGAATGTGTAGAGTTTATCTTCCGATACGGAGCACAACTCTAGGTTAAACTGGAAGGTCTGCTGCTGCACCATGCTGTGTAGCACTTTTTATTGTTACAACTGAAGATAAGGCACCATCATGTAAAGGCTATAGATGCTCCAACAAAAAAGCCTACATATTTTATACTATGGCAAGACTGAACATTGCCTTTAGTAATCGTACATGACTTATACTAGATTAATTTACAGTGTGACTGTGTAGGTATGAAAACCTTGTCACACACAATCACGTAGCAATTCGAAATGACAACTCTAAAATTATAATGCCTGAACCAATTTTGATGAAATATAACTAAAACCATGTCGATTACGTCAGCTTTCAATTAAAAAGAACCGCATGGAAATCGGTCCATTTGTTTAGAAGCCGCGATGCCACAGACAGACACACAGACATACATATAAACATAAACACAGTTACACACGTCAAACTTATAAAACCCATATTTTGCTGTCGGGGGTAAAACCGAACCGAATAAATAAGATAAGAAAAGGATTAACCTGTGTTGCTTAGGCAGCACAGCAGAATAGCATAAAAAAATCTTATTACACAGCAAAAACAAATTATTTTTAACATAATAAAGTAAGGAGTAACATTTACGTACGTTACCTCATGAAGGCATCCCTGTAAGAATCCCTGAACGAAGAAAGTAATATATCCGAAGTTCTATCCATCGTATATACACACATCAAAAAAAGTTTGCGATCACTTGGAAAAGTGCTAATATTTTTTATTGTAGAAGAATAAAACTTAATCACTTTTTATCTTTTGATTCCTTATTTTAAAATATGAAATTTAAATATAAAATACTTTCGTAATTCAAATGTTTTTTCATTTAAAAAGACAATCAACCCTTGCTTGCTTTCATTCAGAAATCTGACATAGTCGCAACTCATCAATATTTTCAATTTATTTTAAAAAAATTAAGTTGGTAACGATGCCGAGAGGATTAACTGCAGTTTTACGAGCCAGAATTCTAACTTTAAGTGGAGAAGGCTATTCCACGAGAGAAATATCACGCAGAGTTCATGTATCCCAATCCTGCGTGGTGACCACGTTGGAGAGGTATCAGGGCATGGAAGATTTAGCTGATCGACCTCGCAGTGGTCGCCCAACTGTTCTTACTGCAATTCAGAAGCGATATATCAGATTACTGGCTGCCCGTGACCCAACAATGAACGCTACTAAAATGAAAGCAGAGCTGCGAGCTGCCACCGGCCGCGAAGTTAGCACCCAAACGATAAGAAATTGCTTACACCAAGCTGGATTACGAGCAAGGAGATCCTGGCGAGCACCTCTGAACTCACAGCAACGGAAGCGGCGCAGATTGCAATGGGCTAGGCTCCGTCAAAATGAAGAAATTGAGGACGAAAGCATCTGGCAGAACTGCTTCTTCGTTGACGAAACGCGGATCAGTACACATCCAGATAACCGACGTGTCCGTGTCTGGAGAAGACCTGGCGACTCTGAAAGGCAGAGAACTGCCACTGGAACCGTTCAGCAGGGCGGGAAATCAGTGTCCTTTTGGGCCGGGATAATGATTGGGGCTAGGACGCCCTTAATCCCGTATCAAGGCACCATGACCGGAGCCATGTACAAAACGATTGCAATCGATGGATACGTCAGACCATTCCGCATCAACCACGGGCGCCAATTCATAATGGTAGATGATAATGCGCCCGCACATCGAAACGGACGTGTTGATGCTGCTCTCCAGCAATACGACATCACCAGGTTAGACTGGCCTGCCGGCTCGCCTGACTTAAACCCGATCGAGCATGCGTGGGATGCTCTTAAGCGAGCTGTTTGGAACCGTCAGCCACCTCCGCGAACAGTGTCAGAAATCAGGGCAGCTGCTATTGAAGAGTGGGACAGGTTACCACAAGAAATGCTAGATAACTTAATTCTTAGCATGCCCAGAAGGGTTTCCGCATGTGTGCGAGCCAGGGGAGGAGTCATTTTATACTAACTATTAATTTTTTCGTAATAAATTTTGTTTGTTTTTTCATTAATTCAAATTTTTCATTACATTACATTTAAGCCAAAATTGCATTTCCTAGCTTTTGTTAATAAAAAGTAAATAATTAATAATTATTCTTTTATGTACTTAGTGCATTTTCATTATAAAATCATAAAACGTAAACAGTTTCTTTAAATAATTTATATTTTAAAGAATACACCTGATTTTGCTACTGATCGTAAACTTTTTTTGATGTGTGTACAATGGATTATTCGGTATTGATTCCGGCTCATCTTGTACTCTGAATCCGAGTTGAGCTAAGCAAAGGGCTCATGTTGTTGCGTGTTCCCATCCCATTAAGATAAGTCAGCCAAACGAGACGTACCTAAGGATTAATGGAGGGAAACAAACTGTACAAAACCAACCCAGTATGCGCAAAAAATGTGTCCTACATTAACCGCTTGCGAAAATGATGAGTAAATGTTTGAGGATCTCGCAAAAATTATAAAGGTACCTTTTTAATTATGTTTACATTTGTTTTTCTCGGGCTTATTCTCATTTCAACTAAATAAATAACAGGATTTTAAGCTTATTTCTCTTACATTCAGAAACACCATAAAACGTGAGTATAGAACCATATAATTAAACTAAAGAAACTTGTTGTGCCCTTTAATAATAGGACTGGATTATATGTAAATAAAATGCCTACAATAACAGAACACATAACAATAAGTCTAAAATTAAAATTGTGTATTACCCCCGATATTCAACAGCTTATTACTTTTAAACAGCTAAACCAATTTTGAGCAAATATAGCTAAGAACCATCTCAATTACGTCAGCTTTCGAACAAAAAACCGCATCGAATTCAATTCTACCATAGACATAGATACACAGACGAAGGGTTCTGTACCATTACCTATAAAACCGGCCAAGTGCAAGTCGAACTCTATAAAAACCATTATCTCTATAAAAACGGCAAAAAAATCACGTTTGTTGTATGGGAGCCCCCTTACATATTTAATTAATTTTAGTTTTTAGTATTTGTTGTTATAGGGCACATAGAAATACATCATCTGCGAAAATTTCAACTGTCTAACTATCACGGTTCATAAGATACAGCCTGCTGACAGACAAACGGACAGCGGAGCCTTAGTAATAGGGTCCCGATTTGTCCCTTTGGGTACGGAACCCTAAAAATGACATTTATATGAATTAGAAAGGAACATCATCGTTTTGACAAGATTAAAGTTGATAGAGATTTATTGAACGGATTTAACATTTTACCCCGACCCCAAATTAATTTCATCGGGGCAGAGCAATGATAATCATTTAAATGGATAGCGATTAAAAATTTGAAATAAAAATTGATAAAACAAAAATAAAAATAGCGAATTACAATATTAGCTAAGTGAGAAACCAGATTTATAAATATTAGCCGTGCAAATTCACTTTTCCTCTTAGTTTGGGCGAAAATTGAAACCTTCCTGTATCAATACTTTCTCTATTTGCAAAAGAGATACCGAAATCGTACACCGCATTTTATTGACATGTCACACATTGAGCATCTTTATCCAATTGGTTCGGGGAAAAATTGCTTTCATGCGAGACTACTTCTCTCCCTTTATAATCTCCTAGTACCTTCAAGTACATGACAAAAGAGCTCTTTAGCGCAATCTACTAAGTAATTAAGTTTCTAAATGTCTATGTAACTATAGTGCGCTAAGAGACTCGAGTTCTGTGGTAAACTAATGGAATACTTTAGTAATAATACAATACCAGGTGTCGCTATACGTTCTTTGATGAGATTACGTGTAAGACTTGAAATTGGTTTAAGGTTATTTTAATTCAATTAGATGTCTTTACAAAATACAAACATATTTTTTTAACAAACTAATATTATAATACAAACACAGAGCGGTAATAAAATAGATAATTTTATTAGAATAGAAATCATTTATTCGTCAGTATGGTGAGTAAAATAAGTTCTGATTCTACTATCACTACAAATATGGTCTATGGTCTATGGTTGTCTGCTTCCTTATTATTTATTTCCTCACCGAGGTTATAAATATAAAATTTTGTTTATTTAATTAGAGGGCAGGAAACTGACAAAGGCTTCCTTCCAGGCAAACGCAGTTGAGGGCGAAAAGCAGGGAAAGCTTCAGGAACATACAAAAATAATCATTATAACAAAGAAGAAAATAAAGGTCATTCAGGTAAGTACGAAATTTCTTGAAGAGCTCCTTCAACGTCAACAAAATGACATGTAACTTTCCTTAACGACACATACTCAAACAAAATTGTTGTATAGCTCGGCTTCTACATTTTCTTTCCAATTAAAATGCAAATTTAGAGGAATAACTCAGAAAGGGAAGTTTTTATGCCCTCATTAACACAGGCCCTCTTTTATAGGGCAACCGTGTTGCAAACGCTGAGTACGCATAATTGGCTCTATGTTATAGCTTGTTGAGTTAATACCGCGAACTTGTATAATTTTATACGTCCTGTAAACTGTTTATAGAGAGCTACCGTATTTTCTGGCTTATATTCTACTATTGCACAGTCGGGGAATAAGACAAACTGTAATATTGTCTCGATGACCTTGGACATTATCATAAGTATGTACAAAGGAGACCTTAAGGGAATTTGAGTTGAAGTGTTATCAAGGAGTCTACATGCCAAAGCTGCCGACAGTCGCTAAAACTGCCCAAATGTGACCTCATGAAAAGGTATTAGAAATCGTATTTAGCCGCCTGGGCGCTGGTGACTTTGGTGACTCCTTAAAAAACAGAAACGTCACCATGAAAAGAAACACACCATTACACCGCAACACAAAATTTAAATATGCTGCGCTAAGCTGCATAAAGTCTAAAATCCAAAAATTTCGTAGAATCAAGATCCAAATTTTGCAAATTACAAATTTCCGTGCAAATAAATCTACAAGAGGATCTCGCGACTTATAAAATTGAGAGATGGAATTTGACACTTAAGTCCCGAATGATTTCATTTCTTCGAGGACCTTTGTCGAAGACGCAAATATAAATTGAATTTATTGACTTCTTGCTCTCCTTGAATATTATAGTAGGAGCCTGCTTTATGACTCGAACTTTAACTTACAGATAAACTAAACGACGCTCGCTACTTCGTCTTCGTGGGAATTTAAAAACGACCTTCCTCATTCCTTATCAACATCATAAAGGGAATTTCTGTTAGTACATATTCTAAAATATATTTTTTGTGGATGGACGGCTTATAACTTATCACTTACTACTAAAACCAGGTTTCTAACACTCTCTGGATATTTCTTAAATGCGGCGTCAAATGTTTTAGTGATCCTTTGCTTACCTAGATATAATGTTATGTGATGTTATGTGCTGTTAGAGTGATGTGGATAAAGTATTTAAGTAAATTTTGAAATAGAAATAAAATATCGTAATCTGAGTTACAAAATAAAGTTAAATTACAAATATTTTTGAGTATTAGGTTTCAGGTTTATACTTTTATTAATAGAGAGTGTACAATGGGATTGTCATGTTTTTAAAAAAAAAACCTTAAAAAATAAGATAGATGAAAAAAAAACAATATTACACAATGAACTGTATGCTAATGGGTGTGGTGTTGAAAAAAAAGTTACTGAAGCATAACTCAAGTTAACTACCGTAAAATAACAATTTTTGTTTCGAAGTTAAATAAAAACGATTGTTACTAAACATATATCAAAGTTAATGTACTGCTAATAATTATATTCTCTAAGACAAGCAACAGCAAAAAGCAATATATGTTATGAACACAAATAATTGATGAATCATTCCACTAAAACTAATTCATTTTAAAATACCTAACTGTCAAGAATCTAAGCACAAACAATTTATAAACGAATAGAACGGAAATAAAATAGATAGTTTCGATGGAAAGTAAAATATTATTCATAGTTTGTAACACTAACTATTACGCTTTGGTAAGTATCAAAGCCTTCATTTATGCAATAATGAAATCCAATAATAACCAGAGTTCAATTGAACACATTAACTCTGTTTAATGTTCATCGAACTAATGTTATTAATTATACACCTTTGTAAAATTATGTTGCTCACACAGAAAACGTTTTCTATTAATTGAACAAGTTCCAACAAAGGAAAAAATTTAACAGCGTAAAAATGTGCCGCGCGATATAATATTTTCCAAGGTACTAACCTTAACCAAGAATATAAGGGTACTCATTGAATCATCGTCATCATTAACAGCCCATATACATCCTGAACCAAGGATATAGTGCTGCTTTGGAAACAGTAAAAGTAGTTTAGGCCATTCTCCACCACAAGGCCAAACGCGTGTTGGTTAACAGAGCACCTATCGAAACCTCAATGAATAAAATATAATGCACTACCAAATATGACGCCACATACCAAAACTATAACTATAATGTTTACAGATTAGAGTTGATTAACTACATTCAAACACGTAGCCTTCAGACTACAGAATAAACCTATTTTAAAATTCAACTCTATATTACCAGTTGTGTTCTGATTTCCACGAATAACAGATACGTTAAAAATTAAACTAAGAGGAATAATAGAAAACTGTTCAAGTCAGCCGCTAAGAATGTTAAGGCAATTAAAACAGTGGGCGTTGTTTAATGGCCACACGTGCATAAGTTGGCCAACTTGACTCAGACACAAGTTACTCCACACAAGTAACTTGAACCAACTTGAGAGCGCGCACCGCATAACTAAACGGCTCAACTAAACTCGTAGCTTGGGGCTAGGTTGAAATTTTCGTTAGGAGAAAGGAGAAAGTATATCATAGGTTGGTAGTGGCGGTAAATTTGACTGCAAAAAAATAATATCTTGATTCTCCGTTTAGCAAAGGCGGCACTTTATTAAACACGGAATTAAGCACCGTAGTAGGTACAAGTGCTACTAACAGCGGTTTCTTAAGTGTATAATACTACCTACTGCTCTGTTAAAGGTTTTCGCATAGGATCGAAACTTTCAGCCCAAAACCAGCTTTAATATTGATCAAACAAAGTCACGTTCTGTAAACGATTACTACAAGATCGATAGTTCTGAAATTAGTGGCCGATTTTCGAGATGGCTTTCGAGAATCGATAGCTATGTTTGATGAGAATTGGTTCAGCCGTACAAAAGTTATGAGCAATTAATGTCGGAGATGATGCAACATTTTTAACGTTAGAGGTCTAGCGGTAAATAATTTTTGATTTTCTTTATCGCTAAAAGAACGTGACATTGTCTATAAGTCCTGGTAGTGGACGCTGTCACAAATAAGCACAAATTTGAATCATAAACACTGTTTAAATAAAACTAATAAAGGATGGCTTAAGTAAAATGGAAGTAAATGTTGAGATGACGGCAGATAGAGAAAAATGGAATCGTCCCAAATAACTCCAGTTGTTTTTGTCGTAGTGATTTTATCGGGGTGCGCTTGATCCTGGATGAGAATCTGAAAAAAAAAACACTAAGAAGAACGTTTACACATTCAGCCGCCTAAATGTGTAGTATACCTCACAATGTTTTCCCTCATCGTAAAAGCATTGGTTGTGGGCAACTAATCTAAATATATAAAAGGAGAAACTGACTGACTGACTGACTGACTGACTGACATATCAACGCACAGCCTAAACGGCTAAACGTAGGCACTTGAAATTTGGGAGGGACTAAGAAAGGAAGAAAGGAATTCCCGAAATTCCCACGGGAACGGGAATTAGCGGGAAAATCCTTTTGTATGAAAAATCTAAACCGCTAAAGTTAGACGCTTGAAATTTGGCATGCAGGTACCTTAGTAAACTTAAAGCTTAGTTGCAATAGGATATTGCAAAATTCCCACGGGAACGGGAGTTAGCGGGAAAAAACTTTTGTATGTAAAAATCTAAATCACGTAAGATAGATGTTTTCAATCTGTGTACTCTGTACAAAAAAAAAATTAACACGCAAACGAAGTTGCGGGCATCATAACATATAAAAAGAAGTAATTGGATAGACTTAGTACCTCTCGCTTACGAGACCGACCCGCTACTCCCGCTAGTCGTTGGACTCGCCGACTCTCTCCAGTTGTCTCTACATGTTAATTCTCTTCATGTTAATCCTAAATAAATTAATATTTTTGCCGTGTGGTGATCGGTTAAGAATGACACCACCCCATCTCTTTCCGTGGATGTCGTAAGAGGCGACTAAGGAAAAACAAATGAGACCTGCCTCCTAGTATTCCATCCCAGGCAACGACACTTCATTTTTTTCTGAATCTGAGGTGTCGTCCTATGGTCTCATGCGGTGTGGTAGGCTCTGTAAAGGGCCGTCTGGTTCGCGACCACCCTCCTACCGAAGTCCGACGCTAAACATCTTGCTGTGTTCCATCGGTGCGTGGGAGTACCAATGCCTTTATAGGCATTTTCTGGATTAACTCGCTCCATCGTCGACCTCATCTTTGACCTTTATGGTCAAGATTGAGGCCAAGAGGTAACCCATCTTATAATAAAAAATAAAATAAAAGCTTCAAATTGTGAAAAATGTTATAAGCTGTGATGGTAGTAAAAAAAAAAAATTAGGAACAGAGAAGGCGAATGAAAAAGGCTAGAAAACTTAATAAAAATGCACAAAGCTTGTCACTCCCAGAAGCAAATTCAGTCTCCTGTCAAGTCTTGCTTCCTATGTCACGAAGTCTTCATTTGTTCCATTAAAAGCTGTCGTGTGTTCCTTGGCCGTTGTTGTAGAACAATGAGAACTTCGGCACAATTCCGCCACACCCCGTGTAATGGAATAAGGAATATTAGTTAACTGTAACCAACCTCTTAAGATTTTTTAACAAACAATTCATAAAGATGATATTTAGTCACAGAGCACATAACCAGTAGAAGTGCAATCTAAGGCGATCGTTTTTCACAACACTTCAGTAATTTTTCACTAAATATTTGTTCAGGCCACTAGTTCCGCAAACAAGATAGGACACGTGTCCCCTCTTATCACAGCTATTGGTGAGAATTTATTTCTAACTAGCATTCCGCTCGGGACTTAGTTCCCGTGGGAATTCGGGAAAATCATGTACCCTATGTCCATCATGGATAATGTAGGATTCTAATGGTGAAAGAATTCGGGAAAATCATGTACCCTATGTCCATCACGGATAATGTAGGATTCTAATGGTGAAAGAATTTTTCAAATCGGTCCAGTAGTTTCGGAGCCGTATCTGGTAAAGCTTAGCTAAGGCTTACGATACATCATGTCCCCACTAAGGCTCTTTACTTATAAGTTAGAGCAACTCTACAATCTTTCCTATGCCTGTAAATATACCCTACAAAACTAAGATATTTTCCTAACATTAGGTGTCAAATTCTTTACATATTATTCAAAAAAAATTGGTAATAAAGTAATGCTATTCAAGTCTTTAAAAAAACCTTTTCTAGTTATGTAAATACTTCCACTTTACTCACTCAAACAAATACTAAAATTCTTGACAAAATCATTATGAAAACTAATCTACGAGGAGTGATCAAAAAGTAGTGATAATGACCCACTTGTACAATTCATAATCTACTCATTCATACCAATAATTAAAGATCATTTAATTACGAGGTTAGATACAAAAAATTAAGTCTTAATTTTAAGAAACATAGAAACCGTGTCTAGTTGTTTGACGAATTCCGACGTAAAATATCATTATGGAGAAAAACGAAGTGCGAGCCGTTATTAAATACCTCAGTTTAAAAAAGTTAACGACGCAAGAGATCCATCGTGATTTAGTGGAGACTTTAGGTAAGTCTGCTCCACCATATTCTACTGTGGCAAGATGGTCACTTCAATTCAAGACTGGAAGAACATCGACAGAAGATGAGCACCGCTCGAAAATATTGTTCTAGACGATCGTCGTGTTATAGTGCGTTATTTATTCCAGGAAACTGGCATTTCATATGGCAGTGTCCAATCAAAATTAAAAAATTGTCTGAGTATGAGAAAAGCCTCGGCGCGTTGGGTACCCAGAATGTTTACAGAAGATCGGAAGAAAACCAGACTCAATCTTTCAAGGCGCCGGTTGGACAGATTTCATGTGGATCCTAACAATTTTTTGGCTCGATTTGTCACTATCGATGAAACATGGGTTCACCGTTTTGATCCAGAAACAAAACAACAATCTTTATAGTGGAAAATATCGTCGTCACCAACTCCAAGGAAATTTCGACCCACAGCATCGGCAGGCAAAGTCATGGCCTAAATTTTTTGGGATTCCGAAGGAATATTATTTATTAATTATCTTAAGAAGGGACACACAATAACAGGCGTTTACTATGCATCTTCAATAGCTAAATTGAGAGAGCCTATAAAAGAGAAAAGACATGTCAAACTTAGTAAAGGCATTTTGTTTTATCAGGACAACGCGCCGGTTCACACTTCTGCTGTTGCACTGGATACCATTCAACAAGCTGGGTTCGAATTAGTGGATCACTCACCTTATTCGCTGGACCTGGCCCCCAGTGATTTTTATCTCTTTCCAAAACTAATAGAATACTTGCGTGGTAATAGATATGCCGATGATAATGAAGTGATAGAGGCCGTGGAAGGGTTTTTGGAAGGCTAAGAGAAATCTTTTTTTTTAAAGGGTTAAAAATGTTGGAGAAACACTGGACTCGGTGTGTATATAGAGAAGGAGACTATGTTGAAAAACAAATTTTTGTTATTTACAAAATATATTATTTTCTGTTTCATTATCACTACTTTTTGATCACTCCTTGTAAAGGCGAAGTTCACCAAACTCGGTATATCAAAAATAAAATAAAAACTATCCAGCGCCATAATCGATCAGTTAAAGCAAAAACAAAAATCATATTATTCGTACGATTTAATATTTGCAAGAATCGAAACAATAAACCGCATTGTTTGTGGTGAAACACAATAAAATTTGAGTGTCCTTATTAGGTCTGCAGCCATAGCAAACCATCTGTTGGACCGGCTGCCCTTTTGGCACCCTCATAAAAAAAGTAATAAACAGAAAGTACATTACATTGTCGTACTTGTGCAAATTGGAGTGTTCCAAGCAGAAAACGGTTTTATCTTTTCAAACGTTTTGTCTGGAGCATTGCTTTGTAGAAAATCTTGCAAACATCCGGGCGCTGGTCTCTTTCTAGCGTATGTAACTCGTTGAAAGCCTTTCTAGTTTGTTTATACTGTTCCAGACTAAGATGTACGATAACACAAAATATTTAAAGGTACTGACCTAATAAAACAAAGGCATGACTTTTTATACCTATAGGTAAGTATTATAGAAAAGTACCCTACGTTTAAATACTTAATAACCCATTTGGTTATGAACTGTGGCCTAAACCCCCTTTACCGTATCAAAGATTAAGATGCAGGATATGGGCTCATAACTATTTCAGTATTTGATAGGATATCCTTTATATCAACAGACGAATATTCTTTCCAATTTTTTTTTTACTGTGATGAAAAAATAATGTAGTTTCGCTACGCTTCGTAACAGCTGCACTCAAAAGTGTATTTGAAACAGATTGGGACTCCAGGTAGTGATTGAACGGCATCGATGGAATCCAATTTCATCGAATTTGGTCTGTGCTAGAAAATCTGTTAGTGGATTTAGATCCGAAGTTTTTTGGAATTCCGAGTCCCAAATCCTTCTGATAGGATTAACGTTATTAACGTTGAACTTAATACTTCTTCAGCATTTAAGGTACAAAATCGGAGAGAAAATCTAAATTTCTGTGTTTGTGCAAACCAAATACACAAAAAGGAAGGTACCTAATGACCTAATGTGGCTAATGGCGACCTCAAATCAAGACGCCACTTACAGTGAGTAATCGGGAGATTGCAATTGATTTTGAATTAGCATCTCTCAGCGATGAAAACTGTATGGAAATCTGCACAGCAGTAGTAGTAGTTTTCGCCGGACATCGCATCTATATCAGATGGACATCCAAGCATCATCTCTTGGCCCGGTGGATCTTGATGGCCCGATACAGTGGGCCATTATGATCCACAAGAACCCTTTTTTAACCGACTTCAAAAAAGAGGAGGAGGTTCTCAATTTGGGTGATTTTTTTTAATTTTTTTATGTTTGTTACCTCAAAACTCCGGCATTTGTAAACTGATTTCAAAATTATTATTTTTTGTATCTACTTCCAGATTGGTCCCATAATTTTTTTATCGAAATCGCTTCAGTAGTTTAGGTCAAAATAAAATAAACTGAAATTTACGGTTATACAGGGTTAACGGGAACTCGGCGTATTCCTGGTAGGACGTAATAGGGCAGCCAAAATGCAACAAATTTAACCCACCTTATTTATGGCCGAAAGTTAATAGTTTTCGAGATTTCGTTAATTTAGATTTTTTACGAAAATACCCAGATTTCATCATTTTAACCAAAATTTTAAAATAATTGCTTATTGAATAGAATCACATTTAACTTTTTTTTCTAAATTGATAGTTTAATAAAGCTAGGAAAGTCATTACCACCCAAAATTCCTTAACAGTTTTAAATCATGAGCCGAAAAGAAGATTCAAAATTTTTCAATTTTCTTTGTAACAGGTTAAATACCGATGCCTAGGTCAAAACTTTACCATGACACCAAGTGTACAAACACCTTAAGTAACTTCCTCATTTAATAAGCTATCCAAAAAAGTATGAATGTCAATCCAAACTTATGATCTACATCACTAAAATCACTTTTAACTTAGTGCAGGTAGAGTTCAACCCATAAAGTTGATTCACTTTCTTCGCGCGGTTGAGCGGTTGAATTTTGAATCTTCTTTTCGGCTCATGATTTAAAACTGTTAAGGAATTTTGGGTAGTAATGACTTTCCTAACTTTACTCGTATTAAACTATCAACTTAGAAAAAAATTTAAATGTGACTCAATTTAATAAGCGAATATTTAAAATTTTGGTTAAAATGATGAAATCTGGGTATTTTCGGATAAAATCTTAAATTAACGAAATCTCGAAAACTATTAACTTTCGGTCATACATAAGGTGGGTTAAATTTATTGCATTTTGACTGCCCTATCACGTCCTGCCAGGAATACGTCGAGTTCCCGTTAACCCTGTATATGTGGATGATAATAGGTCATCAATATGATGTATATGTGGATGATATTTCCTCTCTCAAATTCTTCCCTAAGGTTGCCTGGAAGAAATCGCTTAAAGCGATAAGGCCGCCTTATTGTATATGCCTTGGGTTTATGTAAATTTATTGTTATTTTTTTAGTTATTTTTCTGTTTGTGTGTACAATAAAGTATATTTGATTTGATTTGATTGACAATGTAAACGAAGCAAAAACGAAGTTGTTCCCTTTAAGTTGTTTTTTGGGGCTCCTTTGTGTCCTGGGGCTACCTACTTTACCGGTCACCGTTTAGTAACCGGTAGAGTATATTACCACCACACATCTTTCCTGCCGTCTGGTGATCGGTTGATAATATCACCCACCACCCCATATCTTTCAAGCCATCTGGCGATCGGTTTGTGAATTGTACTACCCCGTATCTTTCTTGCCATCTTGCGACTGGTTATGAATATCACCACCTCATATCTTTCCGTGGGGTGAAACTAATTGATCACTATATCGCTCTTTAATCTTGAGTGATTTATAATAAATCTACGAGGGAGTTATATGAATGACTAGCATCCAGCTCGGGACTTCGTTCCCGTGGAAATTCGGGAAAATTATTTATTTAAAAAAAATCAAATCGGTCCAGTAGTTTCGGTGGCGTTATATACAAAAATACAAACATACAAATCTTTCCTCTTTATAATATAAGTAAAGATAAATGATAACCTTAAAAAGAATAAAATAAAATATTTTTAACAAAAAATTTACCCGCCTTCAAAAAGGGTGAAATAATTTTTTAAAGCTATGTTCACGAGTAAGTAGTGATTACGGGTGATACAACAAATAGGTGAATTCATAGCGAAATATGGTAAATAGAGAGGAATGTTTTTTTTGACGTCGGCGCCGGTTTGAACAGGACCAAGTTTAATGAAATAAGTATTCGCAAAAGATTTTTTTGGCAGTATAAAAACTAAGATAATTATGCCATGCGAGTAATTATTCGGCGCCGAAGTCAAAATAAACATTCCTCTCTATTTACCATATTCCGCTATGAATTCACCTATTTGTTGTATTACCCGTAATCACTACTTACTCGTGAATATAGCTTTAAAAAAATATTTCACCCTTTTTGAAGGCGGGTCAATTTTTTGTTAAAAATATTTTATCGTTGTTATTTTCCATTCTACCTCATAGGGAACGCTTACCCGCTTAGTTTTCATATATTTAGACCAGCAGTTCTTCAATTGTGCTTCAAAACATTCGTAGAAAGTCTGAAAAGAAGATTATTTGAAGTTGTCTAATTATTTGAATTTGAAGTTGTCACATACTTAATCACTGACTGTATCACTGACTGTATTTTAAATCACTGTTATCAATACTTTCAGTACAAGGTTACCTTTGCACTTAACCTTTGATAGAATTATAAGGAAAATTCCAATCTTATTTATAACTTTGTTATTTTCCATTTACCTTGGACACTAATAACAAAAGCTGAACGTCTCCCGGGTGTTTCAATTAAACTTTAAGTAATCGTCGTAAACCAAATTGGCTCGAAATAAGGAAATTCCGTCATTGTAATCAAATTTTCCACTGAAGATATCGACAAAAGCTTTCATTGTGAAGTAAATAAAATTTTGTTATTGTAACTTACTTGTAACTAAATCCAGCAGATAATTTTAACAAAATCAATAATTTTTATTTACTCAATGCAAACCCTTGTACCCAGAGAGTTGAAACTTTGCACAGAAATTTCCATTATGAATTAATATAAAAAAAAAAACAATGGGTTGCACTCCGGGAGTGCCAGTAGAACTGAAAACTTGAACATTAACGTGGTGCATCAATATTTTTTTTTATGCTGACACCGGATGACGTCTTGACTTTTGTAGTTTTAATTTCCTATATTTATCAAACACCCCTCCATGACATCTTGACTTTAGCAGTTTTAATTTCCTATATTTATTAAACACCCCTCCGCCTTACGGATTTTTGATCACGCGAGTTTAACATTTTTTACCCAT
Source organism: Aproaerema taeniolella (assembly GCA_949987775.1). Taxonomy (NCBI): domain Eukaryota; kingdom Metazoa; phylum Arthropoda; class Insecta; order Lepidoptera; family Gelechiidae; genus Aproaerema; species Aproaerema taeniolella. Next base: position 12,050,277 of record OX465260.1, read on the forward strand.
ACTTCAAAGTGTTCAACGCCGCTAAAGAAGTTTTTATTTCAAAAACGAAAAATTTATCATATCATTTCAATTCAATTCATTTAAAATTCATAATATCAATTACACGTGAATTTTATAGTACAATACATTTTCTAAAAATAATAGATTAATTGTATAATAATAATAAATAATAAAACGAACATTAATTCGGGATCTTGTCATTAAAAAATCCACCAATTTTTTAATTTATTTTTGAAAGTGGTAGTGCTCGGAACAGCCGTTATCTCCTCCGGGAGTTTGTTGTACACGACGGGACTCATGGCGCGTATGGTGCGCGTCGCTTTCTCCAGACGATGGGGGTAGTGAGCGGACTTCCATAAGGGAGATTGTACCTGCCACTATCACCTGTCTTCCGGAAATCGCTTAGGTTTTCGCGAGCAAACATAGCGACTTGCAGTATCAGCAGGCAAGGCTGAGTAAGTATCCCGAGGGACGCAAAGTGTGCACAATTTTATAACAATTTTTTTTTATTACGAATGGGTTCGCTCTTGACTACAACCTAGCCCAGGGGCGAAGCTACAACCTAGCCCAGGGGCGAAGAAATAAATTTTACTCACTCTCTGCCTCATTATAGAGCAAGAGTCACGAAAATATTTCTTTTTAATAGGTTTAAAGATGTTTATTTCTCATTATAAACAATAATGTCACTTAAATGAGAACATAGAAATAGACATAGTAGGTAGGTAGTGGGTATTTCTATTTCACACGTCCCACACGAGATAATTTAAAATATAAATCATTGTTCCTGCACTCCACATACTTAATCACTGACTGCATGGTTATGTTTTCAAAGAAGAAGACATTCCAGAAATTACATAATCAGCCAACTTAATTTTAATATACGACACACTACTTTTTTCTCCCCTTCACGTAATTTTTCCAATAATATAACAAAGTTTCACTATTACCATACGAATCATAATTTATTGTTACTTTCCCCTCCTTTATCGGGCTTCAGTTCCTAACAAATATGAGTCGGATATCACGTCTGTTGGATCTCCATAAACACAATTTGTGCTGTGCAATATAAGACCACCCATAGCGTTCTGATATTTGAAGCTCCGTACTCCAGAAATGTTGAAATACAACCTTAGATGGTAGGCGTAAAAACTAAACTTCAAGGGAGTCGTATTTGGTAGTCTCGTTTAAATAGCACCTAATTCTACTGTAGCTCCCAGTTACCACGTTTCTAATAAAACGTACATTACTGAATTCTGATTGGGCAACAGTAAAATTTAGCATAGAAACAAAGCAATGTACAAAATCAACAGCAATTAATAATAGTGCCAAATTCGCAAAATTAAAGCTCCGTAGTATGTGCGGTGCGACACACGAATAGTAGTGGAAATCGTCATAATCGTAAATTTAGATGCAAATTGGCTTTATTAAACAAACAGCAAACGTTTGCGTACAGAATTTCGTGAATTAACGGTCACCCATTCCTAACTTAAACGAAGGATTTTCGGACATCTGCAAATTAGAAAATAATATGCAAAACAGGAGAATACGTTACGTTCAAATGAAATAAATTTAACATTGCAAATGAGATCAAAAAGCGTGAACGTGGTATGAATAGAAAGTAATATTTTAGTCTAGACTCAAAGCGATGTGATTATTATTCATTACCACAGATTTCTGAAAAACTGTGATAAAAATATTTGTTCTTTCCATAAACTTTGTTTCTTTCTAACGGCTAGAGGGTCGGAATCGTAAGCGAAAGGTACCGAGTTCGATCTTCAGTGCCGCCATCTACCAATGACTCATTTTCTGAGTTATGTACATTAGTTACACACTTACCGATGATTTTTCTTACGACAAGGAAAAAATCGTGAGGAAATCTGCACATTCAGGAGATTTCATGTGTTACCATTATCCAATCCGGTCGGGTTCCCCTGTAAACAGGGTTACGGTGATCAGATCGCAGACGCTCCACTGTAATGACTTGACCTGCCAAATCCTGGATTATGGTGAAGCGCCCCCCGAGTGAGAAACAGGACTAAGGTCCCATTTCTTAGGGTCTTAAGGGTTAACCTAAGGATTCCTTAGGTTTCCTAAGGGTAAACCTAAAGTCTTAGCCTAGAAAGGAAGAAGAGGTTCTTTCCATAAATTTTTATTTTTTATTTTTTTAATATGAGGTAGGTTAACTCTTGACCTCAATCTTGACCAAGGTAATAGATGAGTTCGACGATGGCGCGAGCTAACCCAGAAAATGCCAATTAAGGTACTGCACTGGTACTCCCACGCACCGACGAAACACAGCAAGCTGTTTGGCGTCGGACTTCGGTAGGAGGATGGTCGCGAACCAGACGGCCCTTTACAGAGCTTACCACAGCGCATGAGACCATAGGACGCCACCTCAGATTCAAAACAAACTGAGGTGTGGTTGCCTAAGATGAATTAATAGAGGCAGGTTTAATTTGTATTTCCTTAGTCGCCTTTTACGACACCCACGGAAAGAGATGGGGTGGTGTATTCTCAAACGATCACCACAAGGCTAAAAATTAGCAGTAAAGAAAATAACATACGACATTGCTAAATGAGTATAATTAAATTATATAGGAGAATCCTCCAGATACCTACCAGTTCTATTCTCTATTTGCACGAGATATTTATTTCATCTGGTTCTCGTGCGTGTTCTGAAGTCTAGATTTCCCCTGGGTTTATAACACTGATAAAAGTGCGTTCAAAAGTAGAAAAAGAGGAAAAAGTTTCATCCCAATGGGAATGTAACTTCTTGTCAAATAGATTATCGTCATCTGCCTCCGAACTAACTACATTATTTAAGATCATTGACTTAGTTTTTCCAAGTTGTACACCTTAACTTTGTTAATAAATACCATTTTGGAAATATGTATGTAGCAGAGTCTTAAATACTCTATATTTATTTTTTACCAATAAAATAACATCCTTATTTAAAATACTAAGTAAAATTAATGTCAAATAATAAAAACCGACAGCCGATAGTAGCTTTCAAAATCATTATCCCTACACTGTAAAATGTTTTGATTGTCTTATATAACGAAGCAATAAATCAACTTGGTTTTTTGGGTCCCGTAATAAAACTATAAACCCTATAATCGCTGACAAAGTCGTAAATTAAAATCTTGAAAAAAGTATTTTTTGCTTTAACTTTTTTGTAATCGCTTGTGAGACTCAAGTGTTCCTACCAGATACTACCAGCTAAGCCGTTGTTTTTTAAAATGTTGAAAAATTAATGATGATAGATAAAATTGACTTTTCAAGATTTAGAGTAATAATAATAAACGATCAAGTAACAAAATGTGTTTTTTTTAACTATGGGACCCAACACTTTGCGAAGCCCGACACGCTCTTGACCGATCTTTTACAAGGATTGGATAAGACTAATGCTACTTGTCTACGAGAATTAATTCGCAAGTGGGAAGCAGAAAACCCAAATCAAATCAAATCATTTATTTGCTGAATACGAGTACAAAGATGGGCCTATTTTAAAATGTGGTTCTGTCATATTCGTCCACTGCATGGCATGCAAATATTTCTAATTATATGGGTCTAAATAATTAAAAAAACATTTATATCTGAAGGCCGCCTCTAACGTAAAACTTCCCCCAAAAGTTTACCACGCCATAGGGCAAGTAGCAAGTATCAGAGCATTCTGTTTATAACACCAATTAATACTTCACAACAAAGTGTTAAGCTTCTTCAAACAACTACTAAATAACCTGATTCTCACTTACCTACTTACAAAAACAATTTGGCCTAATTCGGATTTGTAGAAATTTGAGATGTGAACTTGGCTGAAACTTTAAATAATTTGTATTTGTAAGTTCAAACTTAATATCGATTATTGAACGCTTTTTGTATTCTACTAATTCGCCCTTTTTGTTTATTTACAGTTTAGTAAAAAGGTGATAAACAATATAAATTTCAAAGAAACCATATATGCTTTTAGAGCTGCAATATCTTCGATCAACTATAGAAAACTAGATACACAGTCCCATACAAAATGAAATTTAAAAGTGTCCTAACTACAATACGTACTTAGATAGTTGTATACCACTTCATGTATTATGAAAAAGTTCTAAAGTGTCAAACATTTTAATCTAATTTAAACCTTAACGTAATATTATAAGGTCGAAAATAAAATCTGTTTAATTTGTAAAATACCACTTATGGTTTTGAACAAAGGATAACGTAAGACAATTTGATGACACTGGCTGTCACGTAGAACATGGGAGGAGTGGAGTTGCCTTTGTTAATTTTAAAAATATATTAGTTGGGTCGATTTCACATAAAAAAATCTTCGTACAAACTTTGTAACAAATTCAAAATGCTACGAAATGGTGTGGTTTTCTTTTTAACCCCTGATTGTGTTGTGTATGTATAGGAGCATCATAGCTCTTAAACTGATGATGTTAATGGTGCAGTTTATTTTATTCGAAAGCTTCTTCTTGCGCTGGATTTCAGATATGATTTATCAAAATTGGTTCAGCCGTTTACTTTTATGTTAGTTTTTATGGTTTTTTATTATTAAAAAAATCACATTCATTTCAAATTAAGCGACGATTAATATACATTACAATTGATAATCACAGCCGCCGCCATTCTTCCTAATTATTGCTTATAAACCTAATATTCTATGCTTATTTTTTTATGAAATATGAAATGACTTATAAAAAAAGAAAAGAACTGTGTCTTTCCCGATTACACATATATTATGTTTTGCTTATTTGAAACTTAGTATAATTTTTTGAACAGAAATGACCTATTGAGATTTAAGAGAGGAAATTAGCTATAAAACTAAATAGATATTTAAGTACAAGTAATAATTTATTTAAAAAAAAAGCAACTAACTCAAAAAAAAAACATTTGTCTTCTTCTTTGTCCTGAAGATGAAACATATTTTTTTTATTTTATTCAATACAAGAAACTCCAAATCAAAAGTGATAAAAAGGTACATACTATTTGAGGCGCAGCTGTTTTGTGTAACCTTTTGACTCCTTTTGTAATGACATACGAGTCACTTTCTAAAAAATACTTGGAGCAAAAGACACTACTTTGCGACGGCTAGAAAAAATCTTCACATCTTTGACGTGCGACCACGTATGTCCACTGTCCACATCGCACAGGATCTCTAGGAAAACTAAAAATCCAATAAAACTTTATGTTTGTAAACGTCACGCACGTTAAATTTTTTATTAATTCAATTTTATATGATTAGGTAATGGTTTTGCCATAATACCTTTAATGTAAGTATAGAAAACAGAATTAATATATATACTCCTTACACTTAAATTTTATAACACAGATGAAAATGAAAAAAAAAAACATAGAAAAAAAAAGCGTCTCTATTTGTTTTAGAACAGAGTCACTGCATAACCCGAACAAATGATGTTGAAATACAACGGTATGGATTTGTAAGTTCCGCTAGTGTCTATTTAATTTAAAGGGTTATACTCTCGCCGAATGTTATTAAATTAAACTTAAAAAATGTTTTATAACCTTTTCTTGGCCAAATACCAAGATAATTTCAATTCACATATAATAATTACAAAACTACTTATTTAAAAAATGTCATTCCATATTCCTTGAATGTTCTGGAGGTGTGATTTTTACAATTTTTCACTGCGCACTGAGGCATGGTTACTTTCGGAACGAACGAATGCTACTAAACGAAAAGACAACCCAAAACGTCAAGTGGGTGATCATTTAGTGAGGGAACTTTTTTTGTTGTGGATTGTGTATCTAGTTCTTTATAGTTGATCGAAGTGCAATATGCATTAAGCCGAAGTCGCAGCATCGAATGTAAGTACTACCATCTGTCTCTTGTGTGCTATACAGATGACAGCGTCAGTCAAACGTCCGATGCTAAGTATCGGTAGTAAACCTAAAGTCGAATGTTTAATTCCGTGCCAAAAATGTAAACAAAGGTATTGCCGCTATAAAAAAATGGTTAACAAACCGACCATTAAATTACGAAAAAAAAATTGTTAGAATTTATTTTTATCACTTTTCTAAAATTCCTAAAACAACTATACACACTAAATCCCACAGGTTTCTAAATAGCTGCACTAAAAATTTCATTTGAGCAAAAACATGTTTTTTAGCGAAAATTTAAATATATGGTCCTCGCAATACCATAGTGGTTCATAACATTCGAATTTTTTTAAAGGTTTTCTTACTTACTCATATAAATAAATTGAAGTAAACAGTTATGTTAGTGGAAAATATTTTTATAGATTAAAGGAATTTCAAAAAATGTATTTGTTTTAGCCGTGTGAGTCCCCGGCAGAGTAGAATAGGACCACCCTCTTTCTTACCGAGGTGTCGTACAAGGCGACTAAGGCAAATATGCAAGCAAGTTCATCTGCACACAGAGAAGGAAAACTCTGCAATTATATCAAAACCCTCGCCAACCCGTCTGCCAAGCGTGGTGAGTATGGCATTTACCCCTCATGTTATTGAGGGAGGCCCGTGCCCCAGCAGTGGGGACGTACCTATATGGGCTGATGAAGAATTTGTTTTTAGTAAAATATATTGACTTATGCTTATGAGACATGATATTATTTATACTTGCTTGTTTAGTATAATAAATAATTATAGCACTTGAAACAAACGTCACAATACAATCATTCAGTACTAACTTCTTTGCAAATTAATAACATTTAAATTAATTAATTGACCAAAATGTTTTTGATAACTGAAATTTCACTTTGACAATGACATTTCTTTGTTTACATTTTTGGCATGGAATTAAAAACTCGACTTTACAAAATTATTCAATTTTTTGACTTGACTCTTCTTGATGTGATTATTAAACATTTTCATCTATTTAATTTTAATAGTACTCGTAGCATGTGATAGCCCAAATAGTAATGAACCAGATTTGTAACCTAAATGTTGCGGGTTCAAATCCTTGTACAGGCCAGTTCAAATCCTTGTACCACCAATATCGTTTTTCCAGACTTATGTATATATTTTTCACTAATTAACACTTGCTCGGCGATGAAGAAAACATCGTAATAAAATGCGCACATCTAAGAAAATTTGTTTTCGAAAGGCGCGCGGTCCACCAACCCGCATTGGGCTAGCGTGGTGGACTATGGCCTAAATTCCCTTCATGTTTCGAAAAAATGTCCAAGCCACTCGGTGGGGACGTATATGGGTGAAACAATTTTACCTCACACTCTACCAAAAATGCTTCAGCCTTATCACCAAATGTTTGTTGAAATCTCACTAAAATTAATAAAATTAATGATAACAATATCGTAGACCCAGTACTCGAATTTTGTAATTACAATTTCTGATTTGACTGGTTAAATGAATAGATTTTCAATGTAAGCCACTAGACATTCCCTAATATAATCTATTAGCGAACAAACTAAATTTAATACAGTTTGCGATTTACCATTTGTGTGATGGTAACGTAATTACGAATCACTTGAATTACCTTTGATTGACAGCCCGATATTACGTAAGGTACGTTTAAATCGAATAAATATCTTATAATGAAATCTGTTGTTTACATATTGCATAAATTTCAATTAGTCAGCGAAGATCAAAGAATAAAAAGATCGTGGGTGTGATTCAGCCCACGAATTTAAACAACTTTACGAAAGAATCTAGATCAAAATTTTAAAATAATTATCACCCCTTATCATATTTTGAGCGATTAGCTGATTGCTTTAATCGTGGGATGTCCAAAAATTTTTGGAGAATTTCGTATAGGTTTCTTAAGGAAAAATATTCAGTTTCATGAGGAGCAATTTCATAGGTAATTTCTTTACCTATGAAATTGCCGATTTTTTTTCAAGCTTTATTTTATTCAAAATTTATTTGATTAATGGTTTTTATTTTAAACCTTGGCCATATAACAGAGATATTGAGTCAAATTAATACATTTCACTTTAGATTTAATTGCTGAAAAAGAAGCTCAAATATAGCTCGTTTCATCCGTTGCCCGTTCCATTGCTTATTTTTGCTGTACCGTTGTTACAGTTACATATTTTAATAAAGTAAGTATGATTTACTTAATGTTGTCCAAACCTTCCCACAACATTTTGTTAAAATTGGATTTCACATTCCCGAGAAAAGTCCAAAAACGTTAGTATGGAAAATGCAGTTTTCCAAAAATATTGTATGAAAAACGGAAATTTCATAGGTACAGACCTATTATTACTAGAAGTACAAGTGTTCTTCGTGAAAATTTTCAATAATATGTACCATCTTTTTTTATTTACAATTTGGTTGAGGCTTTAGATCACCTATGTAAGTGCCTATATCAGCCTTCTTGGAAGACACCAAAAATCAAAAGTAACGGAGAAACCCTTCAGCTCCATTAATCTGTCATGCGCTCATCATAAGAACGCATGACAAAACGACAAAACTGAAGCGCTTCGGGGGCCAGCGTATCACATAGCCGGACATTGATTTCTCCATTGTGGAGGTTACCAAAACCCATAAATGTTCTTCTATTATCTATTGCTAGCTTTCCGCCGGCGGCTCCACGCGCGTGGACTACAGGCTTCATCGTGCCCAACTGTGGAACAAAATGTAGCCTGTGTCCTTTTCCAGGCTCTAATCTATCTCTGTACCAAATGTCATCAAAATCAATAATTTTTAATGATGATATTGTAAAAACTAAACAAATATACATGTATGAGCTTACTAATGACATAACTTAGATACCTTTCCTTTGTTTTTAAAGTACTTGATTACTATTATAACAAAAGTCATGAATACCGTATTTATGATTGTAACAAAAAACAAACAAAAGTTTCTGCTTCCCAGTAACGTAAACCGTTATTTCAATCCTAAACAATCGCAGGGTTGTTTAAAAATACCGAAAGTAATATCACCGGATTTTAGCTTCAAAGCTTTGATCATCGTTTGAAATTAAATAAAGTTTAGGCAAAATCTCAAAAAGTATTTACATAGGGTTAATATTTCAAATGGGGGCCACATGATCTCCTTCATCAAATACCAACATAGAAGAAAGGGTCAAATCGATGTAACCATATCTTTTATAGTGGATATGTTACTTACCGCCTGAAAAGAATTTTGTGAGAATTTCAACTCTAAATCTAAAGCTGCAAAGATATTTTTCAATTGACTACAGTAGTTTCATTTCGTGTAATAAAAACATGAGCTAGAGCTTGATCGAGGCGCGTATTAAACAAAGCTCTTTGAAGGTTGGTCTTTGGGAGGATTCTCACCAAGCCGACTCTATTTCAAAGTCTATACGACGCCTGGATTCACCTCGGTTATCCTGCCGTTTCATCTCCATTTTATTTTTGGCTTATCTAAGCTAGCAAGATTTTTTCTGACAAATGAGATACGGGCCGGTCTGAGGCAAGTTAATTTTTTTCCTTTTTCTTGTTTATAGTCTACGAGCATTGTTTTCCGGAGCTCTCGAAGGCTTTTACATCGCTTTTTATGGATTCGTGGCACGTTTTATGCAGTAAGAAATATAATGTTACAGGATATATTCATAGGGTATTTCAGGTTGACTGAGGGCTGAGATTGAATTCCGCGTTCATGAAACCGCGTGATTCAGAGTAACGTAATAAAATTTGGGTAAGGTGACACGTGTTATTGCGATTCTGTCAGTTTGTCATTTTTCGCCGAATCACGTAGTAGATAAGGTAATGCAGGGAACAGTAGCACAATGGTAAATTTCCTTTAACTTTGTAACTTGGAATCGGTCTTCTTTGGCAATTAAACTCTTTGAGGTAAAGAAAATTGTTCGCGCCAAACGTTTTTCTTTCCCTACAATTTTATGTGAACGATACGTAAGCTTTTTTGACGACCAGTTTGTTCTAGTGGTAGTGGCCCTGCCTCTTGATCGACGGGTCCTGGGTTCGATTCCCAGTCGGGGCAAATATTTGTGTAAAAAGCAAATGTTTGTTCTCGGGTCATGGGTATTTGTGTTTGTCTTTATGTGTGTTCCGAGGGACCCACGACACAAGGGAAAACCTTAATGTGGGCCTTTGAGTGTGTAACGTTTATTATAACGTTTATTATTATAAAAGTACTAAATTAAATTCATCGTGAGGAAACTTTTTTTTCGCACGTTCTTAATTTATTAACCGTCATTTGCCTAATATATTTGGGTTTTATCAAAGATTAAGGAAACATACATAAATGACTATAAGTATGCATCGTACCACAACTTGTAATTACATAAATCTCGTAAAAGTCCAGTACGTCTTAGAAGCAGCATTAATGTACCTGCCCTTGACACTTATATTATGTGAATATTATCAGAAGCAAGCATTTGAGGCATGGTGCTAACAAGCCAAGGCTAAAAAATCTTTTAATTCATCAATCCCTACTAATATTATAATTGCGAAAGTAACTCTGTCTGTTGTCTGTTACGCCTAAACTACTGAACCGATTTTGATAAAATTTGGTACAGAAATTAGACCTTGGAAAAGCACATAGGCTACATTTTATCCCACAGCTGGGCACGATATAACCTGTAGTCGATATAAAAGCTAGTCTCTTATAATTTCGACCTAACCTGGATTTGAAATGTTAAAATTATTTATATTAAGAGAGCTTAATAATTATTTATATTGCCTAATTAATAGCCTACTACGCGTAGTACTCAGGTTTGTATTACGGAAGATGGCCTATTGTACCATAGTGCTGTGCTCCAACAAGTTACATCGATAATTTATGCAACATACTAAAGAGGAAAGCATGTATTTTAAATTTGTACATATTACTTAATATATAAAGCAGCGGTTTAAAAGTTATTTGCTATTTTTCACATCACCACAAAATCTGCAATCATTACAAGTTTTGATGCGTAAATGAGTCGACATAAATCCCGGAACTGGTCCCATTTCATACAAGGTCTCGAGGGCTCGCTAAACGGGAATGCAACGCTACCTACCTACAGTGTACCTGCTCAATGGGGAATCGTAAGATGTTATATTTTGTAAGTGGAGAAAGCCGAACAATAACAATGACTGCATGCGAGTAAGTCAAAATGATAGACAGAGAAATGACAAAGAATTGGCTTATAATATGGCTATCTAAAGAGATAACCTAAAAATATCCCGATCCAACCTTCATGGACCAGGCAAATACTCTCACCACGGACATTTATATCAGTACGAACTCCATGGTGAATGATAGAAAAAGTATAGTTATCACTAGTTCTCGCCATTTTTGGATAGTTTTCGGTTGATAATAAATACAAATCTTTTTATTATTGACTTTGTTTCCGCTGCTTTAACAGTGATTTCCCTAATATTTCTAATAATCATTCATTGTTAAAAGATTTTTAACACAAATATTATCTGTGTAACTGTCTGGGGCCTGGGGCACCATCAGGCCAAATCATTTGTTTTTGACTAAGGTACTCACAAATTCAATCAACAAGAGTAGGCTTCTTTTCTAGGTTAATCTGAAATGTCATAAACAGGTTCTCTTTTTCAACCTTAATTTCTCGTAAATGTTATTAAATTCACATAATTTTAACTATAATTTTATATACATGCTAGCATTCCGCTCGGGACCTTGTTCCCGTGGGAATTCGGGGAAATGATGTAGCCTATGTCCATCGGGGGATAATGTAGCTTCTAATGGTGAAAGAGTTTTTAAATCAATCCAGTAGTTTCGGAGCCTATTCAATGCAAACAAACAAACAATCAAATCTTTCCTCTTTATAAATCTTATAGATAGATATAGATAATATAATTTTAACATAACCTCAAAATTAAAAAAAAAGTATCATCCCAGACATTCAATTGCTTATAAATTTAAAACGGCTGAACCAATTTTTAGCAAATATAGCTAAGAACCATCTCGATTACGACAGCTTTCATAAAAAAAACTGCATTGACATCGGTCTATTCCTTTAGGAGCTACGATGCCACAGACAGACACACAGAAAGATAGATATATACAAATTTGATGTGTGTCAGACCATGTTAAAAAAACCGGCCAAGAGCGTGTCGGGCCACGCGCATTGTAGGGTTCCGTAGCAGCATGGTTCAAATATGCAGCTGGCTTCTTAACACTAGAGCGCACGCGCTCTAAAATACTCCTAGAACGCTCGCGCGGGCTACGGGTGTAGCCCACTTCCATGTCATTTTCTGTCTTCAAATAATAATAAAATAAATAAAACACAAAATATTATTATTAATAAACCTTTTATTTATCTAGACATATTATTTCTTTAATAAAATTTGACCTTTGGAATTAAAATTTGGTGTAATTACGAAACTTCTAAAAATCAACATTATTTGGACAGTGCGAGATCAATCAGCCTTAATTCTAGATTTACAATAAATAGTATATTGCTAAATACTATTTTTACTATCAACATAGTATAGGAAATCAAAATTATAAAAAAAAATTATTCGCTCTCTACGCATTGAGGACACAGAGTCACCTGATGGTCACTACAAATGCGCCTCATACATTTGCTGCACTGTTTGCGAGTGCTGCGGTCTCGAACTCTGCTACAAAAAGAACAGCGACCAACATCACCCCGAATCGGCACAAGAGTATCTCTATCTCTTTGAAATTTAGTTTTTTGGTATCTATGTTAATGTTTGTTGATTCCACAAGAATATTCAATATGTCCGCATCAAAGAAAAGGGTAAAGGACTGAAGAGCTGTTTTAGCGTCCTTTGCCACGCCTAATGCATCCGGGGGACGAGAAATAATATTGTGGGATCGTGTTCTTGTAGTAGGCGGTGGTACCTTACTCCATTTTGTTCCATTACGAGACTGATAACTGGCCAAAGCTGACAAAGGAATATCGTCGTCAGACATCTCTTGTTCCGCATCCACCTCTGAACCATCTTGCTCACTTTCGGACTCGTGTGGAGAATGATAGGGTACATTTTGTTCCACAGGATCTTCTACTTCTTCATTTTCACTTGAACTAGAACTATCGCTGTCTTAATCGTCCTCCATCAACTATTCTTGTATCTGTTTTTCATTAGTTGCATTTGTTGCCATAATTGTCTAAAAAGATAGAAACACTATGTAGTTAAACATTAATATGACGTAAACATAACCTATTATTAATATTATATGAACTTTGTATAAGTATATTACAGGAACAATCATATATTTACCTTTCAACTTGACGAGATCTTTATTGAAGAAGTTCCTCGAACGCTCGCACGGGCTACATACGTAGCCCAGCAACTTTAAAGGCAATTTACGAAGACGTCCTTGCGCCGCGAGTCTCGGCACGCCACTGACGGACGGGTGCAGAGATTCCTACTAAAAGAATACCTAAGATGGCGACACTGTAGCGCGAATCGTTTTGACAAAAATGCCAAAAATGTCACTGTGGGCTACACTTGTAGCCCGCGCGTGCACTCTAGTGTTAATTCTACGAGCATATTGTCATAGTCGATGTTAAAATCCCCAAATACTATACTTAGTATTATAAACAAATGTATTAAAAAGTTTGGCCTAAATATAACAGAATGGAAGTGTTTAATGCGCGAGCGAAGCGAGCGCGAATTTTTTTTTTTTTCTTTTTTTTTTGCGACAATTTTATTGTAAGGAATAATATAACAATATCAAGCTAAGCAGGTGAATATTTTTAATGTGTCAATATGTGACAGCTTGGCTTTCGGCTCGCCTCACTTTTAGCGTGGAACCTTGTATGTCAACCGTTTGGTTTGGCAAGCGGTCGAGGGCGGACGTCCCTGCACGTGCTCTCCTGTTATCCCAAACGTTGACGAAGTTTACGACACCCGCGCCCGCGCCTTTGTTCCCAAGTTCGGTCGGCTATTGTTATACTGTGTACCTACCGTTTGCATTTTAATACTGTGACTTAAGCGATAGATCATATTGAAACGTTCTTAGTTTTATCTAGCCTCTATAGAATAACTCGTGACTAACTAAACTATATCGCGACTAGTGCCTTCTGTACCCCATATATGTAATAATATCAGTGCATTCCGGTTCCACTCGGTAATACCTACGTCGCGCATCGCGTGCGTCATCCACACATCCAGTGTAGTTGACAGTGGAACTTATTAACGACGACCAAGATACAGAAACTTGAGCTAAGAACAGTGCGTTACACGCGCAACATCTTGAGGAAGGCGGAGAACCTGGTGAGCTCGTTCCATTGTAAAACATTTCTAGCCAAAAGGTATAATTTTTTCCAGCATCAACTCACAAGGCGATCCGTTCCAGCAGCCTTTTGGATATAATTTTTTTTTTCAGCATCAACTCACAAGGCGCCAATCTAGCCGACATAATTGTTATTGCAACTTTTAGGACCCGCAGCATACCGTTTAGTGTTCCTGACCGGCGCTCCATATTCTTAAACCCAGCTTAACAATACGGATAGGTGGTTACCTCTTAACTTACCCTATCTACACCTTACTCCAGCTTGAAAATCTAGGGTACTAATAGGGAAATACGTAGAACGGCAGCTAGTGATTCACTCTACTAACGCCTAAATAAAGGAGCTCGCCATAGAGAACTTAAGAATAAAATTTGAATACACTTTCATTTGCAATTTCACGCGCGTTGGACAGCACGACACCTAAATTAATTGAATATACACAGTAACACAAAATGACCCGTTGCGTCTCGCGATACAAGTTTAGGTCTCTTACGAAACGCTAAAACTAGGAATCCATTAGCAGTATTGTGTGCTTCAAAGACATTACTACATTAAGCCACCTGACACACTTATAACATAATATATTATTCGCATAATAAATTTATCATATCTTACTGATATACCATACGAATCACTAATCACTTAGCCAATCGTAAAATACATCGCATAGGAATCGCTCAACTTGGGAACAATAGGTACCAACCTTATTTTACTAAGTGCGTTTTTTTAATTTAAAATAATACCGACTATAAGCAAGCAAACGACCGAAGAACCATTAGTTTGCCTAAGTTTTACAATAGGTTTAGAAAAGGATAATAAAACAATAATACTATATCGGAGCCTGGGAAACGAAAGCTCATAAAGTTAGTTATATCCTGCTGTCTTTCAACTTGATGCGCCCGACAACTTTATAATTTTTAAAACTACTAAACAAAAGACTCCACAGTCATTCGGTCAACATCTGGCTGACAGCAACCACCCGAAAACTATGGCAAGCCAGAACAATACAACCTTTTTTTTTAAATGCATCGAAAAAGACGGCAACTGCTTATACAGATCCATATGTAACCAAATAAATATTACGTTTTACCTAACGTTTGACCACGCAATGATTAGGAAGGATCTAGCAACCTACGTGTCTGAAAACCGGCATGACCCACAAATAGAACTAGCACTACTTAATAACCTCACGGACACAACGCTTAGCATGGAACAATATATTAACCAACAATTCCAGGATGGATTCTGGGGAGGGGAAGATATATTAATAGCAGCTTCGGAATATTATAGGGTTAACGTCCATGTTTAAAACGAAAATCTATTGGAGCCACTCATTTATAAGCCCCGTGATGCACCAGTACCCGGAAACATCTATTTACACTTCGGAAACAACCATTACAGAAGCTTGATACCCACCGATCAAGGAGCTTTATCCAACTACGAAGATGAGAATGTTTATGATAAATGTAGTCCTGCAACAAACTCACACTTCCAAAAAGAAAACGATGGAAAACTCTTTTTGCAATCCAATGAAACAATATCCGCCACGTTTGATAATCAATGTCACATTTCTACAGATTGCACCGGCCAGCGTCTAATTAGGTCATCACGGCAAACACAACACGATGTACCTACCCCCTGTACAAATTTAAGAACCGGTACATGGAATGTAAGAGGCTGTTCTAAGCTAAAAGATAGACACCATATCGATTAAGAACTGTCTAATCAACAGATAATAATAGCAGGACTTCAAGAGACACACATGGCATCAGGAACTTTTGAATCAAATAACTACCACTGGATTCTTGGGGGCGGTAAACGCCCAAGGGGAAAAAATAGGAATCGCCATTCTTATATCAAAAACGACTCAATATAAAATAATTTCAACCCATCGTAAAGGATGTAACACTCTAGCAGTGCACTTAAAGATCAAAATCGCTACAACCGACAGTCCAGTAGAACTTTCCATTAGTACCACCTACGTCCCTTCATCATCAAGCTCGTGTTTGTCTCAAATTGGAATTTTGATTCACCAAAAACCTAAAAAAGCATATCCGGTTATAATGGGTGACTTCAACGCACATATAGGCAAAAACGACTCTAAACAATGCACCTCTAAAAGAACCGGAGAAAACTTATACCACGAGCATAGCAACTTTAACGGCAACTTACTTTTAAGTTTTGTTGAACAACACGAGTTAAAACTTAGCAAGTTTGGATGTAACACCTTTAGCAGTTCACCTAAAAATACAAAATGCTATAATTAACAATCCAATAAAACTTTTATCGTCACTTCTCACGTCCCAACATCATAAAGCACATGTCTATTCCAGATTGCTACTTTATTACGCCGGAGACCTAAAAAAGCCTATCCAATTATAATAGGAGACTTTAACGCGCACATAGGCATTAACTTTACAAAATAATGTAAAAGGACCGGGAACAACCTCTATCACAAAACAGCAATTTAAACGGTTATTTGCTTCTAAGCTTCTTACAACAGCACAATTAAAAACTAAGTAATACTTGGAGAAGGCCCTCGTGCTGGACTACTTGGTTTCGTGGAAACCAACATTCGCAAATTACCTAATCATATTCTAACAAGTGTTAAGAAACCCGTATTTTTCAACTACGTTGTAGGAGAAAAAGGAAAACTAATAAACACAGATCACAAATTACTTTGGGGATCGATAGAAACCCCAGCTTTCTTACTTCAAACACCAAGATACTGCAATTAATATGGCATTTAACTATAAAAAATGCTACTAGGTATATGAACATTTACAAAGGGAATTCGTACAACACAAATTCCAAGGACTGATAGCCAATAAGATGAAAGTCTTACAAGAATCAAATACTTCCGCTCACACCCATTCAGACAAATTAGAAGTTTCCAATTGGAATGCTAGCTGGACTGATATCTACAACATACTCAAAGAAGCAGCTCAAGAACTACTGATGAAACCAACTCCGAGATCCCGCGAAACTTGCAGTCTTATTTATAAGATGCCTACAATGACTTATGGGCTCAATGTGGCAACATTAACCAAGTGTAACCGATCGAGATTAAGAAAATACGAAAGACAAATTTTTAAGGAAATGCTCAATGTATCAAAAGATTTCCACGAAATACAACAAAGCAAAACAATAACGAAAATCATAAAAGTACGTAGAATTTCATACTACGGTCACATAAGCAGACGCCAGAAACCACATCTTCTACGCTTATAATTATAAGGAATATAGGAGAAAAGTTCGACGTCCGATCTTCACTTGTAGGGACCCCCTAAACCGAAATCGTATTGGAAAACGATTGCTGGAGATCGACAAAAAATAAAATAAGAAGCCGAGAATATATACAATGTTACAGAGACTGACATTGAAACGAAACCCGAAGACTTAGGTATTCTACTTCCAACCACATAATCAAGAATAAAAACAGTAAAATAGAAGATAAAACGAAGACACATCGGTCGGAAGAAGAAACAATCCAGGACCATCGGTTATAGCAGCTCTATTCCCGCCCATTCATATATCACACACCAAGTATAGAATCTATCCTCCTTACGTTGGCTCGATGCTGGTATTCTTGTCGACTCACCTTTCCTATCCACTCCACATCCTGCTGCAACAGCCCCATACAGTCACAGTCTCTATCTTATGGTGCCCCGTCGACCATTGACCGCGGCGATAGACAGATCGACTGTACTAGTTGGTACGAATGTCGGATCACTCAATCCATTACATTTTTGAAATGTAGCATGAATAGTGGGGTTTGTGCATTCGTGCCACAGGGCCAGACCGAGGTGATTATCGTCGTTGAGTCTTTGTGGCAGAACTGCTGGGCGGGGTGGCCATTGTAACGGTAACGGTAACGGTAACGGAACCTTGTATGTCAACCGTTTTGGATTAGGGTACACTTCGTCGTAAATGCTACCCTCGTGAATTATTCCACATTTTTTTTCGTTATAAAAATTAATGTTTCCTAAACGGATTGCTGATTCGAAAAACGTTTGTAGTAAACCCCTTCTATCTTTTAAAAAGCTATCCTATTATAACGCACTCGATGATATCGGCTAGAAAAAAAAACCATCGCCCATTCACGTTAATGGGAAACACACGAAAAAAATTTTTTTCGACCATTTTATTTTTTAGATTTGTCACCACAATCAGTAGGTATGTATGACTATGCCAAATTTTAGGTCTGTACTATTAAGGATCTAATATTAGTAAATATATTCTTATTAATCCCAACTAAGTTTGGCACTTGCTCGACTATTACTCGGAAACTTGAAGGGCCATCTTATGTGTGATAGTTTTTCTTTTAATTTCGTTGTATATACTAGCACCGCGAATTGTTTTACATTTTTAGAAACAACCGTTTAGCTGGTAGAAAGGTAGACACTTGTGTTTGACAAAAATTTTTACTTTAAAAATTTATGTTTCGCAAACGGAGTGCTGAATCGAAAAACGTTGTTAGAAAACTCCTTCTGTCTTTTAAAAAGCTGTCCTATGACACCCCATTTTATGATATTGGCGAGAAGAAAAAAATCATCACCCTTTCACATCTATGGGAGACACCCGAAAAAAAAAATCTACAGTTCTGTCGGCGTAATTTATATGTATGACCTTGCCAAATTTCAGCTCTGTGCTACCAAGGGTTTCTTAGGAAACCTGCGGACAGATGGACATGGCGAAACTATAAGAGTTCGTAGATTACTACGGAACCCTAAAAACAAATGTATTATTAAAGAGTTTGCAATTTCGGAAATAATTTTTTTTGGTCTAAATACAACCGAATGTAAGCATAAAATTCGCGAGCGAAGCGAGCGCGAATTATTATTTTTTTACGGCAATATTATTGTTAGAAATAATATCGACCTGCTGTTAAAATAATTTTGATATCATTTTCGTAATTAACACCCCCAAAAGACTATTTAACGACACCTAAAATGTCAATATGTTACAGTTTGGCTTTCGACCTCCCCTCACTTTTAGCGTGGAACCTTGTAAATTTAATTTCGTTGTATATTCTATAACCGTGAATTTTTTCACATTTTTAGAAACAACCGTTTAGCTGGTAGTTCCCCCCCGGAAACTTGTTTTTAACAAAAAAATTCACTTTAAAAATATTTTTTTCTCAAACGAAGTGCTGAATCGAAAAACGTTCTTAGTAAACCCCTTCTATATTTTAAAAATCTATCCTATGACATTCAATTCGATGGTATCGACGAGAAAAAAAAATCCATCGCCCTTTCACGTGTATGGGAAACACCCGAAAAAATGTTTTTTCCAAAATTTTATATTTTAGATCTGTCGGCGTAATCAATATATCTATGACCATGCCAAATTTCAGCTCTGTAGTACCAAGGATCTTATATTAGTAAATATATTCTTATTAATCCCAACAGTGTTTGGCACTTGGTCGACTATTACTCGCAAACTTGAAGGACCAAGTTATGTGTGATAGTTTTCCTTTTAATTTCGTTATATATTCTACCAACGTGAATTTTTCCATATTTTTAGAAACAACCGTTTAGCAGGTAGAGGGGGGGGACACTTGTGTTTGACAAAAATTTTCAGTTTAAAAATTTATATTTCGCAAACGGAGTGCTGAATCGAAAAACGTTCTTAGTAAACCCCTTCTATCTTTTAATATGCTATCCTATGACTTCCTATTCAAAAATATTGGCGAGAAAAAAAAAAATTCATCGCCCTTTCACGTCTATGGGAGACACCCGAAAAAAATTTTTTTTCTAAGATTTTACTCTACAGTTCTGTCGGCGTGATTCATATGTATAATCATGCCAAGTTTCAGCTCTGTAGTACCAAGGGTTTCTTAGGAAACCCGCGGACAGACGGACAGACGGACAGACGGACAGACGGACAGACGGACATGGCGAAACTATAAGGGTTCGTAGATTACTACGGAACCCTAACAAGGAATTTCATACATGTCTAGAGAAAATTAGTATAGAAGGTGCAACAGCTAACTGTTAAGCTGGATGCACGTTACTTAGCGCTCTAAGCTAGGGGCAACCACACTTTCAAATTATTTTAGTATTTATTTGAAATCCGCATGACTGTAAAAGGGCCCAAGCAACCTTATTTATTTGGTAGTGATATCGTGCGTCCCTTATTCTTAGGTCACAAATAGAGTAATAGGTACCCAAATCTAAAACAAACATTTGCTTTAAGAACTCAATCTTTTTCATAAACGTGACCGTTGTCAGGTGGCCTATTTATTGAGAAATATTTTTCAATATTTTTCGTCGAGAAATACATATATATTCGCCGACGTGATAAGTCATGTTTCCTACTTTATTCGATAACTTCCAAAACGAAATACTTTATGAAAAACTGAAATTGAAAAAATCTTTTTTTTTAAGTGTGGCCTGGAATAAACTACATCAATTTTTTTCCTGACCATGTTAATTTAAGGAGTAATAAAAATTTAACTAATTTTCGTTTATCTCCAATCAAATGATAAACAAAACAAATGATTTCAGACTTTCCTTTTTACTTTTTAACCCCGACAAAAAAGGTGTGTTATAAATTTCTGTATGTCTGTGAGTCTGTTTGTGGCATCGTAGCTCCTAAACGAATCAACCGGTTTCGATTGGTTTCAATTGATGCGGGTTTTTTTTTAAAGCTGCCGTAATTAAGATGGTTCTTAGCTTTATTTGATCAGAATCGGTTTAGCCGTTTAAAAGTTATATACAATATATGTCGGGGGTTATACAACATTTTTAATTTTAGAGTTTTAAGGGATTCCTACTAAGAAATAAGGAATTTTTAGCGAAGTAAAAAGCCTAAATCACATTATTTACAACATTTACACGTTTATTTACAAAGTACTTTTATTTTATTTACACAGTACTCACAGTATTCTAAGTTCTAGTTCGCAGTTACGGTCATAGTTATCTTAGAGTGTCCATCATTTCGCACTAAACACAATCTAGCTGAGATGCAAATTCTTCTTATAACAACCCAAAACGAATACGTATTCTGGCACTGTTTGGAACGCAGTCACAGTTAAGGAGTCAATGCCTCAAAGCAAGCCAGTCTTCATCAAGTTGGTTTAAGTTGGTGAATATGATATGTCCTCAGTTCTGATGACTTTCCTTACGATTCATTTACGGTTTACTGAAAATTCTGTTTCGTATCACATCAATACATTCAATTTCCTCTGTGTACACCAATTTTTTTACATCTAACTTAAACCACAAATAACTTAAGTCCGGGGATCGCGCTGGCCATCACCATCACGGACCATCACGAACTGGAACTGGGCCATCACGTCCGATCCATTGTGTTATTCTCGATAATTTTACTTATCGCCCGTTGCGTGAGCGCGACCAGTAGTAAAAATCCGCGTTCAAGTCAACTTACTATTAATGGCAAGAAATTTATGAAAAATTTCGCAAAAAACAAACAACCATTTCTGCCAAAACTTGTGCCAATGTCAAGTTTTTAACTTTTTCAAAAATCGACTTTTTGGTCACCTTGCTCTAAGCAAACAGCTTTTAAAGTATCGCTAAGTCTTAGCACAGCTTTTGTTACAAGCAAAACCTTCGAGACTCTTCTTTAGTAAGATACAAATGTGTCCTGTGAACTAATGCATTTTTACTAGAATTTACTTTGTTAGTTTACTAACATTCACTGAGTTGTAGAAATTTTCATTAAAGATTATGATTCTTCAAATTTCATATAGTCACTTTTCGTCTTATTATCATAAATAAGGACGGCCTCACATTTAAAGAAGCTTTAACAAATAATGAGTGAAAGATTCATAAATTTATCGAACTAGTTAGTTGATGTGCTGGTAGCGGCTGCAGACTTTAGAATAGAATAGAATTTTTTTTTATTATATAGGACATTCAGGATGCCACTTAAAACAATTTTGGTTTTGGTTCACCACACTGCCGCGATTAGCCTTGCGCTAGTTGTGACCGCTGGGTCAATGTAAAATTAAAAAATCGTGGTACTAAGCATATTTTTTCATTTAAAAGTACGTAAAAAAATAATGTTAGCTTCTTAAAGAAAATATTTATCACAGTCGAGATTGTTACTATAAATCTGGACCTTATCCCCAGGGAATCTGTACAAGTGCCTAGAATTAAATCCCAGCCCTGTTCCGGTGCAACGTTCTTTAATTAAACGAACATCCTAACTAACCACTTCTTTGAACTTGAGAGCGCAAAATTTAATTAAAAGTTCCATATAGCCATGGAACATACTACTGGCAAACAAATTATGTGTACGTATTTTTCATGGAAAATAATAATACTTTTGATGCGCCTTCCACTAATTTTCTTTACGAGTTTTAATGGGATCTTTTTCTTGTTATCGTGTAGGTTTAGTCAAGCGTGTGGCGAACTCGGCTAACCCTGGTTTCAGAGTTTTCAAACCACACAATGGCCTCCGACTTGGTTTTAACGACTGTAGTCAATCGACAACGGCCAAAACCGACAGCTTAACGTGCCCTTCGAAGCAAGGAAACGCTCGAGATAAACTGCCACTTTGGTCACCCATCAGGATCTCTACCTCTGGTGAACGTTGCTTTAATGGGATTGTGAACCTGTTTATCCAGCATTGGTAGTTTCTCCCAAGTAGTTTCACAAGGTTGCTAGCCCAGCAGTGAGTAACCACAGATAAATGAAATAGTTCTAGCATGTTGCTTTGTCATGGTCAGGGAAATGTCACTGAAGGACTCAAGCCAATTTTATCGATATACTTTTTATGATCTGATGAAAACCAAAATTAATCTATAATATCTCCCAACGCACGTCCAATTTTTCAAGATAAACATAAAATTGAAAATAAAAGATTCAATATGACGGTAAAATATTTTTCAGTATTCGGTTTTTCATGCACAAATAACTTCCACACTTTTATGCTGATAAATGCTCATGGGTTCATTAAAAAAAATTCAAAAAGCTACCCGTAAACTCCGGTATAAAATGTGAGATAAGAGAATTTATTGGAAAAGCGTAAAACTTAATGTCTACGCAAATACCCTGTGTTACAGCCCCAAATGAAAATCTCGCCCCCTTTATTGCTGCAGCGATTTTTCTGTGGCTCCTGCGGGCTTTTTATTTAGAAATAATTTTCTTTGCAAGTAAATTCGCCATATTGCCTTGACAGAGCGGGCGAGGAAAACGGGGACCGAGGGAAAAACAGGCGCAAGAATTTGCAGGGGCTTTTTTTACTGTTGTGGAGATTTCGCAAAAGTCGGCAGTTTAAAAGATGGATCGGACTGTTAACTAACCGCGTTGTAGTCTGGCGATATTTTTCCGCATTTTTATGGGATCGGATTACGTTTTAAGCTTTTCGACTGAATCGGTTTCCCAGCTATTTAGATCACAAAGTGAAACGCTGAGCAGCAGTATCGATTCAATCCAATTAACTGATTACAGCTGTTTACACGATCTTGTGGTCACGTAGCATGAACTAATCTGTACTCGGACTAATTAGATCGCTTGTTAAACAAGCCATATAGGACTGTATAAGCTAAGCTGTATAAGGCCAAAGTGCAGTATGGAAGATCTTATTAGTTTCAAGACATAGCAAATAACTGGAGGAAGTCTGTAGGCAATTTACGAGCAGCATATTGCGTTATAAAAAATGATAGCGGTTTTCTTGGGAGCGAGCTCATTTGGTGCTTATCACCCAGCCGTCTGATAACGCGGGGCCGTAAAAAGGAAGCTAGTTGACGAGATGTGTATACTAAGGCTTATCTGAGACGATGACGCGGAAATACTTCATAACGTTCAGCTGAACGCACACAGGGTCGGCGTTAGTCTAGAAAAAGTAGTTATTTCACGGTAAAGTTAGCTGGGCTCGCTGAAGGATAGGATAAGATAAGATAGATAAATCTTTATTAATAGACACAATGACACCAGAAATACAAACTAAACATAAACTTAAAAATAACAGAAACAAAAATATAAATTTACATGGCACAGTCAAATAATCACATGGTGTTGTTTACATTGTGCCTATCAATCGGTGCTGACTCAGCATAAAGCTACATAAATGCAGCGCTGATTTTCAGTCATAACCGGGATGATACATATAATAAATAAATTACAAACTAACACAAAGAAACGCGTCTCTGTGGGTAAATAAAATGTGTTTGTGTGTGTGAGTATGTGCATGTATAAGAGCGTGTGTGTGTGTGTGTGCGTGTGTGTGTGTGTGTGTGTGTGTGTGCGTGTATGTGGCAATGAATGTGTAAGGGTTTGTGGAAAAAATAAGATTTTTATAAATTAACATGGAAAGAAAGAAGAAAGTTTAGGTATGGAAATTTTTAAGAAGCGGACTTTTGAAGCGAAAGTAAGTATTTTTTAAATTCTTTTTTAAACTGGTCTTTCTTCAAAGGAAATGTCTAAATAAGACCTCCGACTAAAATGGGACCTAAGTTGGATTGTTAAGGAGGTCAGTGTGTTAATTTATTGAATGTATACTGGGTAAAAAAGAACCTCCTAGCTATATTCAAAATCCTGAACCAGTATCACTCAAAGAACACATTTATGAAAAAAAAAAGATTTTTTAGATTTTTTTTTAATGGGAATAGTTAATTTTTTGCCTAAATTACTCCTACACCCGGCACGCGAGGGGTGCGGGTAGCGCTCGGGGGGTGCACCCAAGTGGTGTCTACGTTTAGGAACCCCCCCCCCCCCAAATAAAAATAAAAAACATAAAAAGTGTTCAGTAAGTGATACTGGTTTAGGATTTTCAATAAAGCTATTAGGTTTTTTTTCAACCTGTATATTGGCAGAAAATTACACTATACTATAAACTACACAGTTACACTGTGAGAAAGTACTATAAAATATATTTAATTGCTCTTATTGTCTACCCCCAAAGTAGTTTATTTTACCAGACGCAGTCACGTTTATAGACTGTTACATTTATTGCCATTTACATATTCCATGTTCAGATATCTTTCCAATACACTTTTTAAATATGGACTTAATCGTCTTATAATATTTGTACATATTTCCACATCAAACTTACCTACTACCCAAATCAAACTTTAGATATTTGGTTTTAATTAAAAAGGTTTTTAGGTCTTAAACCAGCCCTGACTCTCTCGATAGTCTTTTGTTTATCTGAAAACTGTCATTTAGCTTGAAACCTCCCTCGAGGCGTAAAAACAAAGGACTCGAGTAAATCTTAAAATAAGTGATGAATTTTCAGAACAAAACCTTGCATTCATAGCATCAAGTTTAGAATCAATATGAATCTTCTGTAGATGTCTAAGGCTATCTACGTTTATTACATTCACGAACACGTCAAGCTTGACCGTTTCGCTCTTATTGTAATAGAAAAGGGTTGCTTTGTCAAGCTTCTTGCGCAATTGTCTGTACTTCGCGAGATTGAACCAATCTGGATTCAATTTTCTTTATCCGTTGTGCTTGCTCGTAATCATTTCACACAGTGCCTATAAGCTTAGATACCTAGTAATCTTCTTTATACACGCAATGTTGTAAACATCTCAGTCATCTCTCTTTTTCATTTCTTTGCACTGCTGTGCAGTAAAATGTTTATGAAAGACTCTCCCAAAGAATTTTCCGAAAACTAGTTAGAAAAATACTTACTATTTTTTTCAGCTCATATATGTTTTTTTCAGCTCTATTTTTTATTGATTTTAGTTAAAATTTAAGTAAGGAAATCAATGTAGTTATTGATTTTAGTTAAAAGTGAAGTAAGGAAAAATTTAGTTAAAAACTATTTCCACTATGAAACTTGTCACATAGCTAACTCGTAACTCAGTAACTCGGTCTTTGTTAAAAAATGCGTACTTTGTTAAATTAGCTTTACATAACAGTTTTGAAAAAAAATCGCTATATGCTTTAGAAAGAATCCTTCCTAATATTATAAATGCGAAATTAACTCTGTCTGTCTGTCCGTCTTTCACGCCTAAACTACTGAACCGATTTTGATGAAATTTGGTACAAAGATAGCCTGAGAAAGGACATAGGCTACATTTTATCCCACAGTAGGGCACGATATAGCCTGCAGTCCATGCGGGCGGAGCTGCGGGCGGAAAGCTAGTAAGCTATAAACTCCATTTAACGCGACCATATTTATTGAAAACGAGAGTATGTGGAAATTTCGTAAAACCCTTCCTTATTTCTTGCCTACGTAATATAAGAAGGAACCTTCGTGCCAAATTTAAGGTCCAAGGGTTTGGGTTGTGTGTTAATGAGTCAGTGAGTCAGGTTACTTTATGAATAGTTTTGCAAACTTAAAAAGCTTAGTGGTGTAACAACACTCTTCGCCGCTTGATTATTCTTAGCTATGAACTTGCCTACACCTTAACTCAATTATTCGAACAAGTGAAATTACTTTATCTTTATCCTAAGTAACTTTTATGATACTCAAAAAGTTTTTAAGTGTCTGGAGATATCTCTTCAAGTAAATTAATTTCAAACTTAGTATCACAGCTAGTATTTAGAAACAGGCTCTCCATTATGACGGCCGGTTTGGTCGAGTGGTAGCGACGCTGCCTTTTGATCGGCGGTCCTGGGTTCGATCCCCAGTCGGGGCAAACCTTTGTGTAAAAAGCAGATGTTTGTTCTCGGGTCATGGGTGTTTGTGTTTGTCTTTATGTGTGTTCCAAGGGACCCACGACACAAGGGAAAACCTTAGTGTGGGCCTTTGAGTGTGTAGCGTTTATTTCCACCCGAGACTTCGAGAAAATTATGTAGCTTATGTATTATTCTGCTGTCTGATCTATATTACTGCAAAGTTTTATTAAAATCCGCCCAGTAGTTTTTTTATGAAAAAGTAACAAATCAACATCCATCCTCAGGTACCGCATTTATAATTTAAGTAGGATTTGATGAAATCTCAAAATCGTTGTATTTATACTTCTTAGTAAAAATTACTCAGGAAAACAAACCTTCAACTTCGCCATAATAATTTATAATAATTTATAGGGTAACTTTGAATTAGTATCGATAATTAAGAATATGAATCAACCTACTTTCGCATTTAATTGAACAACTTTCGAAATACGAAAAACGATTTTAGCGTGCGTACAACTTGTGCAATCAGCATAATATGAGAAGTTATTTATTTTTTTGAGAATTCCATTTGGGTTCCTTTGTGGAATTTGATCAGTTTTATGGGTAGTTTTAACTTCTAATCCTTTGCTAACTAATTTAAAGTCACCCCATAGACAAGCAATTAGGCTGGATTTCTAAAAATACTCACGAGATTGAAGTCCTAAGCGCCGTCAAGAAATTGGTAAGATACAACTCTTGGTAAGCTCAGAATTCAAAAAGCTTACATCAAACTAAAGTATCTACACAATTTTCACGCTAAAATAGGTCACAAGTAGATATTACTCAAGAAGCTGTTACAGATGAAGTACCCACAACTTTACAGACGATAAATTTTGTGATAACGATGCAGAAGATTAGCCCAGTCGAACTTAGGTTGACTAATTCCATCCCAAAAGATTTATGTGAGTACATGGGAATACTTTATAAGAGGTCTCGACATGGCAATAACAATGTTGTTGTAAACAATTTTGATTTATGTACAAAAGTTAAAATACGTATTTTAAAAAACTCGAGGTTTGGTACTGAGGAATAAAAGAAATTTCTACTACTTTGAGATGAGCCATATTCAGTGTCAGTATTATTTTATTTAGCTAATGGAGTTTGTTATTAAAAAAATTGCCTAATATAAAAAACATACTTCATATATTTGATAAGTAATTGATGTTCCTATACAAACATTAGTAAACAATACCTTTTATGCTTTTATTTACATTCCAACTCTCAATTCTGAGCGTTGATAACGTGCAGTAAACATTTATCCGTATCAAAAAGCTTGCATTTCATATTGTTATTACATAATATCAATCAAAATACTCTACGACCCACTTGATACAATAGCTACATCTATCCTAAGTGATATTCTGAAACAAACACAAGAAATATCTACGCAGAAGGTAATTTGTGCGGGAAGTGGGTACGTGCGTGGGTATAACTCTCCCAGTTCTCTGTCATGTCATGTCAGTTGGATACACTCAAAGTGGACTTCCTGGTTGGTGAAATAGAAGAGCGGGCCGCGGTAAGTACCCCAGTCCTTTTATATTCTTATCCCGTATTTTCTCTTTACCTTTAATGACCCATAAAATGCGCAATTTCCCAAATCACATTCACCCAAAAATAAGGTTAATTACGCACACAGTTTAAAAAGCGAAATTACCGACCTTTATAATACCACCAGATATTAAATAAGCTTGCATAAAATATGTATAAAATTATCATTAGGTATTTTTGTACGGCTAAGGAATCTGCGTAAACTGCGGTACATTTTACCGAACTTCGTGCGAGATTTAGAGACAGGATCCTAAAATAACAACCTTTGGTACCGAGTCATCTCCATGTGGCCATTAGCTTACATTTCGCTGATAAAAGGAAGCGGGGCAACCGAAATATGAAACATTTTTGCTTTTGTGGCGAAATAAGCGAGTACTAGTAATATATATAATGATATCGCCTTTGGCAACACCCAACCCACACCATTGTGAGTATACACGTAAAATTGTTTATTGGTTTATTTAGTGTTTATAACCCGTTTCATGTTTATGAACCCAACAAATTAGATGGTTGTAAACGTGCAACTGCAGCAATGCGCTTTCGGTGCTAAAACTGTTATAAACGTGGTTCATTGTATTCATGGCACATATATTCATGAACGTAAATAACAATGTCATGAATGTACTACAACTTAAATCCCGTTCTATCATTTTTAACACGTTTATGATAGATAACATAAAACTGAAATGCATATTAATAGTAAATCCCGACACTTTCCAGCACTTAGTAAACAATTTATATGCAAATGCCGTATGATTTTACCTCCAGATACTATATTCTATTGGTTTCATACAGCGGTGTAATTTAAGCAGTATATCGTAGGACTTAAGGAGTATTCTTATAATGTCCTTGACGCTGTTCATACGGAAGGTGCAGTAAGCTAGTGAATCGCCAGCGACAGAAGATGGCAGTCTTAAGCCCGCTTTATGGGTGCTGTAAAGTGCACCGCCGCATAAAACCGCATTTCGCACTACCAAAGTGCCAGTTCGAGTGTAATGCAAGAATACTAACTGTTAAAACGTTAAGCATATAACTGCAGAGTACAAAATTATGACATAGTTTTGAGTTTCCGAAGAGAATCGGACGGAAACAGTCGAAGTAGCGGATTTTAATGAATTTTAATTGGGATTTTACAAGAACTAAAAAAATATTAACCACTGTAGCATTCTATCATGTTCTCCGTTGCAGAAACGTTTATTAAAGTTAATACTTATCTAAACTGGTATTATAAAGAGGAAAGATTTGATTGTTTGTTTGTTTGCATTGAATAGGCTCCGAAACTACTGGACCAATTTGAAAAATTCTTTCACCATTAGAATGTTAAATTATCCTTGAGTAACATACGCTACATAATTTTTCCAAATTCCCACGGGAACAAAGTCCGGGGCGGAATGCTAGTTTAAATATAATGCCGTCCTTATTTACGTCAACAAGACGGAAAGTGACGGTATGATCTTGAATGGAGGTTTTTGCAACTGAGTGTAAGTTTAATATGTAGGACAAACAAAAGAATTACTCAGTAAACTGTGATTAATTAATTAAATTATCATGAGCGTCAGTAACTTTGAACTTCGTAGACTTTCGATTTTTCTGACTACTTTGCGACTTTCCTTTATAATTATAATTATCATTATAATGAAACCTTTTTCAAGTTTTCATTCCTGAATGCGCAAGTTATTCTCAAACGTTCTGTAAAACCTGACCGAGAACTATTTTAATCTTAGATTCATTTATCCTGGGAGTAAGTCAGCAGGAAATTATGCCATTAATCACGAGGAACAAGAATTTGTTATGTATCTCAAGAACTCACTTCCAAAAGACAGAGCTACGCATATTTGGCAAGCGTAACCGATTTCAATTGCAAAGTCAATGGAATGTCAACTGAATCTTTAATGAACATAACTTTGTAACCGTCTTTGAATATTCAATTCCCAAATTCTTCGTAACTAGCGTATTGTATAGAAGGATAGTTAAATTATACGAAACAAGATAACCGGCGGCGGCAACGTCGATGCCTATTCACCGCCTCAATTTAGCCCGAATAGACGCCGCGCCCCGCTTCTCAAAGATAGACAGTTTCGACTTAGCGATATTAAATAACTCTAGATTAATTATTGTCATGTAGTGTCTCATGAACTAAATGCACAATTGGTCAGTCATGACAAGTATCGCAAACTAATGACAATCGATAGCTCTATAGATATTCTTCCTTTTTTTCAAGGTTACGATAGTATCGATAGACAATCAATACTTTCTACTATTGGTTGCAACACTAACAATAATAAATGTATTTTGTTTTGTTATATAAAGTGGGTTTTTTTTAACTTTTTCTTCCACATGTACATAATAGGTATACAAGATTATGTAGGTAATATTATTGATTATTGATCACAATGATAACACCTTCAGAACTCTTATTTAGAATATTGTTATATGGTTACTTATATTTTTTATACTTAAAAAAATATGATTCACCTTAGTTAGCGAAGGGGTGTGGGTTCTATTCATAACTGAGACAAGTATGAGTTAATTTTAATAATCTACACTAATATTATAAAGAGAAAGGTTTGATTTGTGAATAGGCTCCAAAACTACTAGACCCATTCGAAAAATTCTTTCACCATTAGAATGCTACGTTATCCTTGAGTAACATAGGCTACATAGTTTTCCAGAATTCTCACGGGAACGAATCCCAGGCCGAATGCTATACTATATAAATAACCAATAAGAAGTTTTTAGGTTAAACTGTTGATTAAGTTTTGATATTTTTTTTATATTCCCGTTAGACAAAGAAAAACTAATATTACTAATGTTTTCTATAGATAATAAGGAACAATTTCAGTGTTTCATTACTATACGTCACAATGTTTTGGTGGGCCCGTCCTCCATACAATGAAAAATTGTCTTCTTATCGTCAAATGATATTAACTGATTTAGCTAAAAAGTTTTCTAAAACCTCAAAGAATAAAAATACTCTTTTTTTATTATAAGATGGGTTAACTCTTGACCTCAATCTTGACCATAAGGTCAAAGATGAGGTCGACGATGGAGCGAGTTAACCCAGAAAATGCCTATAAAGGCACTGGTACTCCCACGCACCAACGGAACACAGCAAGCTGTTTGGCGTCGGACTTCGGTAGGAGGGTGGTCGCGAACCAGACGGCCCTTTACAGAGCCTACCACACCGCATGAGATCGTAGGATGACACCTCAGATTCAGAAAAAAATGAAGTGTCGTTGCCTGGGATGGATTACTAGGAGGCAGGTCTCATTTGTGTTTCCTTAGTCGCCTCTTACGACACCCACGGAAAGAGATGGGGTGGTGTTATTCTCAACCGATCACCACACGGAAGAAATCGAATCGAGTCGTTAAATAGTAAAATACTTTAATGCAATGAAGAAAAAACTCTGGGCTCTCACTCTAAGGCAGTGGCTCTTAACCTTTTAATAATGGGGGACCATTTTACAAAATATCTGTTTTACGACGGACCACCAACTGTTTAGAGGTAAAAATAATTAAAGGGTTGTTATACATACATGCACTGTTGTTCATATTCAATAGTGTTTTAGTATTTTTACTAAAATTGTATTTCTGTGCTAGCCAAATAATAATAATTGAAGGCTCTGGCATCCAGTCCGCGGTAAATGATAATTGAAGTGCACTTCAAAGCCATTCTACCTAGGGTTTGAAAATTTGATAATCAAATTGGTCAAATTCAACGATCAGTTTGCCAAAATGTGACACTGATTATTCAATTTGATATTATTTTAATGTTTTTGAATATGCCTCACTAATGCTGATTATTAGGGTGAAAAAACAAGCTAAAACATTTTTTTCGAACATAAAATTTTATAAGCGAATTTTCACCTAAGTTCAAACGCCGATTTCATAGAAAAATCCCAAATTGATAAAATCCAACGATCAGTTTGCCAAAATGTGACACTGATCATTCAATTTGATATTATTTTAATGTATGTGAATATGCCTCACTAATGCCGGTTATTAGGATGAAAAAACAAGCTAGAACAATTTTTACGAACATAAAATTTTCTAAGCGAATTTTCACCCAACTAAGTTCAAACGCCAATTTCATCGAAAAATCCCGTATTAAGAGCAATCTTTTTATTATTATTTTGTAAGCTGAGAAATTACTAAAGTTTTTAAAATAAGTTTGAACCTATGAGACAGCCATTTAGTATTTTTAAAAGATTTTTGAAAATTGCCCTCCGTTCATCGCAAACCTAAAATTTTCACTTTCGACCATTTTTTTGATAGCTTTTAATGAAGACTGTGGCATAGTTGATTTATTACTTAAAAGGGTGATTTAAGGTGATCATGCCACATCAATAAAATTTTGAAAATTCTTACTATTAAACAAGTTATGATTTTTTGAAGTAGCGCTGGTAGAAAATTCGAAAAATACTTTCAAAAAATCATAACTTCTAAACTACAAAAAATCGCGGAACATACATGGGGTATTTTTCGGATTCACCCAGGGTTGAGGAATCTAAAAACAATTCTTGGCATCACCTTTTAGACCACCCTGTATAACAGCACATGACAATATTCCGAAACTAGTGTACTATCAATTCAATCAATACGTTTCATATCCAATTAAAACCGAATACCTATGTCTGTTTGGCCTCAGTTGTTTCTCGTCTTCTGTTATATTCGGAACGTTCCGGTTTATCGGCGTTGAATATTGTTAACTGTACCGAGTGAACAGGTATCAAACAAATGAGTGGCACTATCCTCACCCGCCTATCGGGCCCGTATCTGGAGCTGGAAGCAAATCAATCACGGCAAGAACTCGATCTTTCTTAGGTCTTTTGCACACTGTGTGGAAAAGAAAGGTTTCGTTAGCTAAAATCAACCGTAGTTACCTAATCTAATAAGTACAGCGGCCAACACATCAAGTTACCACATAGTGTACTCTATCTCTTCTTGGATAATCCATCTCTACTAAAAATTGTGTGTTTTTACTGTTTCCGTAATTACAATAAGGAATTTACATACGAACAGCCGCAACAATAAGAACGATTGTAGAAAAGTCCGGTACTTCGTTCCTTACGCGTAACTTACGCGTTATTCTAATGTCTAAGCTATATTAATGCAAAGTTTTATCGAGGTTAGATCATACTTCAACTTATCTAAATATATAAAAGGAGAAACTGACTGACTGACTGACTGACATATCAACGCACAGCCTAAACGGCTAAACGTAGGCACTTGAAATTCAGAAGGGACGTAGCTTAGGTACCGTAGAGGTGCACTAAGAAAGGAATTCCCAAAATTCCCACGGGAACGGGAATTAGCGGGAAAATCCTTTTATATGAAAAATCTAAACCGCTTAAGTTAGACGCTTGAAATTTGGCATGCAGGTACCTTAGTAAACTTAAAGCTTAGTTGCAACAGGATATTGCAAAATTCCCACGGGAACGGGAGTTAGCGGGAAAAAACTTTTGTATGTAAAAATCTAAATCTTAAACTAAATCAAGTGTAATCTGTTCAAAAGAAAAAATTAACACGCAAACGAAGTTGCGGGCATCAGCTAGTAACCCTCTAAATGTATGTCAAACGTGGCATTCAAGTGATTCTAGAACCACTGATGCTGTGCCTATTATAGGCGCGAGCGTATGTACGTATGTGTATATTCATCGAAATCCGCTCAGTAGTTTTTACGTGAAAGAGTAACAACAATCCATCCATGCATCCTCACAAACTCTCGCATTCATAATATTAGTAGGATTTTATGCACAAACCTGTATGCAAAAATTAATAAGCAACTTTCCTTTGATGGATTTTTTCAACCCGTTCAGGAAAACGATTTATGAGTGGAAAGCTACAAAGACGGTGTGGGCCGACCCTTACCTTTGTTCTTGCGGTCGAAACGGCACGATCAGACTTTGGATCGCAATATTTTACCAACCACCGCTTTTTGTTACACCCGACTTGAGGTTGCTAAGCCTCTGGGAATATTTAATAATTCCAGTTTCGAAACTGATGTTTGTAGATTAAGATTCACGGTTATCCTATTCCAACAGCGAGAAGTTCTATTTTATTTACTACTAGCATCCCGCTCGGGACTTCGTTCCCGTGAGAATTCGGAAAAATTATGTAGCCTATGTTACTTAGGGATAATGTAGCCTCCTAATGGTGAAATAATTTTTTAAATCGGCCCAGTACTTTTTGAGCCTATTCATTACAAACATACAAACATACAAAAATAGGTACAAATCTTTCCTCTTTATAATATTAGTGTAGATAGTGTAGATTAGCTTTTTGCCCGGGACTTCGTTCCCATGGGAATTTGGGAAAATTATGTAGCTTATGTGTTAATCCAGGATGTCAGCTACTACCATACCAAATTTTATCAAAAGTGGTCTAGCCGTTTGAGTGTGAAAGAGTAACAAACTTCCATATCTGGAAGTATACAAACATCCTCACAAACTATCGAATTTATAATATTAGTAGAATTCAAGTTTTGAGACTGATGTTTGTAGATTAAGATTCACGGCTATCCTATTCCAACAGTGAGAAATTCTGTTTTACTATTTCTGATTCATCTTTTGCTTAAAAAAACATCTGGCGATTAGAAAACTGTTTACAAAAGATGAATTTGTTTAAAATTTATATTTATTATTAGCAAAGGCTAATTTAAAAAAGATTTTTTTATTAATTAGGTACCTACTTACAAAATATTACGATTATTTATCTACACTATATTAAAAGGAGGAAAGATTCGATTGTTTGTTTCTTTGCATTGAATAGGCTCCGAAACTACTGGATCGATTTAAAAATTTCTTTCACCGTTAGAATCCTACATTTTCCTACATAATTTTCCAGAATTCCTGGGCGGAAAGCTAGTTAATAATAATAGTATAGCAAGTGACACAAGTAATAGTTAATTCATAGCGTTATTTAAAAAAAAAGACAATTAACTGTTCGCACCACGTACAAGCACTTTAAACTTTGGGTTATGATTGGATTAGGTTTTTTATTACATAATACAAATATCAAGTTGATGGGTATAATAAAATAAATGTAATTCATTTCAACCCATAAATGATCGTGAAAAATATAAATGATTAAATATATAATTTATATCTTGTGAAATAATTTAAAGATATCATATTATATAAAAATTTATATAAAAATTTATATAAAAATGACAAAAATACGTTAAATCAAGGAAAAACGATAGATCATATCAATTCTAAATTATTTATAAATCGTTATCAGAATTATATAGGTAGTTTCGTCAGTAAGAGAGAAAATCATACTTCATTGTCAACATATGAAACTGCTTTAATATTTTCTCATATATGACCAATAAAACATATTGTATTGCATCACATTCCGGTCTACCTGAACGCTTTCTGCACAATATTGGACCAATTTCATCGAGTTTTCCAGTTTTATCCCAATTCTTTCTAAGATACGTCAGTCTCCACTCTCCAATACTGTAGATGGGAACGATCCGTTGAGATCAATACGAGAGAATGCAATACAGTCTCGAATGGCAGCTTGCTACATTATGTATTTTCCAATGGAATACAAAGAAAAATGCACCTGCTACAAAAGCGGTGACCGAATTTTAGCGTTTTAAAATCACAGACACTTTATCAAATCTAGTTTCATTTTCTTTTAAAAGGAACCTAAAACTTTTTGTTTTCATGACTTTATACAGGGCGGCCCAACGGGCGACGTCCAAAAGAAAAATTTGGATGCTCCGAGCCAGGGGGCATTCAGATCACCCCCATGCATGTTCCGCGTTTTTTGTAGCTTAGAAATTATTACGCATTTAATGATTTTTATACAGTTTTCATCCAGCATCGATTTTTTTTTCTTTATGTTTAAGATTATTTAAAAAATATCTTTGTGGTAGATAATGAGGGAAATATCAACAACTACTTATAATAATTGGGTGTCCCTCGCTAAATATTTTAGAACATGGTTTAAATGTAACTTAAAAGTTAAAATTGGCACTTCAGCGAAATTTTTTCAAAACTTCAAGTTGATTAAAAAATAATTGAGATAGACTTGCAGGTTTCAAACAGCTTTTAAAAACTTCGGAAGTGCAAGGGGCGTCCAAATTTTTCTTTTGGACGTCGCCCGCTGGGCCACCCTGTATGTAATTTTAGGAAGTTCTTGTTTAACAACGCAATCATTCTAAGAGTTTGTCAATAGCAGAGCTGAGTTATTATTCATTATTATTTTACATACAAATTTCAGCAATGCCTTTTTTAATTTTGTGATTTCGAATTACATAAGTAATATAATAAAATACTTATAAATCCAAGCTACCTAAATAAATAATAAAATTTGAAATTGTTTTGGATTCTCTTTGAAACACTTATAAGCAAGTAATACTTTGGTAGCTTTTATTTTACTAAAGCTTTATTTTACTTTTTATGGCGTCTGTTAGGACTAAGTGAATTCTCAAATATGAAAAAAATGAGCTCTAAACTCCATTCCAATTTGTAATATCAAAGTCAAAATAACCTACGCAAAGACACAATTAAATAATAACTCTAAAATTAAAAAGATTGTTTCACCCCGGATGTTCATACCTTATTAATTCTAAACGGCTGAACAGATTTTGATCAAACACATTTAAAAATTATGCTTAGAAAATATGCTTTTGAATAAAAAGAGCATCTGAATCGGTTCCCCTGTGTATGTGTATACGGACACAGGCAGACACACATTAAATTAAACGCAAATTATGCTTCGGGGGTTAAAAATATAGCCACATTTTTTAATTATTTACGTGTATCGTCGTTATTTTACCTTAAAGGCAACTAATGATTATTATTTAACAACATCCCTCGAATCTCTAATAACATATCAGGTGTCAAGCATACTCTCGTGTGGAGTTCCAATAATATCAAATATCAAGCATTCTGATGTGAATGCGAGCTTCGAAGAAATCTTTCCCAATCTTTTGTGATTGTATGACATGTCCCTTACACTTCTGAAAAGCGAAGGTTTGTCCTTTGTGAAAATGGCCGCCGGTAACAAGCTCACGTGAAAAAGTTTCACAAAGAGATAATGAGATCCTAAACAGTACCGGTAACAGATCAAACAATATCTTTGTGCTAAAGGTTATCCATAACTTGACTTGAATTTTTGTATATTTTATTTCATAATTTTCTTTTTTACCTATTATCCTTTTTATTATCGTATGAATGTTATAAGCAAACGCTGAGCTTGGTTTTTTGTGGTCTGTATTTTTGCAGTTTATGTTCGCTTACTTTTGGTTCAAATTCTAACGAATGAAAAAAAGATACAATTGTACTTTTTCCTAGTTGGAAAAATACGACAAATTTACACTCCTAAAAATGTTAAAACAACAACCGACTGAGCAATTTAGATCATAAATACCTACTCTTCCGCAAAAAGGGCAAAATATTTTTTCAAAGCAATTCTCGCAATAAAATAAACAGAAATCTTTTTCCTGTCCAAACAAAAGGACCGAACAATAATATGGGTAGAGGAAAATTCGTAAATCTCATTAGCAAGCTGCGAAAGCGAAACTTTATTTAATGTG
Organism: Aproaerema taeniolella; assembly: GCA_949987775.1. Taxonomy (NCBI): domain Eukaryota; kingdom Metazoa; phylum Arthropoda; class Insecta; order Lepidoptera; family Gelechiidae; genus Aproaerema; species Aproaerema taeniolella. The sequence continues at coordinate 12,088,090 of OX465260.1, forward strand.
TTAAGTGCTGTTAATTGCTCCATAAATAAAGTTTCAACTTAATCGTTGGCTCGAATCGGATGGAAACTCATTTAGAAAAGCAAGATGGAAACTCTTCAATATTTAAAAGCTACTGATTAATGAGTTTATCAAATTTTAGAAGTGTTTACTTACTGCACTTATTTAATGCTGGCTAATAGCTTTATTCAGACAACACTACAATAATTTCAAAAATGAAAAAACCCGACTGCGTAATAAAAACTGAAAAGAAAAAAATAATTAAATCCAGTATTGAATATTATTGAATAACATAACGATTTTAACAATCGGGGCCCATTATTGAGAAGCCGGATTTTTTATGGATACCGACTGTTAAAATCGTTATGTTATTCAATAATATTCAATACTGGACTTACTTTTTTTTTTTTCAGTTTTTATTACGCAGTCGGGTTTTTTTTTAAATTAATTTATTTTATTTTACACTTTTTAGTTAGGATCAGATATTTATATTTGTTTATTCATTTCCTCATTAGCTGTATATATATCTCACTTGCATAAAAGTTGAACAATTTCCGAATTGAAAGCCTTTATTTTAATAAAGTGAAAACCATAACTAACCAACTTTAAATCGTTATAGATCCTGAATGGACGGGTTGATGGAATGGGTTATAATGAACGAATTTTGTTAAAATATCGTTAAGATCCATCCCGATTACGACAGCTTTCAAACAGAAAAAAACCGCATCGATCTTGGACTCCATTCGTTTAGAAGATGCCACAGATACACACGTCAAACTTATAACACCCTTCTTATGTGTCGGGGGTTAATAAAACAAGATAGGAATCAACTGGACCTGTTTTTGAGAGTTCATAATATCGGAGACTAGCTGTGCACTTCTGAGCTCAGATTTCGCAAAGCTTAAGTAAAATGGTGACTTATTTTACTATTCTGACTGAACTGAACATACTTTGTCTCTCGAGACTGCAATTATTTCTAAAGTGCTTTCGGCTATAAGTTAGTAGTTGCAATAAACGGGGTATTAGGGTAGAGTGTAACACAAACTCTAGAAAATAGTAGTATTTAACTGCTAGTAAGATGCCTTTTTAGATAAATGGCTTTCTTGTGAGATATCAGACGATGTCTGGAAATTCTTGCACGTATATTTTTAATCGATTTTTAACCACCGACAAAATAGAGGGGTATTATAAATTTTATGTGTTTATCTGTGGCATAATAGCTTCTCAACAAATGGACCGATTTAAATGCAGTTTTCTTGTTCGAAAGTCAACGTAATCGAGATAATTCTTAGCTATATTTGATCAAAATTGGTTCAGCCGTTTAAAAGCTATAAGCACCCCCGGGTGATAGATAGTTTTTAATTTTAGAGTTATGTTATTCCTAGACTTACGTTTACTTCAGTGTAACCTTAAATAAAGGAAATACACTACTCAATCATAAAACTTCCACGTGTCCTACTTTTCTTCGACTTTTCTCGTAGAATGTGATTTCTGGGTATAGAATTTCAGAGATTCAGGACAATCCAGAGCGAATTTCATTTCAGAGGAAATGACGACCACTTTTTTCTTTTCCACTAATACTAAGTAGTGCTAAATATATGTTTTTTTTACTAGCTTTCTTGTCGCCCCACTGTACCAAATGATAATTTAAAAAACTTTAACTTCCAAGTGTTGAAGTCAGTGACATACAATGATTAAGTGATAAAACTTTGAGCCGATCGTAGGAAAAACAGGTTTGCTGCAAAAACGAGAATAAAAGTTTCGTATGTCCTATTTTGTAGCCCTGACAACGTATATACAAAATGAAATTATGATCGGTTAAATATGAGGGCCGGAAGCGTAACACACAAGCTTATTTTCACATTTATATTTATACTACATTTTATATGATAAGAAAGAATGTATTCAGTGCCAACAAACGCTACGCTACACACTCAAAGGCCCACACTAAAGTTTTCCCTTGTGTCGTGGGTCCCTTGGAACACACAAAGGCAGACACATACACCCATGACCCGAGAACAAACATCTGCTTTTTACACAAATGTTTGCCCCGACTGGGGATCGAACCCAGGACCCGCCGATCAAGAGGCAGCGTCACTACCACTCGACCAAACCGGCCGTCAAAACAAAATACTATAACAACAATCTAAGGCTATTACAATACAAATTAGGAAATAAATACATACATATTCTTTATTATAACAAATCACACCAGACTATGAGAACGCTCGCTCTTACAGTATTTTGTCAATCCATCTCCAACCGCGGTTAAAACCACAACCTTGATAAAACTGATTCCAGGGTCATTAGGCCGCTTTGACTCCGTCGCAGAGTCGGAGAGATAAGCCGGCTATGTAATTTATTACGTAGTAAAATTCTTTTATTTGTTCAGGCTTTGGAGCGTGGCTTTTTCTCACTGGTGTCGTTTCCTCGGAATCCCTCCTTCGCTGGAATACTAAATCTTTCTATCCTCAACTATCTTTACAAGATAAAGTTATATTTTATTAGATTGATGATAAATTGAGTTTTGAAAGTGTTAAATGGCAAAGTAATATACGAAATCTCAAAAACACCCTGACTTGTCAAGACGACACGGTTCAGTTTTTTTTTTAAACACCCACCGCCGAAACTACTGCACTTTTAGAAGTTTGAAATTCTGCATAGGAATTTAAACGAGGTTTCGGGATTAAAAAAACATCTTAAAATGAAATATTTTTTTTAAAAAAAGCTATAATTTGACTAGCTGTTAGCTGAGTTAGTAATTAACCACCTTGGTTATTAATCTGAAAGTTGAGGGTTCTATTCCCAAACAACACCTTTGAAAATCATATTTTAATGATTTTCAAGTATTTGTGAATACTTTGGTTGTTTGCTTAATTTGAGGTGAAAGGGCGCTGTGTGAGTTGTCCAACATTTATTTACTTAACTATTCTCAAAGTATTTGTAAAAGGCTATCTAAAAGCAAACTTTGATGTGAGCGTAAACATCAGAATAAGTCTTCTTAATTTGATCTATAGTAACTACCTAAACTAATAGCCAAACTAAATGCGAACTAAGACAGAAGGCAAGGCAAAAAAAATTGACGGTTCAACAGTGTCGACGTCCTTAAATGAGACGGGTCACACATACCACAGTCCTCAACAAACTCGCGCTGCACGCCACTCAGGTGACGGTGAAACTTTACTTTGATTGCGCGAGGGGACCGCTCATAGGGCTTGCTCGCCCTCTCGCGTTGTGCTATTTCGACACTATTTTGACAATTGGTCGCGTTATTTTCACATTGTGCTCGAGCTGCAGACCGTGGGCAAAGTCGAAACAGTTTAATTTCATAAAACATATAAATAAGTCTAAGCAGTGAATTACTTTACCTAGTTACTTTATCTCTACATCTATTCGCAAAGGTGCAGTCTTTTCTTTGCAGTTAGCTACATCAGTGCTATAAAGCCTCAGTAAAGCTTAGTAAAGTCAAAGAATACCTACATGATATATTAAGTCCATATGAAATCAAATATGAATGTGTTTTCAAACTCCTGTGAGACCCCAAGGACTTAAAGATATCAGCCAGAACTACCTATCCAACTAGATAATTAATGTGATTGGTCCACAGAACGTCAAATGTTATTTTACTCCCACTATAGCTTTTCTAACAACTATTAATAGGTTTCGTAACTTGAAATGAGAAATAAAAAGCCCGTTAGTTTTAATTGCATAATAAAGTTCTAGTTTCCAATTGTATATTTTGAAACTAATAATTAGGATGTTCAAAGTGTTTGATTTTATGAATAATTGTATGTGAAACAAAAAATAATGCTAGAAATGTATTAATATCCGAAAACAGCATTAAAATTGGTATATAAATGAACAAGTTATTAGCATTTGTATTAACACATTTAGTTTTGACTAAAAATACTATGCAAAAGCAGAGTTTACAATATGAATAATGGAGTTCCTGGATGCGGTAAAACAACCTGGGTGGTAAACCGTTTTGAGGCTGAACAAGACTTGGTAGTCACAACTACAACCGAAGCGGCAAAAGACCTTAGAGACAAACTTGTGAGCCATATAGGAGCTGTCGCCAGAACCAAGGTGCGAACTCTTGCATCCGTTCTAGTTAATGGTTTTAGAGAACCGAGCAAGGACGGATACAGGAGACTCATGGTGGACGAAGCACTCATGAACCACTTTGGAGCTGTTATTATGGCTGCCCAAATTGTCAAGGCTAACGAGCTGTTGCTGATCGGTGATAGAAACCAACTACCCTATATTGACCGACACAATCTTTTCCCTTTAAAATATAGCCGGCCTGATCTAATTTGTAACATTACGCAGGAGCTTCTGTGCACCCATAGAAACCCTCTCGACGTAGCATTTGCCCTTAGAGAAGTCTACAGTGGCATTTACTCGTCGAAACTTTGTACGCACTCCTTAAAACTTGAAAGGTATACGGATGCTCAAATCGATCGAACCCAGTCCGAAACCCTGTACCTTGTGCATACACAGGTAGAAAAGAGATCCCTACAAAACGAGGGATACGGATCGGGTACCGGGTCACGCATCCTCACCATACACGAGGCTCAGGGATTGACGTACAAAAAGGTGGTGATTGTTCGCACAACAACGACCAGGCAGGAGCTACACGACAGTATCCCTCATGCTGTGGTTGCCATATCGCGCCATACCGCCAGCTGTAAATATTATGCGGATGATGGTAACGATGCGATAGGCAGATTCATCAAAGAAGCAGAGGCGGCTGGCAGGGAAAAAGTGGTCAATTACAACCTCAGAATGGCGATCAAAAGTCGAGACAGAGCCGTCATGGATGCTTTGAGGTCTGGATGCAACAGCGGGGAACCGTCACTGGTTTAGAAAAATACATTATGTAATATATAAATATATATCTTTATTATAGCTATTTATCTACATACTGTAAACTACTATGAAAAGTATAGTAAAATATTTTTAAAAGAAAAAGCAAGTATTAACAATAAAACACTTAATCTAGACAAGGGCACGGACATCAAGTCTGTGGATGCTAATATCTTTATTATAAAAAAAAAAAAAAAAAAATATGAATGAATGAATGAATTATTCTTTATTGCACACGACAAAGAGGAAGTACAGAGACCAGCGTATCAGGTTACCCCATTTTCACTACAAAACCTGTTGTGTGTGGTAACCTGATGTGCGGCCCTCAGTACATCTAAATATATAAAAGGAGAAACTGACTGACTGACCGACTGACATATCAACGCACAGCCTAAACGGCTAAACGTAGGCACTTGAAATTTGGAAGGGACGTAGCTTAGGTACCGTAGAGGTGCACTAAGAAAGGAATTCCCGAAATTCCCACGGGAACGGGAATTAGCGGGAAAATTCTTTTGTATGAAAAATCTAAACCGCTTAAGTTAGACGCTTGAAATTTGGCATGCAGGTATCTTAGTAAACTTATAGCTTAGTTGCAACAGAATATTGCAAAATTCCCACGGGAACGGGAGTTAGCGGGAAAAAACTTTTGTATGTAAAAATCTAAATCACGTAAGATAGATGTTTTCAATCTGTGTACTCTGTACAAAAAAAAACACGCAAACGAAGTTGCGGGCATCAGCTAGTAAACATTATATAAACGATTTTTTAAATATAGTTGCTCTAACTCTAGCCTATCAATATCAATGTGGTTAAACAAGGACAAGAAGCGGGCAGCTTAGATGGGCGAAGGTCCTGAACAATCATATCTATATCTATACATATTATAAAGAGGAAAGATTTGATTGTTTGTTTGTTTGTATTGAATAGGCTCCGAAACTACTGTACCGATTTGAAAAATTCTTTCACTATTAGAATCCTACATTATCTGTGATGAACATAGGGTACATGATTTTCTCGAATTTCCACGGGAACGAAGTCCCGAGCGGTATGCTAGTCTTTCATAAAGAGGAAATATATGATTATTTGTTTGTTTATTTGCATTTTAAAGGCTCCGAAACTACTTGACCGATTTCAAAAATTCTTTCACCATTAGGATGCTACATTATCCCTGAGTAACATAGGCTACATAATGTAACATAGGCTATTCGTTAAATACAAAAATACAAATCTTTCCTCTTTATAATATTAGTAATAGATAATTATTATTATTATATTATATTACATATTATAAAGAGGAAAGATTTGATTTTTTGTTTGTTTGTTTGCATCGAATAGGCTCCGAAACTACTGGACCGATTTGAAAAATTCTTTCACCATTAGAAAGCTACATTATCCCCGGTGGACATAGGCTACATAATTTTTCCGAATTCCCACGGGAACGAAGTCCCGGGCGGAATGCTAGTAATAGATAAAGGTCTAAGTTAGACAGAAACACGTCAGGTTACACATTTGCACTACGAAAGCCGGCGCTATTACGAGCGAGATGAGGTGATGTCAAGGTCGACATGTATAGTCTGATGTGCTGCCGTGTGTACATACAATGCCGTGCAGTTGTACCTAGCATTTATCGGTCTAACTGGCCTGATATTGAAATTACAGGGTATTAGACTACAGGTACATAACACATAGTCATATTATATTAGGAACTAGCTTTCCGCCCGCGGCTTCGCCCGCGTGGACTACAGGTTATATCGTTCCCAGCTGTGAGATAAAATGTAACCTATATCCTTTCCCAAGGTCTAATCTTAGTACCAAAATTCATCAAAATCGGTCAACCGCTGTGTCCCTGCATTTTGAATCTGTCATATCTTCGAAAATATTAATTTAAATTGCATGCTCTAAAAGCAAAATTGATCTATATTAAATGCACAATTTATTTAAAGTACTTTATTGGATAAGGATTAATGCTGTATTGCTTAAAATCGCTTCGTACGTAAATAAGTCACTATTTCTCGAAAAAAATAAAGGATAAAAAAAGGATATCATGGGTCCCTAAGAGATAAACATGTACCATCGCGGACTTTTTTGTAGACCTTTTTAAGGTGTACAATACTGTAGTACATTATTTTGATCTATCTCGTAGGGTTCAGCCAGCGTTTTCAATGAAAGCGTAAAAAAATGTGTTTATTTACGACATCACATTAGAAACCTCTAAAATTATCAGTGTTTCTCTACTATATTATGCATGTATTATACATATAAACCTTCCTCTTGTATCATTCTATATATTAAAAAAACCGCATCAAAATCCGTTGCGTAGTTTTAAAGATCTAAGCATACATAGGGACAGACAGACAGCGGGAAGCGACTTTATTTTATACTATGTACGAACGCTACGAACGCTAGCTAGAGGACTGCGAAAGCATTAGTATCTTCAAGAAAAACTGTTAAGTTGGTTTGTCTGGATCTAGCTTAACTCAAAAGATAATCCTAGACGATAGGAACTATCTTGTTATTTATGATGAACTTAATACAAGAGAGCATTGTGAGAAAAAGAAATGACTGAGTGGAGTGAGACGATAAAAGGATAATAGTGAGATTGCGGCATGAGTCCGACAGACACGTTTAGTTTGACCTTAGTAACACAAATTAATACATAATTTTGACACCCACTCTGACTTGATTATTAACTTTTCCTTTCGCGTATGTAGTGTACAGGTACATTTACCTCAATATTGGGTGAGTTTAAGGAAGTAAAACAGTCAACGAAACTAAATACCTTTGCCCAAGAAATATGAAAAGTGTTTTCGCTTCTCAATAAATAAATAAACAATTTATTTTAAGTATTGCACATAGATAATATTCCATGAAACTGAACAACTTTTCCTGATGAAAGTTGTTTAGTTGTTGAGTTTTCCTAGGAGAAAGTTATTCAGTTTCATAAATTTTCCCAATTCTTCATAAAATTTCCCAGTACTTCGCTCCAGTGGGAATTTGGAAAAATGTAGCTTATCGGTTATTTTGAAGTGTAAGCTATCTTCACGTTAAGTTTCATTAATATCTGTCTAATCGTTTTTGTGTTAAGGAGTAACAAACATCAATCCGTCTGTCCTGACTTACTTTTGCATTCATAAATGCTAGTAGAAGTAAAAAAGTAGGTCAATTTCTGAGTCCTTCAAATTACTGTTTACTGTCGTCACATTTTTTCTAGAAGGCGTAGGTGGTTAAGGCCAATAAATACCAATATTAAATTTGAATAGAATTTGTATTTCAGGTAGCCAGCGGTGGTCACAAACTTAAACGCTCTTGGTGCAGCCCACTGATTAATTAAAAATACTTTATAGACTGTACTTCTGCCTGTAGTTGCGCGTGTCCCAAATCTTATTGTGGGGTGCTTTAGATATATTATCCCACTAGCTTTTTCCCGCGGCTTTGCCCGCGTAAAGAACCCATTTCATTCTTTAAATTGTTGACTTGCTGAGACTAAAGGCTTTGGCTGTGCATTTTTAATTTTATTTCATCCATTTCACACATTTCCCCAAGAATAATTTTCAAAATATCGCTAAACACGTGTTCGTTTATTTTATTAACTGACTTCAAAAAAAGGAGGAGGTTTTTTTTTGCTTCTAGGTATATTTTCACAAAGGCTTGAGATAAAATATCCTAAAAATATATGTTTCCCAATACACTTTAAACCCCCATTTCACTCATTGAATTTCACTCGTTGAAAACTTGGGTTGACTTTCGAAAAATTATTTCTTAATGCTTACCTACATCATAAAAGACACCTTAATGGCAAATTTCAGCTTTCTAGGTCTAAGGGTTTGGGCTGGGCGTTGATGAGTCAGTGAATCAGGATTTCCAATCCCATGTTCCATCGCATCTCTTCATTATTAAAATGATTCCAAGTAGAGTACAATAGGTTTAAATATGCATTTCTTCTGGATATTAACATCTCGCTATTCACAAAACACTACAGTAACCCGCAGGCGCCTCATCCTGTACAGGTACAGATTCTTTTTTAACAGTCTTTGGAGGTTCCTTTTTAACTGGTTCCTTTTTTACTGGTTCCTTTTTTACTGATTCTTTTTTTACTGATTCCTTTACTGTAGTGCCACCCTTTAACTTTTTTCGATCTTCATAAACTTGACACGAATAAGAATACACGACCATGGCGTAGTACAAATAAACTGAAATAGAAACAAAATCAAAGGTTTTAGTGGATGTAGAGACAGATACTTCATAGCAAGAACAGATAGAGTATAGTATAAGGTGGAACATATATCGTGATCTCCTTTCGTAGGCCAACTCAGTATCGCCTAGCTGTTAAGAATGTATGAACCAATAAATTCAGAGACTCTGAACTCTTGGCAGAAACAGAATCAAGAAATTTAACGGTGATCATTAGACGAGGCTATTGCAATTGAACTGACAGACCATCATGAACTTATAAATATCTAGATTAGTTAATTATTTGTACAACTTCAAGATTAAATGTCATCATACTTATAAATCTTATAACCGTACTTTCCTCTGTGCCATTTTACAGTGAGGTTAAATAACGTTCACATAGGCTTGATGGGTGACCAAAGTGGCAATTAATCACGAGGGTTTCCATGCTTCAGAGGGTACGTTAAGCTGTCGGTTAATAGTTCCGCATATTAATGTTTGGTCCTGAGACTGCCGCTTGCTGCATAAAACATAGACCAAGCTCCATACATTTTTGCTCATTCTCCTTTGCAAATGAAGAAATTTTAAAATTAATTTCACGATATTTCTGCTGCAAAAATGAATGAAGAGTGGTCTACTCCAAACTCAGACCTAATTTTTTGGTCTGAGACTATAAAGTCTCTATAGTATAACCGAATTAATAAAACAGATTACACATACCAATCTCAGACTGCAACTTAAGCGACAAAAATCCTCCGCTTAGTTTAAGGCTAGTTAGGGTGGACTTAGATGCCACTTAATTTTAAATCTAAATTGAAATACACATAAGTCGTACCTATCTTCAAACCTGGATCAATTTGAGATAAGCTTCTATTGAAATACCAGGAGATCTAATCCTGAGGTCCTGGGTTCAAGTCACAAATTATTTTAGAAAAACTTTCTTACCCGCGCTTCTGTACTTACTAGGGAGAGTCACTACCGAAGTTAGCCCGCTTGAAATTCCTAATGAACAAATATTTCTGTGCTGGAAATTCGTAATAGTATCCAATATTAATATAATTTCTTGAATCAAAAACGAAAATAAGATCATAACGACAAAAATAGCCGTAAATACTAATTGACCCCAGTCCTGAAACATGATTGAAATAAAATTATGCAGCTTATCTCCATTAATATAATAAATGCGAAAGTAACTCTGTCTGTCTGTTACGCTTTGAAGCCTAATTTACTTAACAGATTTTAATGAAATTTGGCAGAAAGATAGATTAGGCCTTGAAAAAGGACATAGGCTACATTTTATCCCACAGCGGGGCAAGATATAACCTGTAGTCCACGCGGGCGGAGCCGCAGGTGGAAAGCTGTCCACTCAAGATGGATGCATAAACAGCAGCAAGTCAGGTTACCCATTTGCTGACGATTGAGATAAGAGCAACGTCAGTTCAACACGTATAGCCTGATTTGCTGCCGTATAATGCAAAGTTTCAAAGATTTTATTTTAAAATAAGATTTTAAGTATTTTTTCAATAATTCGCAACTGCAACTTTCTGAAGATAAAGTGCTGATAAATTGTCAGCTTTGTGCCATTTATTGTCTTGTAGTTTACAACACTATTATTGTGCTTTCCTTGTGTCATGAGTTTCTTGAGACATAAACAAAGACAAACATTCAGACTCGAAAAGACAATTTTTGCCCCGACTGGGACTCCTAGGATCCGTAGATTCAAAGGCAGCGCCTACTAACCAAATTGCCTGGAACCGGCGCTCTGCTTTTATCCCGCTCCTGAAGAAAAATCCCAGGGCCGCTAGAGGTAACTTATTTTCTAAGAAACGAATTGTGTGGTAAATTAGTGCAAATTTTTAATATTAACCTATAAATGCCTACTAGCTTCGGCTGACGGCCAATTTACAGCTACCAGGTTCTGAAAGTACTTCCGAAAATTACACATTTGTCTTTAGTATTATCATAGTTTCCTGAATATGATAGCTAAACATTAACCGTAGGCCCAAGCTGGCAAGTATTCATTGGTTAATAGCACATCGGGATAAACAGTTGCACTGCGAACGGAGCGCAGTAAGGGCGAGCTCGAGATCAAAGAGGTGTAACCTGATGTGCTATTGTGTGTACATATTAGCTGTACTATTTATTTGTACTTTTGGTTTCTTATTTTCTGAGAGTCAAGTCTGGCGCCCTGGGATCTTGGTCTATCCTATCCAGAGTTTCAATCTGAATTCAAACCATAATATTGTATACTTTGGCAGTCGAGTAAAAATACTTCGTCAGCTCCAAAGTTATTCAAATATTAAGTCAATTAACTTTAGAAAATAAAGAATGTGTGCGATTGAGTTAAAAAAAACAACCCTTGGAGTTTCTTGTTTATTTTTCTCTGGGGAAGACTTGCACCTTTGCGAATAGGCGCAAAGTTTAAAATGCTAATGTGATTCACTAATTTGACTTATTTTAATAGCTTCATTTCATAGAGCATTCAGGATGTTATTCCTGAATGCTCTATGAAATGAAGCTATTTTTGAATTTGACTTTACGCCCTAACTAAGAAGATTAACAAAACCATACAATGGCTTACGTACCTTGTAGATTGATAATAATGTAGATGCAGCAGAAAGTGCCAGGGCTATTGAACTAGCATAATAAATCGGATCAGTAAACTTTCTTCCTCTCGCTATAGCACTCGTATCATTGTCTTTTTCTCTTTCGCATTCTTTTGTATTGGCTGCTTTTACTGAAGAAAATACGCTCATATAGAGCTGAAAATATTAAAATTTTATTATTGTACAGCTCTAAGCCCCGAGCGCAAGAAACATGAGTTGAAACACTTTTTTATTCGCTCATTAGATCTTGCGCCTGCGCCATTCCGCCGTAAGCGAAATATACTTTTCAAATAACTTTAGAAATTACATAACTTATATATTTCTTGTGAAAGTTATGAGTTATATATCGCCCAGTTGCAAAAACATCCATTCTAGTTAATACAGTAACTGGCGATAAATATTGCACATCGACCTTTTAGCAGGAGACTTTTGGCTAATTTCGGCTTCGTAAAGCGTTATCTCTGTTGCACTTGTAAAACTTTATATCGTGTGATGTCACACTCCTTTATATCGTATACTAGCTTTCCGCCCGCGTGGACTAAAGGTTATATCGTGTCCAACTGTGGGATAATAGGTAGCCTATGTCCTTTCCCAACCTAACCAAATGTCCTTTCCATCTATCTCTGTACCAAATTTCATTAAAATCGGTTTAGTAGTTTAGGCGTGAAAGACAGACAGACAGACAGAGTTACTTCCGCACTTATAATATTAGTAAGGATACTGTCTTGTAGATGTAAACAAGTTACTATACAAACATTTTTGCAACAAAAAAGAGGCACCTTGATACGCTTGCACAGAGGTGCATTCTGAGAGTTATTTCTCTTCTACTCTTTCATTTAAATCAGAAGCAAAAGCAGTTACTTACTATAGCATAAATAGCAATTACTACCGTAGCCCATTTAAGAGGGATATAATGTAAACAATTTTTTTGTTTTAATAACATAAACATAATTGGCTACAAAATTTCTGGGACTTTTTAATTTTATGCTTGTAAATTTCAACTTCTTAATTTACGTCAAAGAGAATTTAAATCACTACGTATTTACGTTTTATTATATTTTATGTAAATTGTAAATATTTATCACGAAACATCATTACTATCATTGGTTCTTTTTTAATTTGTAAGGCAAAGAGGAATCAGCCTATTAAGCCAATTCCTCAGCATATTAGATTGCTTATCATTTCATTTATTTTCTGACGTGTAAAAATAGGTACTATAAGTGCATTTTTTCTTGTCTTACCTATCACGTCGTAACGGAATAACGTTGCAAATTGATACTAGCTTTTCTAAAGATGTTACTAAATATGTTTTTTTTTTTAAACTTTCATGACAAACTATTATACAAGTTACAACATTTACAAATGATAGCATATTTTTTTATGAATAAATTACTAGTAAATTCCAAACCACTATTAATAAACACGCGTGCAGGCCAGAAAGCCTGTCACAAGCAGAGCTCCGTTCATTTGTCAACACTCGGTATAACAGGTTAGCAAGCTAAACGATTGTGGCGTCATCTGCATGTAGCCTACCTAATAGTTGTTTCATAAAATCTACACTAATATTATAAAGAGGAAAGATTTGTACCTATTTTTGTATGTTTGTATGTTTGTAACGAATAAGCTCCGAAACTACTGGACCGATTTCAAAAATTCTTTCACCATTAGGATGCCACATTATCCCTGAGTAACATAGGCTACATAATTTTCCCGATTTCCCACGGGAACGAAGTCCCGAGCGGGATTCTAGTCATTTATATTTATACCAGTGTGGTATTGGTAGTAAATTGAAAATTAGGGTCGCAACTTTTTATTAGAATATTCCTATATAATAGACTATGGCCAAAAGTACTAGCTTCCAGGCCAGATAATAATTGACGCATTTTTTAAAATGATAAAATTTGGATAAAATGCATCTCGGCCTGAATAACCCCATTATTTAGCTTCATGAGAATGACCTACCTATTGTATAACTTGCCCAACAAATATTTTATATTCTATTAGTTTTACTCACGTTACTGAAAATCAGCGTACATTAATCATGGACAATATCATGTCGATTTGTCTACGGACCTTTTAACTTATTTCTATGTTTATGACCGACTTCAAATATTATGAGATTAAACACGCAAACCGTTACATTCTCTGTTATATTTTCTAAACTAACTACACTTTTGGTAACTGATTACCAAACAATATTTTTCCACTTTTGTAACTTCTCGAAACCAATTACAAAACCAGTTTTGTTTTTTCGTCACTGCTTTACAAAAATTTGAGAAACAAATAATTTTCGCCTTTAGTGGCCTCCAAAGAAATCAACGGTCATACAGATAGATAGACAGATTTTTTAATATTTAAAACGTTTATTTATACAATACACTAGACAAACACCCTCACAATTTGTATCAAACGTGGCATCTGTGATTCTAAAACCACTAATGCTCTGCCTACCCCGTTAGGGATTATGGGCATGAGTATGTGTGTATGTGTAAAAACACACACATTATCAGATTAAATCAATCAAATTAAGAACCTCCCTATTTTCGTGCTCGGTTAATAACTAAAAGTACCGATGAAACACTGCAGCAATTAATGCGTTACAATACAGCAACTATGTGACTGATGGACTTGTTTTCCCACATTCGAATGCAGTTTTGTGTGTCGCACGTGAATCTATTTCAGAATCCATTTCAGTCGGAGCCGTTTGTGTTTTAAATCCCATTTGGCCAACAGATTTATGTTTTAGAAAATTTTCGCTGAAAATGGCCACAGCGCCGAAATATCTGTTACAGAATTTACATAAAAAATGTGAGCAAAAGGAAATGACCCAATGTTCGCTGTGAACTACACTGGGCGTCAAAAATAAGTAGTACACTTTTCAAATTGCAATTACTCCTAAACTATAGTAGTTACACTTATGAAATAAAAAGCAGTTTATAGTAAACTTAACGAAGTTTATTAAAGTTATATTTTATTTGGCATGAATAAAGTTTCAAACTTAAAATTAAGATAAATACTAAAAAGTATCAATTTTTAACGATATGTCAACCACTTAATTTTCACGTTTTGGAACTTTTTCACAATTTAATAACTTGTGTTGCCGCCTCGGGCTCTAATTACAGCTTGGATCCGGTTTGGCATGCTGAACACTAAGTTTCGGAGGCGGTGTTGGGGAATATTTTCCCATTCTTCTATCAGCGCATGTTTTAGAGCCCTGAGTGTGGCAGGAGGTGGACTGCGCCTTCTGACTAGCCTCCCAAGCTCATCCCAGGCGTGTTCAATCGGGTTGAGATCTGGGCTTCTCGATGGCCAAGCCATCAAGTTGATGCCAACCTCCTGAATGTACTCTTGTACGTGGTGAGCAGTGTGTGGCCGGGCGTTATCATGCATTAGGATGGCTCCATCACCCATATTTATTAAATATGGCCCTGCATACTCGTTGAGGATCTCCGAGGCATATCTTTCACCAGTCAAAGTCCCATTTTCTATTACCACAAGCTCTGTGCGACTCTCTGAAGAGATACCAGCCCATACGTGTACAGAGCCCCCGCCATATTGGACTCTTTCCGAGATACAAGCTTGAATGTATCGCTCACCGGGTCGTCTGTAGACTCTCCGCCGTCCATCTGAAGTGTATAAAGAGAATCGAGACTCATCTGTGAATAAAACTCTAGCCCATTCTTCTTCGCCCCATTGTACGTGTTGACGGGCGTAGCGTAGTCTTGCTACGCGATGCTCTGTCTCAAGTTTGGGGCCATTTGCTGGTCTTAGAGGCTTCAGGTTAGCTTCAGCAAGTCTTCTTCTCACTGTACTCTCACTGATGTAGTCTGTTCGGGTCCGAAGAAGCTGTTGCTGAACCTCAACTGCATTAAGGTGTCGATTTCTTAACACAGTGGAAACAATAAAGCGATCTTCTCGGGTACTTGTGCACCTGGGTCTGCCATTACCTCGTCTCCTTATATGGTTTCCAGTCTCTTCGTACCTTTGCTTTACTCGCTGAACCGTTCTTAAAGTTACACCCACCCTCCTTGCAGTACGACGCATACTGATGCCCACTTCGAGAAAAGCTAAGATTCTTGCACATTCTTCTGGTGAAAGAGGCATGATTAGTCAAATTTACTCTCTGAAGATACCTATGCTTTTCAATTACAATTGCTTTATCAGCAGCGAATGTGTCAAACACAAAAATCCTAAGTAAGACAACACCTTTCAACAGTTTAAAAAAAGTGTTTTTATTTATTCGTTTTTTTTAAAGTCAAGCATTATAAGTTCTTATAATGCATGAAGTTTTTATTGAATAAGATTAAATTTTCTTTTTAACCTTTTTTGTTTCAAAGGTCTAAGTTTTATAGTTTGGGAGAAATCGCAATTTTAAAACTGTACTACTTATTTTTGACGCCCAGTGTAGTTACTAGATAAATAAACATAGCGGGTTTTTTTCTACAAACACTTACAGTTACAACATTCCCTATTTTTTTTTATAAAATTGGAGATTTAAGTGTGCATCAATAGTTGGCAAATGCGAACTCTGTGGAGTGATTTTAAAATAGTTAACGGAACTCTAGCGGGTGATTCTTTTCATGAAACTGAAAAACTTTTCCAAAGAAACCCAATTCTCAAAAAAAAGTTTAAGTTCTCAATGTTTAAGTCAATGTTTAAGTTCTCATAAATAGGCTATCGGCTGATCGCTCAAATTGTATGGAGAGACGAAATTTATTTTAAGCTGAACGAAGTCCCGGGCGAAAAGCCAGTCGTAATATAAAAAAAATTCTTGCTACGTAACTAGTTTTGTAACGTGACAATTTTATCTTCTCATGTACTTGGTTACGTAGCATTGGTTTCGTAAGCGGCGAAGCTTTATAAAGCTGAAATTTGGCACGGAAGTTCCTTTTACAACGGAGGCAAGGAAAAAGAAAGGGTTTTACAAAATCCCTATGGGAACGAAGTCCCGGGAACCCTCTATATAAAAAATAAAAAAACAGCATTTATTTCAAATATATTATGTATTATTTTACTGTTGTTCACATCATGAAAACAGATTATTCAAATCCGTCCGCGATTTCCTTCTACCGTTGGTTCACCCTCTCTCCCCCCCATTTGTCATAACGTGATGAATTGATGACGCGAACAACGTTAATTTATTCACTTTCGAATTTTATGCATTTAACGAATAAAACATGCAAAACGTACAAAATTACTTGTAAAACAGGGTTTTGAATAAGGTTTTCATGTTCAGACTATAGGTTCAGTCTACGCATTATAAATTTGTAAGTGAATCAATTATCAACCGACTGAACGTTTTAATGTAAGTTGAGGTAGTTATGATATTGGACCATTTAGGTTAATTTAATTTTTGAAACTACACCGATTTATCGCCCGCGGCTTCGCCCACGTGGATTATTTTTTTCTCAACCTACGAGAACCGAACATTTTAACGGCATGAAAAGTAGCCTATGTGCTATTTCAGACTATAAAATCTATATTTGTACCAAATTTCATCCATATCCGTTCAGCCCTTCTGGCGTGATTGAGGAACAAACATCTATTCAAACACCAAACTTTCATATTTTTAATATCAGTAAGATTACTTTTCAAAGTTATAATATAAAAATATTTATTACAAGAGTATTTTAGAGCAGAACGTACACTTTATTTTTAAATAGCTATTTGTCCGAAAATTACTTGTATTAATAATCCTTGGGTATTAAATGGGTATTTAACTATTTTATTGTTTAACTAGCTTCCCGCGCGGGACTTCGTTCCCGTGGAAATTCGGGAAAGTCATGTACCCTATGTCCATCCCGGATAATGTAGGATTCTAATGGTGAAAGAATTTTTCAAATCGGTCCAATAATTTTGGAGCCTATTCGATGCAAACAAACAAACAAACAATCAAATCTTTCCTCTTTATAATATGTGTAGAAATACAGTTACGTATGCATCCACAGACTTGATGTCAATACCCTTGTCTTATTACATTTAATTTTGTTACCGTTACCGTTACCGTTACCGTTACAATGGCCACCCCGCCCAGCAGTTCTGCCACAAAGACTCAACGACGACAATCACCTCGGTCTGGCCACTGTGGCACGAATGCACAAATCCCACTATTCATGCTACATTTCAAAAATGTAATGGATTGAGTGATCCGACATTCGTACCAACTAGTACAGTCGATCTGTCTATCGCCGCGGTCAATGGTCGACGGGGCACCATAAGATAGAGTCTGTGACTGTATGGGGCTGTTGCAGCAGGATGTGGAGTGGATAGGAAAGGTGAGTCGACAAGAATACCAGCATCGAGCCAACGTAAGGAGGATAGATTCTATACTTGGTGTGTGATATATAAATGGGCGGGAATAGAGCTGCTGTAACCGATGGTCCTGGATTGTTTCTTCTTCCGACCGACGTGTCTACGTTTTATCTTCTATTTTACTGTTTTCATTCTTGATTATGTGGTTGGAAGTAGAATACCTAAGTCTTCGGGTTTCGTTTCTATGTCCGTTTCTGTAACATTGTATATATTCTCGGCTTCTAATTTTATTTTTTGTCGATCTGCAGCAATCGTTTTCCAATACGATTTCGGTATAGGGAGTCCCTACAATTGAAGATCGGACGTCCAACTTTTCTCCTATATTTCTTATAATTATAAGCGTAGAAAATGTGGTTTCCGGTGTCTGTTTATGTGGCCGTAGTATAAAATTCTACGTACTTTTATGATTTTCGTTATTGTTTTGCTTTGTAGTATTTCGTGGAAATTTTTAGGTGGAGCGTCTTTTGATACATTGAGCATTTCCTTAAAAATTTTGTCTTTCGTATTTTCTTAGTCTCGATCGGTTACACTTGGTTAATGTTGCCCCATTGAGCCCATAAGTCATTATAGGCATCTTATAAATAAGACTTGCAATTTTCGCAGGATCTCGGAGTTGGTTTCATCAGTAGTTCTTGAGCTGCTTCTTTGAGTATGTTGTAGATATCAGTCTAGCTAGCATTCCAATTGGAAACTTCTTTTGTCTGAATGGGTGTGAGCGGAAGTATTTGATTCTTGTAAGACTTTCATCTTATTGGCTATCAGTCCTTGGAATTTGTGTTGTACAAATTCCCTTTGTAAATGTTCATATACCTAGTAGCATTTCTTATAGTTAAATGCCATATTAATTGCAGTATCTTGGTGTTTGAAGTAAGAAAGCTGGGGTTTCTATCGATCCCCAAAGTAATTTGTGATCTGTGTTTATTAGTTTTCCTTTTTCTCCTACAACGTAGTTAATAAATACGGGTTTCTTAACACTTGTTAGAATATGATCAATTTGCGAATGTTGGTTTCCACGAAAAAAAATAGTCCAGCACGAGGGCCTTCTCCAAGTATTACTTAGTTTTTAATCGTGCTGTTGTAAGAAGCTTAGAAGCAACTAACCGTTTTAATTGCTGTTTTGTGATAGAGGTTGTTCCCGGTCCTTTTACATTATTTTGTAAAGTTAATGCCTATGTGTGCGTTAAAGTCTCCTATTATAATTTGATAGGCTGTTTTAGGTCTCCGGTGTAGTAAAGTAGCAATCTGGAATAGACATGTGCTTGATGATGTTGGGACGTGAGAAGCGACGATAAAAGTTTTATTGGATTGTTAATTGTAGCATTTTGTATTTTTAGGTGAATTTCTAAAGGTGTTACATCCAAACTTGCTAAGTTTCAACAAAACTTAAAAGTAAGTTGCCGTTAAAGTTGCTATGCTTGTGGTATAAGTTTTCTCCGGTTCTTTTAGAGGTGCATTGTTTAGAGTCATTTATGCCTATATGTGCGTTGAAGTCACCCATTATAATCGGATACGCTTTTTTAGATTTTTGGTGAATCAAAATTCCAATTTGAGACAAACACGAGCTTGATGATGAAGGGACGTAGGTGGTAATAATGGAAAGTTCTACTGGACTGTCGGTTGTAGCGATTTTAATCTTTAAGTGCACTGCTAGAGTGTTACATCCTTTACAATGGGTTGAAATTATTTTATATTCAGTCGTTTTTGATACAAGAATGGCGATTCCTATTTTTTTCCCTTGAGCGTTTACCACCCCCAAGAATCCAGTAGTAGTTATTTGATTCAAAAGTTCCTGATGCCATGTGTGTCTCTTGAAGTCCCGCTATTATTATCTGTTGATTAGACAGTTCTTGATCGATATGGTGTCTATCTTTTAGCTTAGAACAGCCTCTTACATTCCATGTGCCGGTTCTTAAATTTGTACAGGGGGTAGGTACATCGTGCTGTGTTTGCGGTGATGACCTAATTAGACGCTGGCCGGTGCAATCTGTAGAAATGTGACATTGATTATCAAACGTGGCGGGTATTGTTTCATTGGATTGCAAAAGGAGTTTTCCATCGTTTTCATTTTTGAAGTGTGAGTTTGTTGCAGGACCACATCTCTCATAAACATTTTCATCTTCGTAGTTAGATAAAGCTCCTTGATCGGTGGACATCAAGCTACTGCAATGGTTGTTTCCGAAGTGTAAATAGATGTTTCCGGGTACTGGTGCATCACGGGGCTTATAAATGAGTGGCTCCAATAGATTTTCGTTTTAAACATGGACGTTAGCCCTATAATATTCCGAAGCTGCTATTAATATATCTTCCCCTCCCCAGAATCCATCCTGGAATCGTTGGTCAATATATTGTTCCATGCTAAGCGTTGTGTCCGTGAGGCCATCAAGTAGTGCTAGTTTTATTTGTGGGTCTTGCCGGTTTTCAGACTCGTAGGTTGCTAGATCCTTCCTAATCATTGCGTGGTCAAACGTTAGGTAAAACGTAATATTTATCTGGTTACATATGGATCTGTATAAGCAGTTGCCGTCTTTTTCGATGCCTTAAAAAAAAGGTTGTATTGTTCTGGCTTGCCATAGTTTTCGGGTGGTTGCTGTCAGCCAGATGTTGACCGAATGACTGTGGAGTCTTTTGTTTAGTAGTTTTAGGGTGGATTGCACCACAGAAGCAGTTAAAGTAAAAGTTTGTGTCAAATTTAACACTAACAGTAACTCTGACTTTAACAGTTACAGCAAAATGCGTTGCACCAGCGAATTCATTAGCTTTGTTAAAGTTAAAGGGGTTGCAAGTCAAATGAAGCCTGATTTACCCCAAATTCGATGCGGGTGACATTTTTAAATGGCAATACTAAACATAATCGTAAAAACCATAGACATAGTGTCACTCATAGACATAGAAATAATTTGTTAAATACCTCATGTCACTTCATTTCATTGATGTCAGCTTTGGTGAACATTTTTTCTCTATTGTAAAAAGTTTTGGATTATTATTTTATTATAACTTAAGTTTGCGTGATGGGCGCTAAAAGTAAGCACAAAAAAAAGATGATATTGTTATCCAGAGAGCGGCGATTCGGACTCCGATCGCGATGATTCCGATTAAGTATCAGATTACTGCCGTCAGTACCCTGAAGATGGTGGGAACTTTGAATATCTAGTGATATATGAGAGTGCAGTAAAACCAACTTAGGAAATCGTTATTACTTCTTTTTACCTGGGCCTGCGCTAGTCTATTTAAGTTTTCTAGCTAGTTAGGCAGGGATCTCAAGTTTCTTTAGTTTGAAAATTAAATTACAACGTCCTTCTACTTTTCGTATTTAGTATGTTGTAAGTATTTAAGAAGATTGTGATGGGATCGTTTGGAGACGTTGAAACAAAATCTGATAGACGAGTTTTGCACTGTCAGCACTTGTTTTTCAGCTTTTGGTTTAGGCACGGATCATACACTGTATCACAATAATCCAACTGAGACAAAACCAGACATTTCATCAACCTCCGTCTTACCGCCTTACTCAGAAAGGGGGTTTTTAAATTTTTAAATTAAATCTATTTCGTTTTGCAAGATCTATATCTAAAATAGTTTCAACTTGCTCTTCGTCTCCTATTCAGAGCAACTATTATCAGTCATGTTTGTATGTATTTATTCTTTATTGTACAATGATAATACGTTTACAGTAATAGGAAGTTTACAAAGGCGGACTTATCCCACGTGGGGATTTCCTCCAGTCAACCTAATAAGAGTACTTAACAGAACAAAGAACCACTCGGCGCTATGACAAATTCATTGTTGCAGAGTAAAACAAAAATATATTATTGGTGGCATAGTTTAGGCCTTCCAATGGTTTTATTTCAACTCTTTATTCTATCATAGTTTTTCTGTTTGTAAGAAAATGTTTACTACCACTGCCGCCCTGTTTACATAATCTCTAATACGAAAAACTGAAGTATAGGTAAGTATACTTTTCTTTTTCTATTTACACTGACAAGATCATCAGTTTCGTCTTCAGAACCGGTTTCCACGAGTATTTCTTGGAGCAGGGACATGATGTTTAGAGGTTATATTCAACGCGTTTGTCAATTTGACGGATAACTCAACACTAACTATAACACTAACCAGCGAAATGTGAGCAGTTACGGTTATGGTTAAAGCCATGACGTCATTTAACAATTTGTCAACTGGTGCAACTCATTTTTGGCCTAACCGATACTTTAACTGAAATTTTGGCGTTTGTTATTGTTAAAGTAAGATGGTACAACCCACCCTTAAAAATTATGAAGTTGTCGGGCGCATCAAGTTGAAAGACAGCAGGATATAACTTTATGAGCTTTCGTTTCCCAGGCTCCGATATAGTATTATTGTTTTATTATCCTTTTCTCTATACCCTATTGTAAAACTTAGGCAAACTAATGGTTCTTCGGTCGTTTGCTTGCTTTTAGTCGGTATTATTTTAAATTTAAAAAACGCACTTTGTTAAATAAGGTTGGTATTGTTCCCAAGTTGAGCGATTCCTATGCGATGTGTTTTACGATTGGCTAAGTGATTAGTGATTCGTATGGTATATCAGTAAGATATGATAAATTTACTATGCGAATAATATATTATGTTATAAGTGTGTCAGGTGGCTTATTGTAGCAATGTCTCTGAAGCACACAATACTGCTAATGGATTCCTGGTTTTAGCGTTTCGTAAGAGATCTAAACTTGTATCGCGAGACGCAACGACGGGTGATTTTGTGTTACTGTGTATATTCAATTAATTTAGGTGTCGTGCTGTCTAACGCGCGTGAAATTGCAAATGAAAGTGTATTCAAATTTTATTCTTAAGTTCTCTTTGGCGAGCTCCTTTATTTAGGTGTTAATTGAGTGAATCACTAGCTGCCGCTCTACGTACTTCCCTAGTACCCTATATTTTCAAGCTGGACTAAGGTGTAGATAGGGTAAGTTAAGAGGTAACCACCTATCCGGATTGTTAAGCTAGGTCTAAGAATATGGTGCGCCGGTCAGGAACACTAAACGGTATGCTGCGGGTCCTACAAGTTGCAATAATAATTATGTCGGTTAGATCGGCGCCTTGTGAGTTGATGCTGAAAAAAAAATTATATCCAAAAGGCTGTTGGAACGAATCGCCTTTTGAGTTGATGCTGGAAAAAAAATTATACCTTTTGGCTAGAAATGTTTTACAATGGAACGAGCTCACCAGGTTCTCCGCCTTCCTCAAGATGTTGCGCGTGTAACGCACTGTTCTTAGCTCAAGTTTCTGTGCCTTGGTCGTCGTTAATAAGTTCCACTGTCAACTACACTGGATGCGTGGATGACGCACGCGATGCGCGACGTAGGTATTACCGAGTGGAACCGGAATGCACTGATATTATTATATGGGGTACAAAAGGCACTAGTCGCGATATAGTTTAGTGAGTCACGAGTTATTCTATAGAGGCTAGATAAAACTAAGAACTTTTCAATATGATCTATCGCATAAGTCACAGTATTAAAATGCAAACGGTACGCAGTATAACAATAGCCGACCGAACCCGGGAACAAAGGCGCGGGCGCGGGTGTCGTAAACTTCGTCAACGTTTGGGATAACAGGAGAGCACGTGCAGGGACGTCCGTCCTCGACCGCTTGCCAAACAAGACCTCGTCTTATTACATTTAATTTTGTTATTATTTATTTATTATTTTTGATAAAATGTATACCTTCCACATAAGTTTACAATTCATACATTAAAAATACTTAAATATACAATTCTATGTTACATAGGTTAACAACTGTCTCTGTTTACCTAAGCTAGTGGTGGTTTCTGCCTATTATCTCCAGTCCTGCATCCTTAAATTAGGTCATAATTTAAATCAGGGATAATTAATCACTTCTCGGCCCGGCACCTCTGCTTCTTGGATAAAACTACCTATCACATCGGTACCGTCATCTGCGTAATATACACAGCTTACGGTATGGCGCGATATGGCCACTGTGGGATGCTGGTGTGATATTTTTATATTAAAGGACTTTCACTTTTTTCTATACTTTATTTATTTTATGTATTTATTTACCGTTTATTGTACACAATAGACATACAAAAATAAACATACAAGAGAGAGACGCCACAACAGGCACTGCTTATTTCTTTATCTACATGATAAACACTTAACTTCCTTGTTCTTTTAAAATAATTCCGTCTTATTTCGCGCAACGTGTCCGCCACGTGACCTTTCGCCCCTTTTGTAGATTTCAAGTTGTTTGAAATGTTTTTCAAGATAACGTATAACCCAGGAAAAGCTTTTATTTTATGACCTCGAACCTCAGTTGTGAGAACTATCGACGCCATTGTATAGAGCACAAAGGATGTCCACAGGCTCGGGAATCATAAACGGGATCTTAGTCGTAGAAGATATAGGGATGAGAATTACTAAGAAAACGGAAATATCAATCTATCAGTGGAAGTTTCATTCAATTAGCGTTTTATAGAGATAAGTATTAATAAATAGGCAGTTAATCTACTTTTCCTTTCGCAGCTGTATTTTAAAAAAGTATTATCATAACATCTCATTTAATTTTGATGATTTGACATTCGTGTTCTCTCCTGTACCCTAAGGTGTAAAAGCCTGAAAAAGTTATTGCACAATAATAAATTTTGCATTAGGTGACTTTAAATTAGGATGTGAATCAGCCCACTAAACTTTTCCCATGGAACATAGGTCGAAATATATTTATTTTTTCTCTTCGCCATACAACTTGAACGATCAGTTAGTTGCCTTTACATTAGTAGTCAATATTTCTTTTTTGAGAATTACATATGGTTTCCTCGGTTAAAGTTGTTCAGTTCCATGGGGAGAATCACCCCCTAAAGTTTCGCTTTAAAACTACTTTAAAGTCACCCCATATTACAAAGTGTTTTATTTTGAGTTTGTAAAATTTTTGCGACAATATATTAACATGGCGTAGCTAAATTAGTGCCGTACCTTTCCAGAAAGAAACGAAACGTATAGAAGAAGAAGCTAATTAGCAAGATCTATCAAGATGGTATCAAACAAACCGAATTCTCAGCTTTCTTCTGGCTGTAATAAATGGATCTGTCTGTAACTCCACTGCTGCCAAGTAGCATTTTCTAAATCTCCGCATGACACGATCGACATGGAACAGTTTTCAACGCTGGGGCTAAGCCTGTGCACTGAAGCAGAAAAAAGAACTTGGAATTTCACACCTGCCAGGCTGAAATACAGACTGACAAAATCGCTGAGGCCAAGCCTTTTTACTCACTGCAGCATCCATACGCAAATTAATATGTTTATATTGTTTGTATTTTTGTTTATTTTAAATGTGTGTTTTTTATGTCATTTGTGATCGTCTAAATGTTTGTATCTGTGTGCTGCATAGTAAAATAAACGTTTTAATATTATTATTAAATTGTCGAAATAGAGATAGATCATTTCGGCATTTCATTGACAAAGAACTTGCTGATTTTCTTCCTGGCGCTTAGTCCCGTTTTTGATTCGGGGTACGCTTGACCATGATCCAAATTTTGGCAGGTCAAGACATTACAGTGGAGCGAGGGCCATCTGACTTTCGTGACCTTGTTAACAGGAAAACCTGACTGAAATGGATCATGCTTACACATTCTCCTGAACGTGCAGGTTTCCTCACGCTGTTTTTCCTTACCGTAAGAGCATCGGTTAATGTGCAATTAATGTACATAACTCAGAAAACGAGTCATTGGTAAATGGCGGCACGGGGATCGAACTCGGTACTTATCGCTTACGATTCCGACCCGCTAGCCGTTAGACCACCGATGACTAACTTAACATACAATTATAAATCTATAAAATTATATCAAGCACAAGCTTTCCGTGATTCGCATAACAAAGTAGCCTACACCACTTTCCAGCCCTCCAAGTATCCCTATGTAAAAAATTAACGTAAATACATTGCAAAGTTTCGACTTGTAGCAATAGCGTATGTTGCAAACCCACATTCACATTAAAAATTTTAATACAACTACTAGGAATTCAAACATAATTTAATTATTCAACCAATCTATAAGCTTTTCGAATAGTTGATAAATCTGTGCTTATTGGTAGGTACATTGTTTCTTTGTTTTACAAATCGCTTTGTTACCAAGGTGTAGCTATTTCACTCACATGGCGAATGTCGTGGCACTTATCTCGTTTGTAATAGCGACAGTTTTCGTATATCCTAATGTAATGTTGTTTGCACACATAATACTCGCAAAGTCACACGAACACGGCCGTTAATGTATCACCAATGTGTGCGAGATAGCCACAGGCCCCCATTAATTTGTTCTCTAAGTGGCCCCTGTTTAGCACTACTAGCGGTAAACGGTCTCACCACGATAACTTACATAGTTTTTGCGATCCCTGCTTTTTGCTCGTCCGCGATGAGACCGCAATATAAATCTTTGTTTGCTTTTTACTCTACGCCACATGCAGTGGAAGATTAATTGTTCGTGAACAAAACGATTCTATTATTTGATATACAATGTAACTGATCTTGGTGTGCATAGTTGCAAATAAAATGTAATAAGTACTTATACGTTTTCAAAACAGTGGGCTGAAATGGACTGATTAGATAGAAGTTTTTAAACCAAGGGTTTTTGCATGGACTAACGGAACAGGGAGTGGAGCCTGTATCATTTAAAATCATATTTAGTTCTTTATTAAGTGAATAGGAACATAAAACCCAAATATATCATATATAGAAGTGGTATATAAGAAAAGCACTATATGTAGAAAACAGAGCTCTAATTTTCAAACGAAATAAAAAGTGCTTATTTGGCCGCAGCAAAAAATTTTGATTTATGTGTATCTATGTCACAGTATTACATTTATGTTGTTGGTATTCTACCATTGGGATAAACCCTGTCTAAAAAGACTTAGGAGAATATACCAAAAAACGTTGAAATTGAAAAAGAGGTGGTCACAAACTTCTTTATCTTTAAAATGTATTATGTATTTTCGATACCATTTCCGACAAGATGAATCGCATTGTAACGAGTTTCGGAGAACTGCGACAAACTACAAAGCAATAAATATTTATTACTTGCTGCTACAATAAACATGCCAAAAATTCCACTACAAATTGCTTGTCCAGAAAGCTTTTAAATTAAATATATCCATTTAACCTTTTGTTTTTCATATAAAATGAACCTTTTTATTAAATTATTTATTGCGTTATTTTACAGGGTGTTACAGAAAACAAGGATATTTTTTTAAAGATTTAAATTATTTTTCAACCGACTTCAAAAAGAAGGAGGTTCTCAATTTGACTGTATGTTCTTTTTTTGTATGTTTGTTACGCGATAACTCCGCCAACCATTGGCCGATTTTCAAAATTATTTTTATGTTCGAAAGAGCACACTCCTGAAGTGGTCCCATATAAATTTTCTCTTTTTTCTCTTTTATCTCTAATTTTATCGCGCTTTTTAAAAAAATAAACAAAAACAAAAAAACACTTATAAACCAGTAGTCCGCAAAAAATAGGAAACTGAGGAAATAAAACCATGTAGTTTCAAAAGTTGCAGGATTATGTAGGGATAGCTCCCCTGAATGTTTTTGGAACTTCATAAATTAATTTCTTGTTTGACACTAGTTATCTACTTTAACCGAATTATTGTTGGGATTGAAGTCGGCGACTCGTACATTTTTAGCGTGGAAAATTATAAGTCTAAATATTTGAGTGAAAAAATAGTATACCAAGAAAATGAGCTTTGTAACAAAAATAAATCTGCAGGTCATGCGATGAAGTCTTACTTGTAACATGATAATATGTTTTTTTTTAAATTACCAGCTAGTAATTTTATAATACCTATATTACAACTGAAGGCTGGTTTGCGACTGCAGGTCGCATAAATATTGAAGCTGATTAAAAATTAATATTTTGGTATTTAATAATGCATGCTTTCTTCTGAACTTTCTGTTAAATCTTATGCATAGTTCTATGGCGAGAGAATTCGCAATCAGTCAATTGTTTAATATAAAGGGATTTGTCTGACTCTGTTTTTCACTGTGTTATTTCTGTCGGTTACTTTTCCCATTGAATTTACATGCACCAAGCGCTTCCATGCCTGTCGCCTCATGCATATGGATGGCGTTATGCAAACTGCAACTCCGTCGTCCATTGAATAAAAATATTTCAAATGTGATATAGCGACAACTTTTCGCACTGAAAAGAAAAATGGTTTAAAACCTTCAGATGTTGCTATCAGTGGTTTTTACACCCAAGTGCCCTTATGGAGAGGAAAACGCATTTTTTTCTTTCAAACGAGTCATTGGAGCTTTCATTGGAAATGATTTATTTCTCAAAGGAATTTCTTTCCTTTTATAAATAAATATTGTTTTTCTCCTTATTGCAACGTCCGCTGAATCGAACATGAATAGATTGAAAAATATTTCTCATCCCTTCTTTTCGAATGAAAAGTGTCGCTTTATTTCTCTATAAGTGGGAGCGAAAGAGCGCATTTCTGTTAAGAACTCTTATGCGGGCGCAAATGAGCTTTTACTCCCACCAGAAAATCATTGGCGTGCGTAAAAGAGATTTTAATTAAGAACATGTGTCATTCATAGAATTCGAACGCAAATTGTATGAGTACTGGCTGGTACATGTTGGCTGCATGGCGGCGGCCCCCGCGCTAATTGAAAAAAAAGCACGCGAATTAAGTCTCTGTTCTTGTAATTTATTTTCTCATAGAAAGTGGATGAAAAGTAGAGTATATGACTCGAGAGCAAATTATTTTTACCTCGAGCGATGTACTTTGAATCCCTCGCTACGCTCGGGACTATGTATGTATGTAAATTCTTTATTGCTCAAAAACAGTGTCATATAATACATTTCAAAGGTAATTAAACTATTCTAGAATTCTTCGCTTCGCTCGTGGTTCAAAGTAGCGCCCTCGCCTACTACTTTGCTTCCTTGTCATACAATCTACTATTTTTTCAAATGCTTATTTTTCCATTTACATATCACACTTTATAAAAAAAGTCTTAAATACATTAAGCGCTTGAATGAGAAATGAAACGAATCCGAACGTTAAAATTAAATTTGGCGTACAGTTCCCCAATTTCCAGGCAAAGAACCCGGAATGTTGTACAAAGTGCACAGATAAAACACTATACGAGTACAGGTTCCACTTAAGCGTCGCTCACAGTTTTTTTCCCTTTTAAATCAGTTTTAACAATTCTACTATAAAACTTTACCAATGAAAAGATTTTTTAAGTCTGACTATGAAAAGATATTGCTTCTTAGCAATGGGGCCCGCTTTTTGTGCCCTTACTTAATTATTCTTGGATGTATAGTTAACTTGACCTTGACGTCGCCCTTACCTCGTCCGTAATAGCGCCGATTTTCGTAATGCAAATGGGTAAGCGACGAGCTGCTGACTTTACAGTCTATTCCGTCAGTTGAATAAAACTTCTAATCTGCTGGTGATACGGTTCAATTAGAATGAACTTGGCCCTTTATCTTGAAGCATTGGGGTGCAACAAAATACATAAGCACGAAAAACACGCAGTGGGCATTCATTCATTCATTCTAAAAAGGGAACTTTGGAGTGCGGCGCTGCCATCACTATTCCTTGGGATTACAGGTTTCAAAAGACATGATTCGTATTTGATTAAAGCTCTCTGATATCATTTTCTTTGAAGTTTACTATACAAATGTACACCGCTTTACCTCTCCGATCATTTCCAGACCGTGAACACATGGCTACAAAGTAAGTAGGAAACTTACTTCTAAGACTCAGACTTGGTACAAGAAAGTCTTCAACTGCGGAAATCGAATCGTGTGCCTGCTGCTTTACCGCGAGGCAAGTCGCAGACGACAAATATTTTCGTACAACTTCCACTGCAGCCAGTTGCTTCTAATCTTAATTTACAGTTGCTAGTTTGTTCGCAACTTACCCGGTGCGAAGTCAAGCCGAGCTGAACCAAGCCACGACGGCTTACAGGGCCCCGATTCTGTAACTTAAGTTATGTGTCGATGGAATGGAGGCTATTTTATCTGTTCAGGTGACAGAAGTGAGAACTATTTAGTTTTCATATACTTGCTGACAACCACCCGCCATCACCACCGCCAACCGAACGTAAAGTTGGAAACTACTATTAATTCAACTGAATTGAACTGCCGCCAACTGGCGGTGGTGGTCAAAGCAGCTGTCATTAGATGTATGACTCAATTTAATTACCTGAACCATAGACATAAAAAAAAATAAGTTAACTTTATGTCAGTGATCAACGGATAAAATGTTTAAACAAATACTACATACTCAAAGATAAAATGACGACCATTCCATCGACACACAACTGAAGTTAAATAGAATCGGGGCCCAGGTGAACAACAACTTAAACCTAGCATTCCTGCTTTATTGGCTCCGACTGAGTTCTCTTCACAAGTTTAAAGTGATGTGTAACTAATAAAGACATTCTAACATATACCGTGTATGCAAGCACACACCAAAAACCACACTAAACCTTGTTAGTTAAACGCTCTTTATAATTACATAGACTAATAATTGTGTATCTATAGGAGTAACTATTGCCAGACTAAGGGTGGATTGCACCACAGAAGCAGTCATAGTAAAAGTTTGTGTCAAATTTAACACTAACAGTAACTCTGACTTTAACAGTTACAGCAAAATGCGTTGCACCAGCGAATTCGTTAGCTTTGTTAAAGTTAAAGGGGTTGCAAGTCAAATGAAGCCTGATTTACCCCAAATTCGATGCGGGTGACATTTTTAAATGGCAATACTAAACATAATCGTAAAAACCATAGACATAGTGTCACTCATAGACATAGAAATAAATTGTTAAATACCTCATGTCACTTCATTTCATTGATGTCAGCTTTGGTAAACATTTTTTCTCTATTGTAAAAAGTTTTGGATTATTATTTTATTATAACTTAAGTTTGCGTGATGGGCGCTAAAAGTAAGCGCAAAAAAAGATGATATTGTATATCCAGAGAGCGGCGGACTCCGATCGCGATGATTCCGATTAAGTATCAGATTACTGCCGTCAGTACCCCGAAGATGGTGGGAACTTTGAATATCTAGTGATATATGAGAGTGCAGTAAAACCAACTTAGGAAATCGTTCTCACTTCTTTATACCTGGGCCTGCGCTAGTCTATTTAAGTTTTCTAGCTAGTTAGGCAGGGATCTCAAGTTTCTTTAGTTTGAAAATTAAATTACAACGTCCTTCTATTTCTCGTATTTAGTATGTTGTAAGTATTTAAGAAGATTGTGATGGGATCGTTTGGAGACGTTGAAACAAAATCTGATAGACGAGTTTTGCACTGTCAGCACTTGTTTTTCAGCTTTTGGTTTAGGCACGGATCATACACTGTATCACAATAATCCAACTGAGACAAAACCAGACATTTCATCAACCTCCGTCTTACCGCCTTACTCAGAAAGGGGATTTTCAAATATTTAAATTAAATCTATTTCGTTTTGCAAGATCTATATCTAAAATAGTTTCAACTTGCTCTCCGTTTCTTATTCAGAGCAATTATTATCAGTCATGTATGTATGTATTTATTCTTTATTGTACAATGATAATACGTTTACAGTAATAGGAAGTTTACAAAGGCGGACTTATCCCACGTGGGGATTTCTTCCAGTCAACCTAGTAAGAGTACTTAACAGAACAAAGAACTACTCGGCGTTATGACAAATTCATTGTTGTAGAGTAAAACAAAAATATATTATTGGTGGCATAGTTTATTCCTTCCAATTGTTTTATTTCAACTCTTTATTTTATCATAGTTCTGTTTGTAAGAAAATGTTTACTACCACTGCTGCTTTGTTTACATAATTTCTAATACGAAAAAAAACGAAGTATAGGTAAGTATACTTTTCTTTTTCTATTTACACTGACAAGATCATCAGTTTCGTCTTCAGAACTGGTTTCTACGAGTATTTCTTGGAGCAGGGACATGATGTTTAGAGGTTATATTCAACGCGTTTGTCAATTTGACGGATAACTTAACACAAACTATAACACTAACCAGCGAAAAGTGAGCAGTTACGGTTATGGTTAAAGTTATGACGTTATTTAACAAATTGTCAACTGGTGCAACTTTAACTTATTTCTATGTCTATGGGTGCAACTCATTTTTGGCCTAACCGATACTTTAACTGAAATTTTGGCGTTTGTTATTGTTAAAATAAGATGGTACAACCCACCCTAAAGATAGTATTTCCATAAAATGAGGCTTAAAACTAGATTTCTTGATATGGCAAATTAAATGCTACTACTCGACAATTTAAGAACAAACTGAAACATTTATTTGTAGCAATTGTTGTTTTTATGACGTTATTTGTCATGAAACTAACACGCAACATTTTCTAACATTTGTTGTGTCAATGCCTTCAGTTTTTATTTACAAACTTTAAAATGTATTCCGTGGGATTATACATCGATCGAAACTCATTCCGTAGTTTCATAATAACAGGATAGATAGACCTCGCACGTTGCGAATTTTATTCCATGGTGGTTCTTATTTTCTTACAATTCCCTTGACAGCCAACTCCATCTAGTTAAGTTATGAAGCTAAGTGCTAAGCTAAGTGCCCAATGATCTGCTTTGTTCACTATAAAACTGTCTTGTAGTGGCATTGTATTTAAGATAGTCAGCTCAAAATGCAATGCCATCTACTTTTGAACCCACGACAAAAAAGAGAGGTGTTATAAGGTTTGACGTGTGTATTTGTATTGCTATGTGTCTGTCTGTGGCATTGTAGCTCCTAAACAAATGGACCTATTACGATGCGGTTTTTTTTGTATGAAAGCTGGCTTAATCGAGATAGTTTCTAGCTATATTGTTGTATTTGTTATTTATTTATTGCTCTTTATTCATTCGTGTTTTTATAATTATTATAACATTGCATTATTTATATTTTATTGTATTCTTTAAATAGACGTTGTTGGTGTGTGTGTGTGTACATTGTTGCCGTCATGTCGGAATAGGGTGCACATAAAACCAGCGCCATGATTTGGGGTAGTCTCAAGTCATGGTTTTAGCTGAGTGCTACCCTTTTGCACGGCACGTCACAACGCAGAAGACTCACTCTTAATTTAATTGACTATTTATAAATATTTGTTCTTTTTTTGTGTAGATATTAAGTTATTTTTTTTTATTTGTATTTTTTTGTTTTTTTGTTATTTGTGGTTTTTTTGCCATTATACTTTCCTTTAATGTCTCTGTGTTGTGATGTCCTTTGTAATAAATAATTTTCTATTCTATTCTATTCTATTCTATATTTTAAACTGGTTCAACTGTTCAAAAGTTAAAGGCGATCGAATGTCAGGGATGATCCAAAAAAAAAAATTTTTGAGTTATAATTGTAGTCAGAAGTTTTGGATCTATGATGTCTAGTATGACGCTCGTTAGTCCTCTTGCGGTATATTAGTCCATGCGAAAACTACACTACATATCCAAACCTTGAGGAAGATTGAACGAGAATACGTGGAATCGACTTAGTAACACTTGTATCGGGGATGGTACAACTTAAACGCAGGTAAGTTACTCATAGAATGTGTTACCAACTTCCGAATTAGGTCATGTATTGCTAGTTAAGTATCTACGCTTTGAGCAAATTGGAGTTCTCTTTGACGGCTTAACGATATGTTCAACTATAAAGATGCAGATTTGATGGAGATGTTCCCCTTGGGCGCCATTGATAAAAATGGATAGTGGGCATCATTATCTTTATAAGCACACTAGCATTCCGCCCGGGACTTCGTTCCCGTGAATTCGGGAAAATTATATAGCCTATGTCTATCGGGGATAATGTAGCTTTCTAATGTTGAAAGAATTTTTCAAATCGGTCCAGTAGTTTTGGAGCCTTTTCAATGCAAACAAACAATCAAATCTTTCCTCTTTATGATATGTATAGAAGATATATGGATAAATATAGATATAGATAGAAGATAGATATAGAAGACTACTGCGAAATTATCTTCTTTAGGAGATCCCTAGCTATTCGGTGAAATAATGTATTGCGATCTACCCTTTTTTCCGCTGCACTGAAAAAAAAATACAGCTCTAAAATTTAAAAAATTGTAACACCCAAGAAAATTAAAAAAATTGTAAAACTCTTAAACAGCTGAACCAATTTTAATCAAATAGCTAAGAACCATCTCGATTACTTCAGCATTCAGAAGAAAAAAAAAACTGCATCAAATCGGTCCTTTCGTTTAAGAGCTACGATGCTACAGACAGACACACTGATACACACATCAAAACTCTATTCATATCTTGCTTTTTTCAACTTCTCCGAAATCTATTATGTTGTCTTCACATTTGAACACTATGATGATCCATCAAAAAAACTGGTACAGCCTATATCTACCTGAAAACAGCATCATTGAACTAATTTCAAAGAAATGTAAAGAAAATGCACTAGACAGACTGTTGCACAAACCGGCGGAGTTTTTTATATAAATGAATGTATTATGTAAAGTGTTTTCTATCTATTTCAATTTTAGTTATTTATTTTAATTTTATTATATTAGGGTGTGTAAAAGACAACTTAGGAAAAACTAAAACCCTGGACTCAGACAATCATTCTGAATGACTTTCCAGTGGAATTTTTCCCCGGTAAATTTCATTTTTTTTTTATTTTTTTTTTATATTTTCTGGTTAATTTTTTTATTATTTAATCGAATACACTCCATATTACAATAAAAAACAATCATAACAACGTAAATCAGGAAAACCAGCAATGTACATCGCACTCTAATAGCAGAGCAGCGCGGGGGGATCGCGCGCGGGGTGCGGTTTCGCGATACATTGCGTAGCGCCGAAGTAGGTAAATAATGAAAACTCCTTCACGTGACGTTTCCGAAAAAAAAATAATTACTTATAGCTGATGATAGTTATGGGTAGATTCCACCTTTAAGTTTGCTAAACTGTCCTTTACACCTTGTATATGTATACATATATTATATTTGATAATACATTTAAGTATAAACATAGTTTTAAATGGTTTGATACAGCAGATAGACTTGATACAGCACAAAAACTCACACACACAAACACCTACACGCACAATATTCTCACAAATTCATACATGCAAGAAATAACATACACAGCACAGAACACACATACACACGCACGCAAACACGCACACAGTATGTAATTAGGTTAACTATTTTTAGGTCTAGGTTTATTTTACGGGACCAGCTGAAAATCAGCGCCGTGTTCACCACGGCAGTATGCGAGCTGGCAAACCGTTTTGGTACATTACATTGGATATATTTTTTTATCATTATTATAAGATGAGTTAACTCTTGACCTCAATCTTGACCATAAGGTCAAAGATGAGGTCGACGATGGAGCGAGTTAACCCAGAAAATGCCTATAAAGGCACTGATACTCCCACGCACCGACGGAACACAGCAAGCTGTTTGGCGTCGGACTTCGGTAGGAGGGTGGTCGCGAACCAGACGGCCCTTTACAGAGCCTACCACACAATAGTAATAGTAAGCATGTAATGTAACTGAATAAAACATTTTCTATTCTATTCTATCTACCTAGAAATGACAGTTCATATTTTGCTTTGAAATGAAAATCAAAAGACTTACCGCATCGCTTAAGAGTTTCCTATAAGTTTAAAAAAACTTTCTTGAAGTTTATAAAAGTAATTTGAGCTGAGTCTGTTGAAGTCAGTTATTAAAAACAGCGTCTCTTAAACTTCTCGACAGTTTTAATTAATTATCCGCAAAACAGAAACTTGAAAATCGATACGAAACTAATAGGATATTTTCTAATAAAATTAACGTTTTGCTCATCTTGTATATGAAACCATAGAACAAGAGAGAGGCTGGATACCTTCTACCAAATAAGCTAAAGAAAGGTGTTGACAACTCGGCCTTATGGCAATCAGGTTAACCACGGCATCAATGTCATCACAAAAGGAACCCTAAATGTGAAACATTCCGGTTCTCTCTTTCTTTCCCTATTCTGTGTTTCTACTGTTATAGTAATTAGCTCTTACCTTCATTGCCTATAAGAAGCGGTCTTACATATTATGGGCAATGAAGGTAAGAGCTAAATTTTTTTAGACCAAAAATAGCTGCGGCCCTCTTGTTAAAGATTTATGTACTCAAAATAATCTGATTCTTTATATCTTTTGCGTCACGACATTACATATGAGAGTTAAATTTCCATGGTTATTACACATTAGCAAAGGTTTTGTTGTATAATCTGCAGAGTTTTCTTTTTTATCTGTGTGCTGTTTTATTTGCCCCGCGTATTTTTACTTCTGTTGCTTTATACGACAGAGAGTTAAGAATAAGAGAGTAAGTATCTAAAATATTGTATTTACTCTACTCTCTATAATCTACCAAAGTCATATTTGTTTGTCTGTAATAGCTCTAAGTATCTTTCTCTCCCATTTTACTCAGCGGCAGAAACTAATCACGCCACGGCCGGGCGTCGTCAGCCAGTCAACAGTTTCTTTTCAAAGACATCTCAAATTAGTTTGAAACAAGTTTCAGTCTCGTTCCTCTTTTAAGACGCTATATTAGTGGTCAACCTGGATAAGGGTAAAGGCCTAGACATTTATTTTTTTTAGCCTCAGAAAACAAATCGTAACCATTAAATTAAATTGGTAAAACACTGTAACTTAAAATCTATTTTAGATTGTAAAACAAAACAACTGCGAAACTACAAGAATTTAATAATTGAAACAAATTAAACTAACTCAACGACATGGTATTTAGTATTCATGCTGAACTTGTCATCGGCAGGCTCTCAAATATTGAGAACTGGATTTGCAAAATAAATTTAATTTATTTGACCAAAAACAAAATTTCTACCCTAAGTAATAATTGATTACCAAACAGGTCAGGTGTACACTATAAATCACCATCTCATCTTTATGCAATTATTTGCTGTCACAAGTTTGGTGGTTTATAATTCCTCGGCTAGGATGAGTTATTGTACAAACTCGAAGTTCGTCAAAGGGTTCTACTAATTTGATTTTGGTGTTCGGCCACCGCATCTCCACGCCTATTGGGCGAGGTCTCACGAAGCAAAGTGAAGTTCTAGACCTTGACGAGCGGCGTAATTTACAAGGATGTTGATGACCTTTTCCAGTGATGTTTTATTGCTGTTGTTTTGTTTATCTTTGTTAACACATAACGTAGAGCTTATACACAGAAATACGATGATTTCTTGGAATGAAACTACATTAGAAATTTCCGATATAAACTTTTTTACATCAATAAAGCCTCAACGCCTGAAGCCAGAGGACTTAAGTTTGGTGTCAGGCATTTGAATCTCTTTTACGCGGAATTTCTCGTTCATATACTTCTTTTCTATAAATGATCTCTATGCTCATATTGGTAAGATTTTTTTATCTATATATACTAATATTATAAAGAAGAAATATTTGATTGTTTGTTTGCATTGAATAGGCTCCGAAACTACTGGAGCGATTTGAAAAATTCTTTCACCATAAGAAAGCTACATTATTCCCAATGGACATAAGCTACATAATTTTCCCGAATTCCCACGGAAACGAAGTCCCGGGCGGAATGCTAGTTTTATAAATAAATACTGCTAACCTCAAAAATGTAAGCACAAAAGTAGGAGTCTTCTTAGCATATTTCAACGCTATCACATTCTCGCTTTTTTGGTGAAAATTCACAAATTTGCAAAGTTCTTTCTTACGCAGAGATTTCAAGCCAAAAATACCTTGTTTCAGCAAATGTACTCGTACGTTATAACTTTAGGGTTTTATCGCAAGACCTAGAAAATATTGTACCGCCGAAATTACAGGGAGACTACAACAATCTTGTCTTCCTCAAACTTAGATGTTAGGTTTCTAGTCATATTTATTATATTCTACAATACTCATCAACTCATATTGTAAAACGTACAAAAATAATTTGGCTTTTTGTGTTGTTTAAATTTTTTTTTGTGTATTTCGCGATGTATCTCAAAAATGTTAGTAGTTTAATGTGTTGTATGTATAACTTATTGTGATGTTTTATATTAACTACTTGGTTTTGCATTTTGTAAAACATCATTGTGAAATGGTCAATCTACAATGAGCTTAACAAAACATATAGAAAGATTATAGTTTAATCAATCAAATACCAATTTGCTTGATTTATTGAACGAGATATGAAAAAGTTCTTCTTAAGATAGCAAACCAAGAGCAAATTGATATTTCTTTTATGAATATGTTAATTGAAATATAAATACCAATGTTACCAGAGATATGAGTCACAAGAGCGTTGCCTTTCTGAATGACTAATCGAGCCTTTGACTCTGACAAGCAGCTCTTAGCAAAATAAGGAGGGAATTCTCAAGTAGCAGAATGAATGAAAGTCGAAAAGCTGTGAAAGTGGACGATAAAATATTTCTAAAAACCACTGCAATAATAGAGGTTATTCTTGTAGTTCTGTACTGCCCCGATAGATGGCGGATAGCACTGAGGTACTTTCGAATTACATCGTTAAGTCGCAAACTCAATACCTACAATGGAGTGTTTTTATTATTACAATTTATACTATATTCCACAACAAAACATATAACACATAAGAAGAAAAATACAGGACAATAAGCGACCTTCTTGCTAAACTGAATTTTAGCAAGAAAGTCGCTTATCGAGACAACCAAATCCCGAAATCCCGTGCCGAAAGCTTTAGTAAAAAACAAATAAAGGTATACACGCAAAAGAGAGACTTACAGAGAAAACTAAATATCGAGTAAAGACATTAGCTACTTTTACCATTGCCCCCTATTATTCTAACTCTTACAGCATCACTAGGGACATATGGAGCAATCCCTACTTCCCTACTAATATTATAAATGCGAAAGTAACTCTGTCTGTCTGTCTGTCTGTCTGTTACGCTTTCACGACTAAACTACAGAACCGATTTTGATGAAATTTGGTACAGAGATAGATTAGAGCCTGGGAAAGGACATAGGCTACATTTTATCCCACAGCTGGGTACGATATAACCTGTAGTCCACGCGGGCGGAGCCGCGGGCGGAAAGCTAGTAGTAATATAACTTTGCCGTTCCATTCTATGCTGTTGGAATTATAAAAAACATCAATTCTCTTACATTCTCTGCGCTACTTTAAAATATTAAAACAACGCTCTTAAATCTTTATTTCTTACAAAACTTGATTTTTTCTTGAATATCTTCATAAATATTTTTGCGTATGGAAAGTACGGAGTCTATCCTACACTTGACTCGGTAAGTCTATGAATAAACCATAGGGGGAATGTGGTTCCCGTGTCAAAAGCTGGATGTTGATGGACGAGTCATCAAGTACCTACAGGCTTAGCACTTAGCACACATAAACCATAAGAGGCATACATAAATACATAAAATGACAAAAGCTGAGATTTTTCAGCTACAAGAGAGTAGATTTTGATTAATTTAGATATAAAGAATAATGTTTTGGAAGAAATGGTGACACTAGAAATAATGTTGGTCTTAATACTACAATAACCTATTACTAATAATAATCTGTATAATAAATTGCAGGGTCCTGACTCACTCACTGATTTAATACCACCTAGCGCAAATCAAAGGTTCTTTTTATAACGTAGGCAAGGAACAAGATATAAGAAAGGGTTTTACAAAATTCCCACGAGAACAAACTCCCTGGCATCCTCTAATTATAAAAAAGTTACGGGTGAATCGTAGCTTTTTGCTACAAATCCGTAGCTATTTACTACGAATACGTAGATCAGAAAGTGGAAGAATTATTGAGAAAATTCGAGAGTTCACTCTTACTCCATAGGTCCCTAGATTCTGTGCGGTAATACCTGGGAATTCCATAAGTTTGTACTGTAATAACTTCAGTTGTTTGTCGCAAAAGTTTCCGATTGAAAATTGCTTTGCTGAAAATCGCGGTAAAACGTTCTGGCACATAACTTTGTATTTTGGCACTGTAAATACAACAAATGTTTTCTTAACAGATTTTATATCTGTTTTGGTACTGTTTTACTTCTTGACCTCAGAATAACCTCAATACTGGACTGGCACAAAAGGCCTTTTGATATTTAATTTATCTGAATATGGTTTCATATTAAATTACAAATAAGTTCAGCTTCAAAATACATCATATAGCCTACAACAATTGTATCAAAATGAACCTTTAACCCCTTTGACTGTTGGAATTGCGAACACAATGATATTGTGTCTCGAGTTAACTATTCTCCAACGGGTTATTTACATGGGCTTATACAAGTAAGTAAATAGAAATTCATGGTTATTAATGAGATTTGAAACATTCCAACTAATACTAAAATATACATATACAGTCTGATGATACATAAGATAGATAACAGCAAAGATAAATCCCGCCGCTTGACTTGAAGGTGAGATAGCTCAGTTGGTTAGATCACCAGGAGATCTAATCCTTTCGTGGGTTCAAGTCTCATTCGCGCCGAATATTTTTCTTTCCTTAAAAATTATTTGTGAATACCCATCACGCGGGTAAGCGTTTTAAAAAATAATAAATAAAAGATAACTCAGTCTGTGGTTCTGTCTGTGTGTTAAGCTTTTATATTATGTTATTGGACATCGTAGGTACAATATGTTATTGGTTAAACGTAGTTTTTCGCTACGAATCGTTTGAATTAACTAGAATTACAAAGCTATTCACAGAAAGTGAAAGAATATTACAGATTCCGTAGCGTGTGGTAGCAGCAGATTATAACACCAAATTAAAACTGCTCCGATTTGCCCCATGTCGTGTCGTAAGAGACTCGTTCACACAACAAAAACTGCCAACTTCCTACGTAGTTTATATTTTGTACGTACCAAATTAGGATCCTATTAAATTTTTTATTTCTAGTGTTTTTTTTTTAAATAATGACGGGAAAATCAATAGATTTTTCTTTTATTTATGTTGAAGTTTTAAAGTCATTTTTAACATCCTTGAAAACTTGAACTCTACTTCCTTCAACGCTAAATTATCAAACCTATATACAAATTCATGAAGGAAATTGTATCGTGGTTTTAATTACATAGCTGCGTCAAATACGATGAATCCTAGTCGAAGTGGATTTAAATCTCTCACCGGAGCGGAGTACGGTGGAAAAGCAATTAATTAAATTGGTTTGTAAGAAGTGATCTCAACTATAGAACTTCCGATTCAACGAAAATTCTATACTGTTTGAAGTGAAATTGCAGGTGTTTTTAATGGATCTGTCTTGGAAGGTTTGGAAACGCCTCTGAACCATCTTTAAGCCCTTTACTGTGAGCTATTTTTGAGTAAAAACTGCCTCACTACTAATCAATGCCGTCTCTTTGAATAATGAATAGTATCTCAATGACGGTTGAATGACAATGGTGACTATTTTTTAACAACTTAAAAAAGGAGGAGGTTCTTTGTTCAACTGTATGTATCTTTTTTATGTATTTATGGACCGATTTTCAAAATTCTTCTTTTGTTCGAAAGAGTATACTCCAGAGGTGGTCCCATTGTAACTAAATCAGCATCTGATGATGTAACCTCAGGGAAACACTCGAATTTAACAGGCATTTACATTGTTTCTCACATACTTTCTATAATTTACACTAAAAATAGATAAATAAATTAGCTTTTTTTTAAAAAAAAGACTTCAAAAAGAGAAAAATAAAAATGTTGCATTAAGTGTGCTACCTACTTAGGTACTGATCTGTTTGAAGTTGGTGCCAAATCAAACACGTGCATCCGCCTTCGCACTGACTTCAAGCAGATCAGTAGGTACGTATGTATCAGTAGGTACGTAGGTTTTTTATTTTTCTCTTTTTGAAGTCGTTTTTTTTATAAAAGGGTGGCAAAATTCAAAACGATCAAAACCTTAGTGACAACCGCCCTGATCAGCTGCGCCAACTTTACATTCAGTCGGCGGTGGTGTTGTCAGTCAAGGTAGTAGTCACGAAATTGAAGAGGTTCAGATAATTCTTTCGCCACCTGAACGAGTGAAGTGTTCACCCACCATTATTGGATATAGCTGTAATAGTAAACTGGCAAAAGAGTTTATGACAAGACTAGCTTTCTGCCCAGCTGTGGGATAGAATGTAGCCTATGTTCTTTCCCAGGCTCCAATCTATCTCTGTACCAAATTTCATCAAAATCGGTTCTGTAGTTTAGGAGTGAAAGACAGACAGAAAGACAGACAGAGTTACTTTCGCATTTATAATATTAAAGTAAAGATTAAAACATTCGTATGTATCTTCTAGTTTGTAGGGTTTAGTTACTAATAACAAGCACTTAACCATTTCTGTCATTTCACTGATATTTGAATGACGGCGCTCGGTCACGCTACTAGTTCCATCTCTCTATCTCTTTTGCAAGCAAAATAGGACACGTATCCCTCTCCCCTTACCTCAGCTATTAGTGAGACTTTATTCCTATAACTAATATATGTTTAAGGAACCGTTACCACTTACGTAATCGATATTACTGATTGAATTTAATTCTAGGGTACTGCGTACGTCATGCCGCTGTGAATTACAAACTGCATGCATCCATTCATCCATACACTCACGCCCATAATCCCTGACAGGGTAGGCTGAGCATCATGTGGTTCATATGACGCTACATTTGACATACATTCTCAGGGTTATTAGATGAAAATTAATATTGATACTGACGATACAGCAAAACCCTCACGTCCTACTCACTTGTTTCTACAGTATTCTACAGACTGCTTGTGTTAATATTGACCTACTTGTTCACTGCTGTACATCATGACATGACGGTAGGTGTCGGCGTCATAGACTATGCTACCACGATACTGTCGCAACGCAAGTCGTTGTGATTCAGTTACGTAGTCTAGCGAAGGTATAGTTTTATTGCTTCAGGTTTTGTTACAAAACCAGATTTTATTTATTTCTTTTGGGAGTAGTTTAAATACTAGAATTCTATCTAAGTAATTACTTTTTGAGAGAGTCCGGTGGCCTTATTGCAAAATCTTTCACGTCTATGTCAACTCCACTCAAAGCCGACGCCGGCAAAAGGCGGCTTATTTAGCGTTCTAAATTAAAGCATTTGCTCTGAGCTAGGTTTTATGTACTTTACTGAGACGCTCGTTCGGCTTATACGAATGCACTTTAAGTATTTGCCACCCTCGTTCTAATGAACCTAAATTTAATAAACCCGAGGTTCGTTGACCTTTTCTCTGGTTAGTTTGATGGTTTCTAAATGTGGTTTGAAATTGTAATTGGCAGTAAGACCAAAATGTAATTACGATGAACTGGAGCACTAAAATGTAGTGATGAATAATCCACGAGCTGTAATTTTTAATTAGTTATTAGAGTTAATTAAGTTTTCAAATTATGAGCTTGATATTTTTCAAATTTTGACAGCATTTTCTTTGACTTTGCTTTTGTTTGTAATATAAAGATGCTACCCAAACCCTAAAAATCATAAGTTACCAATATTTATATGGCAAAGATGCGACCTAAATAATGGTAAAATTTATCACGCGATAAATAAAGAAGACGTGGAAAAACATTTCACACCTACGTTTTACGTCACGTCGTATATTAAACGTCGCATGAAACATAAAGAGGGGATATTACGAGGATATCACTCACAATCATCATTTCATATAGTATCTACGGACTAAGGCGAACACAAAATT
Organism: Aproaerema taeniolella; assembly: GCA_949987775.1. Taxonomy (NCBI): domain Eukaryota; kingdom Metazoa; phylum Arthropoda; class Insecta; order Lepidoptera; family Gelechiidae; genus Aproaerema; species Aproaerema taeniolella. The sequence goes on from OX465260.1 coordinate 12,131,652, forward strand.
AAGTGGACGCTTTTGCTATCACAATGGAACTCTTATTTGTGAAGGTTAACTTCGTGGTTGGACGATTTCGCCTATTAAGATAAATATCAAGAACTCTCTTGACTCAAAGAACCCTTGAGAACCTCGATTTCTAAACAAACTGATATCCTTCCTATAGTCGATAACCCCTCTCACTGGGATCATTACCATTCTATTCTCGACTTTCTACATTCAATTTGAATCTTATTGAAATTGAAAAAATAAGGTAGATTATTTTTAGGCAAATTGAGTATCGATTTTCCTTTAAATACTTTACGGTGTCGTTATTCATCTATTCATCTAAGAGCAAAGATTTGTATTTTTGTATGTAACGAATAGGCTCCAAAACTACTGGACCGATTTGAAAAATTCTTTCTCCATTAGAATCCTACAGTATCCCTGAGTAACATAGGCTACATAATTTTCCCGGATTCCCATGGGAATGATATCCTGAGCGGGATGTTAGTAAAATATAAATAAATACGAATCAATGTTGGCATAATTTACTTTTCGCTATGACAGACATGTTTAATTTATTCGTATTTTTTAGTATTATGTTTACTTACGTGGTCAATCTTCGGACACGTAAGCGCTAAGCTGACAGGAGAAATAGTCACCATAGCAGAAATTCCTCATACATCCTATTTTTTAACCCCCGAAAAAAAGAGGGCTGTTATAAGTTTGACGTGTGTATCTGTGTGTGTAGCTACTAAACGAGTCGACCGATTTCAAAACGGTTTTTCTTGTTTGAAAGCTGACGTTATCGAGAAAGCTCTTTAGGTACATTCGATTAAAACTGGTTCAGCCGTTTAAAAGTTATAAGTAATCGAATGTCGCTGGTTATAATTTTTATTGAAGTGAAAACTTCTTTAGCGGCGTTGAGCACTTTTGATAAACTCGCGATGAACTCGCGTCAGATCGTCAGATGTCACGTGACCCTGATCGAAAATGCGTAGGATAGGGTTGCCACCTTTTTTGAAGTGAAAACTTCTTTAGCAGCGTTGTGTTCTTTGAAGCATAGGTGGAAACCCGGACGGATGGCAGCCCTATAGTAAAATTATCTCTGAGACAGATGTCAACGATGTCAACGATTATTCGCACATAGTGCGCAAATACCGATAGACTATTTTACTGAATTGATAGTAAACAGTTTGGTCGAGTGGAAAAGTTGCCAGATTGTAAGCAAACAGGTCGAGGGTTCGAATCCTGAGAGAATAACCTGAGAGACTTTTTTGTGTATTTTGTTTTATTTCGATACGTTAACGTTCAAGTTGTCACTTTTGCCGCCACTCCCGGAGTGCAACCCGTTGTTTTATTTAAGAATTATTTGTAGTATGAGTTACCTAAATGTTAGAATTTTCCTTGCTTTTGTCTAAAGCCTGAACCTGGCCCATCTATAACCTTCAAAACGATTGAAGTGCGATAATATTCACAAAACTTTTAGACTTAAATAAACTACTAAAGTTGAAATATTCAAGTCAAGATCAAAAACTTCAATTCAAAATTCTCCTCGGCGCTTTTTTTGTAGAAAAAAGGGATGCTGAGTTTAGTATAATTGGTTTTCGACACAAATATGCTATAAGTTACCCGTGAAAGTTTATGTGTGTTCCGTGATCCGCATACGCCAGGGCTCATTGGGCTGACGCTCCAAGGAACTTCCATACTATCACTTCCCATAACTTTAATACGAGCCGAATTGGTGACCCCACACAAAGAGCACAGACGGGTAATATAGACGCATTTAATGTATATGTTATATGTTAATTTATATGTAATTGTATGTTATAATTATATAGGTGTAAGTTTCAATTGACTGTCTAAAAGGGAAATTTGTAAATACCTTCCTTATTCCTTGCCTACGTCGGTTCCGGCTGTTGTCTCACTTAAGTTAGAGGCCATTGCGCGGCTTGAAAACTCTGACACTAGGTTTAGCCATGTTCTCCACACACTCGACTATACCTACACGATAACAAGAAGACTAGAGCCTGTAATGTTATAAATAGGGGGGAATGAATAATTGGCACATCTTGACACCTAACGTAAATTTTAATTATTGCTTTTTTTATTATTATTATTATTGTGTATCTAACGGCTTTTATGATAAATATATTTTTTCTAGAGTTCCTGTGCATTATTTTTACAATTAACTGTATCAAAAATATCACTGAAAATATAAAACAATAAAAATAAAATAACGTTTTGTGTTAGATCCCCATTCCTACGGTGGATGTCGCCATACCAAATAATTATCATTGTGGCAACATGGATTAACTGAGATAGGTTTGGAATCTACTGGTGGGTGGGAACACTTTTCTGCATGGTTTTTTGGTTTGCGGTTTTCATAATTACTACTGTATGCCAAATTTCATCTTTTTAGGTCCAAGAGTTTAATTTTGGCTGGGCGTAAATGAACCAGTGAATCAGGACCTCCAATTTCATGTATTAAGATTTTTAATATTATGTTACACGGTGCACCTTTTAAATGATCTTGACACATTCTTATAATAATTATCTATTCAAAGTGTCTTGTTACTCATGCGGTTTGAAACTATTCAGCTTATATCGTTCTATCTACTACTTGGATAACTACTGCAACTAATCTGTGCTGTATACTATAGTCTATAGCGATTCCGTGAAACGTCGGTCCGGTTCAATGGGACATATGCCGCGATTGGCATCAGAATACAATAGGGTAGGACAGATAGCTTTGTGCGACCTCCTCAGAGAATAGGTAATTTCACGATGCATTGATGGATGTTGACTGTGAGCTATTAATAATGACAGTGACTCAGGTAAAGTACTTCAGTTAACTGACATCCGATTTGTAGTTGAAAAGATAAAGTTTGTGACGATGATTCAATGAAAATTGAATTACCACATTAATACTATCAAATAATTACAACAGCAATAGACCTGTACTGCATGCAAGTATTTTTTCGGTAAGTAGATTTTTTTTTAATATTTCGTACGCAACTGGCTATGAACCTTGTACTCGACCAAAAGATGTGCAAATCGCAATTAGACATTTTGTTCCCGTCTCAGTTTGTTACGAAAACATTTCCTACATTTTAATCATAGAAAATTTTAAAATTGTTCAAAACTTGTCGCTTTACACATTGTAACATCTTTGCCGACGTACTTATAACATTTTGATTTCGAGGATAGATAACGTGGCTAATAGTTGATTACTAATTAAAAACCTTTATGAAATGATAATGCAATAATAAAAACCACACGATATGCCTTATATGAAAATTCATAAATTGACAATCAGTGAGTAAAACAATAAAGTATTTCTGACATCAGTATTCACTTGAGGGTAGTTTAAGTGATTCTACGGATTACATTTTTTAAAATCATTTATTCAAAGCAAGTACAATACATTTTAACTTAACTAAGACTCGTCTCAGAAACTTTTAAAGGTTTACACGAGCAAGAATTGGCTCGCTACCTCACAACAACCAGTAACTACCCATCATCCAAGCCCAATACACATACATACAATCACGCCTATTATGGTTTTACAAGCACTTCACACCATGATTGACATACTCTATAATTGTATCATCTTAAAACCCGACCAAAGCTTCAGCGACCAAATCTATGCTAAAGACAGTACAACGATGTAAATTAAAAAAGTAATTAGTAAAGATACGATAATTGCAAAAAACATCAAAAAGAAAGCCAAGTACTTAATACTCAAAGACTGCTACGTGTTTTTCATAAAGCCAGATTTTTCATAATTTATGAAACCTTTAGATATTTAATCTTCTAATTTTCCTTCGTAATCCCAGGATGCTCTTAGCCATAATGAGAAGATTAAAAATACTGGCTTCAGTAATTGCCTAAACACTTGAACCAGATTTTTTGGGAAGGTTGCTCAGTGAATAGGAATAGCCCACCGTGTCCCGTCTTGAGAAAAGTGTAAATAAGATAAACTTTGTAAGGGTTTACCTTTAAACTCAGTTAACCTTTTTCTGTACTCAAGTAATTCTTTACTGTATTCTTATTATTCTTACATTTTCAAAAATTTATTTAATGAAATACTTCAAGTTAAAAATATACAATATTGGATCAATGAAAAATTTTCATAATCTAATTTCCGACATAACGAAGCATTGTTCGTTTTCATTGTGACTTATTTTCGAGCTATATTAAAACGGGATTTTTCCTGAAATACACAATTTTTCAGGGTTTTTAAATACAGATCTTCGACGAAATCTTCCGGAGTTTAAAACTTGGGAAAATAGAGAAAGTTGGAGGTTAGTAGTCGGGTTCATCTTTCCTATGTGTCTCAGAAACTTTGTTCGATAATCGAGCAAATTTATTCTGATTCCAATATCTATCTACTCTCATTAGGGCAACTCTAAATTTACGCCGCTTTAATCAAAATTATTTAGGCTGAGGAATTTATCTCCATGCAAATTGTTCGAATCCCCCAATAATAGCTTATTTATCTGAACGGAGTAGAGAGTAAATAAAAGTAATTGAAACGATTAGTCAACAACAAACAACGGTGGATAAAGGGAAACTTTGAAGGTTTGTTTAAAATGCTGGCGGACTCTGTTTTAAATACTGTTCTCTACTTAAAATTGACAGGCGGTTTGGTGCTGTCTCTTGATCGTGGGTCTTGGGTTTGATTCCGGGTTGGGGCTATATTATATTTGTCTAAAAAGCAGATGTTTGTTCTCGGGTCGTGGGTGTTTATGTAAGTTTTTGTAAGTTCTGGACTAGATTGAGGTCAAGAGCTAATCTTTTCAACAATGAAGTTCGAGTTGAAAGACACAACAATTACCAAATAGTAAGTCGTGTTACTGAAACTCGCGTTTTGGCAAAGCGTTCAGTTCAACGAAATTTTAACGTTCTGAAAACAATATAGTTCAGAGTTTTCCACCTTTTCCTCTATCAATTTTATAAAAAATGTAATTGTAAACAATTTTAACTGGAATTTTTCATTAAAATAAACATTGTATGGCATCGAGTACACCTACTTTAATTAATATCTTTACCTTTTGAACCTCTTTTAGCCGACGAACTTTATTTTTAAATTATTTTTGTATTAGTTTTTTGCAAAACTAAATAATCTTTTAACAGGGAAGTTGCTGATAACAGTTATTTGTACAAAACTTGAAATTTACATATCACGATCAATTTAGATATAAAGATCACGAGTTTATGATGTCGGGTGACACTACATACATTATAATAATTTGTAAATATTAACCTGTATTGTGAAATAAATAAAACTAATAACTAATGTAGCTATAATCGCACAAAAGAAAACCCACGTCCCCGTTCACAGATTGACAGTCAATCCATGTAGAAACAAAAGAGTATCGGGCCCAAGACGACCCTTCGAGAGACCTTGAACAAGGAACAGAACATGTACGGTATGGCTTCACATCACGTTTCATACGGCGTCGGATCACAATGGACTGATCCCATGGGGGCTTCTTCGACTCTTACCATGGCATACAAATTAGTTTTACTGTATACTGGATTTAGAAATTCGAGATGGAAACTTTGCACCACGCCTTCCCTAAGCAGCGGAATGAAACACGAACACTCACTAAAGTCCTAGACTTTATGATGAAGACATACATACCCTTGATCCCTTTTGGTTTAGGCAGAATGTCGTATAGTTCTAGAACTAAGAACCACTTGACGAAACTTTTGACATTTATTCTAAGGGTTATTTTAGATAGAACATGAATAAAGTGGCGATAGACTAAAGACGTTCAACAAATTTTCATCTTGTTCATATTTAGTAAAACCTGTGATAAACAATTATTTAAAAACGAGCTGCAATATTAACATGCCCGAAGATTTTTAGGTTCACAGTATAACAAGCTTTTTATTTAAATAAATGTTTGGTTCTGGAAAGAGATATCCGTTCAATTTTTGATCGTAATCGTACCCATCATATCGATAGTTAGTAATGAAGTGATTTTTCACTGACTGGCTAAACCTCAATGAATAAAAGTATATTGAAAAATATGAACATCGGGAATCTATAATGTCGTACTTTTGAAATGTGCTTAGCAATCCCAAATGTGCTATTTAGAATTCCTTTACGGCATGCTGTCGAAGCAGAAATCCAGTTTTATCGTTGATACGTTCGTTCAAAGTTTCAAACGAATATAGCTGTTTCATTTTTGCTTACCCAGTACTTCTAGTGAGGAAAGAGAGGTAAGTACTTTTTATAAATTGAGATTGGTAAAAGTTTTCGAAATTTTCGCAGTTGAGGGGCAGGTTGCAGAAGGTACAGTTAGTCCCCGGCGTCTGAAGTTGTATGTAAGTTCAAACATTTCAGTCTACGGGGTAGCGTCATTGAAACTTGTTATGAGATAAAATTGCTCTGGTTTATACTCGTAGTAGTTTTTAAATATAAAAGTATTCACTTAAGCGAGCTCTTAAAGTGTTTGAAAGTACCGTTAACTGTATATTATGTCTCCTTTTTAAAATCTCTTTAAAATTGGCATTGAATGTGGAAAAATTAAACCAATTTAAATAGTTTTGTGACAATAAATTGCACAATCTAGCGGCTCTCTGGATGTCTAAAGTCTCAAGTGAAGTCTACAACAGTAGTATAGTTATTAATATTTAGCAGCATCTTTCTGAGTACTTTTTTAGTAATATCGCGGTTCGCCCATGGAGCGAAATCTTTTTGACACTTCCTCCTAATTCCAGCCTTAGTGTTCAAAAATAATCTTTATCACAAAACTTAATGAACGGATTTTTGATGAAAATTTAAAATAATTTAAATATTATAAGATGAAAGTCACTAAGAGTTCGTACCTGCCATCACACTGAATGGCGTACAGTTGAAGCGGGTTTATATATTTAAATACTGAGGGGAATTTGAAACTGATGACCTGAAGGACCAAGTGGATATTGAGCGGGAACGTAGTATATTGGTGCCGAAATTTCGGTATTTAAATCTTATTTTCAGGTATTCTACATGTGCAGCCTGCAAACCACAAGAATGATAGATTCAGGGCAAGGGTATCGCCAAGAGGGGGCAGAGAGGGGCAGCTGCCCCCCCTAGAGTTCAAAAAAATGTCCAAAGAAACCAAAGTTGGAACCGTTCTTATTACAATCGCCAATTCGCCATAGAGGCAAAGACTCGCGCTACAAGTGTAAAACTTCATGCTCTTGACTATATTTACAATAATCATATTTTTCTATCCTCCATAATATTAACTTGCCCCAACCTAGGCCAAGGGCTGGCGACGCTCTTGGTTCAGGGTGCTGTTGGGGCTGCCCCTGCTCTGTAGTGCATCGGGTACTGTTTTGCCTGTACAGACTTAGAAGCGATTAATAAATAACACAATTTTTTTTAAAAATGGTAAAAGCCTTACCACAAAAAAAAAATTTGACAATGTTTAAAACCGGCTTATGTCAAATGGCATAAATCAGTTTTAAACATTGTCTATGTGGTATTTTGATTTTTTGTGGTAAAGTAGATAATGCTTGTAACCAACTTATAACTCTTAAACGACTGAACCAATTTTAATCAAATATAGCTGAGAACCATTTCGATTACGTCAGCTTTCAAACAGAAAAAAATCGCATAAAAATCGGTCCATTCGTTTAGGAGCTATGATACCACAGACAGACAAACAGATACACAGATACATAGACATACAGATACACACATCAAACTTATAACACCTCTCTTTTTTGTCGGGGGTTAAAAATCAGAGCATCGTCGCTCTGCAAGGTGCGGGCCAGCTCCAACGCCATCCTGAGGAAAGCCGCAGGAAGTTACGACTGAGACATCTGGCGAAGGTGCTCCTCAAACGAGTGTCAAGCACTTCCTATAATCCTATTCTACTAATATGGATGCATAAATAAATGGATGCACGGATGTTTGTTACTCTTTCACGCGAAAACTGCTTAACGGATTTTGATGAAACTTTTCAGTAATCTAGCTTAGACATCAAAGTAACATTAAAGCTACACAATTTTTCCAAATTTCCACAGGAACGAAAGTCTTGGGCAAGATCCAGTTTATTATATGGTAGGGGGTTCCTATCACTTTTCCAAAGAATTTATGTCCGAATTTTATATGACTGAAAACGGTTAACCTGCATCTTTTTCGTTATATGCTTCATATGCCATATTTTTAGATCATCGAAATACCATTAGACAAAAGAATTATTTTACCGAGTTATGTTTCGCCCATTTTCAAAATAACTTTTTTCTGTTGGTCGAAGTTTCTTTTGAGCATTCACCTATTGACCGAATTCTCTTTTGAACTTTTTAGTTTTGGCAGATTTTTTTTCATTTTTTTTCATTTGCCTCTCTTTTTTACTTTATCGAAACAACCAATGGGACTTTTTTTATATTATAAGATGGGTTAACTCTTGACCTCAATCTTGACCATAAGGTCAAAGATGAGGTCGACGATGGAGCGAGTTAACCCAGAAAATGCCTATAAAGGCACTGGTACTCCTACGCACCGACGGAACACAGCAAGCTGTTTGGCGTCGGACTTCGGTAGGAGGGTGGTCGCGAACCAGACGGCCCTTTACAGAGCCTACCACACCGCATGAGACCGTAGGACGACACCTCAGATCCAGAAAAAAAATGAAGTGTCGTTGCCTGGGATGGATTACTAGGAGGCAGGTCTCATTTGTGTTTCCTTAGTCGCCTCTTACGACACCCACGGAAAGAGATGGGGTGGTGTTATTCTCAACCGATCACCACACGGTTAAAGTGGTTAGGTTAGAACATGTTTTTGCATTTCTGCTTGCTTGTTTGCTGCTTGCTTGCTTGTACGGGGGCGCGGGGGCGGAGCCAACAAAATCAAAACAAACACCACTCAAACCGACGGTCTAGGTTAGGTTATGATTCTGCATGCCTGCTTGCTTGCATGCTATGGGTTTGCCTGCTTGCATCCCTCCTTGCTTGCATGCTGCATACTTGCTTGCATGTTGCATGATTGCATACTGCTCTTTGCTTGGTTGCATGCTGCTTGCTTGCTTGCATGCTGATTGCATGCTGATGCATGCGGCTTGCTTGCATGCTGATTGCATGCTGCTTGCTTGCATGCTGATAGCATGCTGCTTACTTGTGTGCTGATTGCTTGCATGCTGCCTGTTTGTTTGCATACTGCACGCTTGCTTGCTATAAGTAATAACTACTATCGAATGCTTAACTAAAAAATGAATGTTTGGAATAAGGCAAATAAAACGGTAGTGTCATGAACATATGTGAAAAAAAACATGGCAAATAAAACGGTGGTATAATGAAGTGGTGGCCGAGCATAAATTCGCCAAAAAGTTTTTCGCCCAAATAAATCGATGGAGTAACGAAAAAAATCAAATTAATAATAGGTCAACTGTTACAGTGGCAAACGTTATGTTGGCGAATTAAAAAAAAAAGTTGAAAAGTTTTCCGTCAAATGAAAATCGGTCAACATTTTTTCGAACTTAAGATAACCTATAACCTATATGGGACCAAGGATGGTATCTTGATTTTAAGTTGTATTACCAATAAATGGATCTAGATACCAGAATTATAAACTAAAATAAATAAAAAGTTTAAACCACTGGATCGTAAGGACATTATTTTCATCCTGGTGTATTTTCAATTGTTTTGTAGTGAGAGTCCAGTGGCCCAGTTGGCGCAGTCGTGGTGCGTCTTCCTGCCAAGCCCCTATGAGTTAATGTTATTATTGTTATTGTTTCCTGCCAAGACCACAATTTGCTGCGAAACGCTAAATGCCCGAAGTTTATGTGCTTGAAATATCAGAGCTATTAAATTGTTGTACGATGTTGGAAACTGTTTCATGAACGTCTAGCTTTCCGGATGGACTTTGTTTCGGTGGGATTTCTAAAAATTCCTGGAGCGTTCTGATGATTAAACTATATCGAATAACTTCACTAGGTTAATTGAATTGACTAACTTTCCCCGAGGGTCATAGATCGAAATGAGAAAAAAATGTTCGCCTCTCCAATACAAGTTAAACGATCAGTTTGCATGAGAAGTCGAAACTTAGAAAAAAAAACATATAGGTTCCTTGGGGAAAATTATCCAGTGTCATGGGTAGAATCACGCCTTAAAAGTCACCCCATATTAGATACAGCAAGATTTTATTTGTATCCTTTTAGTCGTTTAGTCAAAATCACTAATATAAAGTCGTTTTTGAGAAACCGATTCAAAATACTCAAAATTCAAAAAGTTTATTTATTTCTCCCACAAAGTATGTTAAAATTTTTTGGTACAAAACGGTTTACACAATAATTACTATTTGAAGCGGGAGACTGGTGCCCTAACTAAGTTTCCCTATAGTAAGGGATCACCAGGCCACTCCCTCGGTACCTTTTACAGATTTCAACATAAAAACCATAAAGTTTAATATTAATAAATAACATAAGTTGATTCAATAGTTGGTATATTGGTTTTTTTTTACATTTAAGATAACATTGTGTTGTGTATGGAAAAGTAAATCAATGTACAAGATTTTTTTAAAGAAACTTTAAAAGGATCCCGAAAATTATTGAGTGCATTTGTATCGCTAAGGCACTAAATACCTGTAAACCGTATTTGGGAGGGTAAGGCAGTTGTCCCACCGGCAACGATGAACGAGTAGCGGGCAGAGCTAGAATGTAGAAGCGAGTGCGTAGTTCCGATAGTTGTGTAGCTCGGCTATAAGCGAGTGTGCGAGTGAGACGAGCGAGTGTACTTTCAGAACCGCACTGAAGAGAAAGGACCGCTGATTGCTCTCTCGGAGTGTGTTCTTATCGCTGAGCGAGTGTTATCTTTCCTAGCTCTTGTCGACCAGCGACAAACTAGTGAAGCGAGTCCTCGCCGGCAGTGTGAACAGTCAGCGATCAACTATTTGTATATGCATCTCTTTTGTTTACACAGAATGTATATATTGTACGTTTCTTGAGCGAAAAAATAGCCGATAGTTAGTCGTTTTCTCGCCGGCGGTGGGACAACTGCCTAATCATCAACTCGAGCACGATGGCGACAAACTCGCACGGCACGCCACTCGGCTGACGCTGAAACTTCACATAGCGCGAGGGCCTCGCGCAAAGGCTTGCTGGCCCTCTGGCTGTGTCAATGTTGACATTTTGACATACTCGTCGGACCGCGGCGCATTACGCTTGCTATCACCATCGTACTCGAGCTGCATGTCTAAGAAAAACACACATTATTTATAGTTAGACGTTTTAACCGAAAAAAGTATTGTAAGTATTAAAGAGTATTGTATTGTAACCGCCACGCACCAAGTGAAACAGTTATTTTATTATCGACATTACGTGCTGAATCGGAACGCTGAAATCAAACCATCATTTTTGAGAAAAAGTTGCCTAAAGATCTCGGTTCTGGATAGATTCCACCGTTTAAGTATTTGCCAAGCTGTCCTTTACACCCGTTATATTTTTACTTATATTCTACTAGTTTTTTCCTGCAGCATCGCTCGCGCAAAGAACTCTTTCAGTCACCCATTTCATTATTTACCCCTTAGGGGATGATTTTCGAATAAGCGCGAATCACGTGTCCGTTTATTTGCTTCAAGATTTTCTCCATACAAATTTTGAAACCCCATTTCACCCCTTTAGATTCGAAAACCTTGAATTTTGAAAAATCCTTTCTTAGTGCTAGCCTGCGTCATAAAATACACCTTTTGCCAAATTTCAGCTTTCTAGTTTTAAACCCTCGCTAGATTTATGCACATCCGTGTGTTCAGGATTTGTATCGCACGGCGCGTAAACAATCGCGCGACGGGTTAAGGGTTTGGACTCGACGTTGATGAGTCAGTGAATGAGGACCTCCAATTTTATGCATCATCATCATCATATCAGCCTTTTGCAGTCCACTGCTGAACATAGACCTCCCCCAAGGTGCGCCACTTTGTACGATCCTCCGCTTTTTGCATCCAGCCACTACCCGCTTCTTTAGGTCATCTAACCATCTTGGCTGGGGGGCGTCCAACTACGTTTGCCAAGACGTCGGTTCTGCTGTAAACAATTATTACCTATTTCATTTAAATTTACATAAAAATACCGCTCCCTACCCGTGGTCCACCTCATACTTGTTATAAAATGAAATGTTATTTGGTGTAATTATACTGAAAAACTAAGTGTAACCAATTTTATTGAATCTTTATTAAACATATTATGCCCCTCATTTTATTAAATGAGTTAATTGCGACCGAACAATGAATGTACAGGAACTTGAACATAATACTTTTTATATTATTTTAGATACCGATGAATTTAAATTTGAAACATTAAGACAGTTAATTTTTATATCCGGTATCTTACTTTTATATAATTTTACATTTCTGATTAAAACATAACATTCACAAAAATATTTCCACAAATAATAATAATAATAATTTGTACATGCTACCTATTTCAGTGTGAATGCGAAACGGTAAGTAAATTATTATTTATACAGTGTTACCGGAAATTCGATACATTCCCTTCAAGGGGTACTAAAGTAGAGTTCATTTGCGATTTTTTTTTCAATTCCTTCCCTAGCCGATAGTTATTAGTTTTTGAGATAATCGCGTTGTTGTATTTTTTTTGATAAATGCCGATTTTTGATTTAAAAAACCGGCCAAGAGCGTGTCGAGCCACGCGCATTGTAGGGTTTCGTAGCAGTATGGTTCAATTATGCAGCTGGCTTCTACGAGCATATTGACGGCTAAACCGCTAATAATGTCTGAACACGAAGTCACAAAGACATATCGTAACTAAAGGAGTTATTAATTCCAGCGCTACAAGGAAAATGAAAAAAAAAAACATCTGTTTAAGAAGCACTTCGCGTGGATGCAAGCGGTTGTACAAAAATCGTTAATATTACGTATTCATTTATCTAAAAAATTAACTTTAGTTTTGGCCTAAATACAACAGAATGGAAGCATAACACGCGCGAGCGGAGTTTCTTAGGAAACCCACGGACAGACGGACATCGCGAAACTATAAGGGTCCGTAGATTACTACGGGACCCTAAAAAGCTGTGTAACTTAAAGAATAGAATTTCCTATTGTAATTTTTTTTATGCATAATCTGAAAGCTAACATCTCAATGGCTCCTCTAGATTATAATAAGCTGAAGCCGATAACCTTCATGTTGTGGACTTGGAATCGCGAGAGATTTAAAGGAAAAATCTTTGTAGTGTCACTTTTTCATGAATTTGTGCAAAAAAATGTATGGAATGTGTCGTGCGGTATACTTAAATAAATGCCTTATTTCATTAGCTTTCGAAAATGGTATAAAACTGAACAAAAAAATTAATAAAAAAAGAGTTATAACTTGAAAAGGAACTTTCAGAGCATCAGTGGATTTCAGAGCATCCACGCGAAGTGCTTCTTAAACAGATGTTTTTTTTTCATTTTCCTTGTAGCGCTGGAATTAATAACTCCTTTAGTTACCATATGTCTTTGTGACCTCGTGTTTAGACATTATTAGCGGTTTAGCCGTCATTATGCTCGTAGAAGCCAGCTGCATAATTGAACCATACTGCTACGGAACCCTACAATGCGCGTGGCTCGACACGCTCTTGGCCGGTTTTTTAAATCAAAAATCGGCATTTAGCAAAAAAAACACAAAAACGCGATTATCTCAAAAACTAATAACTATCGGCTAGGGAAGGAATTAAAAAAAATGTCGCAAATGAGCTCTACTTTAACCCCTTGAAGGGAATGTATCGAATTTCCGGTAACCCCGTATACACAAAAAAATACCAATGCGGTGACTATAATGTAGCTAATGAAACTTTTATTTGCGAATTAGCTTTCCGCCCGTGTTTTGTTAACGTAGGAATGCGGGGAAATAATGTAGCCTATGTGTTAACCAAGGGTGTCAACTACTTCCATAGCAAATTTTATCACACTTCGTCCAGCCACTTCAGCACTCACAAACTTTCGCCTTTATTATAAGTATTAGTGTGATGTTATTTAACAACAACTTCACAAAATTCAAAAGTAGAAAAAACTACTTTTCATTCCTCATACTCGGAAAGTAGGTCTGAAGTAATACTTTTCAAGCCTAGGGAGAATCTCTTTCAACTGCCAGCTGTCAAATTAAGTATTAAAAACTGAAAAGAAAAAAATAAGTCGAGACTTTTATTATTGAATATAATTGAATAACATAACGATTTTAACAATCGGGACCCATTATTAGGAAGCCGAATTTTTTATGGGTCCCGACTGTTAAAATCGTTATGTTATTCAATAAAATTCATGTATCATTCATCAAAATCGGTCCACGCGTTTGGTCTAAATAGTGCCACAAAGGTACAAACATACATGCATACATAGGCTGATAAACACATCACCCTCCTTTGCGCCGCGCAGTCGGGTAAAAAACATGTTCCAACTTCCTACACAGCCACTCTATTACAGCGCGATGTAAAATTGAAATAACAAAAGTTAAGTATTCATTAAAGAATACTTTTTTAATTACTTTATAATAATTTACTTTTAGCTATCTCTTGAAAATAAAATAGATTTTGACAAAATATTTTATTATTTTTTTCAATTATGAAAATGAAAAATAATGGCTGAATAGCTGGCCAGCCACAGAAAAAAAACATAATAGGCGAGAAAGTGGCATTCCGATCTTCATTTGTTTTTTCGAGTTGTAGAGTTTTGTAACTTTCGCATAGCAGCAATGAGTTCAGCTTATTCATGTTTTTATTTTTACTTTTTTTGTATTTGGAATGAAAAGCACAGTGTTTACTGTGCGGGAATGAAAAGACTTATTTAAGTCCCAAAACGGGGTTTGGCGACCCCTAAAGTAACAATGTACTCCTTCACTCAATGTAATCAGCTGATCGCATAAATAGTATGGAAAGGCGAAATTCTACTAATACTACCCCTACTAATATCACAAAAAAGTGAGGATGGATGTACTCCTTCACGCAAAAACTACTACACAGATGTTGATGCAACTTTGCAGTAATGTAGCTTAGACATCAGAATAACATATAGTCTACATGATTTTTCCAAATTCCCATGGGAATGAAATTTCGGGCGGAAAGCTAGTAAAAAATATTAGCAAAGCAAAGAAAAACTTCTTAGCTACAAGATGAGATCCCCAGTCTCTCCTCTTCTTAAAACACTAATTCTGTTTTCAGCAACACCGTTATGAACAATCCCACGGCGTATTTAAATACATTAATCCCAAATATATTTCTTATGCGGTGATCCGCACATCTCGGCCCAACCGTAGTTCTAAATATGTCACCACTATCAATGGAACAAGCCTTCATGCTTGGGGCAACAATGTATCCGTAAGTACAACATATTCTGTCATTGATAGAACGTAAAATATCAGATTACACAGGGTGTAAGGGACATCTTGGCAAATAAATGGTGGAATCTACCCATAGCTATGATCAGCTACAAGTAATATTTTTTCCACCCGCGCGCGCGATCTCACCGCGCCCCGCGTCCTGTACATCATACGATTTACATGGCTGGTGTTCGTGTTTTACGCTGCTAATATTATTTTTCATTGCAAAATGGAGTGTATTTGAATTAAATAATTAAATTCTAAAGCAGAAAATTGTAAAAAACATCGAAGAAAAAACATTATAAAATTAAAATAATTCTGAGAAAAATTCCAATAGAAGATCATTCAGAATGATGCTTTGAATTCTGGGATCCATTTTTTGTTAAACTTTGTCATATTGCGTTTAATGCATGCATTATACTAAGGCAGGTTTTTACTAATTTCTACGAAAAATTGTACTGGAGCGAACGAAATGATATTTCTTATATCAAAATTTACGCGTACCTATACATCGGCAAATCAGCTGAACGAACAAGTTGTATTGAAAAGCGACGTTTTTATTTTGATACTAGCTGACCCGACAGACGTTGTCCTGTTTTCTTGAATTTTCTAATATTCCGCTCAACTTTCTTATTTTTTTCACCTCCGTTCTCCTGACAATAAGGAACACAAAAAAAAAGAATCATCCAAATCGGTCCAGCCGTTCTCAAGTTATAGCGTGACCAGAAGAAATAGGGGTTAATAATAATTTATATACACAGGGTGTCCCAAAAAATAGTGATAAGCGGAAGCCGGAAGGTAAACCATCACCAGGGGCATCCGAATCACCCCCATGTATGTTCTACGATTTTTTGTAGTATAGAAGTTACAAGGCATGATCGAATTTAATTTTTTTTGTCTTTCTTTTAAACATTTATGAATATGATTTTTTGTGACTATTGATAGTAATGATATCAGGTACCACCACAAAAATTTTAAAAAAACTTGGCACTGTGGATCATGGTTTAAATTTACAATGCCAAGGTTCTTTTAAATTTTTGTGGTGGTATCCGATATTATTATTATCAATGGTCGCCAAACATTATATTCATAAATGTTCAAAAGAAAGAGAAAAAAGTAAAATTCGATGTCAGGTAGAAATTATGAAAAGTGCCTTGTAACTACTAAACTAAAAAAAATCGTAGAAAAAAAATTCATGGGGGTGATTCTGATGCTCCTGATGATGGTCTACCTCCCAGCTTCCGCTTACCACTATTTTTTGGGACTTCCTGTATACAGGGTGACGTCCAAAAGAAAAATTTGGATGCTCCGTGTCAGGGGGCATTCAAATCAACCCCATGTATGTTCTGCGATTTTTTGTAGTTTAGAAGTTATTACACATTTAATGACTTTTTCGAAATTTATCACCCAGCATCGATTTTTTTTTCTTTACATTTAAAGTTATTTTAAAAAATCTTTACGGTAGATAGGTAATGAGGAGAATATCAGCTGCCATTTTAAAAAATAATAAAATTAATAATTTTATTTCAGTTATCAATAGTGATACAGAATGTCAACATGTTGAGTGAAACTTACAAATTTGAATTTTCCCCTTTATGTGGAGTGATGCAACAAGCATGGTTTACAGACTGGTTACAGAAAGCTAGCGATATACCTGTAGTTTGCCCCTTTCCTGCCGTATGTATCGAATTTGTTGTCATTTACCTTACTTTTATCTTAGCTTTAAAAAAACAAGGAGGTTCTAAATTCGACTGTACCCTGTTGTTTTTTTCTGTTTGTTACCCGGTGACTCCTCTAATTATGAAGCGCACGTAGCCCAGTGGCTCTCGCTGTTCTTAACCAATCAGTGAGGTTAAGCAACGTACACAGAGGCAGGGAACCTGATGGGTGACCAAAGTGGCAATTTATCACGAGCGTTTCCGTGCTTTGGAGGGCACGTTAAGCTGTCGGTCCCGGCTGTTGTCGATTGACTACAGTCGTTAAAACCAAGTCAGAGGCCATTGTGCGGTTTGAAAACTCTGACAGCAGGGTCAGCCAAGTTCGCCACAAACTTGACTATACCTACACGATAAGAAGAAGAAGAAGATGAAATCATTCGGAGGTGGTCCCGGTAGTAAATAATTGTCACATTTTTGTTTTTTTTTTTCAGGGAACGCATCATTTTAAGTTTTTTGAGTGGCCACCCAAGAATTTCCCATTTATGAAATTCATTCCTGCAGCCACCTACCGTACTACTGGAACTTTTTATATCACTAAAACGTTAGAGAAAATAAGTGTGTTTGAGATAACTTTAACTTTAAAATAATTATTTAACAGAACTGTAACATTTGAACTTTAAAAACAAAAATCTTACCTACTGTTACTTTGGTGATTACAAATGTAACATTTATAAAGATAAAATTCTTAAGAATCTAAACCCGTTTTTATTTTTTATTTCTATAATATGTTTGACTAGCTGACGCCCGCAACTTCGTTTGCGTGTTACAGATTACACTTTATAGACGGTCCATTAATGGACCTTCATTTAGTTTATTAATTTAGATTTTTACATACAAAAGTTTTTTCGCGCTAACTCCCGTTCCCGTGGGAATTTTGCAATATCCTGTTGCAACTAAGCTTTAAGTTTACTAAGGTACCTGCATGCCAAATTTCAAGAGTCTAACTTAAGCGGTTTAGATTTTTCATACAAAAGGATTTTCCCGCTAATTCCCGTTCCCGTGGGAATTTCGGGAATTCCTTTCTTAGTGCACCTCTACGGTACTGCAAGATGTCTATTGGGGGGCGATTAATAAAAACAGCTGGATTGTTCTTCAATCACGGATATAATTAAAAAATAGTATTTTCTTCGTTACACAATCATTTACTTTTGTAACATATCCACAGCTATAAACTAGACACCGCTTATTAAGTGCTATTGCACGCCTATGCTCGAAATTACACTTATTCCGCGAGCTTATCACAATGAATCCGCAAAGATCAAACAATGAATGGCGCAAGGCCAGATCTTCAATCATTTCGAATCATGACATCGAATACCATTTCAAACCTTTGAAATTGATATTCGAATTATCATCTTCGAAATGATCGAATGAGAAAGAAGTTGCGTTATGCCCGATCCTCCGTGAAGGTCTGCATACCACAGTACCTAAGCTACGTCCCTTCCAAATTTCAAGTGCCTACGTTTAGCCGTTTAGGCTGTTCGTTGATATGTCAGTCAGTCAGTCAGTTTCTCCTTTTATATATTTAGATAAAACCCGGGCAAGGAAGAAGAACAACTATCTATAAATCAACTATCGCTTTGAAATTTTTTATAATGACCCTTTTGTTTTTTTTTTTAGTAAACACTAAACGTTACCTAAAAAAATCAATTAATTGTTCTCATTTCTTCATGTGTTTTAGGGATATGCATGTGATTCAAATACGGGTTAAATATATCTTTTAATAATTTTAGCACTTTATAATTATGTATATTTGAATATACTTGATTATAATTAATTTTGAGTAAGTATTCAAATATCCGAAACGCGTGCTCAGAGTGAATATGACGTCAAAGTTCATGACAACAAAATGACTTTCCTGATTGATTGTTGTACGGGTTTGTTTGGGAGTGTTTTGCGATTTTTTTTTGTGGTTTCACTGTCCATTGTTGTTCCATGAAGAAATAGCCGAAACTTTAGTCGTAATATATTTAAAAACAGTGAAATTAAATCAATATATAAGTTCGTCAACTTAATCTCGTCAACTAATTCGTCGTAAACAGTGACGTCACGCTAAGCGCGCCAAAATGGTGTCCGTTTAAAGTTCTCGTTTCGGTTAGCTACTGTTAACTTTCGAAAAAATAATTGTAATTTTTTTATGGTAGATATTTTTTAACGATTTTTTGACGATGTAAGTTATTTAACAAAAATATTTAAAAAATTCATGAATATTCCCTATCCTCTCAATGCACACGAACTATCTATAAATTATTAAATTTATCGCGTTAAATGATTTAAGTTCAGAACTTAGTATGTAAAAACCGATTTCAATTACATCATCTATAGCAGGGGTGGCCAACCGGACGATTGCGATCGACCGGTCGATCGCAACTGTTAGTCCAGTCGATCGTGGCAAGGCAAAAAAATTCAAAAACATTTCAGAATTATTTTTTTTTCTCTTAATATAATTTTTAAAAAAACTACATGATTGTGTACTGAACTATGCTGTTTCGAGTTAGGGGGCGGCTCAGACTAAGAAAATCTTATCCGCGGTTGAGTTGCCTATTCTCTGAATTTGAATGTAGTCGATTCAGCCATAACCATTTTTGAATTGTCCAGATCCATAAGTTACGTATCATGTATACATTAACACATTACACATTAAACTTCTTGCCTTCGCGATATGTCACAGTCACAGCAGCCAAAATCCGCTAAAAATTTTTTTCCGTGAGATTCTCAAGATTTTTAAAATCACACCGCATTCACTGTGTACGTCGGAAGATTCGCCGTCACTGACTTACTTCATAGTCACACATATTTTTGTTTTCTACCCTCAATCATCGTGATTAATCTACCAAAATATGTTACATTTTTCGTACATATAGGATTTTTTATATCTTTACAAGGTGCTTAAGGTAAAATTATGCTAAAATAATGTATGGGGTTGTTGGAAAAATCAAAGATTCAAAGCAAAACCAAACATTACTGTGCTTTAGAAAGCCTTACTCAAACGTATAAACCTATTTTAGTTAAAATATGTTTTGTCATCATCGCTTTATTGGATATTTTTAAAAACACTAATTTGTTTTGTTAAAAAAAGGATAATTGTCAACAAAAAAAATGTAATTGTATTATTTTGATTAGTGGCAAAATAAAAAAACCGGCCAAGATCGTGTCGGGCCACGCGCATTGTAGGGTTCCGTAGCAGCATGGTTCAAATATGCAGCTAGCTTCTTAATTCTACAAGCATATTGTCATAGTTGATGTTAAAATCCCCAAATACTATACCTACTTAGTATCATAAACAAATGTATTAAAAAGTTTGGCCTAAATATAACAGAATGGAAGTGTTTAATGCGCGAGCGAAGCGAGCGCGAATTTTTTCTTTTTTTTTTGCGACAATTTTATTGTAAGGAATAATATAATAATATCAAGCTAAGCAGGTGTATATTTTTAATGTCGTTTTCGTAGCACCCACAAAAACCTATTAAACGACACCTGAATCAATATGTTACAGCTTGGCTTTCGGCTCGCCTCACTTTTAGCGTGGAACCTTGTATGTCAACCATTTTGGATTAGGGTACACTTCGTCGTAAATGCTACCCTCGTGAATTATTCTACATTTTTTTTCATTATAAAAATTAATGTTTCCTAAACGGATTGCTGAATCGATAAACGTTTGTAGTAAACCCCTTCTATCTTTTAAAAAGCTATCCTATGATAACGCACTCGATGATATCGGCTAGAAAAAAAACCATCGCCCATTCACTTTAATGGGAAACACACGAAAAAATTTTTTTTCCACCATTTAATTTTTTACATTTGTCACCACAATCAATAGGTATGTATGACCATGCCAAATTTCAGCTCTGTGCTACCAAGGGTTTCTTAGGAAACCTGCGGACAGACAGACATGGCGAAACTATAAGGGTTCGTAGATTACTACGGAACCCTAAAAACAAATGTATTATTAAAGAGTTTGTAATTTGGGAAATAATTTTTGTTCTGGTCTAATTACAACCGAATGTAATTATAAAATTCGCGAGCGAAGCGAGCGCGAATTTTTTTTTTTTTTACGGCAATATTACTGTTAGAAATAAAAACTATTTAACGACACCTAAAATGTCAATATGTTACAGTTTGGCTTTCGACCTCCCCTCACTTTTAGCGTGGAACCTTGTAAACATATTCTTATTAATCCCAAAAACGTTTGGTCGACTATTACTCGCAAACTTGAAGGGCCAACTTATGTGTGATAGTTTTTCTTTTAATTTCGTTGTATATTCTATAACCGTGAATTTTTTCACATTTTTAGAAACAACTGTTTAGCTGGTAGTGTCCCCCCCGGAAACTTGTTTTTAACCAAAAAAATTCACTTCAAAAATATTTTTTTCTCAAACGGAGTGCTGAATCGAAAAACGTTGTTAGTAAACCCCTTCTATATTTTAAAAATCTATCCTATGACATTCAATTCGATGGTATCGGCGATAAAAAAAAAATCCATCGCCCTTTCACGTGTATGGGAAACACCCGAAAAAATGTTTTTTCCAAAATTTTATATTTTAGATCTGTCGGCGCAATCAATATCTATGACCATGCCAAATTTCAGCTCTGTAGTACCAAGGATCTTATATTAGTAAATATATTCTTATTAATCCCAACAGTGTTTGGCACTTGGTCGACTATTACTCGCAAACTTAAAGGACCAAGTTATGTGTGATAGTTTTTCTTTTAATTTCGTTATATTATCTACCAACGTGAATTTTTCCACATTTTTAGAAACAACCGTTTAGCAGGTAGAGGGGGGGGACACTTGTGTTTGACAAACATTTTCACTTTAAAAATTTATATTTCGCAAACAGAGTGCTGAATCGAAAAACGTTCTTAGTAAACCCCTTCTATCTTTTAATATGCTATCCTATGACACCCCATTCAAAAATATTGGCGAGAAAAAAAAAATTCATCGCCCTTTCACGTCTATGGGAGACACCCGAAAAAATTATTTTTTCTAAGATTTTACTCTACAGTTCTGTCGGCGTGATTTATATGTATAATCATGCCAAGTTTCAGCTCTGTAGTACCAAGGGTTTCTTAGGAAACCCGCGGACAGACGGACAGACGGACAGACGGACAGACGGACATGGCGAAACTATAAGGGTTCGTTGATTACTACAGAACCCTAAAAAGAAAGTGTTTTTTTATAGATATTGTTATTTAAAAAGTTTATTATCCTAAAAAAATTAAGAAGTTTTTGTAAAGAAAGTTTTATTTTGAACAAAATGACATTGCGGCTGAGTTATTTTACTCATTATTTGGTAGGTGGCCACTCAACCACACTCAGCCTATGTTATGGCTGAATCGACTACATTCAAATTCAGAGAATAGGCAACTCAACCGCGGATAAGATTTCTTAGTCTGAGCCGCCCCCTAACTCGCTGTTTCATTTAAGATTTCAAGAAGTATGTAATTGGTAGATCGCACTGGGTTTCGTTAGTAAACAGGTGATCTTGGATCTAATAAAGTTGGCCACCCCTGATCTATAGCCTGTAGATAATTTATCAAAACCGGTCGCATAAAAATATAAAATATACAAGTGAAACTAGTGTAAAAACCATGTATTTTATTGGTGATAATATGGAGTTCCATCAAGAAGCAACAACGCAAAGTATAAACTATACACATCAACGCGGTTTAGGTATACTGCACGATTTTTCATACAAAAGTGGTCTGTTTAAGAAACTACAAAAGCATACTCGAAAATTGCGTAAATTCGACCATTTTCATACAAAAAGCAGGCAAAAAGTGTATTTTCGTTATCGTTTCCGTCACGTTTTCATAAATTTCAATTAAAACAAAATTCATTGACTAGAATTGAAAACATAGGTTTAGCATTTGAAAATTATAGCCCTCCATGTATCTCGAGTATGCTTTTATAGCTTCTCAAACAGACCTCTTTTGTATGAAAAAATATCCCTAGACCGTGTTGATGTGTGTATTTACTGATCTGTTTGAAATCGGTGCCAAGCCAAATAAGTTTGATAGGCTATACGTACCTACTCCCCTACTTCAAGCAGATCAGTAGGCGCCTAGCTAATTTAATGATAATTATTGTCGTTATTTTTTGTTTTTTTTGTACTTTGTACAGAGGCTATTATTGAACAAAGAAAAATTGAAGTGATGTATACGATAAAGTTGACGTCAATCACGATAAATGACTCACACTCACGTTCTGAGTTGGCGGTCTGGAACTGAACTTTTAGCACTATTTTATACCTAAAGCTAAGATTTTATAAATGATGTCACTTATATTCGACATTCATTGCTTATACCATTAAAATGGCTGAACCAATTTTAATAAAACAAAGGTTCTTAAACCATCTCGATTACGTCAGATTTTATACAAAAACCTAATCAAAAACGGTCCATTAGTTTAGAAGCTACGATACTGCAGCAGAGAAACAGATACACAGACACACAATTACACACGTAAAACTTGTAACACTCCTCTTTTTTGTCGGAGTTTAAAACCCTTTGTATTATAAACCCTTTATATATTTTAAGTGCCGAATTAATGACCACAATTAAACAAAGTACACATCATTTTAAGCGATTTGGGTTATTCATTGAATTAATGTTTTTAGTAAGGTATATTACTTATCCCTCAATTTTTATAGCCGTGACGACTTATTGCCAATTTTACACTCCAACGTCCATCCCAAAGCCTTCTTTTCAATCTCGATAAAAGTTTGAAATTGAAAATGTAATTTAAATATAAATTGCTGACTTATATCTTACATTTTGTAATTATTTTCCATTCATATATATACACGATTTTGATGAAGTTTTAGTAATTTTTTAGTAGTGTTTTTAGATTATCATACTAAAATGAGTAAATATATATTTTGTGTTTTGGTTCTGGTTGTAGGTGTTTATTGCAGCAATAGTTGTGCAGAAACAGTAAGTTTGCTACCGATTTATTATTATTTAAGGTTTATTTAATTGGTGTGTAATAAAAAGAAAAAGAAAAAATCATGCCAAGCTAGTAAAACATCTCGAAAGTAAGAGCTGCCCTTACTTTTATTTCAAAGACTTAGCCCAAGAGAACAAACAATCTACTTTCGATGGGGTTGATAAATTGAATTATGACCCCTCGGTGGGGACGTATATGGGCTGGTAAGATGACCGGAGTGGTACCGATTCGGATGCAATAAGTAGGTGTAAAAGAGAGCACATATTGGTTATGAATCAGCCCGATAAACTGTTTTTTTTTTTGCAATAGTAAAGATTTTATATGGGTTCCTTAGAGAGAATGTTCTGTTGATCGGAAAAAAAAACTCTCTCTAAATTTGTGTGACCCCAGTGGGAAGTGAGGCTTTTGCTTTTGCTGTATTGATGGGTGACAGGCTGACAACCTCTCATCACTTACATCATATTTCATCTTATAACCCTCTGCAGTTATGTCAATCGTGGCATCAAGTGGTTTTAAGACCACTGACGCTCTGCCTACCCCAATAGGGAATATAGGCATGAGAGTATGTATGCATGTGTGTGTATTTTTTTATTTTTTTTAACCCCCGACGCAAAAAGAGGGGTGTTATAAGTTTGACCGCTATGTGTGTGTGTCTGTGTGTCTGTGTGTCTGTGTGTCTGTGTGTCTGTCTGTGGCACCGTAGCTCTCAAACGGGTGAACCGATTTGGATGCGGTTTTTTTTATTTACAAGCAGGGTTTTTGGCGATGGTTCTTAGATACGTTTTATCAAAATCGGTTCAGCCGTTTCAAGGTCATCAGCTCTTTTGTTAGCTGCGGTAGGGTTTTTAGACTCTTAATGTGTATTTACTTTACTTTCAAACATACATGTGACCTAAAACTTGAAATACTCATGTATGCTTAATAACTATGCAGGGTTATGGAACTCTTGGTCTGATGCTGCAGCCAGGATATCCAGAACACTAGCAAACTCTTAAAAAAATAATAGCAGATATGTCGTGTTTGGACTCGTTTTGTTCAGTATTTGATTCTGCATACAATGCAATTGTTGAAGTTCTGAATTCTTATGTATCTTTGCCTACAAAAAGGTTTATTCTCGTGAACGTGGTTTACAATCACTTTATTTTTAAAGATGTATATAATAACAGCATTACATTTAATAATGTGTGGGCTATAATTTAACAAGGAACTTACACTTGAATATAAATAGGTCTCTAAAGTATTACGCATGTATTACGCAATGACGCGATTCAATTATGCCGAATTATGCAATATTTTGTCTTGTCTATCTTATCCCTTTCGGGTAAGGCAACGGAAAACTGTGACAATGCAGCCATACTCTGTTAAAAAAGGCAAGAATCAATTTATGTTACGGCAATGACTTTTAAACTGTTAATTCTATACAGTTGGCTGTATGTAAATAAAACTATTTTATTATTATTTTACTGTCTCCTTTCTTTGCTGGCTTGTAACTAACTGCTTGGTAGTCTTATAACATAATATATGTGCAAGCTGCGCCTGTATCGTGTGATAAGTTTTTCCTTTTTTTTGTGTTTTACTTTTTTGTTTTTTTTTTGTTTTTTATGTGTGTAATTAATAACTATAAAGTGTGCAGTGTGATTTTCTGTCACTACTTTGTCTCTTTCCTGTTCTTATATCTGCTTTCTGTGTTTGTGTTGTTTAATCTTTGCTTACTACGTATAAAATGATTATGTTGAAGTTGTCAATCCTGCTTCCTTTTTTCATTCCTTTTTATGAGTTATTATTATTTCTAATGGTACCTACTTATTGCAGAATTGGCAACAACTTTTATAATAAGTATTTTTTTTTCTTTTTTGTTTTCTCTTCTAGGCTGCTGGCAGGTATTTAGATGTAAAACCTAACTCTTTTATTATTATTATTTTTTTTAATATATTATATTTGTGTTTATTATATTTATTTATTTATTGCATACTATTTATGGATATTACTATAGGAAATTCATCTGATTTATTTCATTCTTGTTCCTCTGACTCTGATGACAGCTTTCATAGTCTTAAACCTTCTTTATCAGACTTTCTGGACGCCACGTTTTCTGACACTAAAAAGAATTTCAACATAGTCCACATTAATGCGCAGAGCATTCCAGGTCACTATACTGAATTGCTTGATTCATTCGACAGCAAAAATATTCATGCGGCTCTCGTGTCAGAAACCTGGCTTAATCCTTCTCTCCCTTCCACCTCTTTCTCTCTTCCTGGCTTTCAACTTGTGCGAAATGATCGTTGCGGTTCCACTCATGGTGGGGGGGTAGCCATTTATCTACGTTCTCATCTTTTCTACTCTATCGTTCATAGATCTCCTCAACCTCCTCCCCCTGGTACAGCTGAACACCTTTTCCTTGAGGTGAGCCTTTCCCACTGCAAATTTCTTCTCGGAGTGTTTTACAATCCCTCAATGCATAATGATTACTTTGACTCTTTAGAATCGCTGATTGTAAATTTATTTCCTTCCTATGCACACACTATTTTGTTAGGCGACTTCAACACAAATTTGTTGAAAAATAATCTTAATTCTCAAAAACTCAGCTCACTAGCTCACTCTTGTGATATGCATATTCTTCCCTTAAAGGCTACTCACCACTTTCCTAATTGTGAACCCTCTCTTCTTGATCTAATCTTTGTTTCTTCCCTTGACCACGTAGACAAGCATGGTCAGGTATCCGCAGATCAATTTTCGTATCACGATTTGGTGTATCTTTCATACCGATTACGACCGCCTAAAGCAAAAGCTAAAACCTTGATGCTTAGAAATTTTG
This sequence comes from Aproaerema taeniolella, assembly GCA_949987775.1. Lineage (NCBI taxonomy): Eukaryota > Metazoa > Arthropoda > Insecta > Lepidoptera > Gelechiidae > Aproaerema > Aproaerema taeniolella. The sequence continues at coordinate 12,158,415 of OX465260.1, forward strand.
CCGGTATAGATACTAATAAGCTTTGTGAGGATGCCGAGAGAATAGAGTGGTCTACCATAGATGATCTTGGGTCTGTGGACGAACAAGTGGCGTTTTTAAATCGTAAAATCATTGAACTGTATGACCAGCATGCTCCTGTGCGAGCTGTGCGTGTAAAACATCTTCCTGCACCTTGGCTAAACGATGAGGTCCGTGGCCTCATGGAGAGGAAGACGCGAGCCAAGACCAAGTACAGGACTGACGCAACGGACAAAAATCGGGATCATTATCGTGAAATAAGGAATCGCTGCAATACAAAGATACGGGATATACAGAGACGCCATTTTCACAAATCAGTTGAGAACGGTGATCCTTCTAAGGTTTGGTCGTTTCTCAATAAACTTGGAGTTGGCAAGTCACGTAACGAGTCCACCTCTAACAATGTTGACATTGATGCTTTGAACATTCACTTCTCCTCTTCTGCTTCGATTGATAGCAACATTAAGTCTAGTACCATCAGTAATCTTTCGTCACTGCCAGCTCCAGATTTTCCACCTTTTGTTTTTCGTCATATCACGGCTTGTGATGTTAAAAGGAATGCTCTCGCCATTTCGTCGAATGCGGTCGGAGGTGACTGCGTTAGTCGTAACATGATCGTTCCCATCATTGACATCCTTTCCCCTATCATTGCAAAAATCTTTAATAATTCCTTTGCATTAGGCGTGTTTCCTTCCACTTGGAAAGAAGCCCACGTTGTCCCACTGCCCAAAAAGCCCATCCCTAGTTCCTTTTCAGACTATCGTCCTATATCCATATTACCTTTCCTGTCCAAGGTCCTTGAAAGACTTGTTCAGCAACAACTTTCCTCTTTCCTTAACATGAACAATCTTTTCAATCCTTTTCAATCCGGCTTCCGCCCCGGTCATAGTACGACAACTGCCTTAGTTAAAATCTCTGACGACATTCGTACGGGTATGGAGAATCAGAAGTTGACAGTATTGACGTTACTGGATTTCAGTAACGCTTTCAACACTGTTGATTTTGATATTCTCCTTGCGATGCTGCGTTCACTTAACATATCTCCAACTGTGGTGGCTTGGTTTCATAGTTACCTGTATGGGCGTCGGCAACGCATCCGTATTGAAGAAACCTTCTCTACGTGGTGTAACACGTCTGCCGGCGTACCGCAGGGTGGCGTCCTTTCCCCTCTCTTATTTTCTATCTTCATTAATTCCATAACCCTTCCTCTTGTTTCTTCCTATCATTTGTATGCAGACGATCTCCAAATCTATACACAGGCTCCAATTTCACAACTCGGGAATGCGATTGATATTATTAATCAGGACCTTGTAAGTATTAATAGATGGAGTCGCTCTCACGGTCTTAATGTGAATCCAGGCAAAACCCAAACCATTATAATTGGAGGTCGATGGTACGCTGCAAGGATTGACTATAATACACTACCACCAGTTATTTTTGATGGCGTACGTATTCCTTTTAGCGATCAAGTAAAAAATCTTGGAGTCATTTTTGATAGTAGTTTGTCCTGGAAACCTCACGTTTCAGAAGTAAGTAGGAAGGTGTTTGCCGCGTATGGCTCGCTCAAACGGTTTAAAAACTTTCTGCCTATCAAAACCAAAATATCTTTGGCTCATGCACTACTTCTGCCAATATTAGACTATGCCGATGTTTGTTACCCTGATATAACGGTTGAGCTTATAAATAAATTAGAACGTTTGCAAAATCTTTGCATTCGTTTTATTTTTGGTCTGCGGAAATTTGATCATGTGTCCGACTACCGTTCCCGTCTTCAATGGCTGCCCATTCGCCTTCGTAGGGACTGTCACATCCTTTCGCACTTGTATACTATCCTGTCCAATCCTAATGCTCCCGCCTATCTCAAAAACTTCTTCACCTTCCGTTCAGCTACTCTAAATAAAAATCTCCGCTCTTGCTATAATCTTTCATTAAATATTCCTCCTCACACTACTAACTTCCTCTCTCAATCCTTCTCGGTCCAGTCTATCCGTCTCTGGAATAATCTTCCTGAATCCATAAGACGTTCTCCTTCCATAGAATCCTTTAAGTTACGAGTCAAAGCCCATTTCCTCAACTCCGTTTCCTCTACCCAATGAACCCTTTTTGTTATCATATGTTCCTTTCTTTCATAGTAATATTGTATTATATGTATTAGTATATGTAATATTGTTATATTATGTACTTAAATATTAGAGCTGTAGTTTATGTAATATATAAATATATTTTATTATTATTATTATTTCATTTTTTTTTATTGTTAGCCACCACCCGCTCTGCTTCATATTTTTTTCATTATTTTCCTACCCAAAGGTTGCCTGGAAGAGATTGCTACCTTAGCAATAAGGCCGCCTTTTTGTACATTTCTGTTTTCTGTCCTTGTTTGTTATTTTAATGTGTTTGTGTCACGGTGTGCAATAAAGTATATGTCTATGTCTATGTCTATGTCAATGGTGGCAACACGGTGAGCTGATGCTGCGGCCAGGATATCCAGAATACTAGCACATCCTTGAAAAAATAATAGCAGATATGTCGTGTTTGGACTCGTTTTGATCAGTATTTGATTCTGCATACAATGCAATGGTGGCAACACCGTGAGCTGATGCTGCGGCCAGGATATCCAGCACACTAGTACACTCTTAATTATTTTGAAAATAAGTTAAAAATTTTGAAATAAAAATTAAATTAAAAATTTAAAAAACCCCCCCCCGCAAAAAAGTAAAGCGGACATTTAAAAAGTAAAAAATAATACCTTTCGTTGAGCCATCAAATTCATTTCAGAAATACCTATAATATATTTTTTAATTATCGAAATCGATGGATGGCACGATAGGGTTTGCTCATTAAAATGGCGCTATAATGTCGCGTCGGGGTACCGCTTTAGTGAATCAGACCCTTCATTTGATTGACTATTCACTGATTCACTAAAGCGGTACCCCGACGCGATATTATAGCGCCATTTTAATGAGCAAACCCTATCGTGCCATCCATCGATTTCGATAATTAAAAAATATATTATAGGTATTTCTGAAATGAATTTGATGGCTCAACGAAAGGTATTATTTTTTACTTTTTAAATGTCCGCTTTACTTTTTTGCGGGGGGGGTTTTTTAAATTTTTAATTTATTATTTAACTTAATGCGCTAAATGTACATGGACGGACTTAATGCCTAATGGCATTATCTACCAGTTTACCTTATAGCTCAGTCAAGTTAAATATTATTAGGGGGTCGTGCTTGCAAAAGGTCGGGTCATTCTGAATTTTTTATATGTTTTTAAGACCTAAACCAATATTAAAAAACCAGATTTGCAATTTCCAAAGTGCTGTGCGAGCGGCGGTGTGACCAAAAAACCATGAAATTTTCGGATTTTTTTCAGTTTTTGCTCAATATCGTAGTGAAGGAAGGGTCTGATCAGTATAGTCACTATAAATACCTTTAAAGTATAGTAAATTTGCTACAATTTGAGATCAAAGCGAGCTCTCTACGGTTATTTGTTCCCAAGATACAGTTCTTCAAAAACAAACCGGGACGGTACTGTTCACCCACGCCTTTACCGGGTGCGATACCACCTCAGCACCGTTTCGCCAAGGAAAGACCAAAATCACCACACTCCTGAGTAAGAATGAACCACTTGCTGAGCAAGTGGAGGTCTTCCTTCGGCCAGACTCCACCCCACAAGCCGTGAAAGAAGCCGGCATCGAGTGCTTTGTGGCTTTATATGGGGGTGACATCGCGGGGGACACTTTGAATTTCCTCAGGTATAAGACGTTTGTCACTTCAATGAGCATAAACCTAGCCCGTTTGCCACCGACAGAAGATGCCACAGGCCACCATGCAGCAAGGTGCTACCTCCAAGTGCACAAGTGGCGGGGAGTCAACTTGAATCCCACTGATTGGGGGTGGAAGATGTCTTCTCAGGGACTCATCCCCATCCCCACCAACATGGATCCCGCACCTCCTGCCCTTCTGCGAAAAATTTCCTGTAAATGCAAGAAAGGGTGCTCTGGGAGCTGCTCGTGCAGAAAGGCTGGGCTCCGCTGCTCAGTCCTTTGCCAGTCATGCGGTGGCAAATTGCGCACTAACGTCCCGGAAGTGGCGCTGAAATGCTCGGATGATGAAGATGACCCGAATACAGACTGGGCTCCTCTCCCAGCGTCCATCACTATCGAAGAGGAACCATCTTCATACGAACCCAAACCTGGGTCATCAAAGATGAAAAGAAAGGCATAATTTGGCAACCAAAACACATTACCTACATGATTTATATTACTTTTCTTAGAGGTACTGTCATATTATGTTACTTTAGGTAGTTGTTGTTTTAAAACCGCTGGGTATACAGATACTAGTTTGATCTCAAATGAAAGCTAATTAAATTTACTACAACTTAACATTTCATGTGGGATGCATATTTTATAAGATATTTCACAAAATAAGTGCACGTTCCGTAAAAAATCACTTTTTGCACAAAAAGTAATATTTTCGAAGAACTGTAACTCGAGAACCAGTAGCTGTAGAGAGCTCGCCTTGATCTCAAATTGTAGAAAATTTACTATACTTTAAAAGTATTAATAGTGACTATACTGATCAGGCCCTTCCTTCACTAAGATATTGAGCAAAAACTGAAAAAAATCCGAAAATTTCATGGTTTTTTGGTCACACCGCCGCTCGCACAGCACTTTGGAAATTGCAAATCTGTTTTTTTAATATTGGTTTAGGTTTTAACAACATATAAAAAATTCAGAATGACCCGACCTTTTGCAAGCACGGATTTACATATAGACTGAACTATTAGGGTGATTGGGAGATATAAGTGGTAGGTGCATACCACAAATATATGAAATTACTTTAATAACTATAAAACTACACTAAGAACAAAGGAAAAAAAACTGTAATACCTACTAAATATATAATCAAATGCATACTTGGACTTACATAAAGTAATTATAATAAATATACATACATACAATATGAATATACATAACTATAATATATATACATAATTAAGAATGAAGAAGTCAGCTTGAATCATATAACAGCTTCATATGGTTATTTTACAAGCTCAAATAACCTACTGTGACATATTTTTACAGTTACATAATTTTGATCATAAAGGGGCAGTGTTAAAATATGCAAATCCGAAATACGTTGCTAATTTGACTGTTTTAACATCTCGTCGAAATCGGCACGCTACTTACATTACAAATATAAATGGAACAAACTTGCAACCTTGGAACAACAATGTAACGGTAAGTGTATTTTTTACTACTTCATCTCCATGTTTACGCCTTTACAATTTTACCAACATCAAAAAAAGTTAATCATTGCTTTTGTAAGTATATTTTTTTAGTTTCTTTATGAGTTCCAGTGCTTCTATTTAACCGACTTCAAAAAAGGAGGAGGTTCTATGTTTGACTGCATGTATTTTTTTTCTTTTTTTTATGTATGTTCACCGATTTCTCCGCCAACTATGGACCGATTTTCAAAATTATGTTTTTGTTTGAAAGAGTATACTCCAGAGGTGGTTCTATATTAGTTTTACCGAAAATGATTCAGCGCTTTCAAAAAAATCAACAAAAACAAAAAAAACTACTACAAACCAGAACATCATCTAAATAAAAGAGTGACATTTTCGTTTGTGGTTATCTGCTAATAAGCATTGTAGTCTATAAAAAACACTAGTTATCTACTTTGTGCGAACTGTTGTTGGGATTGAAGTCGGTGACTCATACGTTTTTTAACGTGGAAAATGTGTTTGTCTTGTTCTTGTCGTTTGAAAATCTTCTTATTCGAAATACGAAATTGTTCGAACCATAATAATAAATTAATTAATTCATAAATAAGTAGATTTTCAATTGGCCGAGTACGATAGTGACAGCGCCGCGACAACACCGAGGTCCTATGTCAAAATGTCAACATTGACAACGCCATAGGGCGAGCAAGCCTTTGCACGGGCACGGGAAAGTGAAGTTTCAGCGTGAGCCGAGCGCGAGTTTGTCGTTATCGTGCTAGAGCTGCTGATGACAAGAACGAGACAAACATTGTTTGCCGAGACAAATTAAGAAAATAGAAGCACTGTACTCCTCTAAAACCCGGTTTGGTTCAACTGTATGTATTGTAGTTCTCCGTATGTAGTACTCCGTTATGAGACACAAATAGCGCTAACTGATACGCACGACAAAATTTAGTCAGTAAGGGAATTAGAAATTTCGCAGCTTGACTTGAAGGCACGATAGCTCACTTGGTTCTAGTTCCATTTGCGCTGAATATTTTTCTTTTCCTAAAACCATTTGTAAAACCCCTTACGCGGCGTTTTAAAAATATTTAATTAGACCAATTTTTTATAGGTTTCAATAGAATTGCAAAGAATGGATCTTAAAAGTGAATTCTATAAGTATGAAGTGAAACTCTGCGACGCTTTCAAATTTACCTGGGCTATGGAATGGGTCCAAAAGTTTACCGATGTCCCTTTGAGGTGCCCTATTGCTTCCGTAAGTATGTTCATTTCTAATACCATGTTCACATCTAAATAACTCTAAAATTAAGAATTTTCTATCCCCCGACATTCCATCAAAATTGGTTCAGCCGTTTAAGGCGACTACAGCACCTAAATTACGATTTTATGATGCGTAGATAAGCATGACGTACTGCATTAAATCGAAGAAAAAAATACTACGGTAATATTCAGGACATAAACTAGATAAGTAGTTTGCTGAAAACATGATTCAGCACTTTTGGTTCGATAGAAAAAGCTCACAAAGTCACCTCTAAATACCCAATATTGTGTATCTTTTAGGCTGTAAAAACGATAGTAAAACGCACACAGGAACTTGAATTTGCCATCAAAATGTTCGTGAATGAACACTCTCGCTAAGTAGTTAACGCATTTTTTGATTTAAGCTAGAAAATCCATAAAACTCATTTTTCTAACTTTCGAACTTGTTTTACGCACGCACGCTTTCATAGTCCGTAAACTTCGTGTATCGACACTGTTCGCAATACCGGCCCAGGCCTGTTGAGAGACGGAGATGGCACTATTCCTATGTGTGCTGCTTTTATCGGGTGCTGTAGTCGCCTTAAGAGTTAAAAGCGATAAATATCGAAAGCATTTATCTAATTACTTCTCTTAGATACCTACCGAGAGTAGAAACATTTTCCAAAATGTGTTTTATATATATAGACGACGCAGCTCTTTATAGATGACGCAGCTGGATCATCGTTGGCTAAATAATATGGTCACAGATTAATAAATAGTTACTACGTACTTTTTTCCATGAACTTTTTTACATAAATATATTTCGAGGTCCATCTAGCCAAAACAATGTCCTTATTTAAAATTAAAATCATTTATTTTCAGAGACATTATCATTTCAAGAGCATAGAATTGCCACCGAAGAACTTGCCTCTCTTGCGATACATGCCTCTGGGTAACTACCACAGTATCGTTATCTATTATGTCACTGACACTAAAGAAAAAATTCTGGAAGTAGATGTACAGTTGCGACAGAGAAATGATTGAATTTGAATTTTGAATTTTTTGAATTTTGTCTTTATATCTTTTTTTTTTTAGTAATACAGAATTTTTAAATAAACCACCAAGAAATTAAGGATTATCGAATAACTTTTTCTTAAAAATAAATATGTTCTCTCCGTTCCGTTCTAAGTATGAACTTTCCTTTCCAAGCAGGTTTAAGTATATGAAAGGAATACTGATTGGGTGGGTCTCACTATTACCACTGAGAATAACCATTGATGGTAATACTGATACTACATTTCTCACACACTTGCATTTTAAAATCGCGACGTGAAAAATTTTTGCTCCTGCCTGGTTAATTTTCGGGAAAGGTGTCTGAGACTCATACTTAAAACAAACCACTTTTGAAAATTTTATGATTGTTGGGAGTAATTGGTGTATTTAAAAATTATCAACAAAAAATATTCGAGTTTAGTACGTATATGCATGCTTACAGAAACGGCTGCTATTTTGTGACGCGGCTGACCTAATTTTTGGGCCGCAGTATCATTAAACTCTGATCTAAAAATCCTATGAACTGTTTTAGTTAACATACTACGTTGTTTGAACCAAAAACATTTATTTTACAGACAATTAAAGTGTCTAAAATAATCCCTAGTTGTTGGTGTGCAACCTAACAAAAATCCGAATTGCGCAAAATGTTAATGGAAGTTCCCCTACAACATTTTTGGTTTGCTGTATAAATAAAGTTGAAAAGTATACCTAATGATGAAAGTGTTAGCTTTTTGTTCTACACAGGGGAAAAACATTTTTTTTACATTTCTAGGCGGTTTTTTAGCCGCTCTAAATGGTAATACTGAGACGTTTTGTTAGAGAAATCGAGTCTCACTATTCCCATTCGTCCTTTCTTATGTCAATGGGGGGTTGCATTAGAAATTCGGATCCTAAATTTGGGGTTAAAAAGTGGTTGGGGGGCAGGGGGAGGGGGGGGCAACCCCCCCCACTCCCCCCTGCCCCCCAACCACTTTTTAACCCCAAATTGAGGATCCGAATTTCTAATGCCCACCCGTCAATGGTAATAGTGAGACCCACCCTACTGATTGTTGTTGAATACTTATATAATTACTTGATAACTTACAAAAATGGATTTTAGAATAAATTGTCTACTTTTTAATTTTAAGAGCCGTACTCTTGTTGGTGTAGCAGCGTTATTTTCTATTCTATTATTTCGATTATATTACTTCTTCTCTATTTCAGTAGTATTTATATATATTTTTTTCATGCTTCACTATTAATTTTCAATCCCACTTTCTCTTTCAATTGGACTGAATCATCTTCACTATCGCTTTCTTCCTTTCTTTCCTTCCATATTGATTGAATCAAATCAAAACTTTTAATTAGATAACTGATCTATGTTTAAAATAAATGTTGTCTACCTACTCGTTGAGTGTAAAAAGTTTCTCAAGAAAAGTAATTTTTGCAGTTAAAATATCTTTCCCGGGGCGATGAGATTCCGCTGAACATCCGGGCATAGTTTGTGCATTCCGCGCCGCTTGCGGCCGGCATATCATTGCACTGAACTTGCAATTGCATACACCACCATGTACCAATGTCCGAAGACAAATTATTTTTCACATCAAACGCAGTTAATTACAGCACATCGCCACATACAACAATACAAATATAATGGAGCGGCGTATCGATGAACGAAGATAGGTACTGAATACTAGGCAAGTTAAACTATGGCCATCGATCGAATCAGACGAAGGGTCCTGCGGGGGCATCCTTTGCAGATAATATTAGACTTTGGTCCGTATTACAGAACGTGACTCAGACTCATTTTGATAGTGAGAGAAAGAGATAATCAATACTTAAGTATAGATCAAGAATTTAGTCTCTTTCTGTGATACGGGCCTTAGTCACTTAGCTCACCATGCATTGTTATCATATTGTCATCCAGAATGAAAGTGTTTGTCTGCAAAATTTCAGTTCAATCTGATGAGGATAACTATATTAAAATTTCGTTGCAAGATTTGACCTGAACAAACATACATACATTGCAACTTAATAAAACGCTTATAAAAGATAATGAAGAACGATCGAAAAATAATAAACTTGTCTCAGTTTTAAGCACGTCCATGGTAATCCTACTAGCAATATAACTTTGAACGTGAGCCGTGTCGCTCCACTTCGTATACAACCTTAGAGGACCAACTCCGTTAATAGAAATAATCTTTTGCCGCTTCCAAAGTTCACTTAATAGTTGCTGTTTGCTGCTTTCAGGAAGTGCAGTCTGTAGACAAGTAGTGGAACAAAGGTAGAGCATGTCATTTGAAAAACCTTTATCCTGAAGTGTTAATGCAGGAAAAGATGTTACGAAGAAAATCGCTGATTCTTAATTGTTCATATATTGAAGTACAGAATGTTAAAAAGCTTTTTATAAAACAATTAAATCATCTTCAAAAAGCTAAAAATAAACACGTAGCATTTAACTTACGATCTGTTTGTGCTACGTACTTACTGATCTGTTTGAAGTCGGTGCGATGACAGATGTACGTATAGCCTATCAAAGTTACTTGGCTTGGCACTGACTTCAAACAGATACCTAACGTAGCATATTAAATGCTACGTCTATATTTTTTGCTTTTTGAAGTTGGTTTAGTTTTTTATAAAAAGTTTATTTATTTTTCTATTTTTAGTGTAAATAACAGAGAACGTGAGAAACAATGTAAATACCTATTAAATTCGAGGGTTCAATTCAATTCAATTCAATCATTTATTGCTATTCATATGTACAGAGTATAAAAGGTCTTATCTACAATATGTCCCTCGATTTCCCTGGGTTTCCCTCGATTTCCCTGGGATTCCATCATGAGATCCTGACTTGGTGGCAGTGGAACCATTTCTGGAATTTACTCTTTTGAACCAAAAAAGAATTTTGAAAATCGGTCCATAAATGGCCAATACATACAGTTGAATATAGAACCTCCTCCTTTTTTGAAGTCGGTTAAAAATACACAATATAAAAAGGTTAAACACAATATAAAAGGTGTCGCGCACGGACGTCGTAGGTGTAGTGGTTAACTGGAGGTGGAAGCGCAGTCCGCCCGCACCCCCGCGCATCCCCCTCCGTGACCCGCGCAGTAACAGACATACTTGTTCTGTCATCACGAAGGTATTTTTGGACAGGTAAGCTAGCGTCTTAAGTAGGAAACATTTTTTTCCCTTTTCCGACAATCACTGACAGTCTTGTTTTTCTTAGCACGTAGTTGTAATAAAGTATGTGGCTAAATTAGTTAAACCAGGGCGTCTGAGTTTTCAAACCGCCAAATTACCTCTGGCTTAGTTTAACAACTGTTGTCAATCGACAACGGCCGGGACCGACGACGGCTTATAGTGCCCTCGGAAGCACGGAAACGGTCTTTATACATTTCCACTTTGGTCACCCATCAAGTTCCCTGCTCCTGTGTACGTTGCTAAATCTCACTGATCGGTTCAGAGCAAATCAGATCCAGCTAGGAGCGCTTCAATATCTGACACTAACCTACACGATAATGCGGCAAAATATTCTTGCAGCTTGGTTCTAATGTACGTAGTTCTTTGTTCATCAAATCCGGTCAGACCTCAAATTGTATAATATAATTCCACGTCAAAAACGTAAGAGTCACCGACTTCAATCCCAAAAAGACAATTTTTTTTTTCGAGAGTTTCCCTCAATTTCTACAGGATTACCATAGGACCAGACCACCCTTGGGATACTCCCTTTCCAACAAATAATCAAAATCGGTTCATAAACGACGAAGTTATCCGCGGACATAGGTACATTTTAAAAAAATACGGTCGAATTGAGAAACCTCCTCCTTTTTTGAAGTCTGTTAAAAATACATTTGAATAAACTTTTCGAAGTCTCGTATGATATGTGTGACAGCAAGGTAAAACGGCTATTCATGACTCATATTTTTTTTAATAATAATAAGATGGGTTAACTCTTGATCTCAATCTTGACCATAAGGTCAAAGATGAGATCGACGATGGAGCGAGTTAACCCAGAAAATGCTTATAAAGGCACTGGTACTCCCACTCCCACGCACTGACGGAACACAGCAAGCTATTTGGCGTCGGACTTCGGTAGGAGGGTGGTCGCGAACCAGATGGCCATTTACAGAGCCTACCACACCGCATGAGACCATAGGACGACACCTCAGATTCATAAAAAAATGAAGTTTCGTTGCCTGGGATGGATTACTAGGAGGTAGGTCTCATTTGTGTTTCCTTAGTCGCCTCTTACGCCACCCACGGAAAGAGATGGGGTGATGTTATTCTCAACTGATCACCACACGGATGAAATTTATTTTCGGTTTAATATTTTCCATTATTATCTATCTGTATTTATTTTCCATAGGCGACTAGCGCTGATATGATATTATATTCACATTCAAGCAGAATTTCTGCTCAATTTAAAGCCCAATGGCATCCAACAGAGGAAGACATAAAAGCTAAAATCTACTGATTAAACAAATTTATTGCTCCATTGAACGTAACCGGAATTACGCATTTATCTCCCTATATGAGTACCTATTAGATATTATATTTACTCTTTCCATAATGATTTTTGATCTCTAAATATCAAAAACATTTACGATTATGTAGATTATTGTAGATGATAAATGGAATGAAAAAAAATAGTAGTCCGATATGGTCTAAGAGCCCGCGAGGGCCAGGCCTTAGTTAAATAATAAAATGTAAAAGTTTCTCTGTGTATGCCCACTATACAGGTAAGAACGATCCCAGGCTATGAAACTTGGGTCGCGGTGGCTTTGGCAGGTAACAGGTAGTAAAGGTGTGTAAAATTGTGTCTCAAAGTTAGTATAGTATAAAGCTTAGTTTTCATATATTTTATTAGTGATAATCTTAGAAATCACCTCGTCCACAGCCAGACACTTAGTACAGTTGCAACCCCCTGCCAGGCACCCTTGAAGTAGGGTTAATTTTATTTATACTTAAGTTATAGTATAAAAGCTGAATTTTATATATGTTACTTGGAGAACTATAAAATGATGTTTCCTCAGTAGCCAGGCAGTTTAGATAGTTCCTTCATATTGCCAGACACATTAAAGATCTATTGTTGGTGCGACCGCGAGGGATATATGCGTAAGCGGGTGCGAGTGAGATAGTGCGTTCGGCCCACGGCGATCTTTTATTGAGCATCAGCTGTCTTTTATTCTGTATTATGTGGTAAACAATTTTAGATTTATCAAGAAAATTTAATATATTAACTTATCAGAGACTAAAAATTAAGTTTTCAAAAAATTATTTAGTAAAATTTTACGCAAATAAATCTTTAAATCAACAATTCAAAAATGTAATAAATTACGTTTTAGAGTTTTGTAAGCTTAATTAAATATTCAATTCAATCAAAATTTCAATATTTTACAAAAAATTTTTTTACTATAAGGAGGGAATAATTATTGTGATAGTAAAACATTCAATGAAAAGTAATTTAATTATAATTATAGCCATTGTATACAAAGTAAAAAAAATATTTTAAACACATTATTAAACTCAAAAAAATATTCAATTATTTTCATCGTTCTCGTCGATATCTTCATCATCCTCATCACTGCTACTTCTGTCTGTGGAGTGGCCATCGTCAATATCTCCTTCTTCGTCATTTTCTGTAATAATTAAACCAAGTTAACACAATTACGAATAGTTTCAAATGTATCTATAATAATTGATTATCATAATTACATACCTGACAAAGTTGTTAAAGAATCACTGACATAATTTGGTAATTGATCCCCTTCAAACCATTTAAAATGGTATTGGTCATTTTCCAGTACCCAACCATTATTTTCTGGTCCATAGGAAGTTGGATTTTTTAGGTGAGCATTGTTCCAAATCGTACAAATATCCCTCGCGGTCGCACCAACAATAGATCTTTAATGTGTCTGGCAATATGAAGGAACTATCTAAACTGCCTGGCTACTGAGGAAACATCATTTTATAGTTCTCCAAGTAACATATATAAAATTCAGCTTTTATACTATAACTTAAGTATAAATTAAATTAACCCTACTTCAAGGGTGCCTGGCAGGGGGTTGCAACTGTACTAAGTGTCTGGCTGTGGACGAGGTGATTTCTAAGATTATCACTAATAAAATATATGAAAACTAAGCTTTATACTATACTAACTTTGAGACACAATTTTACACACCTTTACTACCTGTTACCTGCCAAAGCCACCGCGACCCAAGTTTCATAGCCTGGGATCGTTCTTACCTGTATAGTGGACATACACAGAGAAACTTTTACATTTTATTATTTAACTAAGGCCTGGCCCTCGCGGGCTCTTGCTCTAATAGCTCAGTAGGTACCTTGCCTACCTACTGGTTGCGTGGTCGATTCCCAATCAAAACAAATATTTTAAAACCGTATTTTTGAGTATTTCTGAGGAATCGGGGTGATTATGAAAAGATGTATGTATTAAAAAATAAATTAAAAGAAAAAAAAACTATTTTTGTAAAACAAGCTTTTATTTAAATGCACTAAATAGAATAAAATAAACTTTTCCTTTAAAACTTTTACTATTTACTTATAACATCCTTATACAATTTATATGATACTAATATTATAAATGCGAAAGTAACTCTGTTTATCCGTCTGTTTGTCTGTTACGCTTTTATGCCTAAACTTCTGAACTGATTTTGGTTAAATTTGGTACAGAAATAGATTAGACCTTAGAAAAGGACATAGGCTACATTAGGCACAATATAACCGTAGTCCACGCGGCGCGGGCGGAGCCGCAGACGGAAAGCTGGTATGTCAGCAGCAGAACCTTCTTCTCGTGCGCCGAGCGGCGCACGGGGAAACCGCTTCTGGGCGAACCCCATGGCGGTGGAATCACCGCGGTCCATGACGATGGACCGGTCTTTAGCATCACCTGCCGGCGACCGCGGCGTTGGGTGTGCCACCACGACGACGGCGGCTACGACCTGACGGCGACGACAGGGGAAAGGGGAATAGGGGAACCTAGATTGTTTGGGAAAGCTGGTATGGTATAAAAGCTTGTCGTTTAAATAGATCAGCGTTTAAACTTTAGTATGACGATATACTTTCTTCTAATCCGAGTAGGTACTTATTTAATTAGGAAAAGGTAATGGCTGAGTTCACTTCACTAGTTCACTTCACTCAGTCGTTACTTTTTACATCCTGAAATTGTATTTTGAAATTCATTTAATAAAAAATGTATTTAATGTAAAGTATATTAAACATTATTAGAAATAGTTTATATATTGTTCGCATTAGCAGGTAGTCTTTTAAAAATAATATTGAATTTCCTTTAAAACATAATGTACCAGATTTCTGCCCGGGACTTCGTTCCCGTGGGAATTTGTAAAAGTTATGTAGCCTATGTGTTAATCCAGGGTGGCAGCTACCTCCTTACCAAATTTAATCAAAATTAGTCCAACCGTTTGAGCATGAAAGAGTAAAATACATACATACATACAAACTTTCGCGTTTATAGTATTAGTAAGAAAGTAAGGATAGTAAGGACTTACAAAAGACTTGGGGTTTAGTATTTACAATGGCATGATAAGTAATATAGCTGCATGAACAGTTTAAAGTTAATATAATCTCACCAAAAACATAAATGTAAAAATGTAGTCCAAGTTCTTGTACATAAAAAAAGAGTTGAAATCTAAACTACAGCCAAGTTAATAATAATCAGAACCAATATTAATCATTCCAACTTGGCGGCCATGCTCTCGTGTTAGCAACATATGGTCTCCTATTAGCAACATCTATATCTTCTATATCTATTCTATCTATACATAATAGGAAAGATTTGATTGATTGATTCTTTGGTTGTTTGCATTGAATAGGCTCCGAAACTACTAGACCGATTTGAAAAATTCTTTCACCATTAGAAAGCTACATTATCCCCAATGGACATAGGCTACATAATTTTCCCGAATTCCCACGGGAACGAAGTCCCGAGTGGAATGCTAATTTTAAATAAAAATGTTTTTGGTGGGATTTCACTTCATTTTTTAAGGCAAGCTGCCCATAGATACCTACACTCTACATCGTAATATAACGTTGAGATATGTTTAAAACTAATCTATTTAACGTTGTATTTACCAAAATAAGTTAGTTGTAGTATACACAGCAGAGTGTCATCATAGGGAAATGAGTCCCCGGTTAAGATGTCTACAAATTCGTTTTTATTTTTTATTGTATAATAATAAGCACTGCATGTATTCTGTGATAGATAAGTGAAAAGGTAAATTGTAAACGAGCGCGTCTCGCCAATAAATTTCACAGTTTGGCAGGTAGAATATATCTATAAACAATGTACTCACTTATCTTATAATAATAAATAAAAAAAAGACCAGGCTATATTTGTCACTTTAACATCGCCCTTATCTCAATCAGAATACTAGCGTTGCTTTTCGCAGTGCAAATACCTGACATGTTGCTGCTGTCTGTACACAGCAACAGATCGCTTAGTTCTCAAAAAAATCCGCTAGATGGCGCAGCGTGTATTCTAGAACGCGGTATCGATTAGTTCAGACGATGTTTATAGGGTAGCATGACATGTTGACGTTATATACATACACTTACGCCTTTTTTTGAAAAGTAGCCAACAGAATCATCTGATGTGGCACTTCGAATAGACAACAGAGTAAATTCCTTTAATTTTAATTACTTTGCAATATTGCACACATTGCAGTGCCCGGCCTTTTACATAGCTGTTAAGTTTACTTACAACACCGTAAATCACACGCAGTGTAAGAAATTTTAAAAATAAAAAACATTTGAACTAGTTAGCAAATACCCAATTTTAGATTACACTATACTTACAGAGGCCAGCACATCAGGTTACTCCATTTTCATTTCAAAATCGCTTAGAGAGTGCCCGCGTGTGGTAACCTGAGTTACGGCCGTCCATACATAATACATAATAGGTGTATGTTATGTATAGTATATATATTATATGTATTTATTTGTGTTAGGTATATTGTATATGTGTAATGTAGTTTATGTAAGTACCTATATTTATGTATTTATTTTTGCACCCACACTTATATGGTGTAATTTCATCTTCTCCATACCCAAAGGTTGCCGATAAGATATTGCTTCTTAGCAATGGGGCCGCCTTTTGTACCCTAACTTTATTATTGTTCATAATGTAACTTTTACTCTGTCTCATGTTCTGTAATGTTGGTGTGCAATAAAGTATATTTGTATTGTATTGTATAATTATTTAAAAACATGTGGAGAAAAACACAAATGTAACAGTACATTAGTTAGACAACGAAGTCTCTTATGGTATTTCGACCAACTGGGGTGATATACTCGGGTGGTAATTTTTTTAAGGAGTGATAAATGAAGAGGTTATTGATAATTGTAAAATAATGTTATTCAGCTATTTTAAATTTTTACGATATAACTAAAATGTACTCGAGCCTTAAAAATAATCTCGTTTGGTTCTATTAAGGTGAATCCTGCGATCAAGTAGAAATCATTGTCACTGAGCGGCAAGGGAAAATTCGGTAGCATTTCAACGCCTTTCCAGTGGTACGTCCGCTGATGAAATGAAAAAACAAATGTTTTAATTTTATACTTGTAAGTAACTGAACAAGAAATATGATTGTGTCTGGTAAGGTAGACAATCAATGGATTCGATTAACATTACAGTACATTCTCAATCTTAACGATTACCCCTAAGTAAAGTTATTACCCCAGACGATTATAAGAATACTTCATTATTCTTTTCATTTTATTTTGCAGTAACCAAGCACAACTCTAATTTGTACTACCCTTAATTGGATTTCCGTGTGCGCTCAAGTTTGAACCTTAGCAATAGAGAACAAGAAACTTCAGTGGATACCTTTAAGGAATTTACTTTCCCTGACCATATGCTACAGTACATACAAAGTCACAATAGAAGAACGACGGTACAAAGATGGTTTATACCACAAGGAGATTTCTTATTCATTCTTACCGGAGGAAAAGGGCACGTTTTTCTAGTGATGTCAGAATACAAATGAATCCATTGTTTTGCCCAGTCGAATTTGTATATTGTGCACAATTTCATTTCAAGACCATACACCTCTGACGCAACTTTTGAGTTGCGATATGATATGAAAACCTGAAATCGTTATGTTTAGTTTGAAAGTTATGAAACTTATTGGAAGAAATAGTACATATCGTAATAAGTGCGGTGATAAAAGTGCGGTACAAGATCTACAGAATAAATAACTGGCACCAGCAGTCGCACTAAAATGTAGATTGTAACGCGGCTGTTTCACAACTTTTTGCCAAAAATAGTACATAGCAATACGTTTTTTTGTCAAAAACTTGATTTAAAACGCAATTAAAAAGGGGCTGCTTTTTAGCTTTTTGAAAAACATTGTAAATCCGGATAACATTTTTTTTTAAATAGTAACACAGCCGCGGTTCAATTGCGTTTCAATCCACATTTTTAGCGCAATTGATCTGCAGTGATGAGACGTTTTTTTTATTAACATTTTATTGAGTGTTGGAGTTAATTTCCGCTTATATCAGCCTCCTACGAGGCTTCAACAATAATAAATCAAATAGAAAAGTTTATTTAAAAATCAAGGAGCATTCCTACTTTCCAAGACTTTTCTAACATAATATATACATTTTGCTATGTCTCAAAGAGGTTTGCTCAAAGCTACTTAAACATCTCCACCATTGTGGAAACACCTTTAGAATCTTCGCCTTAAACATCATAGAAAGTTAAATATAGATGCCAGCGACTCAAGCACAATTACGCGACTTAATGGGCTTAGCCTGCGCGACTTTACTCCCTCCTTGGCATTGTCACTTTGATATTTGACTGTGGCTGCTTTCAAGGCGGCCAATTGCACCAGCAGCTAAATACAATATTCATAGCGCGCGTAATAGACTGAGATCCCAGGGCCGCCAGACCTTACTTATTTTCTCAGTAACCAAAAGTGTGGGAAAGAGTACAATACAATACAATACAATACAATACTCTTTATTGCACACAAAAAAAAACATAAAACATAACATTAAACAAAAAACAAATGTTCATGATGTAGTGTGCAATCCGGCGGCCTTATTGCTATAGAGCAATTTCTTCCAGGCAACCGGGGGGTGAAGGAACCGATACAGAAGGTGAAGCGGTAGACGTGCAAAGAGTAATTAATATAACTTATACATATCTATACCTAAATATATAACATATACATACACACAAATAAATAATGAAAAACATTAAATATTACATATATATATATACATATCTATTATACATACATATCTAGACACGTGAAAAAAAAAAGAAAAAAAAAAAAAACGTAAGAAAGGTGCTAGTAAATGACAACTTGCAAGTTTAAGGAGAAGGTATTAATCAGGAAGGGATAGGAAATGAGCTTTTAGATTAGATTTGAAAGAATGGATAGAAGGAGAACATCTTAAGGACACAGGGAGGGAATTCCATAAACGAATAGCTTTGACAGTGAAGGAATTAGAGTAGAAATTAGTGGAGAAAGTAGGGAAAGAAAGAGACAGGTCAGAAGTAGAGCGCAGCGAACGATTGTGCGAATCAGTGCAGAAAATAAATCTCTCTCTAAGGTATGAAGGAGAAGAAGGATTGAAGAGGATAGAGTAAAGTAGTGATAGGATGTGAAGATCTCTACGTCGACGAATGGGTAGCCATTTTAATTTGATGCGATATTCGCTAATGTGGTCATATTTGCGAAGTCCAAATATGTACCTTATGCACACATTTTGAAGTCGCTCAAGTTTGTTAAGCATGTCCTCCGTAAGGTCAGGATAGGAAGTATCAGCATAATCAAGAAGTGGTAGAAGTAGGGATTGCGCTAATGCACACCTCGTACTGGTCGGCAAGAGATTACGGAGTCGTCTGAGTGAGTAGAAAGATGCAAACACCCTCCTGCTAACCTCGGCAATCTGAGGTTTCCATGAGAATGTAGTATCAAACAAAATGCCAAGATTTTTTACTTGCTTACTAAAAGGAATCTGAACATTATCGTAAGTGACCGGAGGAAGCGACTTAAGATCGACTCTCTCAACAAACCAAGGACTACCAACAACAATAACCTGTGTCTTATCCGGATTAACTTTCAGTCCATAGGAATTGCTCCAAGCAGATATATGAGACAGATTAGTGTTGGTGGCAATCACCGCTTCTTCAAGGCGATCCATAGGGGCTTGCGCATATATCTGCAGATCATCGGCATATAGGTGGTAAGAAGTGGTTAAGGATTGAGTAATAGAGTTTATGAAAACTGCGAAGAGTAGAGGGGACAGTACGCCACCCTGCGGGACCCCAGCAGACGTTACACACCAGGAGGAGAGTGAATCCTCCACCTTGATGCGCTGCTGACGTCCTCGCAGGTAACTATGAAACCAGTCAATTACCGTTGGAGATACGTTAAGGGAGCAAAGCAGCTCCAGTAAGATATCAAAATCAACTGTGTTGAAGGCGTTGCTAAAGTCTAGCAACGTCAGGACTGTGAGCTGCTTATTCTCCATACCCCAACGAATGTCGTCCGATATTTTAATGAGAGCAGTAGTCGTACTATGAGCGGGACGGAAGCCAGATTGGAAAGGATTAAGGAGGTTGTGTTCATTTAAGAAGGAGCTAAACTGATTGTGGATTAACCGTTCTAGGGCCTTAGAGAGGAAAGGGAGAATGGATATAGGACGATAATCAGAAAAGGATGTGGGGTTAGATTTCTTTGGAAGAGGAATGATTTGAGCCTGTTTCCAAGCAGAGGGAAAGATACCCGAGGAGATCGATCTGTTAAATATAACAGTGATTACTGGAGTCAGGACATCAATCAAGGGAATAATCATGTTACGACTAATGCTATCACATCCGACGGCATTCGAAGAGATAGAGAGTATACTCCTTTTAACATCACAATCGGTGAATTGGCGGAAGTTGAAAGATGAGAAACTGGGTTTAGGTAAAGAAGAAAGGAAAAATAGTGTATCAGTTTTAGTACTGTCGTCAATTGGACATGCAGAAGAGAAGTGATTGTTAAGGGTGCGTAGTGCTAGTGCTAATATGTACTATTAACATATGAATACCTACTAGCCTGGGCCGACAGCCAATTTTCGGCTACCAGGTTCTGAAGGTACTTCCATAAATTACTCACTTGTCTTGAAGTCTGGGTGCGGATGTCTTATAGAATATAATTAATTAAATATAAAAATTATTGATCAACACCGCCAGACACTCTCCGTAGGCTGTAATTTCTGCCAGACACTTTACAGTTCGCAAGTAAATTATGCGATTGTACCTACAATCTGAGCTGTGATTTTTTTCAGGGAACTATAACAATACTTTTTGTAGCACCCAGACTTCAAGACAAGTGAGTAATTTTTGGAAGTACCTGCAGAACCTGGTAGCTGAAAATTGGCCGTCGGTCAAGGCTATCTGGTATTCAATATGTTAATAGTACATATTAGCACTACTCTATCCCACACTTTTGGTAAATGAGAAAATAAGAAAGGTCTGGCGGCCCTGGGATCTTGGTCTATAATGCGCCGCGGTCCTATATCAAAATGACAACATTGACAATGCTAGAGGAAGAGCAAGCCTTTGCGCGGGGCCCTCGCGCAATCAAAGTGAAGTTTTAGCGTCAGCCGAGTGGCGCGCCGCGCGAGTTTGTAGTCATCGTGCTCGAGCTGCTGAGCTAATATTGTGGCTGGATCAATGATATTACGGTGGGTAGTAATAATTAGCATACATACAGTGACGTTATATCCCCAATAGTCTAGAAGTGTGGCGTTGACGCTCGTCTTAAAGGGCACAATATGTTTATTGGTAAATAAAGTTACATCTTTTAAATATTTTCTATTTACGTTTATTATTTCAACATCACCTTGTTGGAATTTTTCCTGAAAGAAATCACTATTTAATTGACTTTTTTATCACACATTATATTTTACTGGGTGATCTCATAATCTGTGAAGCTAAAAAATATCTACATAATCAAATATCATATTTTTATAAATGGAAAAGCTTATTTTTATGAAGCAGTACATACATTGGTATCTAGTGTTTTCTTTTTTGCTATTAATTGCAACATTAAAAGCTGTTATAAATACAAATCGATCTCAAGACATACCCAACTTCCTTGCGATTGATTAAAAAGTAATATTAAAAATAAAATAAACTGTTTCCCAAAAACCCACATACCGATATTACAAGACAAATACTCTTTTATAATGGTTTCGATTGAAGAGACTCAATGATAGAAATTGATAGCATTTTAAAGTTTATAATGTTTAAAACATATCTAGATCACGTAAGTATTAGTCACGATTTTGTTATTATCAGTATTTATCATTTTGTTTGAATCTATTCTAGGATCAAAAACAATATTTATGTTCTGTTAAATTATGGTAATTATTACAATACTTAATTTATGTAAAAGCCATAATTTCCATACTGCATTCAGTAAAAATGATTGTTTCCCTTTATCATGATTGTTTCATATAACTAAATAAAGATACTTTTGATTTGAAATTTGATTTGATCATCCATTATTTATTTATTTATTTTATTATATTCTAACTATAATTTTGGTTGATACGCTAAAAGTTATCTAGTGCAAAAGTAAAAGTGTAAAAGTAAAAGTTATATTATTTTAGAGGTTTTCGACAGAAATAAGTAATAGCAATTTGGCGGACGCTTTAGTTGAGTGGTAGCAGCGCTACCTCTTAATCGACGGGGCCAGGGTTCGATTCCCAGTCGGAGCAAATATTTGGATAAAAAAACAAAAAAAACTCGGGTCATGAATGTTCGTGTCTGTCTTTGTATATGTTATGGACCAAGTGATTAATGCGGGCATTATGAATAATGCCCGGGCATTATTCATAATGTCTAGCTCTATCGGGCAAAGTGATTAATTACTATCTAAACTTCATTATTTATCATATTGCCCGGTCATAGTGCCCTCGTTGCAATTTATAATAGTTTTCGTTATTTTTTCACGACCGCCATCTTAGATTTGAAAATCTAAAACGACATCCATGACGGATTTTTACAAAAATGCATGTCCGCCAAATGCATTAGCACCCCCGAAAACCCATTAAACGACACACATATCAGTTTTTTCAAAAATGTAAACGTCCGCCATCTTGGATATCAAAATGAACGACATTTTCGGAATCAGTATCCCCGACAATCTATCAAATGATACCCATGTCGGCATGCCCGAAAATTTAATATCCGACTTCTTGGATTTTTTGTGCGGGGTTTCGCGACGCTCCGGGGTTTGCCCTTCTCGTCACGATTCTTCCAACTAAAATCAAAGTTGGCGGATATGAAATTTTCGGAAGGCAGTCGGCGGGTAAGACGCTTGGTGACGCTTCGGGCTTCGCCCTACACAGAGCTCGGCCTTCGGCCTCACCCTAAACGCAGCTCGCCTCGGCCTACGGCCTCGCCTCACCTACACAATCTAAACTTGTATGGCCGCCATCTTGAATTGAGGGGGTTGACGCTCCGGGCTTCGCCCTCGCGGAGTTGGGCTCAGTCTGCGACCTCGCCTCACCGTTAAAATCTTAACTCGTATGGCAGCTATCTTGGATTGGGGGAGGGAGACGCTCCGGGCTTCGCCCTACCTTGCTACTTAATCCAAATAATGAGTCTGATTATTTAAATTGTTTAAGATTTAGTTTATTTGAAGTTAAATGACTATAATAATAAAAAAATAGCAATTAAATATGTTTGTATTACTCTGCCCAAAAGGTGATGGGCATTATGTATAATGCCCGGTCAATTTGATTATTTGAATAATTATTATCAAATTGCCCTCTCATATTGGGCATTTTTCATAATGCCCGGTCATTATGAATAATGCCCAATTTATCACTTGGTCCATAACATATATACCAAATGGACGGTTTTTCACTTGACGGCACGGCAACGGCACGGCACTGGCGCCGGCAACGGCTGAAATCAAAAATGTATGAAAACATATGACAGGTTTTTCCAGTGACCGGCACCGGCACCGGCACGCTATGACTCCTTTTCATACATTTTTGTTTCCATGGTTATTGGCGGCCGCCAAGTGGAAAACCGCCCAATGAATGGACGGGTCATGATTGTTCGTGTCTGTGTTTGATATACTCGTACCTACATGTTCCACTGAACCCATGACACAAGAAAACACCTTGGTGTGTGCCTTTGAGTGTTTAGCGTTAATTTTTACTATTGTGTAGATAACTATGAGTTATTGAGGGTTATTATAATACGAGTGTTAGTTTAAAAAGAAACCCTTTCATAAGAAAAGTAACTCTTTTCTTCCATTTTAATAAATAAATAAAATTAAAATTTCTTGTAGCTGTAAAGATTGGCTCACCTTTAGTTTTTTTTTCGACTTGATTTTAACATATTGGGCCTTTTTATGAGAGATGCCACGAATATTCGGCAACTATCCGGTATTCGGCCTATTCGGCCACTTTTTTGTCATTTGGTATTCGGCCGAACGTATTCGGCACGGCAAGGCAAAATTTGAACTATCATTGCCCCTTATGTTCCTAACTACAAAAATCCCTAGTATGTAGGAGGCAATGGTAATACAATTTTGCCGTGCCGTTTTCGAATTATAAAAAGGCCCGGGCGGTTTCCACTTGACGGCACCGCAACGGCACAGTACCGGCGCCGGTAACCAGGGAAACAAAAATGTATGAAAAGAAGTCATCGCCGTGCCGTTGCCGGCGCCGGTCAATGGAAAAACCTGTCATATGTTTTCATACATTTTTCCTTCCCGCCGTTACCGGCGCCAGTGCCGTGCCGTTGCCGTGCTGTCAAGTGGAAATCCACCAAATAGCTGTGGGGTGTTGAGGTGCGTCACAAAGAAATGGAAAACTCCCAAGGGCATCACAGAAAAAAATAACTTTAAGAAGCTCTAGTTTGATGTACAGTCAAGAGCAGATTACGCTTTACACTACCAGTTTAAGCTGAGCTCTGATTTATACTGCGCGCCATACAATACACTGCCGGTCCAAAGTCCAAAGTTTCAGGCTCTTCAGGCCTCTCTTTCCCACTGGGCACTGTGGGCAAGTGCCCAGGGCCCCGCGATCAATGGGGCCCCGTTGTCCCTAGTAGATAACATTTACTGACTAGAATATTTACTTGCTTACTAGCTTTTGCAAGCGTTAAGCGCGAAGTGACGAGTGTATGCCTGAAAATCAAGCTTTTGTAAACGTTAATTTGCGTTTAAATAGTCCTGCACTATTTAAACGTTAAAGAAGAATCTTCAATACTATTGCGATGTTCTGTCCGAGTGATAGAGTCATTATAATAATATGCCCAGGGCCTCCTGTATGTTAAACATGGCCCTGATGCTATTGAGTGTACAGTGACCAGTGCATCAGGTTACTCCATTTTCGTTGCAAAACCGCTCTTATTACAACAGCACAGTGGTAACCTGATGTGCGGCCGTCCGTATTACTGTGGGGCACATTATGTAAGAGTTTTGGAACTACTTTAATTTTCACGTGTTCTTCTTTCCTTATCATGTTTACAGCATAAAGTCAAATGTGTGTATGTATGTGTGTATCAGTGCAAAGGGACCACGAGTCCATAGCTACTCTCTATAAAGCTACTCTATAAGATGTGGAGCAGCTTTTTGAGTATTTTACTGCAATCGCAACTCCCTTGTGTCAAATGAAGCGAAATGATATGACTTTTCTCCCAATTTTGATATTTGGTAGATGGACAGCCTTCGCGCAGCGTTTAGAGCCAAAACATAATCAAAATCACTATCTACAACAGCTGTAACAAAAGTACCTAACAAAAGCAGTAATTAAGAATTAATGGTCTCATACGTTTTTGTAGACTGTGCCGGAAATGATTAAAATGTTGTTATCATTCAGTCGACCGCAATGACAAATAGAAAATATTATACATAGTGTAATTACGACTTCCATGCTGGACTGGGAGTAACAGAAAAACATAGAATGTGCCAGCTGCCTGCTCTTCCCAGGCATACTGTAAAAGTCAGTAAGTGGGACGCGAGGTTTTGCTGTATTGTGGGTGACACGCTGACAACCTCTCACCACTTACAGCATATTTCATCTAATAACCCTCAGAATTTATGTCAAACGTGGCATCAATTGGTTTTAAAGCCACTGATGCCCTGCCTACCCCTATAGGGATAATAGGCGTGAGCGTATGTATGTATATAGTGTAATTACAGAGGTCAGTGTATCAGAATTATAAATGAAGAGGAAGAACACGTCACAAAACGGCATTATTATAGTTTGCAAAAACTTTAATTTTTTTTAGGTTTTCCCCAAAAGTGCCAACCAAATTCCAAATTCTGTGGCAAACGGACATAGAGACACACGAACGATACCATAGTTGCTCTGTTTTTTCGTTCGGACGTAAAGAGCTCTAAAAAGTCGTGGTCAAATCGAATTTACACCTAATTATATATCAACGCTAGCAGCTTGGAGCTGTAGCACGAAGACTAAGCCTGTTTAAGTGATGCTAAAATAAGTGTTCACACCGATAGGGGTTGAATTGAAACTATGGGTCCATGGGGGCCTTCAGCTAAATAATTCAGGCCTTAGCAAAAGCTTCAGGTGACCGCAGAATTCTAGCGCAAAGAAAGCGGTTGAGTATCGCTAGAATTTCTACTCAAGTATAGATCAGAGTCTGAGTCGCGTTTTATAATACGGATCTATATCTCGCGATTCAAAGTGGAAACGCTGCCTGCCAGCGGGAACTATGCCGCCTCGCGGACTCCATATTTTACCTAGGCCCGTATTTTTGATGGTGTGTCAGCAGTGAATTTAATTTTATTTAAAGTTTAGATTTTATTCTAGACCGTCACTTGAAACAAGGTTTGTTGATCAAAGTTGCGATGAGTGACATATCTGCTGAATGACATAAACTATTTAAAAAAAATAGAGACGGGATCAAATCGGGTTTTAAAAATAGTTTCAGCTGACACTGTCAAAATTTTGACAACTTGTCAAAACCCAAAATAAAATTCTTTCTTGATTATGATCAATGATGATCAATGCTTAGCATTTGATTTGAACTCAAATCTAGTCTTGAATTTTTGAGTTCAAAATGACACGAGACGCCTACTATTATTATTTAAACTTAGTTTAAACTTTTTGGTGGCCTTTGCTTATTCATAAATCCATCCTACTTGTTAAAATATATTTAAGGATTTCGGTTATGCGACCACTTTATTAATTCCTTATTAAGCGTTATTAAATTTTGGGAACTATACAGTGAATAGGTTTACTAAAATTCTTTCTATCTTCTGTATTAATAAAAATAAATGTTTATCCTCTGTTCATTCCTAAACTATTCATCTGATTAATTATGATACAATTTTAGTGAGTAGTTCTAGCAAAAATAAGTAATAAACTGGGAACGCATTCGCGGTGATCAACTAATATCCTTAATTTTTTGGTAAATGATCATACTTACTATCATATTGGCATACTTACTTATATTTAAATCAGCAAATGTTCTTGGCTAGAAAATGGACAAGGGAAACTCACAAGAGTTAGTTACAATAAAAACCAATAGTACAAAATCTTATTTATTCTGATATTTTTCATACAAACTTCAAATTTATTGTGATTTCGAATATTTTCTCTCTTTCTTTAGTCGTCACTACAGACAATTTACTGACATAGTCACCGGGTGGAAGTGGTATCGGAAAGTCCTTCGGTGGTATCTCTATGTCTTTGTAATGATACCTGTTCTGAAAGTTACAATTAATAAGCAGTATTTAGTTATAAATACATAAAATAACGTATTGAAGGGTTAGCAGAGTATATATTCATTTTTTAATTAATACAGATGCCATAAAGTCTTGATGCGCAACGAATGACTTTCATGGTTTTTTCTACTTTTTGCGGACTAAGTATAGTTTTTTAGGTAAAAGTTTCGGTGCATTTAATAACAAATAAAAAAACCGCATCCAAATCGGTTAATCCGTTTAAGAGCTACGGTGTCACAGACACACACATTTCGCTTTGGCCGTGTACGAAACCAGGGCTTCGTAACCAGTTGCGATCGAATACTTTTTCATCATTGTACGTAACTAGATAAAATTAAATGCCCCTATTTTTGCGTCGTCGAGGGTTAAACAAGTAGGGATATGGGAATCGTAAAAGACTAGATATTATTGTTTTGTGATGTTTTTGTCAAAATATGAGTCACTAAAGACGTTAAAAAATATTGTGTCCTAGGCAAAAAATCCAACATTGATAACATTGATTCATAATTATGACCTACCGGTGAAATTGGACACCGCAACGGGACATCTGTGTACGTCTTGAACCAATCCTTTGCCCAGTGCACCATTAAGAGATCACATACTTTGAACTCTAAATTAAATAACTGAACACCTAACTTCTGGTTGACGCCATTGATAACTGCCTGAAAGTAATATGTTTCAAAATGATAATATACAGAAAAAAAAAAAACTACTACTAGCATCAGTGACATTACAAGAGTAAATTATAAGTCACTAACTTACTAACTTAATGATAATAATAATGAATAATGATAATACTAACACTATTAGTCATGTAACTTGAATTAAATGAATAATAATAATAAGTAACTGATTTTGATGTCACGTTGGCTCGACATAAAATCCTGGGCATTATTTTTATCAAGCACTCTTATTGGCACCATACGGTGATGTGGTGCCTAATTTTTGAGAAAAGTGGAAATATTAGAGGTGTACCTGTTAACCGGTCGTTATCTATCCGGCTGTTATGCTATCCGACCGGATACCGGACAGTACATTTTCATTCAAAAAAATAAAAATCTGCCATTATGCCATTATTCATTTATTTTTTTTAAATGTTAAACGTATTTATCAAACAAACGTTTAAGTATGTGAACAATTATTAAAGTGTTAAGTCAACCACATGTTATATTATGGTGAAGTGTATGCGAATTTGTTCCGTACCGACTTACTGAAATTCGTACCCGTGAACCTACAATTCGTAACAGATCGAAACCTAACACAGCGCATTACGCAGTGCGCACGCTATGCAAAACTTATATTAAGAAATACACACTGCCGCGCATCAGGCTATACATGTTGACCTTGGCGCCACCATCATCTCATTCGTAATAGCGCCGGCTTTAGTACTGCAAATGGGTAACCTGACGTGCAATTGCCAGCCAAATATTCAGATTTTCGGATATATATTCCTGTTTATGTATCAGAGAAGCAGTCATGGGAATGAACTGTTTAAAAAAAGAAGGCCCACACTAAGGTTTTCCCTTGTGTCGTGGGTCCCTCGGAACACACATAAAGACAAACCAAAACCCCCGTGACCCGAGAACAAACATCTTCTTTTCACACATATGTTTGCCCCGACTGGGGATCGAACCCAGGACCCGCGGATCAAGAGGCAGCGTCACTACCACTCGACCAAACCGGTCGTTTTAGATTTAATTAAAATTAGAAAACAAGAAAAAAATTTATGCGATTAAAAAGAGCACCCTCAGAGTTTCTTGCCTATTCTTCTCTGAGGAAGACTGCACCTTTGCGAATAGGCGTATAGTCAGTAGAGTCAAAAGAACGAATGTGTTTGTATGTATTTAAATCCTTAAATGTATGTTGTCAAACAACTTCCTGGAGACTCAATACTGTTAATTTCTTATAAGAGATACAGAAATTTTTGCAACAACATCCTAAAAAAATTGAAATCCGATTTTCATAAAAATGAGTTAGAGAAAGCGGGCAATAACAGTAAGTTGGTATGGAAACACATTAAAAATGCTACCTTTACGGCAAAAAAGCACGAATCTTTTTCAATTTTATTATCAACTAATACCTCGCAAATTACGGCCGCAAATAATGTGAACCACTTTTTTGTTAACGTGGGTAAAAACCTTGCCGAGCAGATACAGTATCAAAATGCCGCCGCCGTAACAAACTTTCCCTTGAAAACTAGTGTAAATTCTTTTGTTCTGCTAGACACGGATGAAAATGAAGTAGAGAGCATCATCACAGGTTTAAGGGACGATTGTGCAGTGGGTTGGGATAATATTTCCAATACGATATTAAAGAAATTTAAACATATTTTAGTTCCACCCATAACATACATCTTTAAAGCATGCATAAGGGAAGGCATCTTCCCTACGTGCCTAAAAAAAGCAGTTGTTATTCCAATACATAAATCAGGAAGCAGAGATTTTGTAACTAACTACAGACCAATATCAATACTGCCATCTATATCTAAAATTTTGGAAAAGATTATCAACAGAACTTTAATTAGATACCTTGAGGACAAATCTTTATTATCCGAAATGCAGTATGGATTTAGACCTAAGTTATGTACCGCAGACGCTGTTCACCAACTTACCGAATTTATCTCGGAAGAATTGGGAAAGGGGAAACAAGTTTTGGGAATATTTATTGATCTTGCGAAGGCTTTTGATACGGTATCTGTACCCATCCTATTAAACAAATTGTATGCACTAGGAATAAGGGGAACACAGCTCAAATTATTCGAAAGCTACCTGAGCGATCGTTGCCAGTGTGTGAAAGTAGATAATATAATCAGTGAAGACCACAAAAATTTTCCCTTTGGGGTTCCACAAGGTAGTATAATTGGCCCAACTCTATTCTTAATCTACATAAACGATCTATGCGATTTAAAACTGAATCAGGGAAAAATTATTTCCTACGCCGATGATACTGCATTATTGTTCTCCGCTGACACGATTGCTGAGGTACATTGCTTGGCTCAACAAGGGTTTAATACAGTTAATAGCTGGCTCCGATACAATTTGTTCACCTTAAACGCAGATAAAACCAAGTTTATTAACTTCTCTATGAGAACTAAGAACATTTATCACTCCACTTCAAACATTTATGCTCACTGTTGCATTAATCAGACGGATAACATGTGTAGTTGTCCTTCAATACAGAGTACAAGAGATATCAAATATTTGGGAATAACTATTGATAACACGTTATCCTTTCATCAACATATTGAAAAACTAGCTAATAGAGTACGTAAATTAATTTTCATCTTTAAGACTTTGCGAACCTTTGCTGGTGCTAACCTAATAAAACTAGTGTACCTTTCCTTATGCCAATCCATTATATCGTACTGCATTACTTCCTGGGGACGAGCACCAAAGACCGTGTTACTACCGCTTGAACGTGCTCAAAGAGCGATACTCAAAGTAGCCACCTTCCGACCATATCTTTTTCCTACTAAGATGCTGTATGCATCCTGCGAAGTTCTAACTGTACGACAGCTATTCATATTTAACACTATCCTAAAACAACATAAGGCACTTGCATACCTCCCTAACACTACTAATAAAAGACGAAAGGACATCGTTTGCAAAGTAAGCTCGTCTTCAAAATTCCTTTATAGCAATAAGTTTTTCACCTTCCTCGGTCCATTTTTGTATAACAAACTAAACAAATCAGTACCTATCTACGATAAGAATTTATTCGAATGTAAGAAGCTAGTCTATGATTATTTACAGCAGTTTTCCTATGACGAAACCGAAAATTGTATGTCAATTGTAAAATAGTTAGTAAGTACTTAAATATTGTCATTAATTAATTAGTTATAATGTTTTATTACTATTTTTGTTAGAATATAGACACAAATGCACACATCCTATATGCATTAGTCATATAATAGGTATTTGTTATCAGAAATAAATTGGATTTAGCTTATGTACCTGCCCATCGTATATTGCCTGAAACACAGGTTTCACCTAGTTCAGGCGTATACCTAATTAATTAGTTAAGTTTGCTTTTATTTTATTTTTTAATATTTTTGTAGTCTCTAATGCTAATCATGTATACCTTTTTGTAAATGAATAAACAATAATGAAGTATTGGTATAATGAAGTATGTATTTAATGTAATTTTAACTTATTTAACATCCTGAATGTTGTATATAGTAAAGATATTTTGAGTTGAGTTGAATTGAATTCAGTATCCAGTATTCGGCCAAACCAATATCCGATGCATCTATCTAGCATATAAAATAATAATATATATTTTCCAATTAGCCAGTGCCGCCCCACTGCAGGGCAAAGGCCTCCCCTCGTTTCTTCTGCGCTGTACTATTACACAGCAAATAAAAAATTACGTAACAAATATTTGAATAAATACTTACAGTGACATTGTTATCCCAGTGATGTAAAATAGTTACATTGATGCTAGTCAGATACGGAGCACGGCGGTCTTTGCGATATGTAAGAACAGTCCCATCTTTGACGTATTTCGGATTAGAAAAAGTTATTTTTGCAGCTTCTTGGCGAAAGGCTTCCTGCGTTATCAAAAATTGATAAAAATTAAGAAAAATAATTCAGTGCGAGTTTGTAATAACAATGATTGAATCTTATTGATCAGTAGTGCTCATCATCTATAGTATATCTATACTTATAATCTATACAAATATTTTAAAGAGGAAAGATTTGATTGTTTGTTTGTTTGCATTGAATAGGCTCCGAAACTACCGGACCGATTTGAAAAATTCTTTCACCATCAGAATTCTACATTATACTTACCCGATGGACATAGGCTACATAATTTTCCCGAATTCCCACGGGAACGAAGTCCCGGGCGGAATGCTAGTAATCTATACTAATATTATAAAGAGGAAAGATTTGATTGTTTGTTTGTTAGCATTGAATAGGCTCCGAAACTACTGGACCGATTTGAAAAAATATTTCACTATTAGAATCCTACATTATCCCCGATGAACATAGGCTACATATTTTTCCCGAATTCCTGCGGGAACGAAGTCCTGGGCAGAAAGCTAGTAATAAATAGCTTAGTTTGGTTGTTAGCTGCGAGAGTTGTCCAAAAAAATCTTAACCAAAAAACAATAATTGAATCTTACCGATTTGCTTTTTAAGCTGTCGTTCATCAGCAGAAGCAATAGAAGTTGAGGAAATAACATTATTGCAGAAATGTGGATGTTAAAGTGTACAACGAAATGTTAATGTTTTATTGAAACAGAATTAAAAAAAAAGATTAGAATCTGTGTAATGACCTAGCTTTTTAGGGTTCCAGAGTAAACTACGAAAATAACAGTAGAAAACTCATTAGTTTCGCCATTTTTGTCTGTCGACTTTTTCTCAGAGATCATTGATTCTATAAAGCTGGAATTAGGAATGGTCACACCAATATCACGCTGGAAAAACATAAAATAATTCCGAAATAATTTCAGGTAAAACAAAAAATGGTTATGATTTTTTTTAATCTCCAATTCCATTTTGTGGGGTGGAAAGATTTTTTAAAGTTAATCTGGGTTTTATTTGCGAAGAATCACGGTAGTTTTTCAATTCAGGCATATGTTTACGAAACATTTAGCTAAACCGTTGTTTTTAAAAAAAAACGGTGGTAGTATATTTAACTTAGTATTTATTTTGACGAAACTTCCACAGCTATGTTG
The DNA here is from genome assembly GCA_949987775.1 of Aproaerema taeniolella. NCBI lineage: Eukaryota > Metazoa > Arthropoda > Insecta > Lepidoptera > Gelechiidae > Aproaerema > Aproaerema taeniolella. The sequence goes on from OX465260.1 coordinate 12,191,373, forward strand.
GCTTTTTAAGTTAAAGAGTAATGGTCTATCAAGTAATAAAACATTGTTTTTCAACTACTGAACCCTACACTGCACGTGGACTGACATGCTTTTGGGCAGTTTTCATAGTCTTATTAAATAAAAATTTAGATCCAAATAATTGTAACTTAATCATCACACTATCATAAATAGCGGAAGATTATGTACATACTATTGAAGTTTTTGTATTTCATTTACGTCGAAATAGCCATGAATCGCCGTGAATTCTGCATGTATATTTTAATTTTAATCTATAGCGAATGTTAAAATTTATTAAACACAAATTGACGAATAATTTGCTTAGATTGTTTCGATAGTTTGAATAATTTTATTTTATAATTTGTATGTAATTAAATTAATTTATTATCAAACGCAGCATATCGTTTTCGAATATTAGTAAAAATTATTAGTTAGCTAATATTCTAGTTCAACTAAAGATAATTAGGAAAAAATCTATCGTAACTTTGATCTGCAGCTCTAACACGATAAGGACAAACTCGTGCTCGGCTCACGCTGAAACTTGCGCGAGGATCCCGCGCAAAGGCTTGCTCGCCCTATGGCGTTGTCAATGTTGACATTTTGACATAGGACCGCGGTGTTGTCGCGGAGCTGTCACTATCGTACTCGGTCTACTCTCAACTGTACATAACATCTTGGGGTTTCACCCTTCTTTCGATATGTGTCCATGTTATGATTAAATTACTTAAATATGATTTTGAAGTACTTTCCGTAAGTCCTTTGACAGATTTCTAAGTAAGTAGGTATAAGAAGAAACAAAACAAATAAAATATCATATTTATTTCGCCATTTTAGCTATAAACTTCAAGCTCATTTTGATTTCCAAGATTTTTTCCCTTTCCTTGGTCGTCATGAAAATTAAGCTTCCACTATAATCCCCTGGTGGGAGTGGTATCGGGAAATTCTTGGGTGGTATTTCCACATCTTTGAAATGGTACAGGCCCTGAAAATTGATATATTTTTTAATTCTTTGTACAGACAGCAACACAATGGGTAACCATTAGCATTACAAAAGCGAAATAAAGGCGAAATAAAGCGAAATAAAGGCGAATAAAGCGATATCATGAGCGAAATAAAGGCGATGTCTAGATCAATATGTATAGTCTGATGTGCTGCCGTTCGTACCTACTATAAACATGGTTCTAGGGAACCACTTGATGCCAACTTTGACATAAATTGTGAGGGATATCAGATGGAATATGGGTAGGTCTTTGTTCAAAATTTTAAAAAACTATACATTGCTGTTCGACACCAAAAAAATGTGTTTGTGAAGATTTTCCATAATTGCCACACAAATAAAGAAAACATGGAGCTGTAAGTCTACAAAAAATATAACTATCATACTACTTATAGATAAAATATACAACAAATCCGCCGCGTTAAAGTCCAAAACTACTGAACGGATTTTCATACGTTTTTCACCAATGAATAGAGTGTAAGTTTCTAATACGTAAGTTATAGTAGAAATTGTTAGTAGGCCAAATAAAAAAGAAGGTTTGTGTGTATAATTTATTCTCAAAATTCCCACGGAAACGAAGTCCCGAACAGGAAACTAGTATTAAAGTGTCTTTGTTTGTTTGTTTTTCCTTCACGCCGAAACGCTTTTAGCATTGAGATATTTGGAGGACCCGGCCGAAGAGTGACATAGGCTACTTACTTACAAAATTAAAATCGCGGGTAATTAATAAATAACTTACAGACTGCACTGGACATTGCAAGGGGACGTCTGTGTACGTTTTAATCCAATCCTTTGCCCAGTGTACCATTATGAGATCACATATTTTGAACTCTAAGTTGAATAGCTCCACACCCAATTTCAGGTTATATCCAAACACCACCATCTGAAAGTAATTTAGGGTGATTTCAAATTGGCTTGCAAAATAACATTAAGATACTAACATAATTTACATTCTAAAAACCGAAAATCGTTACCGCTCCTTATTATTTATATTTTTTTGGTAGCCTGTCTGTCCCACTGCTGGGCAAAGGCCTCCCCTTGTTTTGACCACCGATTGCGGTGCAATGCATTTTCCCTCCGGATGTCATCAAAAGCGTTTACTTTTCACGGTTTTCTTGGTCGACCCCGGCCACGACGACGCCTTTCGGGTGTCCACTGTGTCGCGAGATATACGCCTATCGGTCTGGGTGCATTCTACTCACGTGACCCGCCCATCCCCATTTGAGTTTGGCTGCGCTTTTACCAACGTCCGCGATGCCAGTTTTTGAGGGTAGTGTTGCGGACTCTGTCTATTCTCTTGACGCCCTATTCCTTAGTATAAAATTTAAAAAATGTATTACTTCCGATATTCATCGCTTATAATTATAACTTTTAAACAGCAGAACCGATTTAAATAGGATATAGCTAAGAACCATCTACGGCTCGATTACGATGGTGATAGCGCGCGTAATGCGCCGCGGTCCTATGTCAAAATGTCAACATTGACAACGCCAAAGGGCGAGCAAGCCTTTGCGCGGGGCCCTCGCGCAATCAAAGTGAAGTTTCATTCACCGTCAGCCGATTGGAGCGCTGCGCGATTTGTCGCCATCGTGCTCCAGCTGCTGGATTACGTCAGCTTTAAAACAAAAGAAACCGCATCGAAATCGGTATATATGTTTACGAGCTATGTTTTTTTTTTAAATATTAATAGAGTAACTGCCGTACTCAGAGACGTCAATTAAAGTTAAGTACTATTAAACTCTGATGTTGTCTCTTTCACTTTTGTTGATGTAAACAAGTACTATTAAACTCTGATGTTGTCTCTTTCACTTTTGTTGATGTGAGACGTTTCATTAATATAATGTCACAATTCATAAATAGAATGTCTCAATTTTTTTCACATTGACTAACCTATCATAACCTAACTTATCCTAATTCCATGCAGATGGCCCTTAAAATTTCGTGGATTTGTAATTTTATTGGGCATAATAGTATTATGTATCTGCAACGTTACGGTTTTCACAATTTTCCGGTGTCTTATAAAAAATTTGCAAAATAAAAATGGGATTGGGCTGGTCATGTGTGCCGCATGCCAAATTATCTATGGGTCAAAATTGCTGCGAGCTGGCTGAACCGAAAAAAGTGGTAGCGCGGTAGACCAAGACGTAGATGGCATGACCAGCTCGATCAATTCGATAAGAAATAGATGGAAAAGGGATCTGTGGAGGAAAGCGAGGGAGGCCTTTGCCCAGCAGTGGGACACACTAGGCTAAATAAGATAAGATATAAAAAAACTTGAAAACTTACAGTGATGTTGTTACCCCAGGGTTGTAGGTTTGTTCCGTTGCAGTACGTCAAGTAAGGAGCATGGCGGCTCCGGCGGTATGTCAGTATAGACGGCTCTTTCACATACTTCGGATTCTGGAAAACTATCTTTGCAGCTTCTTGACGAAAGAGATCCTGCGAATTTAAGCATGATATGTACTCATACATTTAATCTAATTAATTTCAGGACCAAATAACCATGAGATGTAAATACTTAAATAACAAATGTTGATAATTTAAAAAAAAACATAAATGCCTTGATTAACAATACATTTAATAAACAACATCTTTAGTTGGTTGGTTGGTTACCATTAATAAACAATACTCTAAAATAAATATGTTTCACCTCCTATATTCATAGTTTAATTATAACCTTTAAAGGACTGAATTTTTTTGATAAAACATGGCTAACAACTTACTTTTTTTGTGTCTTTCTGTGTCTGGGGTTAAAAATAGGGATCGAAAAGATAATTACTGTGTGTGTATGCATTTATGCACATATTATATGTTTCTAAATCCTTTATTTCAGAATTTATATTTACAAGATGTGTATATTTTGGTTTTGGCAGTTTTTATCTTAATAGTCTGTGATGTTAAGTTTTCAACTCTAACAAACTCATTTAAAAATTCTTACCGATTCGCTAACACAATCATAGACGAATAAAATAAACGACACAAATAAGATAAAGAACCTCATTGTTGAAACATAGGAAGCAAACTGAGTCCTCCAACGAGTTGTTGAAAAGGCGCTTTAGAGATTTTTATCAATATTTTAAAAATCGATACTAATCGAAACTATCAAAATCTCATTTTCGACATTAATTTACAGAGGCCAACGCATCTAGTTACCCCGATTCATTGAAAAGCCGTTCTTATCGCTACAGCATAGAGTTCACGCATGGGTAACTTGATTTGCAGCCCTCTATACACATTACAGCAGATCGACCCATTCACGTCAACCTTAACATCGCTCTTATTTCGTTTACAATAATGACATATCTACGTTGTTTTTTAGTACAGTTTGATCGCTAAATTTAATCTCTATCATTAGTGATGTTGTTTGTTACCGCGGAAAAGAGAACAACAAGCTTAGCTCATTACTATATAATTACATTTTAATAATTTAAACTACATTTGTTATGATTACGGGCCAAAAAAAACATGTTATGGGCCCCCAATATAAAAAAGGCAAGGTCGACGAAGGAAAAGATGGCGGCGCGACGAACTTAACGACCTTAACTCTGGAGCTGAGCAACTTATTCCCACGGTTACTTGTCTAATAGATAATCAGAAATAAAGTAAATGAAAGCCTTTGCCCTCCAGTGGGACACCACAGGCATAAAGTAATAATCATAATTATCTAAAGCACAATCCTCGTACAAAATAAAAGTGTGCCTCTGTAGTCTGCACTAACAGGTTTACGGGGTCGCCAGTGCAGAAAGCTGATTCCGGTAGCCTTCAGACGGAAAATAACTTCTTATAAAGAACTCCCACTGTTATTTCTGAAAGTAACCCCCCAGGCTCCGCACTACATTTCACTTCTCCCTGTTCGTGACTTTTGCACGTTGATCTAAAAAAATCTTTTTAATTTTATCAAAGTTTTCACTTGCGAAGACATCTTTTGCATAGACTATAGGTTCGATGCCACAGCCCTCTAGATGAGCTCTGTCGGTGCTCGAAAAAAAACGATATAGGTATCAACAGTTTCAAATGCATTTTACTTATAGAACTGTGTTGCATTCATAGAAAAACACCGTGTAAATGCTTACCCAATTATTATATTTTTAACATAGCACTGTAGCGTAGCTCAGCTTAGAAGGAATCGGTAGCAGAAACGAATGATGGAGACCAGGAAAAGTAACAGGAACGAATGATGACTTTTTACCTACTTCAAAAAAGGGGGAGGTTCTATGTTCAACTGTATGTGTATTTTTTTTATTGTATGTTCACTGATTTCTCCGCCAATTATGGACCGATGTTCATAATTATTTTCTTGTTCAAAAGAAGATACTCCAGAGGTAGTCCCATATAAATTTTATCGAAAATGATTCAGCGCTTTTAAAAAATCAACAAAAACAAAAATATAGTACAAACCAGAACATCATCTAAATAAATGAGAACATTTTCGTTTGAGGTTATTTGCTAATAGGCATTGTAGTCTGCAAAAAATACTAGTTATATTGTGCGAACTTTTGTTGGGATTCATAGCCGGTGATTCATACGTTTTTAACATAGAAAATTGTCATTTATTTATAGTGAAACCTGACTCGCGCGGCCGAAGCTACGGGAGAGAATGTGTCGCATACGTATTTCCGCGCCAAAAGCTGCAAATTAGTTTGATTTTGCAACCTTTTTCTAATAGCGTTCAAAGTAGATTATTATTCTAGAGATAAAATCTCCACAGTACCTATCTCATAGTAGGAAATATACAATATCTCTGAATATAGTTTCTCACAAGTCAAGAGCGGCAACTTTCCAAGACATGTGTCTGGGGAATTGTTGCTGAGGTCAATAAATTGCGAGTAGGGTCGTTCTTGTAAATATCCTAACGTTCAAGACGTATTCATGAGCCGTCAACACACAACGATCAGTGGGCCTTCGCAATTAGTCACTAGGGGTGACGATTCCATAGCTATTTCCACAGGATTAACACGAAGGTCCAATTGGCTGCTGTCCAGAATAAATTGGATCCTGTCCAAGTCACGCGACTAACGGCCTGTTTTGAGCACGCAATTAGCAAATTTTTACACTTATCCTTGATCTCAACACAATAAAACTGAAGCAAGCTCGAGATTTTTTACAAAGAAGCTGCGAGGTTTGTCGACGCCTACGAATTATAGTATAAGTAACGTCGTCCAACGACCTATGGAAATAAGGGAAAATGACTCGGCTTTTTGTTCGTTCGCTTTACCAATATATTCACCTAAGTTATTCGATACCCTTTCATCTATGAAATTATTCAATACTATCATTCCACTCACGGATTTTGTCGGCATAAAATTCTTTTCTCTTGTAAAAAATCTAACTATGGATAATTTCGAATACTTAGGTCTTGTCTAAGGGTGGTTGAGTCACATAACACAAATATTTTCAGAATGTTGATTAAAAAGATTATTTTCTAAACAGTTTTTTTTTGTAAAAATTTGATAAACGTGTTTTCAAACAAGCCAGTAATATTCAAAGAACGTAGCTAACCTAGCAACAAGAAAAAATGGACGGAAATTCTCACACTGCGCCTCGGCACAAGCAAAGTAAGGTCCTTATAGTTTTGGAATCCCTTCATAAATTATGAGAAAAAGCCAACCCCAGTATCCGGGGTTCCGAATGCGAAGAGTTTCTTGAAATAAAACGTCATTTCCATTCACATGTTATACGTGAGTCTTCGTTGATCTCTGATAACGTATTCAGTGTGCGGACTGCGGTATACACAGCTACATCTGGGTACGTATAGACAAGAGTGAATCAAGCTTGAGAAATCAACTTCATGCCATTTATGCATGAAACTCATGGTTTTTATAAATACCATGAGTTTCATGCATAATTGATCTTTCAGACATAGTTTTGAATATTTTTTCAAGGGTCTAGATATACCGACATCGGTCTTTTGAGTGTGAAATATATCCAGATACATGTCATTTCCATTATAAAGCAATAGAACATCAAAGTAGAGTTGCAGCACAAAGCTGCTTACGAGAGTTCTGTATGCAGGACAATAGGTCTAAGCGCAGCTATCAACAGTGATACATAATACATGACTGTCCGCCTCACTCAAGTGTATTTTGGCAATGCCCTGAGCTTTTGTGTGTGTCATAGACATGGGCAAGTAATTTGAAAAAGGGAGATATAAAAATGTATATTGCTAGCTACATTTTTTACTGAACGAACGAACGTTATGACCTTATCCAGCTATATTACTAGCATACACACATGATATAATTTTGACATATGCTTCTCGATCTGTCCTCTCGTTTTAATGCTCGTCAGTACGGATCACGTCATGTCGACATGACAAAATGATCGAAACGCTTTGTGAAGCGCATAGAAATCTGATAAAGTAAAACAATCTCTATCTTTCGTTTCAATGCATTTTTTTTTTCGTAGCATTTTTTTTATGAAACTTACCGAAGGGTAGGTCTCTTTGAGTAAAACAACATATTTATAACGGGTATTTAATCAGTTATACTCTTTAACATTTCTACGGTTTTCACGTTTGGCAGTAAAAATATAACAAAAACGCTCTTGTCTCTCTTCTGATCTTCAATCTTATGAAAGAAATTAAAGAATCATAAAAGTTCATCCTACTCATAGTCGGCGTAAAGAGAACTAACAGAATCAGGAATGAGGTCCTTAGCTCCAAAACTCGCGTTACTAATGTGGATTTTAGTCAGCGGCTAAAGATAGTGGGACTGTTGAACTGGACTGGACACGTATTTTATATGTAGGTACCTTGACCGATGAGCTATGTTCAACTACCTACATGGACTCCAATAGACGGTCAGTGACACCAGTGGCGCCACATAGACCTCGAGAGCGATGGCGTCACGACTTGGACACCTTTATATTATGTTCCAAAAAAGCTGGGAAATAGAAAAGTCTCAAAGAAGAAAAGGGAGGTCTTTGCCCAGCAGCTGGACAGAAAACAGGCTACGTTAAAAAAGTTTCCTCATAACTAATTTCATATGATACGATTCAAAATGGAGTTAGTAATATAACTTTACATAATGTAGCGTGTTATTTAGATGCTAAAATAAATGACTTTGGTGTAATAGCTAGACGTTGCTTATCTAATTTAATCAATAATCTGTCATATCCTTTTGAAACTCAAATGAACTAGTTCATTTATCAGCAGTAAGATACTCATGCATCATGCAGTGCTTGTAAGGGAACTCCGACCTATCATCTGAGTCTGTACATGATGAATTGGTTTGTTTTACTAATTCAAAATGTCGTTAGGTTGTAGTGAGTAAAGGATAGTTTCAAGCAAGAAACCAAGTTTTGCATTTTGAAATAGCATACAGTAATTGAGAGCATTACACCTAAATGCCTGCATAAGTTAGTCTCCTAATATGTCTTTATAAACACTTTCTACTCTTTTGGTCTTTTTATTAGGGTTTTACTAAATAGAAATAACTAGCATGTAGTTACTTAGTACGTTAGAATGTAGCAAATTACCACAAAATGAAGCTTTTAATAAATGAAACACTGAAGTCGCTTAACGAGTCTTATCTATAATCATCCAGTTTTCCAGATGTTGCAATTGCAGTTTAAAATTGCTCAGTCCGTGTAATTGTCACAGCGCTGCCGCGCTGCTTACAAAAAGCAAATCACGTCTTCCTTCCGGACATTTTACTTTTTGCAGCTCAAAAACCACTCAAGATAAAACTAAACGTTGCGTCGACGATTTGTGTAAAGTGGATTCGTGGATTCAAAAAGAATCAACGGCTAAAGATTTCTTAGGCAATTTGGTAAAGTGCACTTTAATACAGGTCCAAATCCGAAACGGAGGCGCATTATTCAGCCTGATTTACGTCCACAGACTCAACAGTAAGTCTCTAGAGCTTGTAAGGAACTACTGTATGGTTTATCAGAGTCGCTGCTCGAAAATTGAAATGAATTCCGTGTTGCTTTCAGCATTAGTCCTCTTACACCCAGTTAAAGCTAATTAAAGTCAATGCTTATTTAAATATAATACTGTCACTTTTCGTCTTGTTGACATAAACAAGGACAATATTACATTTAAATTGTGGCAACACATATGGGGCCATATTTAAGAATCTATGGGGCCATATTTAAGAATCTATCTATCTAACTTGAGTGAACGTTTCTTTAACTGACCGTCAGTCTTAGCAACACAAGTCGATGATTTTTTGGGTATGTTAAGTCTTCTAATTGGTATTCGTGCTCGTCTATTTAACTCTTAGAAAAAAGAAGGGTGCTATAAGTTTAACGTTATAATAAACCCGTGTGTCTGTCTGTGGCATCGTATCTCCTAAACGAATGGACCGATTTCGATGCGACTTGTTTTTGTTTGGAAGCCAACGTAATCAAAATGGTTCTTAGCTATCTTTCATCAAAATTGGTTTAAACGTTAAAAGCGATAAATGAACTTTTTTTTTGGTTGAACTTTTTTTTTGTGTTTTTGTGTACCTCAGCATCCCAAGGGACCTACGTCACAAGGGAAACCTAACCTGAGATTGGGTTTTTTAGGTTATTTATTAAATTTAATTGATTTTTTTAAAATTATTGATTTTAAGAAATATTAGTAATATTTATTAATTATTATTGAGTTTATGTTTGTTATACTATTTTCCAAGAGTTTTCGATGATCATACTATCTTGATGGATTTATCTAACATTCGGTAAATCGTTTACTTTAAGAAAACTTTAAGAAAGCTTTTTGGCCGTTGTATTATGTTTTTTCAAGGTATTAGTACCTTGGCTATTTATTAGTCCCAATAAATAAATATACTAACTGAGATCCAAGTCAATTTATTGAACAACCGCAATATTAGAACCCACGACCATTCGCTCGTAAATTCAAAGCTCTAAGTGGTAAAACACAACGGCTATACTTTTAGAAAATATTTTTAAAAGCTGTCGTAACTTTTATCCAGCAATAATCTTAAAATATTCCATACCGAGTTTATTGTTATTCTTGCCGAAACGGTTTTTTTATTTTAATATAAACCTAGTTATTATACGCCTCAAACTCTTCAAATACATATTTCATGACGACAGGTTATTAAATATTAATCTACTAGGTAATTTTACTTATCTATCTTTGATCATGATCACAAAATATATCCCGGGCTCAGATTAATGAAAACTTGGCCTCCGTCATCTCACTCAGCGGCAGGGTCAACATAATACCAGCGCAGCGTTATGGTCTTGTCAATGGCTTTAAGCTGTGTTGGGTCATTTTTTTTGTAGTCAACCACCTGACACATACAATACATACAACAGAATCGCCTCATTTTTTTATTAATTTTTTTTTTCTCTCCTTGGTTGTAAAGTACTTATCTTCATTTTTTTATGTTTATTCTTGGTTGTTTTTTTTGTTATATTTTTGTGTTGTGCTTGTGATGCTTGTAAATAAGTCATTTCTATGTACACTCTCCATAAAATACGTTCCTACAAGTAAAAATATATTTTTTGAGAATTTATTTTGTTTTTTATAATTTCTTTGTACAAGTTCGTTATACAAGTCAAACCCAGCATAAGTTGAACTTTGAAATAAAATTAAATACCTTCATTTTATTTAATTGAGAAGTTCCATTTTGATTTTGTATGTTTTGAAACTTATTAATATGTGTAAGTACCTACTTGACAAATATTAGCAGAAAGTACTGTTTTCTGAGGAAGGGTGCTCACCCTGTCAAGTGTTATCTTTAGGCCCAAATATACACATCCCAACTCACTAAGAGTGTTTGTTATTTATTATTATTACTGTGTCACTTTATCAAAGAGTTACTGCGACACATTTTCTCGTTTCCTCATCTGAAATGAGGAGCCTGGTTGTTGTAATAAACAAGCTTGCAGATTAAAAGTGACTCGGGAGAAAAACTGTACCGCCTACCATGTTGTTACGTGGTAGGGCCCCGGGGAGACCCGTCAGCTATACCCATAACGTTTTCTTATCAAGACAACACACGCGCTACCACGAATCTTTATTCTTTACTCTACACACCAACAAACCTTCATACGCAACGTACATTTCTGCTTCCGAAAGAAATTATGTTCTTAAATTGTAGTGATCGCTGACTTGGATACAAAACTATCGATAAAATAGCAAACGGCTACATCTAAACTACAAGAGAATGAAAGCAACTCCTTGATAAGCATCGTGAAACTAGCGTCGTCCAACCTCCATATAAGTTTGCATTAACACTCTTACTATCCTCGCTCTTTAGTTTAATATCCTACTTTGTGGAATAACCGTTACTTCTTTCACGCAGATACAAATCGGTTGAATAAATATTACATTTTTCTTTAGAGGTCAGAGGGTCTGTGGGATTAAGCAGCGTATTAAAAGGGACGTTCGAGGCAGTATTAAATGTATGTATATTTTTTTTATAAATAAACAGGGTGTGGGACAGTTAGCAAAAACTGAAACGCTGAGTTCAGGCCGTTATTCTGAATGATAATCCAGTGGAACTTTGCTCGGGAAAATCGTTTTTTTTTTCATGTTTTTTAACTTTTCTGCTTTAAAATTTAATTATTTATTAGAGTACACTCCATTTAGCATTAAAAATATTAAGACAGCGTAAAATACCAGCATTATACGTCGCTTTCTGATAGCGGCGCGGCGTGGGGCGTGGTATCGCGATATGTTGCGTTGCTCCAAAATAAGTAAAAAAACAAAAACTCCTTAATTTAACGTTTTCAGGAAAATAATAATACCTGTAGCCAATAGTAATTTTTGGTAGATTCCATCATTAAAGTGTTTGCTAAGCTGTCTTTTACGATCTGTATATAAAGCTCTTCATGACTCTTTTTGCGACTGAACTAAAAGCGAAATATAGCAGTGAACTAAATACAATTTTTCCAGAGATACTGTAAAAATCAGTAAGCAATATCAAAGCTGTTACTCTATTCAACAATACTTTTTAGGGAAAGAAGAATGTTCGGCGAGAATAGGACTTGAACCCACCACCAAAACAAGACGCTGAAAACCTACAGAATGTTCTTATATACCGAAATTATTTTTTATCTGTGGCGTAGAGTGTTTCTATAACAGATTAATGCTCTGCCTACACCGACACATAAGTAGGTTACCTAGTAAATATAAATCCATGGTCAATAGAAGCTTCATGCTCTTTTCGCGGAAAATTTAGAACGGACATTCAAGCTTCTCAACTGCTAAGCCCAAATGTTTTACATTTCAAGCGAAATAAACCTGAAACAATTTTTGCTGCCCGTCACTGTATTTTATTTGGCCGTCAGAAAGGGAAAGGCTCCTTAACCTTACTTAATCCGTAAGCAAACCATCGCGCAGGGTCGATTTTACACGCACGATAAACCTGCAAAAGGATTTTTCTCCGGATGCTGTTACCAGATTTTTAGGGTTCCGTCGGCACTCCGTAGGACCATAAATCGTAAGGACCGACTCGTGGTTGATCCGTTTTATGGACAGACTTTTTAACGACCCCACCCACTCCGTTTTACAACCTTGTGTCTACGCGTCAAATTAGCAGTTATGTAAATTTTTCCCTACAAAAATGTTTTCGCTTTATAAATCTCGCTTACGACCACTCCTCTGAAATATTAAGTGTTTTGAAAAACAACAGAATGATACTAATCATACGAAATGAAGCTATAAAATATTCCCGAAACATCTTTAGTAAGAACTCTGCTTTTTACACAAGATAAACGCGAAATTCGTGGCTGCACTGAAAGCTTGAATACTTAAAAATGTGACCCACACTGAACAACAATTTTAAAACCTAAATAATAAGAAAAATGTTTTGATTTATCATAACACTAGCATTCCGCTCGGGACTTCGTTCCCGTGGGAATTTGGGAAAGTTATGTAGCCTATGTTACTAAGGGATAATGTAGTATTCTAAAAGTTAAAGAATTTTTCAGATCGGTCCATTAGTTTCGGAGCCTAGTCAATGCAAACAAACAAACAAACAAATCATTCCTCTTTATAATATTAATATAGATATCACACCTACGAGTAGGTAACCATCGTAGATTTAGTGCTATAACGAATACTATTAAGAAATGTTTGTCAGATTCGCACAGGCTAGGTACTCATCAATACCAACTTGGGCCCAGAAACAACAAAGAAAACAATCTTTGAACATTTTGGCAAAGTAAAAAAAAGGCAAAAACCCATGCCTAAGCGGGGAAGTTGTACTCTACAGAAGGGGTCACCATGGAATATATAGCACTATGGAATATATAGTGCCATTATTTAAAAGTTATAATTTTGGATTAAAGATTCTGCATACGTATTTGTCTAAGTCCAGAGGGAGCTCAAACTCATGTTTCAGCTCGAAACTACCTAGTTCTCTCAACTTTATTGTATCTTCGCTTACTTCTTTCGTCACGTACTTTCTTTACAACATGGAAAACTTGGAATCCCAATTCCATTATAATCACACAGAATGTAAACCAAAGAAGAAATAGAATGGAAACACGTTAGTGAAATCTTCGCTAGAAAATCTAAAATTTACTCTGCAACTTTTCTAGAGATCACATATTCACAGAAAATTATTCCGAAATCCATACAGAGTTACACACACAGTTACCTAACAAAATTTAGAATATTCTACCTTGCACTACTATTAGTGGGTTTCTTCTGCCTGTGAAACAATTAGAAAGTGTAATTACGGCTCAGTGTAGAATTGTAAGCTCCCTTTAAACCCGGTCTAGACGTTTTGCAGAAAAAAAACATTTCTAGCCATTCTCTGACTCTATACACCGTGTAACAGAAAGGTTTAGTCATATTTCAGGATGATGATCAGCCCACGAAACTGGAAAACTTTCTCCAAGGAACCCATGTCGAATTCTCAGAAAAAAATTACAATTTTCATGATCAGATAAGTTGTATGGAGAGGCGATTTTTTTTTAAATATTTTGACCCATGTTCCTTGGGGAAAGTTGTTCCGTTTTGTGGACTGATCACCCCTGAAATATGACAACACCTTTCTGTTACACGTTGTATAATACTTACCTAGGAAATCTTTACCAATATGAACAAATCATAGGATAATAATGGGGTGACTTTAAACTACTGTTGAAAAAATTTGAAATTTTATACTATTTTATAGTGTACTAGCATTCCGCCCGGGACTTTGTTCCCATGAGAATTTGGGAAAATTAGGTAGCCTATGTTACTCAGGGATAATGTAGCATCCTAATGGTGAAAGAGTTTTTCAAATCAGTCCAGTAGTTTCAGAGCCTATTCAATGCCAACAAACAAATATCAAATCTTTCCTCTTTATAATATTACTAGCATCCCGCTCAGGACTTCGTTCCCCTGGGAATTTGGGAAAATTATGTAGCCTTTGTTACTCAAGGATAATGTAGCATCCTAATGGAGGAAGAAGTTTTGAAATCAGTCCAGTAGTTTTTGAGTTTATTCGTTAATACAAAATACAAATCTTTCCTCTTTATTGTATTAGTAATATATAGATTAGTGTAAATTGCTTAAGTAAAACATTTTTTTTGCGGATTAAATTTTTAGCATATTCAAATATGTTAGAAAGTGCTACACTGCTTCAGTTTTATTAAGACTTTATAAAACTATATTTTCTTGCAATTGTTATACAAAGTAATGCGGCTAGTATAAATCATAAATAAGTTATAATTGGCCGGTCTTGACTATACCCGTCATCACAACGTGTGTACAGAAGCCTGTACATCAAGTGACCACAGAAATGTACATATCTATAAGAGCGATTTTGCAACACAACTGGGATAACCTGATGCGTCGGCCCCTGCCTGTACGTTTTCCCTTGTGGAAACCAGTAAAAAGTGTAGATTTTCGGGAAGGGTAATTATATTGTTTCGCATCGGCTGACAGAGGCCGGAACCCAATATGTAACAAGGGTCCACGAAAATTCATTTAAACGGACACCGTAACATTATCTTTTGGCTAAAATATATAGCGTTACAAATTTTATTAGGTTGTTATTACGCGGCTGATCATAACGATGTTTTATGGATTCAGGGGAAGGAATAATTATATTTAATTGTTTTTATTATTGCGTACTAATGCGTATTTAATAACAATATATCTACCGTTCACACTTCATTTATTTGAAGCAAACAAATCGATGAATAATGTGTATTTAGCCGTTCCATTCGTTTGCTGTAGTTTTCATATGTGTATTAACGTCTGGAAAATACTAATATTTAACTTCAGCTGTGTAGTTGGAAACACTGTGAGGTTGGGGCCACTTAGTGGCGAAAACAAATAAAACATTTCACAGACTGCGAAGTAATTCAACGCCCAATCTACCCGGGTCTACTGCGGACACTCAAAAATTTATTGTTTTAGGTTTCAACTTACGGAAACAAACCTAGTATGCTATAGTGAAGTATAGTGGCCGAGGGATGTAAAATTTTGATTTACTTCAGCTTACTCGTATAGGTACGTAATATGCCTATTGTATGAACTTGTCGCAGCTATAGCTCAACAGGTTAAAGTTGAATACTCGATTGTTGAAACACTTTTATATTCCTTCTTTATCCTATAGGAATAATCACTATAATAGGGGAACCACTGGATTCAATGACTCATTCAGTGAATGTACAGGTTTCCTCATAAGGACTCACATAAAGAGCATTTTGAGCACAACTTTGTAAGTACAAATAAGTAATATCATGTAAAACGCGCTTAAGAAACAAAAAAAAGTGCACGATTCTGAATTCCTGGAAAAGACGCTAATTTATATATTACTAGTAGAGGACGTAAAAACCCAAAGGCACTATCTCCACCTTAATACTAAGCTCATAAAAGGTTAACACATATATAAACTTGCCAATTAACCGTGGAACAGCCGCCTAATGGAAATATTCCCTACCAAGCTGCTCCCAGATAAAACCAGAGGCTTTTACCTCCAAAACGAAATACAATTTAAAAAGGTTGCGGTCCGCTATTTGATAGAGAAATAAAAAAACGAAATTGTCTGTAAACAATATTTTTCTTCGGGAAATTAAGTCATAAACTGTCTTTATGGGAAATAAGACCATGAGTTTATTGTCGGGATACTAAAGTTGTTATGGAAATTTAAGAAGACCGAAGGAGTTATTCAAATATACGGAAATACCTAGTCTTTATAAAGCACAAAACGATATATGCCATATTTACAAATATTACGTACTCATCAACACTGTCTAGGGATATTGCATGTTTTTTCTTCATACAAAAGAGGTAGTCTGAGAAGTTATAAAAGCATACTCGAGACACATTGAGAGATATAATTTTCAGATGAGCAAGTGTTAAACCTGAATTTTCATCGCTTGCGCTTGCGCGCTCAAGCTCCCGGGCATCGCGTGCGATAGAGACCGTTGCAGCTCGCGTTTGACAATAGGTACTTTTCTTGGTTAAATTTGCATTTCGGGAGAAAACATTTTCCACTAGCTAAATCATAACAGATCACTTTGATTTTGGTGTCGATCGGTTCTGCATAATATATTCTAGGTTTATAGGTTTAGCTTTTAAAAATAAATACATTGCTTTTTGTACAACAGACGGCTTAATTCGACAAAATTTTAATTAAAAAATAACGTTATTTGAGGTTCCTATAAGTTTTAATCTAGATAGCGAATTTTGAAAAATGGAAAAACTATAAACCTAGTGGTTCATTATATTAATAACATACTAAAAAATCATTCAGATTTGAAAATATTTAGAGGTGGAAAAACGTTTTCTCTTTTTGTATGGACGAGCTCGTACTATTCTTCTCTCTTAAAGGTTTAAATTCTGGATTTAAAAATGCATTTAAGCTTGAAAATCTTATTTTAAGCTTAAAAAAAGGAAAATTCGTAAAGGTCGTACAGCTTAGCTGTCGTAATAAAAAAATGTTAAGAATAATGTGTCCTTTTGAAATAATAACTTTACTTCTTTTGGCCGCCACTTTTAAATATGGATACGTTTTGGATGATGTCTTTGGCCTCTCCATACAACTTGAGCAGTCTTTCCCAACGTGGGCGATAACGCCCCCTTGTGGGCGCTGCAGGCCTAAAGGGGGGCGGTAAGAGACCCAGAAAAAAAAAGGGGGCGTTGTGTAGGGCTTTGGGGTCGATTTATAATTTCATCTACCTAGCTAGGAAGACTCTTAGATACCGACTGAGCTCTCGACTCTCGACTACATCTTGTGAACATCACAAACTCGGTTCGATATAATAGACCGTGGGCAATCATGTTTTAACAAGTTTTTGTTAAATAATCCGATTTGTACATTCCTGTATCAATCGGCTGGTTCTATAATACTTGTTCTTGCTTGTCGAGTACGATTGGGCGTCGAATGAGATAAACGAGTTTATGCACGTTTGTCTTATTCCTGTTGGTGCGTGCTGCTTATGCAATCCTATATAAACGACGTAAATTTATTTTATTTTCATTTGCGGTTTCGCGCATAATAGATAAGCAGTACTTCATTATATCACTTACGTATTTCTCAAAACAAAACAATGTCGGAAGTAAAAAAGAAGAGACGGCAATACTCTGCGGAATATATTAAATTCGGATTTATTGAAAATCCCACAAACCCGTCGTCGCCTTTGTGTCTTCTATGTCTAAAAACATTTTCGAACGAAGCAATGAAGCCTTCAAGACTGCAAGGTCATTTGAATAAAATGCATCCAGATAAGAAAGACAAAAATGTAGCATATTTTCAAGACCTAGAGAAGAAGCATAATACTCAGCCAAGTGTATCAAAACTATTTTCGGCGGCTGCTAAGCAAGATGACGACGGACTTCGAGCTTCGTACAATATCCCTTTGTTAATCGCTCAAAAAGGCAAACCACACAACATCGGAGAAGAGTTAATTTTGCCAGCAATAAAGGAAGTAATAACTACTGTGCTTCATAAACCGGCCGCAGATATTATCCAAAAAATTCCTTTGAGTAATAATTCTGTGCAAAGACGAATTGATGAAATGGCTGAAAACATTGAAGAATCATTGTGCAATCATCTGAGGACTAGTCAATTCTCAATTCAGCTCGATGAGTCCACTTTACCAACTAATGAAGCGTTGTTGCTATCTTACGTGAGGTTTATTAAAGATGAGAAAATACGTGAAGAACTATTGTTTGCCAGAAATTTGGAGACAGATACAAAAGGCGAAACCATATTCAATACATTGGAAAAGTTTTGTGAAGAGAAAGAGATTCCTTTGAAAAATATTATACAAGTTGCTACGGATGGCGCTCCGGCTATGACAGGGCGCCATAAAGGCTTCATAGCGTACCTAAAAAATAAAATTCCAGATGTCCTTGCTATACATTGCGTTATTCATAGACAACATTTGGTTGCTAGAAACTTAAGTGAACGACTATTTCAATCACTGCAATATGTCATCAAAGCATTCAATAAAATCCGTAGCAGCTCTTTGAATGATAGATTATTTCATCAGCTTTGTGTTCCTAATGACGAAGATTTCAACCGTTTGTTGCTTCATACTGAAGTTCGTTGGCTGTCAAGAGGCAATTGTCTGATTCGATTTTATAACCTGTTTGACTCTGTGATAGAGTTCTTGGAAACTAAAGATACAGAACTGCGCAACAAGCTCATAACATCAAAGAATGATATAGCTTACATGACAGACCTGTATAAATTGTTCAACGACGTGAACCTC
The DNA here is from genome assembly GCA_949987775.1 of Aproaerema taeniolella. Lineage (NCBI taxonomy): Eukaryota > Metazoa > Arthropoda > Insecta > Lepidoptera > Gelechiidae > Aproaerema > Aproaerema taeniolella. Next base: position 12,209,986 of record OX465260.1, read on the forward strand.
CAACTGCAAGGCGATGAACTAAATTTAATTAAAACAAAAAATGTCGTTGCTGCTTTCGCAGCCAAACTGCTTCTGCACAAAAAAAATATGGGCAGACGTGAGTTTCACAATTTTCCGAATTTATCAGTATCCTGCAGTAACGACGACTTGTTTGCCTACTGCCAACATTTGGAAAACCTCCACATTTACTTCACCGAACGATACCAGGATATTTTAAACTTGGAAATACCAGACTGGGTGTTGGATCCATTTTCAAATGTCAACATAGCAATGTCACCTCAGCTGGAAGAAGAACTTATAGAATTGACAACAAACGAAGAAATAAAAATCAAGTTCAAAAATGGATATCAAGAATTTTGGCTACAAAAACCGATCCTGCAATTGTACCCTGGATTGTGGTCAATTGTTCAACGATTCTTGATAGCATTCCCATCGTCATATTTGTGTGAACGTGGATTTAGTGCTGTGGCAACGCTGCTTACTAAAAAGAGAAATCGTTTGCGTGTTACCGAACGTGGCGACTTGCGGCTGTTTTTGAGTAAATTGGAACCTGATATCAACAAACTTATTGAACAGCATCAGATTCTTCACATTAGTTTTTATATAAGAATTGATTATGTTTGTTTTATTTTCAATAAAAGATACTCTGTCCGAATACTATAAAGTTGCGTTTCAATAATCAGTTATAAGTACTTAGCGGTTTTTAAGTATGTTTAAAAAGGGGGGCGTTAAAAAATAATTTATTCTTAAAGTGGGCAGTAGACAAAAAAAGGTTGGGAACCCCTGAACTTGAGCAACCGGCTGATTTGTTTTTGTATGAGATGGCGATACATTTTTTCAGGATTCCGTGTAGGTTTCACTGGGAGAATCACCCCCTAAAGTTTCTATAACTAATTAAAAATCACTCCATATTATATTGAATCTGAGGACTGTGTTCATCTTAGTAAAGGTGAAAGAACTATTGGCATAGGAGGACTAGTTTAGAAGTCTCTTTCGCTTCTGTTTGAGCCAAATCACTTATCTCTTCCTGATGGAAATAGTTTGATACACAGAAGGGTCATTTATTTCACTTCACTTATAACAAGTTTAAACTGCATTCCGAGGAAACTTTGAGCAAAGGAGCTCACTGGGTTAGTGTGAATTCCGGGAATAAGTTTTCTAGAGTCTCACGAGAAATGCGCTGAAGAAAACTAGCAACTATTCGTAGTAAGTATACTGAGGTATACAATACATCTCACTTTACGGCGAGCGTGTACATGCAACAAATTACTGTATGCTAAGGCGACTATGTGCTTTACAAATGGTAGCTCGTTGTACCATCTGATGTTCTACTTATCTGGCATTTTCAAACTCTCTTATTATGAATGATATTGGAAAATTTATTTCCAAATTTTCAAATGTATCTACGTTTAAGCTGTCTTGGAGATGCATATTAATAAATAGTCTTTTTGAAAAATATTTTTAAAAAAACCCCGCAAAAATACATACAAGAACGGACAAACGAGAAAAACATCTACTTTTTTTTAAACAAATGTTTACTGCGACCGGGAATCGAACCCAGCAACCGTCGATTTAGTGGCTAGCCGTTGGAACTATAAGAGGAACATCGTTCTAAAAGTAAAATTCAAAACTATTCCCACACAACTACGTAGTTTGCCATTTATAATGTGTAGGTATCACTAAGCTAGAATAGGATTATTATACTCCAACAGATATAATTCCATTCATCCTCATGACTGCATTGTCTCACTTTACCTATGCGTATGACACACATAAAGGCAACACAAGCTATTAAAGCTATTCTCAATAGCATCACAATTTATGGTGATCTCTTGATTTCGCAGATTTAATTCATGTACTATCAACCTATTGTTCCAGAGTAAATCGCCAAAAGCGGACACATTATTTTCGAAAAACTAAAACGAAAATGTGCTCATAAAGTTGAGAGAACCCATTACAATAAATCAGGCTTACGAAAAACAATTATAAAATGAATTTGCTCTGGCCGAAGTACACTATTTCAAACTCGTTCCGTAAACTCAGAGCGCTTTGAGAGTTGATTTGTGAGCCCTCGAAAATATTTTTCGAGTTCAAAAATGGAGTATTTCAAAGCGGTGCATTGCTAGTGCTAGGTTACAAAAAGAGGTTACAATTAAACGTGGACTTCAAAATAAAATATTTTTAACAAAAAATTGACCTGCCGTCAAAAAGGGTTAAATAATTTACAGTAAATAGGTGAATTCATAGCGGAATATGGTAAATAAGGAGGAATATTTTTTTTGACGTCGGGTCTTGCTGAAGGCGGAAGGCGGGTCAACTTTTTGTTAAAAATATTTTATTTTATTATTTTTAAGGTAATTTATCATTCATATCCTTCCTCGTAGATTTATTATACAGCAATAAGTTACTCGAGATTAAAGAGCGATATAGTAATCAATTACTTTTTCCGTTACCCACGGAAAGACATGAAATGGTGATATATCACAACCAGTCGCAAGATGGCAAGAAAGATACGGGGTAGTACAATTCTCAAACCGATCGCCAGATGGCATGTAAAATGTGTGGTGGTAATATACTCTACCTGTCTCTAAGCTGTAGGACACAAAAGAGCCCCAAAAAACAACTTGACAGTCTCAGGGAACAACTTCATTGTTGCTTCGTTTACATTGATGACCTATTATCATCCACATCATGACCGAAAATTTCAGTTTTTTTTTATTTTATACCTTAACTTCTGAACCGATTTCGATAAAAAATTAATGGAATTAATCTGGAAGTAGATGCTTTCGAACTAAAAAAAAATTTTGAAATCGGTCTATAAATGACGGAGTTTTGAGGAAACAAACATTAAAAAAAATTCACCCGTATTGAGAACCTCCTCCTTTTTTTTGAAGTCGGTTAAAAATCGATATTTTAAATTACACATTGATTCTGAGTAAAAAGAGCTCTGCGCTGGTGTTATAGATAGTACAGGCAAGGTACAGGCCTTTTAAAGAAGCTTGTACAAAATATTTGCTGAAACATTATGCGTTTCATCATGTGCAGTGGCTTATTTCTTCTTCTTTTTTTATAAGCTTTATTACAAATTTATCAATTTGGGAAATCTTAGAACTTTTTTTTTTACATACTAAGAATTCTGAAAAAAAATACAGCTTTTTTCCTTGTCTACATCATGTTTTGACGTTTGTTCACTCGGGCCATCATAGCCACGGTTCATAGTTTGGAGTGGACAGCGGCCATCATAGCGTGCCGCTGGCGTAGATTAGATTAATTTATTTCACACTAGCTTTTCGCCCGGGACTTCGTTCCCATGGCACGTTTATAGTTTTTTCTTTCATAAGAACCTTTTCCTGACAATAAGGAACACAACAAAAAAAGAATCATCCAAATCGGTCCAGTCGTTCTCGAGTTTTGCGCTTACCAACAGATTTAGTGATTCATTTTTATATATAAGATTATCAACTCCAGTTACAATATTATGTCTAAAGCAATGTCAAAGTATAATGTGATCGTCAAAATTCTAATATAATAAAAAATTTCTAAATTCAAGATTTGAGTGCTGATGAATTATGAGTCAATGAGTGAGTTAGTCAAGATTATTATGTATCAAAGATCGGTTTTAAGCGAACTAAGGGTGCTCTTGACGGGAAAACGGGGAGAAATTAGTGGAAACCTTTGCCCAGCAGCGGTATAGTAGCGATTCTAAAACAATGCACAAATCCGGGTCTGATTGCTAGTTTTATAATATAAACATACATTAGTTCTCGGATTAGCGGGAGAGCGTGACACGAGGGGCCATCTAACATCCATGTCAAGCGCAGTCGGTCAGTTGTCAGCGACTGCTGATGTAGCATGTTCCAGAGATTTATTTCATTTTACCGAGGACGTTTCTGACTGGTGATTTATCAACATATTTCACTGCCAGTTTTAAGTAGGTTTAGTTTTGTTTTTCTAATATTAATTTTGAATTTTGAAATTGTACAAATTCTAGGTTGATAAATAAAACGTTTATTTCTGTGCACAGTCAAATACAAATATTGAAATTAAATGTGCAAAATAATGATCCATCCCTTTATAATTTAATCAAATATACAGTTTACTAATATTAATAAAGCAGTCAACATTTTCATACCGACACCCGTTTTGTAGAGAACATATTTTAAACGTTGAACTTTTGATATCAATCATTACTGAAATAAACAGTAAATTTTAAATTACTAGTATGCTAAACTGATGATATGTTTAAAAAACAACCGATTCCCTGCCTATACTAATAATATACTCAGGCATGAGTGAATGAAGTATATACAACCAAAAACTGTTGAGCGAAAGTGGCTATTTCTTTTGTTATTAAAATACCAATCACGATCAAAATTCGATAAAAAAATATGCGGCAACGATACTCTATCCTGCAGGCTGAACAGAGTTCTTATTTCAGACGTATCAGCCAAGGAAAATCTCTATTCTTAGGATTGTATCTGTGGTTACCATAGCCATAATAATAAGTGAAATAACTTTTTAATCGATGTATATTTTGATATTGAATTTTTTCATACCGACACCCGTTTTGTAGAGAACATATTTTAATCCCGTTTTGTAGAGAACATATTTTAATTTCCGTACTAAAGCATTCATACAAGCTATTCATAGAGATTTAGACATATGTTCCTAAAGGTTAGTAGGCTGATTTCAAATCCTCGATTTTCACTAATCACCTTAAAACTAGAGCCCCAGCCAGATGGTCAGATGACCTAAAGAAGAAAGCAGGTACCTAGTAGCTTGATGCAAAAAGCGGAGGATCGTGCAAAGTGGTGGACCTTGGGGGAGGCCTCTGTTCAGCAGTGGACTACAATAGACTGATATGATGATGTTGACCTTAAAACTCAGATGCGTACTTATTTACTTTTCGGTTGATGTATAAATACATACCTCAGTTTATTTTGAGCTACAATATATGCCTAGTACTGATTATAGAAGCAAGATGTAGCGCAGATAAAGCCTGAAGGCACAATCAACGGCCTGGAAATACCGAAACGAGAAATCTGTTTCTCCATTCAGAAAGGTATTTGTATGTATATTCTGCTTGTAAATTATTTGCTGACGTATGTTACATTTGAATAAAGATGTGATGTAACCCATTCCCACTTTTATGCCTTTATATTGTATTTACATATTTATATTAAAAATTCTGAAATGATAGTAGTACTAACTAATAACGCTAACAACTTTATTTGAAATCGATGCTTTTGGGACATTTTGAAGTTGACCTAAAACTGCATACGAGTAGGTTAATGTATAGATTTACCTTTACACTGAACTAATATGACTTTCCCCAAAAAACTTACATGTAATACTCCAACCTAAATTGGACTCTCTATATCAATTCAATCAGCCGATCTTGCAATCCTTGCAGAGGGGAGAAACCACAAATCTTTATACTTTTGCGCCTATCAACGAAATCAAGATTCAGTATTAAAATAACCTTAAAATCTTTTGATGACTAATTTTAAACCTTTTGATTTACCCATTTACCACCTTCTTTTCTGGTAGGTATTTACTTGATGGGTATGTAATAATTACGCCGAGTGGTGCTAATTATATAGTACTTTTTAATCCCTAAACATATTTGTACAGTTTGTACTCTTATGTAATGTAACTAGTTGGCACCTCTTCGATTATCGTCATTACCGACGAACTGTGACAATTTCTTCAATTTCCTCCAAGTTCTTAAAGGAAAAAAAATTCTTAGCAGAATTTATGAAATGTATATTTTTTTTCGTATATCCGAAAGAGACATTAAATTCAAATCACGTACTTCAAGAATAATTCAAGAAAGAGGCAATTGAATTAGTTGCAATTGAATTAGTTTTATCAGCAATAATTCATAGATGTTGTTCGTAATAGAAAGGAAATTGAATACAAAACTCGATTACCATTACCATTACCATAAATAATACCGGGTCGTACTCTTCGAATGGAATCAATAGTCCTTAATTGATTTGGACAAAGGGTTCATTTTGCTAAATGCGCCGGCAGTATCAGAATGTGACCGGCATAAATTAATCTTTTTTAACCTAATTCGACTCCATTGTTTGACGTTGTGAAACAAGTTAATATATGTATCAGTGTGTTGTAAATTATTTATCTGTTTCCCTAGCCTCATTGCGTTATGTAATTATACAAATGTTTAACTACCGAAAATAAACCTTTATCTCTTTAAGCTGTCTGTGCATTTATGTTTAAAAGAAGAGTCTAGTTTATTACGTATTTTGATTGTATCTTGTTATTTGTGCCAAACTTTAAATAAAATCCGAAAAGTTTTAATTCAAGTCACAAAAGTGGGCAACTGAGCTTAAATTCGAGTTCCCGTGGCGCCACCTTTTATCGTAATTTTGTAACTAGTTTTTCTTATACCTACTCCTAAACTGACAATTTCATAAAAATCGTTAAGGCCGTTTTAGAGAAACTAATATTATCATGTAAATGTTGTACACTAGATTAGCTCGTTAAAATGTATAAATTAACCATATTTTACAGAGGTGTGTTCACGTAAATAATTAAATTACAATAGCAGAAAATATAATAAAAGCTCCAAACAAATTCTAATAGAAAATCATTGAGAATGATGGGTCTGAATTTAGGTTCTCATTTTTTGCTAAGCTGTCCTTTACACCCTGCATATAATAATAAAAAATAAGATATGGTACCATGCGTACTCTATGTTCTTGCATAAGCACCGTTTTAGGGTAATCCGATATGCTGGCTTCTGTACTTTGAAAAATCAGGCAATTTTTCAAGCGTATAGAAAAAAAGACAATTACAACTGAAGCAACTTCACTAATTGAGTTGGCGTAAACAATCCAAACGCTACCGGCGTTTCCGACGCGAAGTAACATGTTCCAATTGTTCACCGTCCAACTTTGAAAAGAAATTCTTTCAGTGTATTGCACTTCACATAACAATTACTGCACGCTCCATGAACAACATAAGCAACACATTTTGTTCAAAAGGTTTTGCTTAAGGCAAACTTTGCTTATAGAAAATAAATAACAAAATTTTCGTTTTGTCAAGTAGTTCTGAAAATGTGGTGCTCTTCCTATTATCAGTAATTTCACAATCATCAATTCCACATCATCTGATCATTATCATCATTATTGTTGTCGATTGGCAACAGTCGTTAAACCAAGTCAGGGCCACTGTGCGGTTTGAAAACTCTGTCACCAGGGTTAGCCAAGTTCGCCACACACTTGACTATACCTACACGATAAGAAGAAGTTCTGAATCGTCTGTGAAGAACGCGTCGAATGCAAAACATCTGCCAGATGGTCCGACTCAGTTAAAAATGCAGCAGGTGGCAGCCTCCATCATGCAGTCCATGTTTCATCCACTTCTCCATTTGGAAGACAATGGTGTGTGGTTGCAACCCTCACTATTAACGAAGGAGAATGAGTGAGACGCCGATAAATATGGGTTAATATAGGTTCTAAACTATAACAAGCGGAAAAACCAGAAATATTACACGATCAATCGATCTTATTACTAGTCCACTAACACTGGAAAAGCAAAATCAAAAAATAAACACTAGAAATTAGAAACACAGGTCCGTAAAAGTCACCATTGAATAAACGAGAATGAAGAAAATTTTACAGAAAGCCTATCTAGCCCTAAAAATATCTTGTTCTACAGCCTAAAAAAATCTATCGAATTAGTTATAACAAATTAGAAAAGAAAATAACAATGTAGTGCAATTCCATTAAAATCCTCTACCAAGCCTAACTGACTATCAACAACACTCAACCAAAACTACTGAAACTAGTATGGTCAACTTTCACGCATTTCAACTAGTGTACCAAGTAAGGCAAAGAGGTACAAATCAACCTTGCACTATAACATAACACGATGTTTCAATTCGAAACGTGCACAGAAAGCCATTTTCTGAAAACTGCTTAGAGGTGCATGAGCGGGCTTAGTAGGTAACTTTCAAGGCTGGCGATCTGCCAATGTTTGTAAGAAGTTCCCGCGAACAAAAGGTACCAACCTATAAAGTTTTGCAAAAGTGTTCCGGCTTTCTGAACGCTGCGCGATCTTCGTTCAGTGACGTACGCCCGAGATGGAAGCTGATACCACACCTAGTCCGGAACCAAGATATAAAACTTGAGTCAGTAAAGTCAGGAAAGACTAATTCTTGCTAATATTCTACCAGCTGCATTTTTTTACGAAAGAAAAATTACACATTAACTTTCCTTTTAAATGAGTTTGAGTTAGCTAGTCGCATCTGGGGCACTTGGGGCACTAGCACCTCGAGCAGGATATCGATGTCATAAGCAAAGTTAACTAATTCGCTTTGGACACCTTCGAAACCAAGAAATAATTTTCTCATTTTAATGTAGCGATGGTTCGACGTCATTGTTGACCAATGATAAATTGTACAGAGTTGAAAAGAGCCTTTGACATAGACCTCCCCCAAGGATCTCCTCATTGATCTGTGCCGGACGCATCCAGCCGCTTCCCGCAATGAGGTACTCACATGCCAACAATAATTCATTTTAATACACAGAAAAGCAAAAATTATAGTTCCAGATACTCATAGCCCTTTGGGGGAGAGAAAACGTACAACATGCGTAAGAAAAGTCTCAATAATTTTAACATGCTATACATTTTATTTATAGTTAATTTTTCATTATGCAAATATGTGTCAATCTAATACCGAACCTAAATAAGAAGTCGGTAGAATAATCAAATTTATTCCGGGCATATTAACTTTAATAAGAAGGGAGAAAATTTTGCCTCGAGATTTTAATAGCCCCGTCATGGAAATAATGGAAGGACTGAATATTAATACCAAGGACTTGAATGGCAGCTCATCTTTGCATTGCAAAGAGATTTAGTACCTTCAAATTGAGTCCCTTGGGTATTAGGGCAACGTTGATGGAGGAAGGCACTGTCGGAAATTATTTTGTCAGCTGTTTATTCAAATAGTTAGCGTAAATATATATTGGAACAATTTCAATACTAGGAAGATTAATTCCTGGAAATTGAATGTCCCTTTTCTTGAGATATGTTCAATTTATTGCAAAGCCAGTATTAAATAATAACCAGCAATGTTACAAACATGACAGATGTGTTCATTCAGTTCAAGTCGTAATAATATTACCCCTGTAAAAGCTTGTGCCCAGAAAACTTCCAATGGTATACGCAAATACAATATTCGATAAAGATTGCAAAGTTACTCATGCAACGTATAACGAACTATAATTGTTTGATTGATATGAGTTTAATTAAATCCTACTAATATTATAAATGTGAAAGTTTGTGGAGTTGTATGGATGTATGTATGTATCGATGTTTGTTAAACTTTCACACTCAAACGGCTGGACCAATTTTGATAAAATTTGGTATGGAGGTAGCTGACACCCTGGATGAACACATAGGTTACATAATTTACCCAAATTCCCAAGGGAATGAAGTCCCGGGCGGAAAGCTAGTAGAGCTATAAACCGACTTTGGACCAATATGATTTGTTTCACGTTTCCACGCGAACAAGGACGTCAATGAAAGCCGGCTTTAAGTTTAATTAATAAGCTTTTCTTTCTTCAAACTTCACAATATTGTAGCGACATTTTATTTAGACATGATTTCCATTACAATCTAGGTATGGTTTTAATGGAAAACGAAATAAGAACAATATTTTTCTTTTTATCTTTAAACACATTGCTCCATTTTTTCATTTTTCTGAAAAAACTCTAGCAAAAAGTACTGGGCAAAGCAGTAATTGTATAGTCACTACATAACAATAAACAAGCGAGCGGGCGCGGGCAATGAATAATGGTCGGAATAAATCCTAATTCAGTGCATTACATTACGACAGTGCTGCCCGCTGATGATAATCCTGATTTATGAACAATACGCAGCACTTTCTGATACCGCATGAGCAATTGAGCACGACTCCGTCATTGGCCTTTTTGTTTGTTTGTTAAACAAAATTATTTTTTTCATCGCCCTTTTTTAACAAGTACTAATTAAACCTGTTCTGTAGTAAAAATCTAACAAATTATTATCACAATTAAAAATGTATATGTTTGTTAATTTTATTAATTATTGTGGTCTTTTAGATCACTTTGAAAATAACTACAACTACACAATTTTTATATAAAGGTTTGTTTAAGCAGCAGTAAGTATTACAAAATGCAATATTTCTTTTTTGGTAGGTATGTCAGTCTTGCGCTGTAGGAAAATACAGTGGAAAACAAACTAGGTACACAATATGTGGAAAATCTCGGGGTAGTCTGACCGACACTTGACTTTATGTTCCTTCTACACATAAAAGTTGGATGTTTCCACGGACGTATAGTAATCTTACCAGAAGATGTTTCTACGCCACATGAAATTCTTGGTCAATGGTCAGTAGTAAACTTCATGTTACTTAATTCAGTTCAAAAACTATCTTTTAAGAATTGGCTTGAAATACATTTCTAAATCTTTTATTGGTAAACAGTTTGTCCATATCAATAATTGTGAATTAAATACTGTTTATGCTATTTTATGGGCATTTTTGAAAAACTAGCTGATGAGCCCTAACTGCAAAAGGTCATCGTGACTGTCGAGTAGCTTCCTTTGAGGAAAAGGATGTTGAAGCGCACAAGAAAAAACTCAAGAAGACGAATAAGTTCATTGTTAAAAAAAATTTAGAACAAAATTTTATTTAAATGTTTTTTTTATATTCTTCTAAACAAATCTTTTTATTTGTTAGCCATATTATGGATGTGCAAAATAAAATAACTATTATACCATCTTGGACGATCTGCCATATTGCATTTAGAATGACGTCAAATCGGTTGAAGTAATTGAATAAAATTCAGTCGCAAAATTTGACCGGACCAAACTCTCGTAAATACATTGAAAGTTAATAAAAAGCTTGTAAAAATACTTCAACTGGATGATGCATTCCCTGCATTTTTATACTTGATAACTTTAAGCTTGATCACTTGTTATTATCTGGATAGTATATGTAGATACCTTTACCATAGTATTAGGTATCACATCCTTTATTTTATTCCTTAAATGTAGTTTAAAGAGAAAATTCAGAACTTATGTTACACTGATCGTTTCGAACGCATTCCTATTGTCCCTGATATTTATTTGGGATCTCAGTTTAGGAAACAATATTTGATGACAAAGATAATGTTGTCGAACCTTTGAGTGTTGAACCCTTTACCGCCTTAGAGCTTCAAGCACAGAAGTGTCTTTACACTTTAGGTACCACCTAAGTAAAGAAACAAATAAATATAAGGGAAGTGGGAAGAGTTTTTGTATGTTTTAAATTGTGATTTCTTTTATTGTACTGTTTTTATCTGGCTTGGAAAGGCGATTTAAATTTTAATGAAGGAATTAAAAAAAATAAAACCTGATAAATAATATGTCCGAATAAATGTAAAAGTGAGTTTGTTTCTCTTTCTTTTACTTCGAAACGGAGCAAAGGATCAAGGTGATATTTTGTATGAAAATGATTGCAGAACTGGAGAGTGACATAGGCTACTTTTCCTCGCGAATTTTGACCGCAAAGAAAATATCTAGACTCTTTGGCGCTATATTTAGAAACCGTACAGGAACTTTCGGGACTTCCAACGTTTACTCTCTAAACTTTTGCCCGAATATAATGATAGCAGACTGTCGGTGTTGTCAGACACCAGCAAACTACTGCCTTAACTTTATCGATCAAAACTTTATCAATTGCCTGGGACGGACCGACAAATAGCAGATGTAAATAATCCACGCACTGCCAGTAAAACTTTACATCCCGCTTATTACATTTTATTCTCGTTTTCCTGCCCTGGAGCCAACTTTTGTAAAATTCTGTCCACATTTTACAGCATATTGTAAACTAGTACTTCTGCTTAAGATTGTGTTCAATTTATTTTGGAAGTCGTTCGGAAAAACAAACCTACTTTCAGTCGCTTTTAGAAACCAGCGGCGTCTCGTCGTCAAGTTCGTTTTCTTTACCAACTTTCTATGTGGAAATAAATAAAACACTCTATTTTTTCTATTAAATTTGGGAGGCGCCCTAAACATTTTTGACCCCTGCAGGTATTGTGTTGACAGAATATGAATCACTTCGGTAAAACATAACGCATAAACATCTGTGTCCGTAATAAAGATTTTATGATACCCAAACTTACCTACCCTATTCTATACACCCCAGTGAAGTGCTCGTAACCTAGTTGCGAACACTGATCGAAACGTATAACTGTGGTTCAGTGACGGCTGCAGCGGTCGAATCCGGATCGGTGACCATCGGGTTCTTATTCCTACGTGTCATACAAACTGGGAGTGATATTGTTCGATCTCTTTTATAGCGTTTCTAATTAATGGTAGTTTGAGTTATTTCGCATTCTTTACTGAGCCAGTAAAGATATCATAAGTATTTTTAAACGACAGGTGGGAAGTTGTATGCCCATAACACATGAAAAGCAAAACCATTGAGTTTCTTTAATAGCTATACATGTATACATGTAAGTATGCTGTGAGGTGATCGGTTGAGAATAAAACCACCCCATCTCTTTCCAAGGGTGTCGTAAGAGGCGACTAAGGAAACACAAATGAGATCTGCCTCCTAGTAATTCATCCCAAGCATCGACACTTCATTTTTTTCTGAATCTGAGGTGTCATCCAATGGTCTCATGCGGTGTGGTAGGCTCTATAAAGGGCCGTCTGGTTTGCGACCACCCTCCTACCGAAGTCCGACGCCAAACAGCTTGCTGTGTTCCGTCGGTGCGTGGGAGTACCAGTGCCTTTAGGCATTTTCTGGGTTAACTTGCTCCATCGTCGACCTTACCCTTGACCTTTATGGTCAAGATTGAGGTCAAGAGTTAACCCATCTTATAAAAAAAAACGCTTTGTTTTCAGATTCATGTTTTATTGGTTCTCACACAGAAGGTAAGTATTCTACAAGAGAAAAATAAATGCCCTTCGTCTTGGAGTTAACTTTAATGTTTCTAGTTTTACTGTTAACTCTAGAAAATTACTCAACGTTAACGTAGAACACTATTTTATTTCCTTAATTACATATTATACTATAACATATTATTAATGTATTTGACATATCTGGAAAACCCATGAACGAAAAAGGATAAGACTTAGATTATTGGAAGTGGACATTATTGGAAATAATGTTAGGGATAAGACTATTTTCATTTTCAAATAACTCACATTTTCATCGTATTTTTGTACGTATTTTTTACACTAAAAACCTCATAGATACTGATATACAATGCTAAGATATATTTATGTAGTACTTTCTTTGAATCCTTTATTAAAAAGCCCCGCCGCAGGTCTATTTTCATTGAATACCAATGGCCTTTCAGAAAAAAAAATTGGACCTTTTAGGCTAAAAGTCCACAGACATGACGGATAAATCCTTCTTTGCAAACTAATTTTATCCAAACCAATGATATTATACGTTACTTATCCAAACTGTCTAGACTTTAATCAAAAATATAACATGTGTGTGGCTTATGAGGGTCGCGCATAGACATAGAAAAAATAAGTTAAATGTCAGTGGGGTCGCGAGAATTAGTGAAGAGCGTACAAACTAAGTTGTCCTACTATAATTTTCTCAAGAACGTAATTATTAGGTTGATAATTACCCAGTTGTTTCAATTTTGAAAACCCCCAATCTTACCAACCATCTGATCTTACTTTCCTTCAAGAGAGATAGTACACACTGCAGTACATCAGGCTAAACATATTGATCTTGACACCGCCTTTATATCGCTCGTAATAGCGCCCAGCTTTCGTTGTGCAAATGGGTAACCTGATGTGCTGCTGTCTGCACATAGTTTAAGTTGAACATAACAAACGACTTTTAACCTAAGTTTACAGCGGTCACTGCACTAAGCTACGAGTATTTTTGTATCGCAGAGACCTGACACAAGATAAACAAATACTGAATACAATTTTGGAGCACATGGTTTGCAGTATTATTTTTTTTCAACTGACTCCATTTGTAATCGACATGTTACCAGCAATTCAGCACCTAAAGAATTTTGTATAACATTTCTAAAAGTATTTTTGTAGGTCGTTTAACAGTGATTTGATGTATAGAGCGTGTAAAATTTTATATTGACTCGTTTTGTTTCGCCAGAGACGTTTTTATATTTGGCCATAAAATACACGGTGATGTTCGCCGTTCCCTATATACGACGGCGGCGGGCGTTACAAAGAAATAACTTTTGGGTACTTATTTTAAAAACTGGGGCTTGGATAAAGCTTTTCGCCTTCTTTCTTGCAACTATGCCTTTTATTGCGTAGCTTGCGTATGTTGAGGCACTTGCTTTGACTATAAATGCATCCCGCGGTACAACTTGTGTAAAGAAGTGCGCTGTTCTCTAACTGCGCTCGCAGCCTTACCGTTGCACCAGGTGCAGGCACCCTTAAATCTTATCTATTGTGATAATAATGATATCAGTCATCTTGGTATCATGGTCGCATTTAACCCATCAAAAGAGGAGACATAAGCTAAATTTGGTGACTTTACGTCAGTTCAGCCCACTTTATTGAACTAATTTCGCTATAAAACATTAGTCGAAATATTAAAAAATAATTCACCTCACTATACAACTTGTGCGATCAGCTGATATTTGTCTTTTTATAGGAAGTCGAAATTTTTTCGAGAATCTCATATGGGTTTCCTGGTGAAAGTTGTTCAGTTTTATGGGGAATCACCCCTAAATAAGTTTCGCTAACTAATTTAAAGTTTCCCCATATGTTTAGATAAAACATTTGCCGCTAGTGGGCTACATTAGTATCCTTCGGACGGTGCCAATGCATACTTTGCCTTTAACGTGTTGTATTTTTATGTTGTAACATGTTACTTTCTTAAAGCTAAAGGCACGGCACAACCGTTATTACTACAGTCCCCGACCAACGTATCGTCGTTGTTGGTGGTTTGATGTGCATTATACTGGTGTGTCCTCGTAAAATAGATAGGAAACAATATGAAGCAAATATTATCAGCAGGGGTCTTCATAACGCTGTTTACGCCTTTATCGACAACGGCAGCTACATTGAAGTTGCAATAACCGTTCTGGCTATCAAATCTCAGTAGGTGTCTAATAGTGGCTATAGAAATAATGTAATAATGATGAAACTCTTTTTTAAACAAAACAGCAATAACATAGAGTAACTAATAAATCTAATAATATCTAATAATATATTACACGTCATTGCACGTGTGTTGCACGTTATTACGTGCAGCGTCTAATTATTTGTAAAATTTGAATACGACTATAAGGTGAAGTTTTTATTTATAGCTCGATGAGTACACTTTAATCACCATTGTATTTTGTCCGCGCTTTAATATTTTTAATACTATTCTTTGGTTAGAAGAGTCGTCAACAATTTTTCATATATACTTAGAGACTAAAATGTCGATCAGAGGCCAAGAGAAAATAGAAAAGTCATAAAAACTAAAAGTTCCGTTTAGTAAAAACTAAAAGTTCCGTTTAGTTCCCCAGGTACGAAATCCAAACCCGGAAAATTCACGGCAAAGAAACTTTCGTCGAAGTAATAAGTAAAACGGTCCGCGGATATAAATTCCGCAAAGAAACCGCATTTTATATCCAATATCCAGACATTAATACAGATTTAGTAGGACTATAATATATTGGAATACTTATAAAAAAGCTTTGAAAGTTCTCAAACGAGAGTAGCGAAGTTACGAGTAATCCGCGCTCTTGTTTATCTTGATAAAGGTTTTGGTTTGGACCCCGGAAAGGGTTTGGAAACATTTGTCGAAATGAAGGGCTTTTGACATGACGTATTATTTATTTGTTGACTGTTTACTTTACAGTGTTACATAATTCTCAACGATAAAAACGTAAGAATCAGCTTACTTCAATGTAATGTCTACTGAGGGAACCACAAAACAAAAAACGCTCAAAGACAATAAGTGACGTCAATATGCACACCTTTATACACAGTATTTTAGTAAAATTAAAAAAAAAAAACAGATGATGACTACTATCTGACTGCCAAACATAACGCATTGAAATAAAAAACTCATTGATTTACTCTTACAAATTTAATATAAGAAAAAAATATTGATCTATGAGTCACTTCTTCTTCTTATCGTGTAGGTATTAATCAAGTGTGTGGCGAACTTGGCTAACCCGTGTCAGAGTTTTTAAACCGCACAATGGCCTCTGACTTGCAGCTCTAGCACGATAGCGACAAACTCGCTCTCGGCTCACGCTGAAACTTCACTTTGATTGCGCGAGGGTCCCGCGCAAATGCTTGCTCACCCTATGGCGTTGTCAATGTTGACATTTTGACATAGGACCGCGGTGTTGTCGCGGCGCTGTCACTATCGTACTCGGCCTGCTGGTTTAAATGGTCGATTCGCTTAACTGCCATAACACTAGTGCCCAACAAATCTATGTCGAATAAGTACGAAAGGTCATTAAAACTATTACTCGCTCGGTACAGGAAACTCTTCTGCCCGTAGTTGGTACTAGCTGATGGAAATTACAATGATATTTTGCGACGAGGATGAGATGATCGTGGCACATTTAAATTAATTATGCTTATGTCCCTTCCTCATGATGTAATATTAGTACCTATGTCTTATTCTACATTACAATTAAACACCAGCTTACTAACAATAAGTTTTCCGTATTTATTTGGTTCCGGGGACTAAAGTAGATTTGGTGATGCAGTGTGAACAATATAAGAATACACTTACGTTGTAAGCAATTTTTTTAAAAATATTATTATAAGATGGGTTAACTCTTGACCTCAATCTTGACCAAGGTCATAGATGAGGTTGACGATAGAGCGAGTTAAACCAGAAAATGCCTATAAGCAAGCTGTTTGGCGTCGGACTTCGATAGGAGGGTGGTCGTGACCCGGAAGGCCCTTCACAAAGCCTACCACACCGCATGAGACCATAGGACGCCACCTTAGATTCAGAATAAATTGAGGTGTCGTTGCTTGGGGTGGATTAGTAGGAGGCAGGTCTCATTTGTGTTTCCTTAGTCGCCTCTTACGACACCCACGGAAAGACATGGGGTGGTGTTATTCTCAACCGATCACCACACGGCAAATATACGAGGATTTACTCTAATCAACCTGTAAAACAGGGAAAATAGGGCAATTTGATTGAATTACGACATCTTTTGTAAGCTAATCATTAATCAATTCTCAAACAGGTCACTTACAAAACTGTCTTGAAAATTTAGTTTAACTATTTAGAGCCCTTCGTCAAGACGTTTATAAATGAAAGTACCAAATAAATAAAATAGTGAGATTATTTTTCTATCCGAGAATGGACAGTAAAAAAATAAAACATCCTTCTTTAAGTGAAAGATTTCGAGAGTTTGAAAAGAAACTAGGTTTCAAAAATGATATAAAATGGGTTAATTCAATTTTAATCGTCCTCTACCATATATTAGGAGTTTATTGGTGCTACTACTACGCTTTTCCAGTGAAATGGCAAACTGTTATTTTTGGTGAGTATCTTTGAATATAATTTTCGAGTATCGTTGAAGTTCCAGCAGCTCTAGCACGATAACGACAAACTCGCGCTCGGCTCACGCTGAAACTTCACTTTGATTGCGCGAGGGTCCCGCGCAAAGGCTTGCTCGCCCTATGGCGTTGTCAATGTTGACATTTTGACATAGGACCGCGGTGTTGTCGCGGCGCTGTCACTATCATACTCGGCCTGCTGGCACGGAAGTTTAATTAATGTTGATTTAATTAATGTGTTAGATTTGGTAGATTATTAATTAATAGATGCCTAATTTTCATTTAATTATTTTCAGCTATCATAATGTACGTCGCGAGTGGCTTTGGGGTAACAGGAGGAGCGCACAGACTGTGGACACACAAAGCATTTAAAGTTAACTTGCCTCTGAAGCTTTTCTTCCTTATGTGTTTCTCAAGTGCTGGACAGGTCAGTTCCTTTATACTTTGGGTCCCCTGATGCACAACAAAATACAGTATATTTGATTGCTCTTCAAACTAATATGGTACAGTCGTATAGTCATATACAACCCCAGAACCGAGAACATACATCTGCTTATTGCAAAAATGTTTTCCCAAATCGCGAATCGAACCCAAAGCAGGTCACTAACAAAAAGTGTTTGCTAATATAGCTTGGACTCATAAAATTTTACAACGAAAAAGCCAGGAAAAATTGTTTTTAATAAAAATATAAATAATTTATTTTATGCAACTCAAAAGCTTAAAGCAGATACATAAGTTGACAATAATAGAAATCTAAGCAGGTCTAACAAACCTAAGCTTGTAATAAACATACAACAAAAGACTAATCCTACAAACCTATTTAGAATGACACCTAAACTATACATAAGTATATTGTTTATTTGCGTCATGTATTGTAGGTACCAAATAATTTGTATTTTAAATGTAATAGTACTAAAGGCTGTGATAATTATTCCCAAAAACTTTGTTTTTAATACGTCGAGAAATTTTTACAACGAAGGTTGATCATTGGTCATTCATAAACGATAACAGTGAAAAGATGACAAATGAGGCATTTCGTTAATACTGCAGAGACTCGTAAACATAGCGAAGGTATTACTATTGTGACAGAAGGACCCGAAACGTTGGTTTAATAATTGTGTTATGATGAGTCGGGAAACATTAGTAACAATAAAAATATATTTTCCACATCCACAAAGTCAAGATAAAACTAAATAATACCTACTCAGCAATAGCGGTTAAATAATAACCTACTCAAAACATAAAGTAACTTTAAATTGTGAGATTTCATTCTTACTTGTGCCAATTTTTGACCGTCGGGCACTTTCAGCTCTTTTTTTCAGCATTTTAATGTCGTAGTCCAAGATCCACTTTGAGTCGTTGAACTGGCGAAGTAAGTAAGTAACTACTAAAATAGTTCTTGCTCATTCTTGTTTCCTTCCTTACAGAACTCCCTTTTCCAGTGGGTCCGAGACCACCGCGTCCACCACAAGTACAGTGACACAGAAGCAGACCCTCACAACGCGAATAGAGGACTCTTCTTCTCACACATCGGCTGGCTCATGACGAAAAAGAACGATGAAGTTCTCAAGCGAGGAAAACAGATCGACATGAGTGATATTGAAAATGATCCGGTACTTAAAACGTATAATCGGTAAGTTTTTCAGAAAAGGTCTTTCCTATGATATTGGTAAATTTTGTTGTAGTGGTAATAACTCACCAATACTGTCAAATCCAGAGGTCAGTCCCATGGATTTATATTTACTTAGGTTCGTGGTTAATCCAGAGGTTTTAGGTTCGAATCAAGCTAGCACAAAGACATTCTGTTTCTGTGGTTAAATTCCCAGATGAAACACAAAAAACTTACTTGGTGTGTTCACCAAGTAAGTTTTTTGTGTTTCATCTTAGCTATTAGATTTGGGACATAACATTATAAACTCCACGCTTGCGCGAAAAAAGAAAGAAGAAAGACAGAAGAACACAGCAAAACCTTATAGTTCATTTATTGGCTCTTACAGAAGATATGCCAGAAGAAGTTGGCGGCTATTAAAAAGTCTACTTTTTTTTATTTTCTGTATTGGTTTGTAGTGAAATGGAAAATATTTAAATTTTAAAAAAAAAACTATTTTCTAGGTACTTCAACTACTTCAAACTGCTATTTTGCTACATTCTGCCTACAATGATAGGAGTGTGGCTTTGGAATGAAGACTGGAAGTGTGCCGTGGCGTGGCAGTGTTTCATACGATACCTCAGCGTGTTTCACAGCGAACTTACTGTTAACAGCCTCGCTCATACTTATGGATACAGACCCTATAATAAGTACGTATATATGTAATAGCAACTGCAAATAGAACAAAATACATTGAGTACACTCAGGTGTAGAAAAAATCCTTTAAATGTCCGTTGGACATTCCGGTGGAGCGCTGTCCTTGTTTACATCGATAAGATGGATAGTGATAGTATGATATCGAAAGAACCATTACAATAATAACAATAATAAACGCTACACACTCAAAGGCCCACATTAAGGTTTTCCCTTGTGCCGTGAGTCCCTCAGAACATACATAAAGACAGTCACTAACACCCATGACCCAAGAACAAACATCTGCTATTAACTTTAACTTTAATGGACGTTTCTGCAACTGGGTGTTAGAACTGAAAATTCAGACTTAGCACTAACTTAGCTGAAAAGTTTTATCCCTCCATGTATCTCGAATATGCTTTTATAGCTTCTCAAACAGACCTCTTTTGTATGAAAAATCGTGCAGTGTTGATGTGTATATTACCGTATTTCTCAGTTAACTGGATTACAAAGTCAGATGGCAACACTCCATTGATCTTTTGAGCCCTGGACCATATTCGAATGAGAAACGAGACATAGCTAAAGATTCAATTATTAAAATTTTGTTCCAGAACAATATTACCAGGTGAAAACCGGTTTGTATCAACCTGCTCTTTGGGAGAAGGCTGGCACAACTACCACCACGCGTTCCCTTTCGACTACAAAGCCGCTGAACATTTTGACTTATTCAACTTAGGCGCCAAGTTTATACGTTTTTTCGGTTACATGGGCTGGGCCTACGATCTACGAGAAGCCACTCCTGAAATGATTAACTCTATCGCTGAAAGAATGGGTGATGGAACGCCTGTACACTTTCCTTTATCATGTAATAATAACAGGACTTCAGGATAAATTACTCCACTCAAGTTTTAAGTGTATAGAGTATTTCTAAGAATTAAATCTTATTGCAGTAAAAAAATAAGTATTTTAGTCTTAAGACCATTTCATTGGCTTGTTATGTGAAAATATTTTAAGTAAGTATGAGACAGATTTTACCTATTTGAATAGAAAAGTTTAAGAAGTATTTATAAGGACTTGAGATAATTAGCCTTCCAATACATTTATTACAAACTTCCTTGACAATTTTTATTTTCTTACTAAACATTTAAGAAGAATATATTTTTCTTTAATTAGTATCAATTAGGTATAATTTAATTTTGGGTAGTGACTCCTCATCATAGTTAGAGTGAATTCAGATTTGATGATTTTGTTTTTAAACAATTTCATTCTATCATCTCACAAATGCTACATATTTATTGGAACACCATGGCCATAGTTTTTATTACAAAACCTATGAGCACCTCAACCAAGATTTCTACAGGGCCACGCTTCAAAAGTTTTTACGTATACATTTTATTAGGAAAGCGAAAAAATGGCTCTATTAGATTTAACAATTCCTAAGAATATCCGATTTCACATAGAATCAATTGAGAAAACAGACTTCCTACGTGCAAAATGGACTCACCTTCATAAAGGTATAGTAAACAAAACAGCGCAATTCTCGGGCGAAGAGAAAGGTTATTGGCCGCAAGATCCTATACGCAAATGTATTGAATTGGAAATGCCAGGTTTTACTCAAAACTACACTACAGAAGCATGTAACAAATTTACGAAACCCCTTCCTGAAACTACAAATATTCCTAGACTAGCTGATCTTAGAAAAGGACACGGCATCGTAGAAATAGGTCTTGGAGATCCTAAAGATGACCCAAGACTAGCACAAGAAAACATTAGCACTACTTCATACACAGATCCCGTAATGCGACCAGTTGATCGGAAACAAAAAGAAATCATTAATGATTTTTGCTTTGGTAGGCAAAATTATCTGAAAGCTCGGAATGAAATGGCACCAGAAGATAAATTCTACTTCCCAGAAACCAGTTCATGGGAGTACGGTTGGCGGTTGAAAGAAAGTAAATATGAAAAGCAAGGACCACGGTTTGGACGAAGTTGTAAATTCTCGAAAGAACTCAAACATCGTAGTGGTGCGCAACCGGATCCACCCCACTATAACAATTTAGACATTTCAAGACCACATAAATGTTTTAAATGAAATAAATATGTAATATAACTTACACGAACTTTCATGAGCTTTGTAGAATTAAAATTTTTGATATTCATTAAAAAATTGCCTGTATCTGAATGGCCTGTAAAATCTGTTATGAGTTTGTACACGAATTTAAACATTTTTAACCTTTTTTGTTTTGATTATATGAACGTAGCATTAAATAATATTACTTACAGCTAGAGTTTTTAAATTCAGGAAAACTAAGTAGGTAACTGCTTTATCTACCGAATCGTAGCAAAATTAACTCACTTAGTCCTGGCAAACGTACCTATAATGGCCACAGGGGGACAAAACTTTTATCATCTACCCTGTCGGTGGTCGCAGCCTCGAACGTTTAAAACTTTTATTTTACTCCTAAGCGATGTTAGCAGACAGTTCGACGAGGGCCCCTAAACCTTTGATATTGTAACTGTTGAACAATTATCATCTTACTTGGGAATTTTATGGGCCCAAGGCGTTTCATTCCATTCCTGCTGGATGCCTAAAGTTTGTAGTTAACAGTTAAAGAGAAAATAAATAGTTTACCTATTTTTTTTATCAGCTTTTTATATTTCTTATCCAAGGAATGCGTTTTCCACGGAGCTCATTTCATTCTATGACGGCCGGTTTGGTCGAGTGGTAGTGACGCTGCCTCTTGATCAGCGGGTCCTGGGTTCGATTCCCAGTCGGGGCAAATATTTGTGTAAAAAGCAGATGTTTGTTCTCGGGTCATGGGTGTTTGTGTCTGTTTTTGTGTGTTCCAAGGGACCCACGACACAAGGGAAAACCTTAAACCAATAGAAGGCCCACGCCTTTGAGTGTGAAGCGTTTATTTTCTATTTATTTTTTTATCTTAGTCAAGTAGGTGTACTTACCTAGAAAAGCCATGTCCAGGTGTTAGAATTTTAAAACAGTCAAATGGCCTCTGACTCGGTTTAACGAATGTAATTAATCGACAATCAGCCAGGACCGCCGTTAACGTGCCCTACGAAGCACGGAAACGCTTATGATAAATTTCCAGTCATCCATCAGGTTTTCTATACCTGTGTACGTTGCTTAACCTCAGTGATCTATTCGGATCAGCAAGCAAAACTGGGCTACGGGTGCTTAAAGGTGAACATTAGGGTTCCGTTCCCAAAGGGAAAAAACGAGACCCTATTACTAAGGCTCCGCTGTCCGTCCGTCCGTCCGTCTGTCCGTCAGTCACCAGGCTGTATCTCATGAACCGTGATAGTTAGATAGTTGAAATTTTCGCAGATGGTTTATTTCTATGTGCCCTATGACAACAAATACTAAAAAGTAGAATAAATTAAATATTTAAGGGGGCTCCCATACAACAAACGTGTTATAGACTCTATAAAACCATCATCGTTTTTATAGAGATGATGGTTTTTATAGAGTCCGACTCGCACTTGGCCGGTTTTATAGGTAATGGTACAGAACTCATCGTGCACGAGTCTGACTCGCACTTGCCCGTTTTATTGTTAAATTCAAGTATCGTCGGCCCCACTGGCCAGCTGTACTTAGCTAAGTACACCGTTGTTTAAATTTAAAAAATTATAATGTCAAGGTTCTATGGCAGCATATGGGGTGACTTTAAATCAGCAAGTGAAATTTTAGGGGGTGATTCTTCCCACGAAACTGGACAACTTTCCTAAGAAACCTATATGAAAATTTCCAAAAAAAAATCGACTTCCCATGCAAAGGCAAATTAGATGACCGCGCACAAGTTATAAGGAAAGTCGAATTTTTTTACCTTCGCGTGCTTTTTGAACACATGGTGTAGAAGATTTGTATCGCACGCGGCGTAAACACTAAACCAGCACACGACGTGTAATTTCGACCTAATAGATGGACTTTACGTTAGTTGGCGAAACTTTACGCGGTGGATCTTCCAATGAAACTGAACAACTTTCCCCAAGAAACTTACTCATATTAAATTCTTTAAAAAAACTTCGACTTGCCACGCAAAGGCAAAGGCGATCGCAAAAGATGTATGAAGAGATTGAAGAGGCCAAAATCATATTACCTATTTAATTTTTCGATTATGTTTCTTGGTGAAAAATGTGGTTTTGTAGGCCGATACAGATCGTTCATTTTCGCTAATTAATTTAAAGTCGCCCAATATACCTACGTACCTACAACAAAATTAAAAGAAAAACTAAGGGATAACTATCACAACTAAGTTAGCTGTTCAAATTAATAAGTAATGGTCGATAAATTAATAAGTTGTGTATTTTCAACAACGGAACCCCACACAGCGCGTGGCCCGACACACTCTTGACGGGTTTTTTTTTATTTTAACGTGAAAAGACAGATAACAATCCATATAAAATGCTCAGAACGACGTGGAAATCTTTATTTGTAAGGGAGTGAATGTCTCACTCATAAATCAAGTTAAATCTCTCCTGTGTCCTCGAAGTGGCGAGCTCGTAAAATATAAAAGTTTCTAACGATAGAAGTTCTATCCAACCCCAGAGCTTGAGGAATTTGCACTTCATGGCTTGGACAGAGACTGGTTGCTTGTTGCCTGCTGCATTGCAGGCATATAGCAACTCGCTAACACCTAGAAGATCAAACACCTTAAACAAGCTAATGTGAATGAAACCTACTTAAAGTACAGTAAACAACAGTACTGTACAGTACAGTGTATGTATGTGTGTAGTACAGTAAACAATGAAGAGCACGTAATGGAAATGTTCAATAATGTAAAAATCCATAATTTAATTTTGAATAAGTATCAAAATATTCGCACGAGAATAGTTCGAATTCTCAAATCAAATCAAATCAAAGTCGTTTATTTGCAAGAAACATGGTAGTACAGCTGCTAATATAATAGTTATCCGTCATGCTCTGCCCTTTACTATGGCGTGCAAATATTTAATACATTAATAATTATATCTATTGAAAAATAATTATCATGTCCCAATAAAATAATTAAATTTTACAACCATTCTCAATGTCATACATCATACACAAAAATAAAAATAAAAAATAAAAATCAAAACATGTCAAGAGTTGAATGAAAAAAATAATAATGAAAAAACAATAATTGTCAAGCATAACATAAAATAACATTAATATAATTTGGTCATATAATTAAAATTAGCACTACGATAGATTAGTATATACATTGAATATCATCCTCATTCAGAAATTCATTTATGTCATAATAGCATTTATCTGTAAAGAAATTTATCACTCTTTTTTTAAATATATGTTGCGGAAAGATCTTAAATGCATCTGGTAGTTTATTATAAATTCTAACCGCCATGCCGTAGACATTACTCTGGAAGACTTTTAATCTTTGCAAACCAACAGTGAGAGTATGTTTATATTGTTGTCTTACTAGTCTGCCATCATGTCCATCTTTAAACTTCTTAAACAGATGCAAATTTTTGTGAACAAAGATACATATTTCAGATATATACAAACTGGGAAAGGAAAGAATATGTTTAATGCGAAAAATAGGTTTGCAGCTGTCTAGTGGTGCCATACCAAATACTGCTCTCAGACATTTTTTCTGAGCTCTGAAAACCCGAATCGAGTCGGTAGAGTTTCCCCATATGATAATACCGTACCTCAGTCTAGATCAGGGGTTCCCAACCTTTTTTTGTCTACTGCCCACTTTAAGAATAAATTATTTTTTAACGCCCCCCTTTTTAAACATACTTAAAAACCGCTAAGTACTTATAACTGATTATTGAAACGCAACTTTATAGTATTCGGACAGAGTATCTTTTATTGAAAATAAAACAAACATAATCAATTCTTATATAAAAACTAATGTGAAGGTTGAATCTGATGCTGTTCAATAAGTTTGTTGATATCAGGTTCCAATTTACTCAAAAACAGCCGCAAGTCGCCACGTTCGGTAACACGCAAACGATTTCTCTTTTTAGTAAGCAGCGTTGCCACAGCACTAAAACCACGTTCACACAAATATGACGATGGGAATGCTATCAAGAATCGTTGAACAATTGACCACAATCCAGGGTACAATTGCAGGATCGGTTTTTGAAGCCAAAATTCTTGATATCCATTTTTGAACTTGATTTTTATTTCTTCGTTTGTTGTCAATTCTATAAGTTCTTCTTCCAGCTGAGGTGACATTGCTATGTTGACATTTGAAAACGGATCCAACACCCAGTCTGGTATTTCCAAGTTTAAAATGTCCTGGTATCGTTCGGTGAAGTCAATGTGGAGGTTTTCCAAATGTTGGCAGTAGGCAAACAAGTCGTCGTTACTGCAGGATACTGATAAATTCGGAAAATTGTGAAACTCACGTCTGCCCATATTCTTTTTGTGCAGAAGCAGTTTGGCTGCGAAAGCAGCAACGACATTTTTTGTTTTAATTAAATTTAGTTCATCGCCTTGCAGTTGGAGGTTCATGTCGTTGAACAATTTATACAGGTCTGTCATGTAAGCTATATCATTCTTTGATGTTATGAGCTTGTTGCGCAGTTCTGTATCTTTAGTTTCCAAGAACTCTATCACAGAGTCAAACAGGTTGTAAAATCGAATCAGACAATTGCCTCTTGACAGCCAACGAACTTCAGTATGAAGCAATAAACGGTTGAAATCTTCGTCATTAGTAACACAAAGCTGATGAAATAATCTATCATTCAAAGAGCTGCTACGGATTTTACTTTGAGTATGTAATATTTGGGATTTTATTGACTGCTTTGATGACATATTGCAGTGATTGAAATAGTCGTTCACTTAAGTTTCTAGCAACCAAATGTTGTCTATGAATAACGCAATGTATAGCAAGGACATCTGGAATTTTATTTTTTAAGTACGCTATGAAGCCTTTATGGCGCCCTGTCATAGCCGGAGCGCCATCCGTAGCAACTGATATAATATTTTTCAAAGGAATCTCTTTCTCTTCACAAAACTTTTCCAATGTATTGAATATGGTTTCGCCTTTTGTATCTGTCTCCAAATTTCTGCCAAACAATAGTTCTTCACGTATTTTCTCATCTTTAATAAACCTCACGTAAGATAGCAACAACGCTTCATTAGTTGGTAAAGTGGACTCATCGAGCTGAATTGAGAATTGACTAGTCCTCAGATGATTGCACAATGATTCTTCAATGTTTTCAGCCATTTCATCAATTCGTCTTTGCACAGAATTATTACTCAAAGGAATTTTTCGGATAATATCTGCGGCCGGTTTATGAAGCACAGTAGTTATTACTTCCTTTATTGCTGGCAAAATTAACTCTTCTCCGATGTTGTGTGGTTTGCCTTTTTGAGCAATTAACAAAGAGATATTGTACGAAGCTCGAAGTCCGTCGTCATCTTGCTTAGCAGCCGCCGGAAATAGTTTTGATACACTTGGCTGAGTATTATGCTTCTTCTCTAGGTCTTGAAAATATGCTACATTCTTGTCTTTCTTATCTGGATGCATTTTATTCAAATGATCTTGCAGTCTTGAAGGCTTCATTGCTTCGTTCGAAAATGTTTTTAGACATAGAAGACACAAAGGCGACGACGGGTTTGTGGGATTTTCAATAAATCCGAATTTAATATATTCCGCAGAGTATTGCCGTCTCTTCTTTTTTACTTCCGACATTGTTTTGTTTTGAGAAATACGTAAGTGTTATAATGAAGTACTGCTTATCTATTATGCGCGAAACCGCAAATGAAAATAAAATAAATTTACGTCGTTTATATAGGATTGCATAAGCAGCACGCACCAACAGGAATAAGACAAACGTGCATAAACTCGTTTATCTCATTCGACGCCCAATCGTACTCGACAAGCAAGAACAAGTATTATAGAACCAGCTGATTGATACAGGAATGTACAAATCGGATTATTTAACAAAAACTTGTTAAAACATGATTGCCCGCGGTCTATTATATCGAACCGAGTTTGAGCTATATCTTAATTAATATTAGTTGATGTTCACAAGATGTAGTCGAGAGTCGAGAGCTCAGTCGGTGTCTAAGAGTCTTCCTAGCTAGGTAGATGAAATTATAAATCGACCCCAAAGCCCTACACAACGCCCCCTTTTTTTTCTGGGTCTCTTACCGCCCCCCTTTAGGCCTGCAGCGCCCACAAGGGGGCGTTATCGCCCACGTTGGGAAAGACTGGTCTAGATGATACCATCGCGTGATATGCTGTGAGAGCAGCATCTTCAGATACTGTGAGTCTGAGTCTAGTTAGAGCGAATACATATTTGTCTAGATTTGAACAGACACCATCAATGTGACATTTCCAGTTACAGTACTTGTCAATTGTTAGACCCAAAAATTTAGCTTCATCGACAATTTCAATATTTTTATTATTAAATTGTACATTAGGTTTACATGCCCGACTATTATATGTTTGAAATTCTAATATCTTAGTTTTGGAAATATTCATATTAAGACAGTTTTTGGTTAGCCAATCATTGATATTAGATAACGCTTGATTAGCTGACTGATTGATTCTGGTACCAAATTTTTTTGTTGCTTCCCGCCGCTAATTTAAACTCCCCGTGAACTTTCATGTTCAGTACTTGCCCTAGTATAAAAATAAAACCCGATAACGACAACGACATAATAACAAACAGACCACGGCCAACACTAATCATACTATCTCTTTTTATCTTGCAGAATTTAATGTATCTATCCTGCTGTCAATTTTTTTTTATTGTTAAAGCATTGGCAACAAAGCCACAATCAGCTGATTGCCTTAGTTTAAAACGTAATTTTATGTTGAGATTTTAATAATGAGTTCCTCGGGGATAGTTTTTCAGTTTCACGGGGAAAATGATCCCCTAAATGTCGCTAATTTAAAGTCCCCCATATCATTTCTCTTTCTTTAATTTCAACTGCCGCCGTCAAAACCTCCTTGTCAAAACCTATACCTAATCTGTGGTCAAAACTTAACATTTCGCTGAAAAGGGGAAGAGAAATCGCTAATTTTTTTTAAAAACTAGCGATAAATTACTTGAATACAACATTGGTCTTTGGCGGGAACTCGGCGTGAGCGGTTGCTTTGTCAATTGAATTTTCGTTTTCGGCGTGAAAAAGTTGTTTAATGTGTAATAGTGATAGTGTATTATGCAGTAAATTGACTAAAATTCGTGTAGTGATCAAAAATTCAAGTGATAACAGTGTTTCTGCTCCGTTTGGTACCGACAAAGATCCTCGCGGTTGTGCTTCTCGCCGCCAGTTTTCGTAAAACAGACGCTATCCGGTTTTACGCAGAACATGAGGAGCTTAGGGCTTAGGTTAAGTTGAAGAAAGAAGATTTTTCACTGAAGACATGGCTGTATGGACATAGTTTCCTTTGCCTTTCCCGAAAGGGATAAATTTAACAAAAAAAAAAAAAAAAATGAATACAACATTTTCTACTGTTGAATTAACATTATTATGGCACTTAGTTAAGTGATTGCTTGTGTCGTGGCTTGGGAACGGTGCAAACGGTTGATACCGTTACTCTTTATTTATGAATGTGGGAATCTTCAACAGAGTCAACAATAAGGTACACCTAAGCATTTTTAATAAGATTTTCCTTTTTTTCTTTACTTGTGATAATTCAATTGAACTAAACTTACCATTTACGTTGTTAATGAAATCAACTTTATTCAATTGTCGTGTGTTTATTTACAGAATGTATTCAGGTACTTTGTTTACAATTATAAGTATACCAATAACAATCACATTTCTGCAACAATTGGTCAGATTAATCTTCATTGTTTATATAATAATAACTAAACAACATACCCACATTACCCACTGATCATGAGTGCGTGTGCCAGTTCTTCCAGTACCTAATTGTTTTATTTTACAGTATTGTTATTTATCCTGTCTTTTTTAAATGAATTGTAATTTTTAGGTTTAAGAATGTCGTTTGTAAGTACCTATGTTATTCTAGATCATAAGTCCAATGTTAACCAAATATTCAATCATTGATTAGTAATAAGAGGTTTTTTACCATGTAATTTTCAGTGTTTAAAAAAAAATTTGATTAGCTTGTAACCACAGTTTAACAGTGAATTGTTTTTTTGATTAAAATGGCCCTAAGCATGTCATTTAAGGCACCCTTCACTTTGAACAATTTTTAACTTCCATAAAATCATAAAGTACTTTTACCAAAACAAAAAAAAAACTTAATAATTGGAAAGTGAAGAAAAGTGAGATACATACAAAGTGAAAACCAGAGCTTTATATTATAACTCATACTCAAATATAACTCATACTCAAGTATTGACTTGATCTTGTACATCCATATTGGTACTATACTCAATCACAATATATGTGGAAGTTGCAGTGACATGCAAGCGAATGGACTCACTGGACTTTTTGCATTCTATGTATTTTTATTCATATTTTTGCATAATAGATTGTTCAAATTTATTAATATTTATTTGATCACAATTTTCAGACCAGTGAGAGTGACGGCATGTATTCCGAGTGGAGTTCATTGCCCCTGGAGGGTGGGGGGAGAGGCGTGCTGGGTGCAGTGGGAGGCAGGGACGTAGTGTTGGCTGTAGTACGGCAACTCGCCTCTCATGAGCCAAGCCCTCTTAACACCGACTCTGAGGTAAACAGTTTTAATTATTCTTTGGTCGAACTTGTTTTTTTTTACTTAATAATTTAAATTTAGGTTCACTAGCAATTAATTGACGAAGTTTTATAAAACAATAACAGTGCGCTTTTGAATTTAGATTTTTATAAAAGCAACCATATGTTTCCAAATTGATTCATGAAGAATATAAACAGTATTGAAGAATGTATTCGATGTTACCTAACATTAGGCAAATATTAACTGATATAAAAATAAAAATGTAGCTTTAATAAAAGTGAATATCATCAACTAATCAGCAAAGAGCCGGGCTTTAGAGAACAAAACTGTGGTATAAATAATCTTCATCATTGCTTTTTAATACCAGCAGTATTTCACAATTTTCTGACAGGAGAAAATGAGTTTCTGATTTGGCAGACCCGTCAAACACCTAATTTCTTCACAGGTGGAATGGGTGCTGGAAGTGATCCGCTATGGTCTTTCGCTTCCCCTGCACGAGCATGAGGCATTACGTGACTGCGTTCGAGTTTGCTGTTCCTGGCTGTCTCCATTGTTGCCCCCTGCGCCACCCGCGCAGCCCCCACCCCCAGCCGTGCCGCCGCCGGTCGCTGCGGCCCCGGCTAGATACGCCCGCAAAATATTAAAACATCTTCATAATCTTTTCGTTCCTCGGCCCAATGAAAGTAAGTAGCGTCTCTGTAATGTTCCTAGTACTTACAGCTGTCCTAACAGGTCGGATTTGACTGTTATTTGTGTCATGACTGACATTTAATTCAATTTCTTTGACAATGGTGGTCTGTTGAGATTTCACCAATAACAATGTATTTCGAGTTCCAGTCTTGTTGAAGAAGATTTATTATTGCAAGGTGTTAGCACAATATTGCTATTGGCTGACTCAACTTGGAAAGTATGTTTTGTAACGAGATGACTGATAGATGATTAATAGTACTTATTTTTTATAGAATTTTTCTGATCATCAGACACAAATTATATGTATTCCAACAGATTGTTAACAAATTAATGTAACAGTAACAATTTCATATTTGACAACAAATGACAACAGTCAAATCCGACTTCTAAAATGGCTGTACTAGAATTCCCTATTCCTTTAGTATCACTAACATGATTGGTGATTGAAATCTATTAGCTAATATCTTTTATACTTATATTTTCTTCATTAGCACAACCTGCACTTTTAAATTAACTGCTTCCATATTTTCTTTTCCAAGCACTGACATTCATATATCAGCTGGAGTTGGGTAAGTGGTGCAGACTTAATCTTTTGTTGCTTATTTTAGCTCTAGTTTTAGCTAAATTTTCACTTTGCCGCTAATCCATTTGCTTCAAATTTTTTCAAACAGCTTTTCATGAAATGACATAAAAAGTTGATACAGATACGGAATTTAAAAATATAAAAGTTAATAAAAAAGTCTTCATGTGTTTCAAATCTTGCTTGAAATGAGGAAAAACAAAATGGCAAAGAATTACTTCCATCCAGCCATACATTCACGCCTATAGTCCCTGTCGGGGAAGACAGAACGTCATTTAGTTCTTCGTTTTGTTCTAAACTTTTCAATCTATAGTTACCGTTTGCCAACTTTTGAATGTATGTAACTTCACCACATTACAACTGGCTTTTCAGTCATTAGTAGCTTTAATTTACGAAAATCTATCAAAAATTTAGAGTGATTAAAATAACGCAGGTGGAGATCTGATCAGTAAACAAGCTGTCCTTTGTCACCGAGTGTTGCGTCTCGCTCGCACGTTAGCCGGCAACGCGAACCTCGGCGCGAGTGAATGGAAGTCGCTGTTACTCCTTCTTTTATCTGCTGCGTCGGCACTGCTCTCGCCTCCCGCGCCCCACCACTCCGCCGCTGAACAGCTGTGCGAACGCGTTCTTTGCGTGCTTTTTGAAGTCTGGATATTGGCTTGTCATAGGTAAGAATAATTTTTGTAAACCCCTTACTGAGCTTTTGAAGTACAGGATTTCTGGGTGATCTTGCTACATCCTCGACCACATATCCGCCCCTGGACTAGATTGTGGTCGAGAGCAAACCCATTATCGATAAAAAAAACCTGTCTTCCATATAGTGTAAGTAATCAAGTATGTGCATACTTGACTTACCCTCATACGCACAGTACCCAGACTTTTATACCGTGCGTATAATATAGCGATCTGAATGTCATACCAATTTTAAAATTAAACTCATATACTTAACTGCGCCAGGAACCGCAATACTCCGAGTCGGATCTTTCAAAGAACGCAATATTAGTGAAATAAAATAGAATTGATTGCTTTGATTTCAGATGCTTTCCATCACCACCTCTATGGCGCACATTACGCGAGCAGTGCATTCGCTGGCGTCACCGTGCCCCACTGACGGAGCAATGGACTCGTGCTTCCTTGTGCCTTACTGCCCGGCTTTTGAAGCATATGTACGGACCTCAGTTTCCTGTCATGCCTATAAGTGAGTATCAAGAATTATCTTTCTCTTTTTCCGCTTAGTCACCCTTGATCTAGGATTTGACAAGCCAAGTCATTACAGTGGAATCATTACTGCCATCTGACCTCTGTTACCCTGCTATTAGGGGAATCTGGTGATATTAGATCTTGATATTTTAGCAAAAAAGTGTAGCTGAGTAATAAGACGCAACGAAATAAGTAATTATATTTGTATTCCGGGTGGACCGGAGTAGTCAAAGCGCCAAGTGGTCATTAACGCTATTCTCTTTATAAATATTCGAATAGTTATTGTTATAATAATACACAAATGCAGTGGTTAATGATTGTTTTTCGCAACTATACTTCGCGACAGATAGGAAGGCGGAAAGTTGCTATTACGCTACAAAATAGTGAGCACCACTCTTGATTACTATTTTAATACAGCACAATGCTCATCTTATTTGGTAGGATTATAATGTTTACCAAATTAAACCTATGGAATAGTGAAATTCAAGTTTAGTATATACTTATTTCGGAGTGTAATAGTCTCTTCCTATCTGACGCGATGTATAATACAACAATCCCTCTAGGTTAAGTTTTAATTATTAAATATATATTTTTTGTCCTTTTATTGATTCTCATTGTGTCTTAGAAGAGTTCGCAGTTTTCACAGTTCCCTTTCACTCACAGAAATTGTTAACCATAATCATAATATAATTTAAATATTACATAGGCGAAGAAGACTCGAACCTAATACCAGCGGATATGAGTGCAGAGGCAGTGATGCAGAGTTGGTATCGTATTTTACACACCATCGGTAACCCAGTAGACCTGTGCCGACCTCACATTATCAGTCAGACGCCTGACTTTCTTCAGGTTAGTTCTTTTTAATACTTGTTCAAGAAAATAAATTAAATTGGGGCGAATAAGCATTAGTCGTACCGCCAAGGATAAAATTATTAATTCAAACCCTGGTGTGCTGTCGCTTACGAGCCCGACCCACTAGCCGTTAGACCACCGACGCTCGAACCTGTCACTATCCCTATGTAATCATAATCACGTCGTGTCATCTCTCCATTACGACGTGAAGGAAGGACTTTCACGTTTTTAGGGTTCCGTAGTAATCTACGAACCCTTATTGTTTCGCCATGTCCGTCTGTCCGTCTGTCCGCAGGTTTCCTAAGAAACCCTTGGTACTACAGAGCTGAAACTAAGCATGATTATACATATGAATCACGCCGACAGAACTGTAGAGTAAAATCTTGGAAAAAAAAATTTTTTCGGGTGTCTCACGTGAAAGGGCGATGAATTTTTTTTTTCTCGCCAATATCATTGAGTGGGGTGTCATAGGATAGCATTTTAAAAGATAGAAGGGGTTTACTAAGAACGTTTTTCGATTCAGCACTCCGTTTGCGAAATATAAATTTTTAAAGTGAAAATTTTTGTCAAACACATGCGTCCCCCCCCCCCTATACCTGCTAAACGGTTGTTTCTAAAAATGCGAAAAAATTCACGTTGGTAGAATATACAACGAAATTTAAAGGAAAACTATCACACATAAGTTGGTCCTTCAAGTTTGCGAGTAATAGTCGACCAAGTGCCAAACACTGTTGGGATTAATAAGAATGTATTTGAACCATGCTGCTACGGAACCCTACAATGCGCGTGGCTCGACACGCTCTTGGCCGGTTTTTAAAATTGTTAAAAAGTAAGTTAGTAGGCTACGAAAATGGTGACTTCATATGCTGATTTGCCAATTCGGCACAGCACATCTATCGGGAGTTCATCGTAAATTATTAATTTATCGTCATTTTATTTCTAACAGTTTTACTAATAAGATAAGTCTTACTAATAAATAATGAACTGCGCATAACATGCACAAATAAGGTTTTTTGTTTTGTTTTTTGTCAGTAAAATCTTGTACTATGCAGTGTGTAATTTTTATTAGTAAGGCCAATATTTTAAATATTGAAAAAAAAGTGTGTGCAGAAATAAACGATTCATTCATTCATTCAAATCTTTTAAAACCAAATCCAGTTCAATCTCAATTCGTTTTAGTACTCAATAACGCAAGAAGATGGCGCCCGTGACCCCAGCCAGCATCCTTGTCTTCAAGCGTTGCCTTCGATATTCCATAAAGCTATGAAGGGAATTGCGGCGCATGTAGACGCTTTTCTCGGTAAGTACATTTGTTGCTAGTGAGAAGTGTCTGTGATGTCTGGGCTATGAGAAGTCTGTGTTATCTAGTCTAAGCTACTTACGGTTTTGGGGTAGTTTTTTTTTACATTTGAAAGCTAAAGTTTGAGTTTTTTTTGCTTCAAACATCATCTCACTTAAATATTTTTTTTATATCTTCATTTGGTATCGCTAAATAAATGGTGTACGATCATGTAACGCCATTTTGGTATTATATCCTAAATTAATGAGTTAAGTTTTAATCTTCTTTTCCATAATTTTAAAAAATATGTACCTACTTAATTTCTTTATTTGCACTGTTTATAGATAAATATTAAATAAATATAATGTATATTGCTTATATTCTATCGTCTCTCTTGACAGAAGTGTTGTTCGACAGCAATTTTTGGTTTTACTGGAGTTCTCACGCCTCATCATTGCGGCTATTGAGCACAAAATGTTTGAAGTTTTCGGGGGTTCACATTGGGTCTACTTATTTTAAAAAAATCCCAAGTGACAAGTTAAGAAGTAATGTTCGCATGGAAGAAGATAATGGTTTTTTTTTTACTGCCATACTTAACTCGTCACTTGCCGTATGATGAAAGGGTTGTGGTTCCAAAGTAAAAAAGGAAAGGAGATGTCGCTATTAACTTGTTAGTATGTAATCGAATGTTCTAGAATGGAGTCCATACAAACTTACTCGTCGAATCTCCTCTATTTTTTACTTCTTGTGGTACTATTTTTTCTCAGTAAGCTAAGTATAGAAGTATCTAAAGCGAAATTGCCGCTTCATAAATTGAGCATTCTTTTGTTTTTTTTTTAAATCATATTTTTGAATATTCTTAAAATAAGAATAACAAGCATTCACATACATAAACGGCGGTCACTTTAGATACGAGAGGCACACCGAACTCTTTGAGAATATGATTATTTCATGTACTTGTTTGATGGATTTTTTTATCGTTTTTAGAAATATAAAATGCATGCCATAAAAAGTTCAGCTCGAACAATAGACTTTTGTCTCAATTTCGATGTGCCGTACAGTGCGACAAGGATCTAAATGAACGTAAACAAAAATGAAACTAACGTCGCCATCTGAGCTATGGCCTTTTTGTTGCATTCTGACACACACACAACACTAGAATAACTCTGTAACCTTTTATGTGTATTTGTACTTCTGACTGTTTTGAATGTTGTGTGTCTGTTTTAAAGCAATGAATAAATTCTTTGTCTGTCTGTCTGTCTGTCCATCTTGCAAAAATTATTTGACGAAAATTTTACATTCCAATGATTAGGTAATTTTATTTATTCTGATTACTCTAATCTTTACTTAATACGAGTAACTTCTGAATTACTTGGTTGAGCTAGCCAAAACCAAACACATGTCGGCTCTGGCATTCAGCCGATTTCAGTGCTTGTGTCAACTCGTCACGTTTCATATTTTTGGGATGGCTTCGCGGACTATTCCATCTGCTTTCCGCGGACTATCTGTTAAGAACCGCTGATCTAGGGTGCCAGCTACCTCCAATACCAAATTGTATCAAAATTGGTCCAGCCGTTTGAGCGTGAAAAAGTAACAACCATCCATACATACATCAATACAAAAATTCGCATTTATAATATTAGTAATGACAGACAGGTTAGAGAGAGAGAGATAAATAGGAGAGTCGTGTGCCAGTGAATGGGCTTTGGCTCAGTTCAATACAGCAGTAATTCCCTTTAGATCCTTGTGGTATTGTAAGTAGAGGCTAGACATAAGGGTGGTGTGCACTGGGGGGTAGGGCGCGGCGCGGAGCGGTGGTGGGTGACGAGCCGCGGGCCGCCGCCCGACGAGGGGGACACGCCGCCGCAGCACCGCCGGCTCGCCAAGTCATTCAGCGTGTCTGCAGCCAAGCCACGGGATAAACAGACCGAGAGAAGTACGCACTTGTTTACTGTTGCCAGTGTTACTTGTGTTGCTAACGTTTTGTTTTCTTTTTGTTTCCATCAACTCAATGTTATTACAGTTATTAATTGCCAGTTTAAATAAATATAAATAAATAAACGCTATACAATCAAAGGCCCACACTAAGGTTTTCCCTTGTGTCGTGGGTCCCTCGGAACATACATAAAGACAAACACAAACACCCATGACCCGAGAACAAATATCTGCTTTTTACACAAATATTTGCTCCGGCTGGGAATCGAACCCAGGACCCTACGATCAAGAAGCAATGCCGCTACCACTCGACCAAACCGGCCGTCAATAATGTTTGGTTGAGTGGTAGTGGCGCCGCCTCTTGACCGAAGGTATATTCAAAAATATTAAAACGTTAACGTTAACGTAACGTAGTAAAACGTTATGTTACGTTTTCATCATAAAACATAACGTCGCCTCCCAAACTGTATTCAAAAATGCGGCCATGCAAGTCCCACTGTTGGGCACAGGCCTCTTCTTAAGCACAAGAATTTGCTCATAAATAATCACCACGCTGAACCATCTCTCTAATTTTTAGTAGCATATAAATTCCATGGTTGCCCCTTTCGACAACCCGGGGGTGGTGCCACAAGTAAAAAA
This sequence comes from Aproaerema taeniolella, assembly GCA_949987775.1. Lineage (NCBI taxonomy): Eukaryota > Metazoa > Arthropoda > Insecta > Lepidoptera > Gelechiidae > Aproaerema > Aproaerema taeniolella. The sequence goes on from OX465260.1 coordinate 12,247,572, forward strand.
AAAAAATTGAGGTTTATTTATTGGATACAAAATAACTTCTACAAAATAACTTAAAGTACAAAATAACTTCTTGCTTGGCTTGTTTTTTATGTGGGTTTCAATATATTTTTCGGTAATATTGGCAATAATATTGTGTGTATGTTTGTTTGAATTATTTATAGGTTTTTTTTGTGATTGTGTGATATTGTGGCAGGGAATATTGTTCACTATAAACATTGTGTTATACACTTTTTGTAATTTTAAATAACTTTTGTAGATATTGCTGCACCTAGTAGCTAGATGTGCACTTTTTTCCTGTTGTTCAGTTTGCAAAAAATTGTGGAATTTAAAATATTGTATAATTGGATTTAATTATATGGGTTATTTAAATTATATGTATAATTGGACACGAATAAATAATACAGCTTTAATTGAATCCATAAGATTATAACCTAGATTTTTTTCTGTTTTAGAAAATATATTCTGATTTGCAGTGTTTCAACAACTTTCAAGTATCAAACTTCAGTTTAGCTGATTAACAATGGTTCTTCTGATTAAATAGAGGAATTAGTTGTGCAGATCCTCTTATAATCGTCATACATTGCTTTTGTAAAAAAGTAAATGTAACTGAAGCTGTAAACCAAGTCCAGCCATGGTGAATTTAAGTTAGCCTTAGTACGTAATTCTCCCCATGATACTGAACAACTTTCCCCAATCAAACCATACGAAATTCGGAAAAAAAAATTTGGCTTCTCATAAGCCGAAATTTCTATAGAATCAGCTAATTGCTGAAGTTGTACGGAGAGGCAAAATGTTTTTTTCATATTTTTACCCATGTTCCTTGGAGAAAGAGTTTCGTGGGCCGATCCGCATTCTAATTTTTTACCAACTTATTTAAAGTCACTGAATTAAAAAAAAACGTAATGTTTAGGTACACCAAGAACGTCTCTGATTGGTCTCACTAGCAGCCGACCACCCAGCGTCGCCCCTACGACACCACCCAACTCTATTACTTCGCAAGGTTTGTTGAATTCTATACATGTAATTTTAAATATGAGAAATACACTGATCTCGACTTATTCAACCTTTCATTATCTCAGTTTAAAAGATCATTATACATATATGATTTCGGATTAACACTCAACAACTGTGAAACTCTAAATATTAACGTTCTTACTATTAATAAATCATGCACAGCGTATAACATGCGCAAACACTGTTTTTCATATGTTTTTGGTCGTTATAAGCTTATACTACGCAACGTGTGGGTATTATTAGTGAGGCCGTAACTCATCTTTCATCTTGTCTTTAAATAATCATAATTAAAGTATTGTAATTGTAACACGCTTGTTCCTTGAATGCACCAGTGGATACCTATAATTGGTCAATTAGAGTCTAGTAATTAAATTTAAGTCAAAAACTGTTATTAACTGTTGGTTTCCCAATAAAAAAATTATTTAAAATTTATATATTTATATTTTTTTAAAATGGGTTCTCTTTTAACCTCAATCTAGTGCTGGGGCACAGATGTGACCGAGAATGTAGGAGGGCTCACCTAAGAAAGCCTCACTCGAACATATTTTAGTTTCAAACAAAACTTAAATTGTACAAAAACAAGTACTTATTATTACCCAATATAATGAATGTTATTTATGTAACTACTAGCTTTCCGCCCGCGGCTCCTCCCGCATGGACTACAGGTTATATCATGCCCAGCTGTGGTATAAAATGTAGCCTATGTCCTTTCCCAAGTTCTCCTCTATCTCTGTACCAAATTTCATCAAAACCGGTTCACTAGTTTAGGCGTGAAAGCGTGACAGACAGACAGACAGAGTTACTTTCGCATTAATAATATTATTAAGTAGGGATTATTTATACACATAACAATTGCTTATTACCGGCTATTTTATAGTTGTAAAATTCAATCACTTGATTCAGGACAATATTTAAAGATCGAGTGAATAGGCTTCTTCTGGGTGAGCTTGCTACATCGTCGATCGCAACTTTGCACGGAGCTAGATTGTGGTCAAGAGTGAACCCATTCAACAAAAGAAATAAAACATTTTTTTAGACGGTGGCTTTAGAGAATAACATTTTTTTATTATTATGAGATGGGTTAACTCTTGATCAAAGTCATAGATGAAGTCGACGATGGAGCGAGTTAACCCAAAAAATGCTAATTAAGGCACTGGTACTCCCACGCTCCGACGGAACACAGCGAACTGTTTGGCGTCGGACTTCGGTAGAAGGATGGTCGCGAACCAGACGGCCCTTTACAAAGCCTACCACGCCGCATGAGACCATAGGACGCCACCTTAGATTGAAAACAAACTGAGGTGTCGTTGCCTAAGGATTACTCGGAGACAGGTCTCATTTTTGTTTCCATAGAGAATATCATGTGCCTTCATGGTTTTAATTAACATTGTTTTATCTTTTTAGTTGGTGAGTCTGAAAAGCCGCCACTGACGCCGCTACGTCCAAAAGTAAATTCCATCTTCCATCTATTCGGAGAATGGCTCTTCGAAGCGGCTCTCATTGGAACAATGCCACCATCCAGCAACCCACGTAAGATATAAATTGTATGATTGTTTATAATAAAATTCGTATATGAAAAGGGATGATTTTGGAGAGTATTACACAGGTAACTAGACTGTCTATTAAGCCACTAAAGTTGAATTTTTCTTGGAACTTACAAAGAGGTGTAAAACATAGCTGGCATACAAACAGCTTTAGTAAAATTATTGTAAGGCGTATTATTTATTTGCCTTTTTAATTCCTGAATTGTTGCCTTTTACCTCCATCTTTTAAATTTTAATTTAAAAAGAATGGTGTTTCAATTTCATTCTTTATTATTATTTATTCTATGACATTTTAATATTGCTACTTTTTTTTTTTCAGCACGTTCTGAAGCCACTCCACCTCCGCCTTCGCTGTCCGACTCACAGTTCCGTTTGAATATGTTGAGCTATCAGCCAGGTACTGTTATTTTCCTTTAATATTTTGAAGTATTAGATAGCAAAATCCGTCAGAAAAACTCCATCTTACAGTGCGTAAATGTGGTATTAAAAATAAAAAAATAAAAAGCTGAAAAATGACGTCAATCCGTTGCTCCGTTGAAGCAACTCTATATACCTAGTCTTGCCATAAATATTGTCACAAAGAAAAATTTAAAAAAAAAATGCAAATAACATTTATTACTTTTACAGTGTGTTAGTTGTATACATAAATATTAAAAAAAATTAAAATATAAAAATCTTATTCGAAGTGGTCTCCATTGGCTGCTATACAGTCCTTTAAACGTTGAGGCCAGTTATCAATAGAAGCACGCACTCTTTCCATGGGAAAATTCTTCACTGCCAATCGTATGGATTGTTTTAGGGACTCCAAATTATCATGGCGTTTAGAGCAAGCCGTACTCTCTAAAACTGACCATAAATCATAATCCAGCGGATTAAGATCGGGACTAGACGACGGCCAGTCTTCAGCTCTGATGAAGTCCGAAACGTTCGCTTCTAACCAAGACTGCGTGGACCGAGCTTTATGACCCGGCGCCGAGTCTTGTTGGAAAGACCATGCTTGGTTATTAAACATGGTGTTGTTAAGGGGCTTAACTACCTTCTCAAGAATGGTATCTTGATACACTTGTGCCGATGTTTTGATAACTTTTTCACAAAAATATGGCTCAGTCACTCCTTCATAGCTAACACCCCACCAAACCATCACTGAAGTCGGGTAATGCCCACGTTGCACTCTGCCGACTAATTGGGAAGCTTCCTTAGAGGTTTGAGCATAAATACGGTCATTTTGTTTGTTAAAATGTTGCTCAATTGTAAAGATTTTCTCATCCGTAAAAATTTTTTTTCTGTGAACTCCCTTTGCGTACCGCTTCAGTAGTTTTTTCGTTTTTACCATCCTATTCATTTTTAAATTATCAGTTAAAAAATGACCAGTGCGTCTCTTATAGGCTGCAAGTCCTAAGTCATCTTTTAAAATAAGCGACATGGTTCTGGGTGCTATCTTCATCTCCCGAGATAAAATCTTTTGCTTTCGGACAGGATTTCTGCGAATTCTTTCCCTTATTGCTTTGACCACCTTTTTCGTACGAACACTACGTGGACGGCCAGATCTTTTTCTGTCACAAACAGAAGAGGTCTCATTGTACCTATTGATAGCCCGGTACACAAACATTTGACTAATACCAAGTGTATGGAGAGTTTTAAAAATTGCATTTGGCTCCATACCAACTTTGTGTAATACAATCACAGCGATTCGGTTCTCTTTATCACCCCACTCCATTTTAATATCGCAAAATATTATAAAATGTATTGGCGCCAAAATTAGAAAACACAATGAGCAATCGTATAAAAATGACAGATTCCAAATTCAAATATAATATCTTTCTTATTTTTAATTGTAACAGTATTTATGGCCAGACTAAGTATTATAGCAGCATCACGTACCCAGTTCATGATTGGCTGCCTAAGAGTTAAAGTAAGGACCATCATACAGGGTAACAGGGACAGCTTAGCAAATACTCAAATGGTGAAATTTACCCATAGCTAAGTAACCATAGCTAAGTAGATAAGTAATTTTTTTTTCACGGAAACGTCAAGTTGAGTTTTCATTATTTACCTACTTTGACGCTACGTAATTAAATTTATTAATTTTCAAACAAAAATATTAAAAAAACATGAAAAAAGAACATTTTTCTGGTGCTTTTGCTAGAAAATCGTTCGGGATGATAATCTGTATTCAGTGTTTACTCAGCTGTCCGTTACACCCTATAGGTATATCTCAATTTCGCTATATTCAACCTGATTATTTACCTAGGTCGAGCAGAGGCTCTAGGCACTCTGTGCCGAGTGCTGTGTTCGAAGCAATGCCGTGAAGAAGTGCTAGCGCCTTATTTAGCACGTTGCTACGCGGCCATACATCGCGGCCTACGAGACCCCGCCACGGCCGCTGCTGTGGTGTTTAATGCTGCTGATATATTCAGGTATATGTATTCCCATTTTTCTTTTTTCCCAGCTTTTTGACTCATTTTTCGTTTGGGGTACGCTTGACCAAGATCCAAGATTTGTCGTGTGTGTAGTTATCAGCCTCATAGACGAATTTGATGGTTTTGTCTATGTCAAAGAATAGATAGTAAATAGTGAGAAATAGTGGCACTGTATTTTAAAATATATTCGAGCATCTTAGTGAGGCTGCTAGCTTGACGTCAAACTAGCAGACACAAAGAAATACAGTTCGTACCAAAGTGACTTATATGTCGAAACACTGTGACTAAATAATGACTTCTAGTACACGAAATTTCAATAATAGTAATTTAAACAATTTGAGACATTACATATGAGGCTGCTAGCTTGACGCTAGCTGACCATATTGAGTCTCAGAGGGTTGCTAATACAATTTTAAGGTAACCTTACTTATGGAAAAAATAGACATAGCTATATGAGGAAAGTGACAACGCTCTACAAGAAACATTGAAGTAAGATTATTTTAATTTCATTTAACGTAGTGGTAGGGCTCACGGTTACAGTTTCAATCACCTGAATGTGCAAGTTTCTTCACGATGTTTTCCTCACCATATAAAAACATTAATTAGTGTGCAACTAAATAACATAACTCGGAAAATTTACTTTTCTAGACAAATTGGTGCTACTTTTTGTTCCAGACTGGACCTCGACGGTGTATTAGTTCTAGTGCCAGACTTCATAACAGCTCTAGACCGAATTCTGTCTGAAAGGGAACCGAAATTGGACTGCGGATCAATAGACAAGCGGGAGCTTCGCAAGGCAGCTATAAGTGCTCTGTTATCTTTGGTTGCCTTCCCACATCATTATAAAGGATTGGCTGTACCAGAGTTCCCCGGGTGTAATGATTAGTAAGAAACCCTTTTTGCGTAGAACTTTACGATTAAAGAAAATGCTACCACTATTAATAGCTCTAGTAATAAGTGCATATGTGACTGTGTTTAGTAAAAGGTACAACTTTCGTGGTAGTCAATAAGAGCTATTTACAATAGCTCATCACACTAATTGTGAACCTTAACGACTATCACGAAAGTTGTACCTTTCCGTTTTCATATTTTGTTTCTAGTTAACCTGTTTTTTTAAACATTTAATACGTAAGAGCAACAGCATTTCTAACAAAATAAATTATAATTTAAAAATTTAATAAATTATTTCCAGTGTGGGAATGACCCTTGGTGATTACGCTCGCGGAAAAATCTCTCTAATCTGCGTTTCGGCAGTGCAAGTTGAAGTGTCGGACGCATTAGCCGTGCCGCTACTTAGTGCACTGTACTTATGTGTCAGACACAACGCGTATGTTCCCTCGGGAAAGGCACATAGTGCGCCCCCTGGCTCGACTATGTCTCACAGCACGGATTATAAAGGTATGTTTATTTTTTTAATAATGCTTATAGCGTGTTAGGCGCCGTTTATACACAAACGACGCGGCGCAGCGACGAGGTAATCAAAGCAACGTAAATTGAATCTTAATAGCTATGGAGAAAAGGTTTTTTTTCGTCGCTCCGTCTCCAGGCGACGGATGTGTCTTCGTGCTTCTGTTTTCGGCAAAAAAAAACCTTTGCTCCATAGCTATTAAGATTAATGTTACTTTGCTTTGATTCCCGCGTCAAGCGGCACGTCGCTTGTGTATAAACAGTGTCTTAAATAAGATACGTTAGGTATATTTATAAATAAAGTGCCGGTCGGCACTTGTAGATGCTGGCCGTTCGAGGTTTATCTGTACTGGCTTAGAAACTAGGTACTGATTGCCAGCGGTTACTTGCTACGCAGACCATGGTCGATAAGCCCTGATAGATCGGCGTACCCAACTGTGGTTTATAGGTGTACTAGCTTTCCGCCCGGAACTTCGTTCCCGTGGGAAATTGGAAAAAATAAGTAGCCTATTTGTTAATCCAGGGTGTCAGCAACCATTTTTTTGCCAATGCAAAATTTTTAAAAATTGTCCAGCCGTTTGAACGTGAAAGACGAACAAACATCCATACATACAAACTTTCGCGTTTATAATATTAGTAAGGATAGGGCGGGGCTTACTCTGTCCCCCGCCTCACCCTTCAAACCTAATGATCGCACTGTAACTTTCTACGTGAATACATCTCACTCTCGATTCTATTGTTAAAAAAACGCACTTAATATAGTGTTGTTATTATTAGCTAAGGTAAAAATTAAATCTGCATTTTTGTCGCTCGGTACTCGACAACTACATTAAAATATATGGCTGTTCATAAATTTCGCAGCGCACTTATTTAATCCTATAAACTAATTACAGAGGCGATTACATCAATTTACTAAATTTTTGTTGCAAAATCATTCTTACCGTATCAGCTTCAAGCACACCTGTGTAATAAATCGGTGTTATTCTGGCCTTTATGCACTATTGTTTACGATCGACAATGTTTTTTTATTCTGTGGACATACTGTAACGGGTTGTTATTGTTATCATTATCACGTCGGGTTAGCTAGTGGGACAAGTGAGTACCAGTTGTACCATCAATTAGTTCAATGGTACAAATACACACACCAACAAAGTCTAAGCAACACGCACGATTTTTCATACAACAGAGGCCTCTTTGAGAAGCTGTGAAAAGTATTTAAGACACGTATTTTTAATAAAATCTTTAGTGTGACCAAGTTCTATACCTGAATTTTCAATCCCTATAAATGAACTTTATTTAGCTTGAAATTTGTGGAAAAGAGGGAAAAATGAAAATGAAAACGCAGTTTTTCTTTGCTTTTAGTATGGAAATGGTGAAATTAAATTTTCATTTTCGTCTCTTTTTCACAAACTTCAAGCTAGATAAAGTTCATTTATAGGAATTTTAAATTCGGGTATAGAACCTGCTCACACTAAAGATTTTATTAAAAATACGTGTCTTAAATACTTTTCACAGCTTCTCAAAGAGGCCTCTGTTGTATGAAAAATCGTGCGTGTTGCTTAGACTTTGTTGATGTGTGTACTGTTCGATGGTACAAACAGCAGCACATCAGGCTATACATGTTGACCTTGACGTTGCCCTTATATCGCTTGTAATGATAGATCTGTAACCTGGGGAAATTTATATTACAAAAAAGGTTACCGTTTGTCTTTGTGAAATTATTATAGATTTTGCCATTTTATATAAGTAAGTAGTAAAAGTCTTAAGGACCGTAACCCGTCGTAACCATATGTAGTGTTTTTTTTATATATTTTTGAGTTGGCTTCTGAACAAACCATATACCTATTTTAAGACGATTTCTGTGGCTGGTTTAGATTTTAAGACTCATTAGGTCTATGAAGAAGAAAAAAGTCTTAAAATCTAAACTGGCCACAGAAATCGTCTTAAAATAGGTATATGGTTAATTCAGAGAACTATTTTTTATTTTTTAATATAAGATGTATAAATTAGAAGATGTATTTTGAAACGGTAACTCAAAAATGTAAATAACTAGCATTATAGAGATTTTTTTACTTATCACTACATATGATTGCGGCGGGTTACGGTCATTAAGACCTCACTTTTAGTAAAAAAAATGTCGAAATCTATAATAATGTCAAAAAGACAAACGGCAACCTTTTTCGTAATATGTCCCCGGGCTCCTTAATTCCTTAGTCATGGTTACAAACAGTGCCAAATCAATTACTCATTGTAAGTAACAATCGTGGCAAGCCGACGACTGATTTTGTTCAGTGTTTGGTGGCCCTGCCTCTGAGTCGTCGGATTTTGGGTTCGATTCCCGATAGGGTAAAAATTTGTATGTATATATTTTTGGGTCTGGGTGTATGTGTCATATAGGTCCTATGAGACAAGGAGAACCTTAGTGTGGGTCTTAAGTGTGTATGGCGTTTATAAAAAACCCGTTACAAAATGTTTACAAATTGTATTTGCACACTTTTAAATATAAAACACAGACACTACGACTGAATCATACAACACATTTTAAGCTTCACTATTTGGCTAAGAAACTTTGATTTGCAAATAAATCACTCGCCAATCTGTAAACAGCTTTTAAAACAATCATAATTCTACATGCAGTCACCAGTAACAGTGAAATACAGCAAAAAAAGGCCAATTTTTCATCACATTTTGATACATTGTTATTTCCAGTCAAATAAATAATAATAAAAATTAAACAAATTTTAAATTTCACTAGTTTATTACATAACACAAAACAAAATTAAGTCCCTCGGTTTACTGAATAAAATTGAACTTTGGTATTTTTTTGAATCCATTCAAGATCTTCTCTGAGCATTGTAAACACTATCGTATTATTTTGCATTTTGTTAAAGAACTTGCCCTGTTGTGTCCCGTTAGTATTATCCGGGGACAATATAGCATGTCTACACATTAGCTCAAATTCTAACAATCTGGCAATAAGAATCACCATTTCCACAATTCTCTCAAGCAACACTAATAAATACAGAACCATTGTCAAACACATATAGCTAATTGATACTTTGCTCTCCGTGAACTGTGCGATCAAATCTGGATCTTCTACTTCCATCAAAAGCATTCCATAATTTTTCTTCTCAAAGGAAATTTCCATTATCGCATTCATGATCAAAAATGGTACAAGCATAATGAATACTCTTGTAGGAGTGTAAGCACTTTCTTGGATCTTAAACCAGATGTCTCTAATATAGTACGGCTGAGCAACTGGTTTTAATATTGATACAATAAAAACCAACTCTAGAAACAGTAAACTGCCTAGTATTAGGCTGAATATGTTAATCATTGTACCTAGATGTTGACGATTTTTAAGGCTTGAGATAGTATCGACCTTGTTCAGCAAGGTTTCTCTGTATCACTTTTATTATCTAGGCGTGGCAATCCAATTAAATACATATATATCGTTTCTGTTTATTTGTGTTTAGTTAATGCTCCCAAAGATACATAAACATATCAATAATGTTATAATTTAACGGCGAACTTGACACTTTCTCTACTGTAGCTGAAAAATTTACCAAGTTCAGAAATCGGATTGAAACAAAAATGAATAAAAGTAAAATGCTTTCAATGAAGTAGTAGGTGATAGTTTCATCTATAAATTCAATGGTTTTAACGCAGTCATCAAACGACCTTTGAATAGGCCACAGGTTTTTTGGTAAATGTATTACATTATACCCCTGTGCAGAGCTTATAATGGCAAAAATAGCAACCAAGGCGAGGTATAAGTACATAAACGGATCTTTGTGGAGTGTTCGACGAATGTGCATAATTTCATCGGAAATAGTGGAGTAGTCGTAAAGGGGAAATATTAGAAAGAGTAGTGATACCATTTTACTCGACGACAAAGACGTTTCCACAAAATTCTGTTCTGGGTAATAATAGGTTTACTTCCACAAAATATTTATATTTTATGAAAAGCGCCTCCGGTCGTCATAAATTACTTTAAATTTCACAAACTCATAATTCAAAGTAAATTGTTACGGATAATTTTATCAGTAAAATTTTAAATATATAAAACAAAGCAAAGGTCGAAAAAATTGATTGTAAAGTGTCACTTTGACTTAAGTATATTGAAAAAACTAGCCAAACAATAAAAAGATTTGAGTTCGAACACAAAATGAGGTCGCTTTTGTTTTATTCAGATCTATTTGTTGTACATTGATTTTATCCTTGTTTTGTTTTTCTTTTATTACTTAATATTTTCAATAAATAAATAAATATGTACAAAATGTGTACTAAAAATAACACTTTGACGGTTGGCTAAACACGAATTTTTCGTTCAAAATTTCACCCGGGACAGTACGAAAGAAAGAAGTCAAACAACTCGAATAAGTTACAATTAAGTTATTCAATTATTTACAATGTACGAAAATATAATAGCTTTCACATTACATCCAAGTACCTTTGCTTTTCTAAAAAATCCAGGTTCATAAGAATCATAAATCAAATCAAAAATACTTTATTTTCGTAGAACATACAAAGTGTTTCTTGAAAACTAAATAATCCAAGAAACAACATTCACTATTTGAGACACTATATTAGATTTGTTTAAATAGAAAATATTTTTAGGTTACACCACTTAAGGGCGGTACATTGACCCCGGCATTTATTTTTCGTTTTCCCACATAAAGACAAAAAACTATTTAGCAACGTACCGTTTTCAAAGTATTATTACAAAATTACCGGGGATCAATGAACCGTTCGGTCTTCCTAAATGGTTTTACCTATAGTCTTGTATTATAGCACGTTCGGATAGCGGCAGCGTTACGGGCAGCGCTGACCATTCTTCATTGGACGAGTTTGCTGCTGATGTTAGAGAGCTAGATCCTTCATCGCCTGTTTTCGGTAACACACACATTTCATTTGCTTTTAGAAAGACATTTAACAAACAAAAACTACTAAAGCTATACCAACATTTTGTCATGGCAACCCTGTTGCACTCAAACCATTCTTAAGTAAATGAGTCCTTTCTCTGAATTTTCTAAAAAAAAACTGCTTTATAAGTTTGTGAAATGTCTTTAAAACTAGCTTTTTTTATATTTTGTTGTCAATGCTTACCTTTGTTTTGTAGATAACTTTTTAGCAGATTTCATTTCGCTCACCAGATGGCTTGAATCACCATCAAATGATCGTCTTTTAACCATTTATTCCGGTTTTGTCATCCCCCTTATCCGTAAAAGAACTTTCTACAGCTGAAAGCAATAAATTTAAACAAAAAACTTAAATCAATTCACGATCATGATTTAACTTTAATTTATATTACAAGTTATTACTAATTGTGCTAACAAAAAAATTATAAATATCGTTTAAAATGTTCAAGGGGCTGCTTTGGTAGTTCGAGCTACCTACCTCGTCTGTCACCGCTTGATATCAACTTGGAAAGGCGATCTACAAGTGTCTTTGGCCGCTTTGGAGCTACTTTCCGGCCTTGCCAAACTTCATTCAGCGAAACCAGGTGCGTTTTTTCCTTTTATTTTTATAAATCTGCTAATTATAACACAGCAAAATTTACTAAATTTATATTTATTTTCATGCTCCATAGAATTTGTTATAGGTAAGTCTTTTAAATCTAAAATATGACCTCTTACTTTTTAAACATTTTCATCATAATCATCATTGTTCGCTTGTCCCGTTTACGATAGTTACCTTAAAATAATTTATTTTTCCTGAGTTAAAGTAAAATTAAAAATTAAATTAAAATTAAATTCTTTTTATTTCTCTCTCACAAAAGAAAACAAACAAAATACAATAATTATATTACAAATTCATGTGGCACAAGCTTCTTTTGCGAGAGTCTGGTGTCTAACAGTGTCTAAGTGTTTAACATTATTATAATTATTCATTCTTTCCGACAGAAGAACGTACACACGGTAACACATCAGGCATTTGACTCGTAATTATCTCACTCGTAATAGCTCCGGCTTTCGTAGTGCAAATGGGTAACCTGATGTGCTGCTGTCTATACAAGCCTCCATCTCTCTTTAAGCCGTTATCTCAATATTCGCTTCTTTCTTACTCCTTTCACACGTTCCATTCATATTTTTTTAGCCTCGTAGTATCCAAACATTACTATTCATATCACGTTTCATTTTCGTTAATTTTCCAACAGAGGCAATAGAACGCAAACGGGCCGTGCGATGGATATGCGACTACATAACCGTTCAATGCAGCCGCCCACCACAAGCTCACTCTCGCGACCTTCACTCTTGTGTGGTCGCAGCCTACTCGTGTCTAGCGTCGTGGCTGTGTCCCGCGCTATTAGCAGACCCGGATTGCTTGACTACCCTGATGGAGGTTGTAGAACTTGGCATCTCAGGCAGTAAAAGTCAAGGTAAATGGTTTTACAGTAAAATAGGCTATTTTTCTACATAACTGCTGTGTAATTAGGTACTATATCACGGCTGGATAGCGGCTACCTCGCGGAAATGTGAAAATATATATAGACATAGTGGCTAGTCGTTCCTAGGGGATTTTCAAGTAGAAAATAGTTTAAAAGCATTGACTATAATTTATGAAAATATGGTTATGTTATAGGTAGGTCTTTTATAGGTCTAGTATTGGTCTTTTTATTGAGTCATAACATAGAATCAATAAAAAGTCATAACATAGACTCAATAAAAAGACCTATCATTGTTTGCTATCATACTAAGACCAACTTTTTAACATTTTCGCACAATTATTGTACTAAAATACACCTGGGATGCAGACTCCTTCTATTTATGCAAAATTTCAGCTTCCTAGATTCAAAGTCTTTGGTTGTTAATTGATGATTCAGTGAGTTAGGACTTTTCTCTTTACATTTAAATAAAATGCTGCAGTTTAAATCAAAAACTAATTTCGTATATGTTAGCAGGAAAACCAGGTGAACCACCAAAGATGAAGGACGAAAAGGAATTAAAACCAGTATCTATGCGAGTTCGCGATGCTGCCGAGTCTCTCCTGATGCTTATTTTAGAACAGGTGAAACTTATAGCGGTGTCGATTCTGCTGTTTATTATATTTTCGCGCACTGAACTTAGACAAAATTTTTATTTTTGTAGCGGAATTGTGTAGGCAACTTTTTTACAATCAGAAAATATATTTTTTAACGTTTTGAGATCGGTAACAACAAGATAGTTAAATATTATCTAACGGTTTTAGAGCAGTAACAGCAACAATAAAACATTTTGTATGCTTTAAGGCAGTGGCGTGCATAGACATTTTAGGCAGGGTAGGCAGTGAACTTTTAGTGATGAAAAATAATAAGATTTTAGAATGTTAGTTAAAACAACTTAAGGTTATTCAAATCAAAATAACCTGTGCTTCCAAACTTTTATATGTATAACATTTTGAAAACAAAATGCACGGAACACAAAATAAGCGGTTAGGATGCACACAGCCCGTGAGTCAATTATTATGAATGTCGTATATTTTAGTATTAAAATGTCTTACTCGGCCTTTTGCGATAATGTTTACTTTTTCTTGAAAAGATAAACTTGAAAAATTACGCAGTTTCGGCAAACAAACATCATCACCACACTTTTCACAACTTACTGTACTCATTTTGTTCTAAACAAATGTCTAATAATCACTATAAACTGATAAAACAATAATTTGCAAAAGTTTTCGTTCGTAGTTGCAAAAGAAAAACAATCCAAATAAGAAAAAAATGCCGCAAAATTAAAAATCTATAACAGCCCTTCCAAACTTACCAAATATTGACACTTCTCAATTTGGTAGCATCGCTTTATAGGCAGAGCTTTTTTCGCCATACAATGGGCGTTTTCCGACTGGCCGGCACGGCGACGGCGACGGCGAGAGTGACAGAGCTATACTAGGAAGCAAGTATCTCTGTCACTCTACTACCTACCGACTACCGATTTCTTGCTTCCTAGTATAGCTCTGTCACTCTCGCCGTCGCCGTCGCCGTCGCCGGTGCCGGCCAGTGGGGAAACGCCCAATCAGTTCGTTAATTTTTCGCGGGGGAGGCGAAACAGCCAATCAAAAGCCAGCATTTTTCAACAAAAAAGGCATTTCAAACGAGTGCTTATAAGCTTCGCCATCTAGCGGCGGCGAGCGGCACGGCTCTCTCTTCTTACTAGTTCTAATGTTGAACTAGTAACTAATTTAGATGGCGCTGTTTTGAAAAAGTTTAAATTCGGTAAATATTTAATGTAGATAACGTGATTTAGTAAAACGTTTATATTCGTTTGATTCTGTGATCGTTAGTGTACATTATATATTTAATTTATGTTTTATTTTCCTTGAATACCCTAGGGTAGGCACTTCTTTTCTGCTTGTATGGAATGCACGCCACTGCTTTAAGGTCGGCAACGTCTATAACAAAACATTTTAGGTCAGTAACGGTAACAATGAATCATTTATAACACTTTTAGTCCGATAGCAGCAACAAATAAACATATATTGTGACTTTTTAGAGCACTAACAGTAAAACATTTCATAACATTATAGGTCGGTAACAGCAACAATAAAACACTTTGTAACATTTTACATCGGTAACAGCAATAATAAAATATTTTTTAACGATTTTAGGTCGGCAATGGCAATAATGGTACCGCCTGGTGTCGCCTAGACGAGCGATGGCTGGCTGCGTTAGGACATGGGAAACTGAGACATTACATCGCTGACGGAAACATCTTGCTCTCTTTACTTGAAGAACCTTTGGCTAATAGTCAGGAACCGCAACCTACCCTTATTGGTAAGTATGTATGTATAGCATACGTAGATTGTATGTCAATTGTTGAATAGTTTTCGAAATTTTTATTTCACTTGAATCCAAACTAAAAAATAAAAAAACTATTCAATTATTTTGTTTGTTGAAATTGTTGATGAGCTCAAGCTTAAAAAAACAGGTTTTAGTACAAAACCCAATTTTTATGGTTCCGTAGTAATCTACGAACCCTTATAGTTTCGCCATGTCCGTCTGTCCGTCTGTCCGCGGGTTTCCTAAGAAACCCTTGGTACTACAGAGCTGAAATTTGGCATGGTCATAAATATTAACTACGCCGTCAGAACTGTAGAGTGAAATCTTAGAAAAAAAAATTTTTTCGGGTGTCTCCCATAGACGTGAAAGGGCGATGAATTTTTTTTTCTAGCCAATATCATTAAATGGGGTGTCATAGGACAGCTTTTTAAAAGACAGAAGGGGTTTACTAAGAACGTTTCTCGATTCAGCACTTTGTTTGCCTAATATAAATTTTTAAAGTGAAAATTTTTGTCAAACACAAGTGTCCCCCCCCCCTCTACCAGCTAAACGGTTGATTCTAAAAATGTGAAAAAATTCATGGTGGTAGTGTATACAATCTTAATATATATAAATCTCCTGTCACGATGTTTGTCCGCGATGGACTCCTAAACTACTTAACTGATTTTAATCAAATTTGTACACCGTGTGCAGTTTGATCCAACTTGAGAGATAGGATAGTTTTTATTTCGATTCATGGCCTTAATAATTTTGGCGCCACGGCAACGCGGGGCCGGGCTGCTAGTGAAATTATAAGGAAAACTATCACACATAAGATGGCTCTTCAAGTTTGCGAGTAATAGTCGACCAAGTGCCAAACTTAGTTGGGATTAATAAGAATATATTTACTAATATTAGATCCTTGGTACTACAGAGCTGAAATTTGGCATGGTCATACATATTGATTGCGCCAACAGATTGAAAAAATAAAATTTTGGAAAAAACAATTTTTCGGATGTTTCCCATACACGTGAAAGGGCAATGGTTTTTTTTTCTCGACGATATCATCGAATGAGATGTCATAGGATAGCTTTTTTAAAAGATAAAAGAGGTTTACTAAGAACGTTTTTCGATTCAGCATTCCCTTTGCGAAAAATTAATTTTTAAATTGAAAATTTTTATTAAAAACAAGTGTCCCCCACTACAAGCAAAACGATTGTTTTTAAAATGTGGAAAAATTCACGGTGATAGAATATACAACAAAATTAAAAGGAAAACTATCACACATAAGTTGGCCCTTCAAGCTTGTGAGTAATAGTCGACCAAGTGCTAAACGTTGTTGGGATTAATAAGAATATATTCACTAATATTAGATCCTTGGTACTACAGAGCTAAAATTTGGCATGGTCATACATATTGATTGCCCTGACAGATCTACAAAAAAAATTTTTTTTGGGTGTTTCCCATACACGTGAAAGGGCGATGGATTTTTTTTTCTCGCCGATATCATCGAGTAGGTTATCATAGGATAGCTTTTTAAAAGATAGAAGGGGTTTACTATGAACGTTTTTCGATTCAGCAATCCGTTTGAGAAACATTAATTTTTTTAATGAAAAAAATGTGGAACAATTCATGAGGGTAGCATTTACGACAAAGTGTCCCCAATCCAAAATGGCTGCCATACAAGGTTCCACGCTAAAAGTGAGGCGAGCCGAAAGCCAAGCTGTAACATATTGACATTTCAGGTGTCGTTTAATAGGTTTTTGGGGGTGCTAATTACAAAAATGACATCAAAATTATACACCATCACCACGCGATCTGCTTTAGCAGCAGCTCGATATTATTATATTATGCCTAACAATAATATTATCGCAAAAAAAAAAAATTCGCGCTCGCTTCGCTCGCGCATTAAATACTTCCATTTCATTATATTTATTTCATTTTTTTTTCTCGCCGATATCATCAAATGAGATGTCATAGGATAGTATTTTAAAAGATAGAAGAGGTTTACTAAGAACGTATTTCAATTCAGTATTCCCTTTGCGAAAAATTAATTTTTAAAGTGAAAATTTTTATTAAAAACAAGTGTCCCCCACTACAAGCAAAACGAATGTTTCTAAAAATGTGGAAAAATTCACGGTGATAGAATATACAACAAAATCAAAAGGAAAACTATCACACATAAGTTGGCCCTTCAAGCTTGTGAGTAATAGTCGACCAAATGCCAAACGTTGTTGGGATTAATAAGAATATATTTACTAATATTAGATCCTTGGTACTACAGAGCTAAAATTTGGCATGGTCGTAATATTGATTGCGCCGACAGATCTAAAAAATAAAATGGTGGAAAAAAATTGTTTTTCGGGTGTTTTCCATACACGTGAAAGCGCGAGGGATTTTTTTTTCTCGCCGATATCATCGAGTGGGTTATCATGAATAGCTTTTTTCAAGATAGATGGGGTTTACTACGAACGTTTTTCGATTCAGCAATCCGTTTGGGAAACATTAATTTTTATAAAAATAAAATGTGGAATAATTCACGAGAGTAGCATTCTGGACGAAGTGTACACTAATCCAAAATGGCCGCCATACAAGGTTCCACGCTTAAGGCGACTACAGCACCTAAATTACGATTTTATTATGCGTAGATAAGCATGACGCACTGCATTAAATCGAAGAAAAAAAATACTACGGTAATATTCAGGACATAAACTAGATAAGTAGTTTGCTGAAAACATGATTCAGCACTTTTGGTTCGATAGAAAAAGCTCACAAAGTCACCTTTAAATACCAATATTGTGTATCTTTTAAGCTGTAAAAAATAATAGTAAAATACATACAGGAACTTGAATTTGCTATCAAAATGTTCGTGATTGAACACTCTCGATAAGTAGTTAACGCATTTTTCGATTTAAGCTGTTACCTTTCCATAAATCTCATTTTTCTAACTTTCGAACATGTTTTTACGCACGCACGCTTTCATAGTCCGTAAACTTCGTGTATCGCAACTGTTCGCACTGTCAGCCCGGGCCTGTTGAGAGACGAAGATGGCACTATTCCTATGTGTGCTGCCTTTATCGGGTAAAGTCGCCTTAAAGTGAGGCGAGCCGAAAGCCAAGCTGTAACATATTGACATTTCAGGTGTCGTTTAATAGGTTTTTGGGGGTGCTAAGTACGAAAATGATATCAAATTTATACAAGATCACCACGCGACCTGCTTTAGCAGCAGCTCGATATTATTATATTATCCCTAACAATAATATTATCGCCAAAAAAAATCAATAACAAAAAAAAAAAAAAACTATGTAAAAAAACTAAAAAAAATTCGCGCTCGCTTCGCTCGCGCATTAAATACTTCCATTTTGTTATATTTAGACCAAATCTACAATTATTTCTGAAACCACAAACTTTTTAATACATTTCTTTTTGATACTATAGTATTTGGGGATTTTAACATCGACTATGACAATATGCTCGTAGAATTAAGAAACCAGCTGCATATTTGAACCATGCTGCTACGGAACCCTACAATGCGCGTGGCCCGACACGCTCTTGGCCGGTTTTTGTTTTGACTTTAGTTTTTAACTAGAAGAGTTACAAAATTATTTTTATTATTGATTTTAAATTAGTAAGCAAATCTTTAGGGGGTGATTTTTCTCATGACATTGAACAACGTTCCCCAAGAAACCAATATGAAACTATCAAAAAATATTTTCGACACCCCATGCAAAGGTAAATTAGCTAATCGCACAAATTGTATGGAAAAGCGAAAAAATTTTTCCATGTTTTCAACTATGTTTCTTGAGGAAAGTTGTTAATTTCGTTGGTTGATTTACATTCTTAATTTTCGCAAAATCATTTAAAGTCAACCAATGTAGTGATTATTGAGCATTGGTGGTCCAACGACCAGCGGGTCGGATTCGTAAGCGATGTACCCATGACTCTTTTTCTGAGTTAAGTATTTATATGAGTTGCACACCAACAGCTGAGAAAAAACATCTTATGAATACTTGCACATTCTGGCGACTGAATGTGTAATTGTCACCGTAACATTGTCAAACTCGTATAATTGTAATTTTACTTAGTAAAATAATAATCGCTCGCAAGGGCGGATACGGGGAGGGGTCATGACTTAAAAATAAATATTACGAAGGCAGAGAGAGCTTACATAATCTCACATCCATGATTAATGACGTCACTTTCTTGTGACGTGGCAGTGTTGATCCGTTGCGGCTGGGGTCGGTACGCGTGGTCGCTGAGCAGTCGCGGCGCGGCGCGGTGCGCCACCCGCGGCGGCGGAGCGGCGTGCGCGCGCCCCGTCGACATGCTGGAGCCCCCGCCCCGCGCCCCGCCCGCCTGCCTGCCGCTGCCGGCCGCCCCGCCCTGTGCTGTGTATGTACTCTATCTATATAACTAGCGCCCCGCGGCGTGCGCGCGCCCCGTCGACATGCTGGAGCCCCCGCCCCGCGCCCCGCCCGCCTGCCTGCCGCTGCCGGCCGCCCCGCCCTGTGCTGTGTATGTACTCTATCTATATAACTAGCGCCCCGCGGCGTGCGCGCGCCCCGTCGACATGCTGGAGCCCCCGCCCCGCGCCCCGCCCGCCTGCCTGCCGCTGCCGGCCGCCCCGCCCTGTGCTGTGTATGTACTCTATCTATATAACTAGCGCCCCGCGGCGTGCGCGCGCCCCGTCGACATGCTGGAGCCCCCGCCCCGCGCCCCGCCCGCCTGCCTGCCGCTGCCGGCCGCCCCGCCCTGTGCTGTGTATGTACTCTATCTATATAACTAGCGCCCCGCGGCGTGCGCGCGCCCCGTCGACATGCTGGAGCCCCCGCCCCGCGCCCCGCCCGCCTGCCTGCCGCTGCCGGCCGCCCCGCCCTGTGCTGTGTATGTACTCTATCTATATAACTAGCGCCCCGCGGCGTGCGCGCGCCCCGTCGACATGCTGGAGCCCCCGCCCCGCGCCCCGCCCGCCTGCCTGCCGCTGCCGGCCGCCCCGCCCTGTGCTGTGTATGTACTCTATCTATATAACTAGCGCCCCGCGGCGTGCGCGCGCCCCGTCGACATGCTGGAGCCCCCGCCCCGCGCCCCGCCCGCCTGCCTGCCGCTGCCGGCCGCCCCGCCCTGTGCTGTGTATGTACTCTATCTATATAACTAGCGCCCCGCGGCGTGCGCGCGCCCCGTCGACATGCTGGAGCCCCCGCCCCGCGCCCCGCCCGCCTGCCTGCCGCTGCCGGCCGCCCCGCCCTGTGCTGTGTATGTACTCTATCTATATAACTAGCGCCCCGCGGCGTGCGCGCGCCCCGTCGACATGCTGGAGCCCCCGCCCCGCGCCCCGCCCGCCTGCCTGCCGCTGCCGGCCGCCCCGCCCTGTGCTGTGTATGTACTCTATCTATATAACTAGCGCCCCGCGGCGTGCGCGCGCCCCGTCGACATGCTGGAGCCCCCGCCCCGCGCCCCGCCCGCCTGCCTGCCGCTGCCGGCCGCCCCGCCCTGTGCTGTGTATGTACTCTATCTATATAACTAGCGCCCCGCGGCGTGCGCGCGCCCCGTCGACATGCTGGAGCCCCCGCCCCGCGCCCCGCCCGCCTGCCTGCCGCTGCCGGCCGCCCCGCCCTGTGCTGTGTATGTACTCTATCTATATAACTAGCGCCCCGCGGCGTGCGCGCGCCCCGTCGACATGCTGGAGCCCCCGCCCCGCGCCCCGCCCGCCTGCCTGCCGCTGCCGGCCGCCCCGCCCTGTGCCGTCTATGTACTCTATCTATATTATAACTAGCGACATACATCGAAATATCACTAAAAAAAATTCGCCTCCGTACAACTAGTACGATGAGCTGATTGGCCTTGGTATGGGAAGATGAACATTGTTATAGAAAATTTCGTATAGGTTCTTTGGGGATAGTTGTTCAGTTTCATGGGGAGATTTTTCCCCTAAAGTTTTTCCAACTATTTTAAAGTGATCCCATAGAACTGTACCGAGGCGACTAGATAAAACCCTTCCAAGACAAACACTAATGTTAAAATTTAACAAAAAACTAATAAATGCAAAACAGCGTCAGCGTCAATGACAGGATTAGAATCTGTGAAAGATAAATAAAAAATAAAATCATGTCTCTGTAACAGCCATTTAGAATGAGAGTGGATTCATTCTTATTTCTTATTGAAATGTTGTGCAGCTAAAATATTTTCCACTTTACAGAGACTCCGCTTTCCCGAGTTTGGAAGCAGTACTGAGGCAACTGAACGACCCGGAGGCGCCAACATTATTTAAGTTATTGGAACAACAAGCGGCCATAGAGAAACGTGTCCGGGAAAGCGAGGATAATGTCGTAAGTTGTATAGCGCACCTATTACAGACCAAACGACAAACATTGTTCTTCTTACCCCAAAAAGCACAACGAATGACCCTTTTAACTGATTTTTTCGATATTTTTTAACATCCGTTTATAGTCCTCCTACTAATCCCGTTTATAGAGCATAGACATCTGAATCAACACATGGAAAATGGATCCTATCTGTTTAATAAGTTTTCTTTTCTCTTGCGCTTTAGTTTGGACATGCGTGCTATGAGTTTGGACATCGAATGCAAAAGAAATACGTACAGTTTCTCGTATAGTTAAGGTTGTTTTCCTTATTTAGCAACTCTCATAAGAGTGAAGTCTCATTGCACATGTTGTTATACACTAATTAACTTGTTTTGGCAAGGCATCGTGGGGTACAAGATGCCTTTGTCCATGGACAACAAGTGCTATTTTCTTGCATTGAATTAGTTGTGAAAGTTGGGTGTAATTTCACCTACTAAATTAAAAAACTTCTCAAGAAATACAAGTTTTCTTTTTCCTAGCGCTTTTAAATCAGGGCACGTTTTACTTTAGGAATATAGGTTGAAATATGGAGTATTGAGTCCGATTTTTACGATCAACTGATTGAATCCAATCTCTAAGATCAACTGATTGAAAAGTCAAACACTGTTTGAGAATTTCATATGAAGTTTTTTGGTTTCATTGAAAACTCACGTCGTAATGTTTCACTAGCTAATTATGGACTTTTGAAGTTCATTTAAGACCCCATATTTTTGTTGTTTATTTTAGGTGCCAGAGGAATACGTTCCCCCTGAACCAGTAACGGAGTTCCAAACAGCGAGGCTGTTTTTGTCACATTTCGGATATCTGAACATTGGTGGAGATAAGAAGGTAGGTTATTTAAGTTTTCTGCTAATATTAAAGATGCGAAAGTTTGTGAGTGTGGATGGATGTTTATTACTCCTTTACTTTTCATTAATACGGCTTAAACATCAGAATAACATACAGACTACTATTTTCACAAATTCCCACGTGAAAGAAGAAGTCCAGGGCGGAAAGCTAGTGTTACTATAATATAATCTCACTCCTGCTACAGTTCTCGATGGTAAATGAGTATGTCACTTTGCTACAGATTCAACCTTTGTTTGAGTGTATCGCGTGTAGTGATTGACGGCATTGGAGGCAATGTGAAAAGACTTGTAAGACAGAAGATGATGTCCCAAAGTGGAAAGTACTGTAATCCAGACGGCTGAAGAATTCGCCAACTTAGCTCGCCGACTAGTTCCAAATACAGATGTAATTTACATTCCTGAATCTGAAACCTTAGCTAAAATATCCACCAAAACACCTTGGGAGAAAGTTAGCCCTGTGCCAGGAATATCGCGGTTCTATGTCATGCAATGTGATGAACAGTCTTTGAGAGCTAAAAGACATGCACTAGATGACGAAGAATCAGTTTTTCAGCAGAAATTTGCTCAATACAAGTTCTAAATTCGTACGTGTCGGGAACGTTACGTCATTGTCGGGGACGTTACGCGTCTTAAGTGCCGGTGTGTGGAGTTATTGCGTGGATTATTTAATACTTTTTTTTTCGTTATATATATGTTTTATTAATGAGTATTTAAAGGTACAGAAATATAAATATATTTTTTTTAAATGGAGCTAAAATATTATAAATAAGTGATCTACTGAAAACCTCGGTTGTTTTAATGTCGGGCACGTTACACAAACCAATTTATTAATATCAATTGGATTTGAAAATCAAATCATATCACTCTTGTTATTTGTTAAAGCATATACCCTAAGCTATGCATATGTGCAAAAAATATTCCTTTAGTAATTGATGATGTTGTACAAATTAAGTTTATATGTGAAAAAGTGAGTACAAATGTCGGGTACGCTACGACGGAATGCACCAAAAGAAGTGCGATCAAAAAAGGTGCCAAGTTCAACGGTCAGTCCTGAAATTTATTTATAGCAACGTAAAATGTTTTATAAATATTTATAACATAAACCGTCACCTGCCCAGTCCGGCCCGCCCCGTCTGGTCGCGCTGGACGACTCGGCCCCCGGTTTCGGCGCCGCGCTGCGCCGGCTCGACGCGTGCGGCGGGCGCTGCGCCGTCACCGCGCACGTGTTCTGCGCGCGCGCCGGGCAGGCCCGCGCCGACCACATCGTCGGCAACGCACGCGGCGCCAGCACCGTGCCGCCCGGGTTTATTAGGATGCTTAGAGGGTAAGTAAGAATTGTGTTTGATGTTTTACTTGTTTGTTTACAACAAGTACAGAACAGGAGGTGGTCGGCGATCAGACTAAACTGAATTCGATAATTCTTTTCTTTATTCAATATACGTAATTTTTTTTTCCCACAGAATTTTCATGTCACATAACAATTCATTAAATAACATAGCATCGTCAATAGTCAACATCGCCATTGTTTTGCCCGCCATTTGAAGTTATTTGTTCAACAAAATGATTTTTTGTGTTATAAAATTTTAACTCCTTAATGTTTTGTGTTTAATCGTAAAATATTATTGCACACTGTTCAATTGTAAACACGTTTTCAGTGAATTTTGTTTGGAAATACTATCTTTTAAGAACTTTGGATGTACCTATACGATGTAAGTTTTTGACAACACTTTTTTTGGTTTCGTTTCCTCGGCTACTGCATTGTAAAACGTTGAACAATATACGTGCCTTAGATAATGTGTAATTGGAGCCCTTTAAAACACTCGCTTCGCTCGTGTTTCAAATGGGCTCACGTTACACATTAATAACTATAACGGGGCTCCCATACAACAAACGTGATTTTTTTGCCGTTTTTTATAGAGATAGGTAATAGTTTTTATAGAGTCCGATTCGCACTTGCCCGTTTTATTTTTTTCTGTGTCGCCTATTTAGATCTGGGACGACCTATTTTATTAAATAATGTTTTATATATGTTAGTCTGTAAGGTATTTATCTATGGGCCTAGTTGCCTGAAAATAAATGATTTTATTATTATTATTTTTTTTGTTTCTTTCTGTTTGTCAGGCTGGGCCAGCCGGTAGTGGTGGGCAGTCACCCCGGGTGGTGCGGCCGCGTGGAGTCGAGCTACGACGCGCGCCCCGACCGCCGCCCGCCCGCGGCCCCCGCACACCCCGCGCCCCCCGCGCCCCCCGCGCCCGCCCTCTACGACGGCAGGGAACAGGTATGTTATCTTTAGTAATAGATCGCTTTGCGCTTAGTGACGCCATCATTCGTTCAAACCCAAGACATCTTTTTGATGAGTTTTTAAAAAGAAAACAAAAAACTAAAGATTTCAATCAGCCAACTTTTTCCAAGAAACAAAAGTTATGAATGTTAGGAAAATAAGTTGCTTCGTTGTTAAAAAAACAAGCTTTTATTTAAATGTTTTTTTATTTTTTTATTAGTATACCCAACCCATATCAAGAAAGTGCAAAATTAAATAACATTCTGTGCGGTTAGCTGTTGGCCTTAGTATAAAAACGACATTTTTTTATTAGGAATTTCATATGGGTGCTGTGTTCCGTCGGTGCGTGGGAGTACCAGTGCCTTTATAGGCATTTTCTGGGTTAACTCGCTCCATTGTCGACCTCATCTTTGACCTTATGGTCAAGATTGAGGTCAAGAGTTAACCCATCTTATAATATAAAAAAATATGGGTTCCTTGGGAAAAGTAGTTCAATTTATAAAAAGAATCATCCTTTAAAGTTTCGCTAGCTAATTTAAAATCATAAGATATTCTGATGTACACACGGCAGCCCATCAGGCTATACATTTTGACCTTGACATTTTGTAATAGCGCCGGTTTTCATAATGCGAATGAGTAACCTGACTTGCTGCTGTCTGTATATGATCTTACTTTATATCCAGGTCCTATACTGGTCGGATGCGACGAACGAGATAGCATTTGTGGTGCCTTCAGGGTACGAAGCCTCTGAGGGCGAAGACCGACAGACTGATAGTATCAAATCTGAAGTCGATGGATCAGTTATATCTGTAAGGTGAGAAACATCCACGTTAGAGCGAATCTACACTACATCCAATCCTAAAAACTTCCATGCTGGACTTTAGAGTGAAAAAAAATTAGAATGTGTGCCAACTGCAAACTCTTCCTAGGAATATACATAAAAATAAATAATAACTTGCGTAGAATGGAAACTCCCGCTCCAGACGCACTCAAGGTCACGATATTAGCCTACCGTCTGGGGGATGACTAAGTCATACCACTCAGTCGGGCTGTCACCGCCGGCGTCGCTGCACGCGCGTTTGCTTGTTTGTTGTTCCGAATGCAAATTTACAGTGAAGCCCAAACCACGTTTTTGTAGTGCGTTTGGATGTACACATAATTCAAATTCGATGCCACACTTAAGTTTTTTTAATATGCCCAAAGATGATAAATAGTCAAATGATGATTTTAAAGTAAAGAAAAACTTATATTTTAGCGATATCATCTTTAGGCGTAAGCAATAATTTAACAGTAAACAACCCTCCTAGCAATGCGGCTGGACGACAGCGGGGCTTCGCGAGGCGAAGGGGGAAGTAGGTATATAAATGGCGGCTTTTGGGACTCGGTCAAAGGAGTTTCCATTCTACGCAAGTTATTATTTATTCTTTTGGCATATGGTAAAAGCCAGTAACATGAGATGTGAGTGTTTTGTTGTATCATTGCCGAAAAGCTGACAATCTATCACCACTATACTCATGTTTCATCATCTACTCTTCGTATCAAATGTGTCGTCAAGTAAATTACATCGATCCGTTGTTCCATTTATAATTCTTTCCCAGGGGTACTGATAAATCAGCGGGCTCCTGTTGGGATGTATCCAGCAACAGTTCTGGGGCTCCGTCTTACGAGCGCAGCATCAGTGAATCCGACAAGGCTGACCGCGGCCGAACCAGCCTTAACGAGAAAGTACGCGCCTTGTCTCTAGAGCTCGATAAACAGCCTGCTACTGGACTTACAGGTTCGTATTATTTATCTTTATTTATTTACTAGCTGACCCGATGAACTTCGTAACGCCTTAGATTTCTTGTTTTCGTGTTTTCTCACCTTTTGAACCTTCCCTAAACTTCCACGAATATTTCTCGAGTTTTAGCGAGACTAACGAACAGCAATTCATTTTCATATAATATTAGATTAACTAGATTGATACGCTAACATCTATACAGGGGTGGCCAACCGGTCGATCGTGGCAAGGAAAAAAAAATAAAAAAACATTTCAGAATTAAGTTTTCTGTCTTAATATAATTTTTAAAAAATACTACATGATTGTGTACTGAACTATGCTGTTTCATTTAAGATTTCAAGAAGTATGTAATTGGTAGATCGCACAGGGCTTCGTTAGTAAACAGGAGATCTTGGGTATAATCAAGTTAGCCACCCCTGGCTATACACTATAACATTATCTAGTATTACAATATTAAGCCTGCTCTCAAATTACATAATTTAAATACAAAAAAAGGCATAGAAATTGGTCTAATAGTTTTCAAGAGAAATTGTAAAATGAATACAAACAATTTCTAACCCTGAACGCATATACCGCCTTCGTTCTTTTCCGTCCCTCGTGAGTAAAATTACTATTCAGGAATGTTAAATTAATGTAATTTACTGTTTTCTTTAATAGGAAGTGGAAGACGAAACAGAGATTTCACTACGAAAATCCTCATAATATGGTTAGAAGACTTTGAAGATCATCTGAATTTGCCAATCGGTAAGTGAAAATTAAGTACGTATTAGCGTTTATTTTTGTATCTTTTCTCTTTGACAGCTGTAGGATCAAATATTAAATCACAATTTTTTATCACGGGACCCTGCGCCGCATCGCTATTAGAATGCGAAGTACATGCATATTTTCGCTGCTGTTATTATTGTTTTTTATTGCAAAAGTGAGTGTGTACTAGAATAAGTACTTAAATTCATTTTAAAGAAAAATAATTGAACAAAATCATTCAGAATTATGATCTGAATTCAAGGTTTCAGTTTTTGCTAAGGTTTCAATATACTGTATAAACTGTATATTTTGACTATATGGGGTGACATTACATTTTAGGGGATGATCTGAACAACTTTCCCCAAGGAACCTATATGAAGTTTTAAAAAAAATATTTTCGACTTCCCATACGAATCCAAATCAGCTAATCGCACAACATATATGGAGAGACAAAGAGTTTTTTTTTTTTGTTTTGTCCTATGTTCCTTTGGAAATTTATGTAAACTCTTTATTGCAAACTCTGAAAGACTAATAAAAAAGAAACATAGCTGCGTGCAAAGTTGTTCAATTTCGTAGGCTGATTCATATCCTTGATTTTCTCTAACTAATTTAAAGTTCCAAAACGGTATATAAACTAAAAAAGAAGAACTGCCTATTTAGGAAAATATTTAATTATTTTTATGCGACCGGTTTCGATTATACATCATCTTCAGGCGTGTCTTAGAATAGAAAATAATAATCTTTATTTTATAGGACATTCAGGATACCTCTTAAAATAAGCCAAGATTACATTAAATACATACAAACACATTCGTTCTTTTGACCCTACTGACTCTACGCCTATTCGCAAAGGTGCAGTCTTCTCCAGAGAATGATAGGCAAGAAACTCCGAGGGTTCTTTTTTTAATCGCATTGCAAATTTTCTTATTTTTTAATTTAAACTATTCTATTCTTCTACCTCCTCCGCTGAAGGGGCCACTCTATTATAAGGCTATTATCAGTTTCGTGGGCTGTTTCACATCCTCTTATTTCGATAACTAATATAAAGTCACCCAATATAAGTGTAAAGACAAAAAAACACCAAAAAATAGCTAGAAAATAAATACCGCCCTCACTATCGTCTAAGGCGCGTATTTCAGAAGGAGACTCAAGTCTTGATCTATACTTAAGTATTGATAGTCTCTTTCTCTCACTATCAAAATGACAAAAACGACTGCTACTTAAGTTTAGATCAGAGTCTGAGTCGCGTTCTGTAATACGGACCCAAGTCGACTTTGTATTTCGCTGAGCTGGACACCCTTTTCGGTGCATTACAGCATCTGTATATTTGGTGTATTGTTACTGAATAAAAATGTATCATATTCCATTCTTGTACCAGACGATCTCCTCCGCTACTGTGAGACGGGTTTGCCGTGGCGGCGACATGAAGTGGCCACTCTGTGCGTGAGCGCCCGTCGCAGCGGGTTGTTGCGGGTGCGGGTGTCGCCGGGGGGGCTGGGGGGCGCGGGGGTGCTCGCCGACGGGGCGCAAGTCTCACCACAACTACTACCCGACTGTCTTAGACGAGCCGCCCTTGATATCGCTAGACGAAGTCGGCTTAATACGGATCTGTAAGTACTTTATTCTTTTCTTTAGATAGGTATACACAGTGATGACCCAGTTGGTAATGAGCCAGATTTGTAACCGGAACGTTGCGGGTTTAAATCCTGGTGCGGGCCTGTACCACGAAAGTCGTCTTTTCGGATTTATGTACGGATTTTTCATTAGTGCGAAGGAAAACATCGTGATAAAACCGGCACGCATAAAAAAATTCGGACGGCGCGCAGTCCACCGACCTGCATTGAGCCAGCGTGGTGGAGTATAGCCTAAATCCCCTTCGCGTTTCGAAGGGAGGCTGGACCTCCTCGGTGGGGACGTATATGGGCTGATAAAAAAAAGTTATACACTATAGCGGTAGCACGGCCCGCGACAAACTCGCGCGTTACGTCACTGATGGCGCGTTACGTCACTGACTCTGATGTCGGTGAAACTTCACTTTGATTGCGCGAGCGCACCCCGCAAAGGCTAGCTCGCCCTCTGGTGTTATCATTTTGACCGTTAATTGCGTTGCATTTCACTGCGAACACGTTGTTATTGAGCTGCTGGTTATTTTAAAAAAAGGTTTTATTTGCCAAAACTGATGGATTTTTCACACGGGATTGAAAGCGAAAGGATGCGGGGGAAGCTATTGCTTAGCAGAGAAACAGCCCAGGTCAAACAGAAACATATTGTTAAATAGGAAATTCAAACTCGAAATATTTAATTTTTCATGCCTGAATGTTCTTACACTTGAAAATTGCCACTATTTTTTGTATACTACGTCTACATTCACTACTGTGCGGTCTTTCAACAAAAAAAACGTATCTATAAGAAACTCAGGGGGGGCTGTTTTCATTTGTATGTGAAATAACATAAATAAGTCAACTATTAGTTAAGTAAATCGCAATAAAATCAAATTTTCCGTTTTTATACAGCCAAAAGTTGATGCACTGGAGTTGAGTAAATCCTGAAGTATAGAATATGAAAAAAACAAATAGAGTAATCTAATAAAAGATAATTATTTTCAGATATCAACCTCCTCACGTGAGAAGACGTCACTTGATCCAGGAACTAGCGCAACAATATAAGAAGGATCTCTCAGAACCTGAACTATTAGAATCATTATTCCAGACACCTTCTTAAAAAGATACTTTTCCGCCTACATTCTTTTTTTACTAATTATTATTTATTTGTCAAAAATAATGATTACAATACATTATAATAAACAAAATTCACAACTTAAAACTAATAAAATTAAATTTAAAACACAAAGTTCAAGTCAAAATCTGGCCCGAGTCTCACCCGGAGCAAAGGTCCCCATCACGCTCGCAGGTTCCCGCGTTGAATCGCGATGGAGAGTCATTGGACCAAGAAAGACTCGGCACGCGGATCACCCCCTCTGTCCGATATTTTTTTTTTTTAAGTTATAAGATGGGCTAAATATTGACCTCAATCTTGATCAAGGTAATTAATAGATGGAGGACGACGATGGAGCGAGTTAACCCAGAAAATGCCTATTAAGACACTGGTACTGGTACTCTAACACACCGACGACGGAACACAGCAAGCTGTTCAAATTCAAATATCTTTATTGTTTGAGTGTACATTAGAGGTCTTATTTCATCCATACTAATATTATAAAGAGGAAAGATTTGATTGTTTGTTTGTTTGCATTAAATATACTCCGAAACTACTGGACCAATTTGAAAAATTATTTCACCATTTGAAAGCTACTTTATCCCTGATGGACATAGGCTACATCATTTTCCCGAATTCCCGCGGGAACGAAGTCCCGGACGGAATGCTAGTAGTATATAAACATAGGCGATATACCACACTTTCAGACCGCGTCTCCGGGGTTTTTCTCTAGCTCTGACAATTGAAATGCAATTTTATGAGTACTAAATAAGGAGGGTAGAAAGTCCAGGGTCAAGCTTAATGTGCACTTAATGCATTTCAGTCTTAATTAAATCACCGAACGTTTTACAACTTGGATAAACTACACGTTTACAACTTGGAAATTATTTTAACAGTTTCATGTGCGAAATCGAAATATTGAAATTAATTTAAATAGGAAAACAGTTTATATAAGCTTCGTCTAGTTTATGATGTTAATTTTTTAATTTAGAATTCGGTAGGTTGCAAATAAATATTTATTCATTCGCACTTCCATTAATTTTATTTTCTAACGAAGAAAACCAAGTGAATTTAATTATTATATTAATAGCTAAATTATGCATTGAATAACAAGACTGTTTTTTTAAAAAAAAGATAATTACTTAAAGTTATAATCGTGCTAAAAACATTAAAAATGTGAAATATTATTTTATTATTTAAGTAGTTTTATTTTTACTTATAAAATGTAATCCCTGTAGATAAATCTTTTTAATTATTTTAAAAGTGTATTATTAAAACATTCCTTCATTATTTAAGTACCTAGCTTGTTTATATTATAGTAAATTTTATTTATACAATGTATTTAATAATTTTAAGAAGTCTGTAAAAACAATTAAAGTGCTTTTAACATATAATAAAATTCGTTTAATTAAATATTCTCTAAAACAAAGTCGCTTGCCGCGTCTCTTGTGCAGTCAAGAGCAGGTCACGCTTTACACTACCAGAAACTGAGCTCTGATTTGTACGGTGCGCCATACAATGCAGGGCCGGTCCAAAGTGTCAAGCTTGACGTGCTCTTGAGTGTACCTATACATTATATTCCGCTAACGTCTCCTAAACCACGCATCGAATTTTGAAACAGTTTTCATCATCATTTAGGTAATTTTTTTGGAAGGTTTATAAGTAATTATTATTTATTATTATTATTTTGAACCCGTAAGAAGCTTACATATAAAGATATTGATGTGAACCTTATGTGAACGTTTAGCGATTGCTGATTAGAGAAAATTGCAGGATAAATGGGAACTTAAACTGTTGCATTCAACAGTCTACTTCTTACTATTAATTATCTTGTCTTTAATAGTAGCGGGTCCGTTATCGTCGAGGTACATAATTTATTTCTTGGTTTCGTCTTCATTGAAGAAATTTTGCTGTACCGCCGCACTACAGTGGAGCAAACTCACCAGCGTTGTGACGAAATTGGTCAAAATTAGGTAAAGAAGGCTCGAAAATGGGGTCCTTTTGAAGCTAATTCTGTGTTTAGAGTAAATCCGTATAAAAATCCGTAATCTTGATTCATCCGTATTGAACTTGCAAAATCCGTACAAATACGGACAAATCCGTATATAAGGCAACACTGCCGAGCGCATAGTTCTCGGAGCACTCGAAGCGGCGGCGGCGACGTTTAAAATAAAGTGTTGATAAAGAGTGTAATTTTGTGATATTTAAATATAAAACGTACTTAATATGAGTACTAATAAAGTAGAAGCTGTTTTGCACAAGCTCAATCAGATAACCTTCCAAAAGTGGATTCTTTCGTGGTATTTGATTACCTAAGTAGGTATAAGTTCACCAGCGCGCTGAAATCCGTGGTTGGAAACTGCAAAGGTAAACTGCTTATTTATTTACGTACTATTATTAGTAATATTTAGGTCTAAGCTGTTAGTAGTAGGCGGTGTAAGAAAGAATGAATGTAAAGTATGTCAGGGATGTATTCAGAACTAATGAATAAAGTGTATAAAGTACCTATGTATTGTACTCCTTAGTAATCTTTAGGTCTAATCTAAGTTGTAGGATCAGTGTTGCCAACCCAATTTTCGAAAAGGCACTAAACCAACAGCGATAAAGCACTAGTTTGTGTATTTATAGTCAAAAAGGGCGCTAAACGTAAAAAAAAAACTTTTTTATGTTAAGAAAAAAAATCTTTTCAATTAAATCTGATTCCGAGTCGTCATGGCTGCTGTCAGAGTTGATTGCAGTGGCTGTAACACGTAGATTGTAAAGATGATGGGCCCGGTTTCGATTAGTGTAATTTTTATAATTCAGTTATTAACCCGATATTGTCACAAATATTCTGCCCACCCCGCCTTGCAATATTCATTCTTCTCTCTCTTTTAGTTTGCCCGAGACAAAAGTATGAAAGCTGCGTTGGTTTAGGGGTTTCCCTTTGTTACTCTACATTAATCACATAAAGCTATCATGCTCACACCACATTCCAATATTTGTTTATGAAAATTGTAGAAATCGGGCATCCGTACACACTCATGCGCATTTTTTAAAATAAATGAATATACAAGTAATTTTATTAGATACCTATTGTATTTAGCACTAAGTTCTTAAAAAGCACTAGATTGGGCACTAGGAACTAAAATCGAATTTTAGGCACTAATACATGAAAAAAAGCACTAGATCTAGTGCCGAAAGCACTAAGTTGGCAACACTGTGTAGGATACGTCAGTATCATCTACCTAGGCTACGGTCCGAATGACAATAATATCGATATTATCGCTCAAACATTGGTCCGATTGACCTGTTAGCGCGCTCACAGCGCTGACAGTGACGTCACTCATGACGTCATTACCGACGCCATCTTGCGCTAACAACGACCATGCCTCGACGCGTAATCACTGTGAGCGATCTGTCAAACATCTGTCAAACGCACGTCAAAATAAACAAATTGAAAGTGTTTTTCTTGTGTTTTTTTAAGGTTTTCCTTTAAAGTTCTTCTTTCTTTGTTATTGACGTGGGTGATGACTAATTAAACTCCTTGAGCAGAAAAAAAGCATCTTCAGAAGGTAAACAAAGATTTTGAGGTTAGAAATACCGTAAGCGCGCTAACGTTCTGGTCCGATTCGATAACTGTCATTTGTCGATTTTAGCGCTGTCATCTATTCGGACCAGGCTGTTAGCGTTGGCGCGCTGTTATCGCCAAAATCGTCATTCGGACCGTGGGGCTAGTCTGTGGTTGTAGGTAAGTAGTAGGTAGGTACACGGACGTATTCAGAACATATGAATAAATTGTTTTACCTAGTAGGTATATTGTTAAACGAATGTTGTTTTCGTTCATTTATATGCAGATCATTTCGCGGATGACTTTTTAACCTATATGTGCTCTATTTAGTGCATGGGTTGCACACTTGCTGATCTATTGGTTGTCAATGGTTGTTTTTTTACCATCGCGCTCTTTGTTACATGCATGCACGACACGTGTATTTTGTTTCTAATAATTACAAAAGACCCCAAACTGGACACGTTTTTCTTTACTTTTACGATCTTAATAGCCATTGACCATTTTACTGTGCCAGATGTGGATGTTGCTACCTATTCAAACTGTTTTACAATACAGCTGGTCGTTTTAGCAGTTAAATGTGCTCGCTATATTATATTATTCCGTTTTATTAACCGACTTTAAACAAGGAGGAGGTTTCTCAATTCGACCGTATATTTTTGTTTATGTATGTCCGCGGATAACTTCGTCGTTTATGAACCTATTTTTGATTATTCTTTTTTTGTTGGAAAGGGATTATCCCAAGGGTGGTCCCGTGGTAAGGAAACCAGGATCTATGGTGGAATCCTGAAGAAATTGAGGGAAACTCTCGAAAAAAAAATTGTCTTTTTGGGATTAAAGTCGGTGACTCTTACGTTTTTGACGTGGAATTATTTATTTATTACAGATCGGCACGTGAAACCTATGGAGATGATGCTGTAGGATTTGTCCAGGTCCAGAGGTCGGGAAATGTTTGTACGGTAAAAGTAAAAATAACGCCTGAACATAGAATAAAAAGTAAAGCGTATTGCTACACATTTACATGTAGTGAAACAGAGGAGACGGTTCTGAACGTGGAATGTCATGACTGTGCGGTTCAAAGGGGAGGCTGCAAACATAGCGTAGCATTTTTGACGTGGCCCATAGACGCAGTGAGGAGCCATCTCCCATATAAAAAAATGCTACTGGGCCAAACCAAAGCTGGCTACTGTAGGTACATCTACGAAATTTATAAAAGCTAAAGACATGGTTCCCAACTCAGTTACTATTGAAGATAATAACACTAATGGAGACCAGTTTTTCCAAGCGGTTGTGCAAAGCCTCAAGGAAAATTCTATTAGAAATCAGTTATCAGTATACATTACAAAGAATGAGTTTAAAAAATTGTCTTTGCATAATCTCGTTCATCAGTACAAAAAAGGAAGGAAATGATATAAATGGTGCAGATGATTTTATTGATTATTGCTCTAATAAAATGTCCATAGAAGAATGTCACAAAGCAGAAGAAGCAACAGTTTGTCAAGCTAGTTCACCTTTACAAGTTAAGGTATTGTAGAATACAACAGTTTACAAGTTAAGGTATTGTAGAATAACCGCGTCTAAAGTTCACGAAGCTGCACATTGTAAAACTTCAGATGGTGCTCTGATTGAACAAATATTTGGTGCCTCTGTACCAGAGACTCTGGCTATGAAAAGAGGCAAAAGATTGGAATCCACTGTCAGAGCAGAAGTAGCCAAAACGAGGAAAAGAGTTATTGAACAAGTTATAAAATGATGACGTAATCATGGATTCTTCCAAAATAATCCAGATGTATACAAGCACCCGACCCCCCCCCCCCCTTCCGGTGATCACGTAATTGTTGAATGATCCCTAATATGACATAATATGTGCTTTTGATTATGCAAGGTTCTCGAAATAAAACTCTATAAAAGAAATGAAAGCATTTTTATTTTTAACTTGCCTACTAAATAGACAATCCTGTAAATTAACTAAACCACAGACTATTGTTACAACATTGTCCAAAAAATGTATGTATGAAATATCGACACATGCGTGAGGGCCGATTATTTTAAAGTCTCTCAACTTCCCTATGCTTCTTTCAACGTGAACTCTAATAGCAGCGATTCTCTTTGTTTGCAAAACTTCCTCTGCTGTAGGTTTTGAGTTGGGCAATATTTTTGAAACCCCTGTCAGCTAGCACAATGAGTCTGAGGTCCTCCCTCCATATCCCTCAGAGATGAAGTTTTTCAACCGTCAGGTGTAGTACTTAATAGTATTGCAGTTTTTATGTTGAGGCCACGTAAGCGCTTGGTGCAAAGCGTTGCTTGGTTTCTCGATTTGAATTTCGAAACAATCGATTATTGATATTGCTTTAGAATAACGCTTCCTAAAAGCTATCGGCAAGTTTTCCCTGACATCATCTGTTATAAGCTGATTCAGGCATAGTGCAACTTTTGGGAGAGTCTTCTTAAAATATTTAGTCACAGAGCTCTCAGAGAGGCCAAAATGTATTGCAAGCGTTGAGTTAGGCTCATGCCATCGAATTTTTCGTAAAGTCACAAGGATCTCAATAGATGAAGCTCTCGTGAAGTTTTGTACATGTTTAATACAAAAGTATGAATGGTCAGGAATTCCTATCAGTAATTTTGGATTTTGGATCTCGAGATATAGCTATTAGGGCACCCTGTCGCATATGCTCATTGAAGACATTTTTGTTCATCTCATTTGTTATTTCCAAATCATTTGACTCGTTATCGGTAGCATTAACACCAAAAGAACGAGTAATGTCACTTGAGTTTAAGTCTCACAATCAGCGACTTACGTTTGGATCAAGATTTGATTTCTTTCTTTTTGACTATGCGTTGTTTCCATTTGATTGGTGTATTAGTAGATTTAGTTTTCATTTTTGGTTTCATATTAACCTGCACTGCTTGTGTTTTTTGACGCGATTCACTGTTTTTTGAAAATACATCTATTTCTTCAGGTATGTAAAGGGGATCACTGTTTTGAATGGTATTTGAGTCTTGATTCTCACACTCTACTACTTCAATGGGATGCAACGATAGGTTTTCGTGTCCAATATCTTTACTCAAAACTCTTTTTAAATATTCTATATCTTGTCTTTTCTTAAAACCGGGTCTGTCAATTTTCTTTTTTTGAGGCTTTTGACATTCAAACTTATGAGGCAAAACTCCCTTCTTCAGTTTAAGCTTTCCTCCAACCAACTTAAACTTTATGTAATTTTCCATATCTTCTTCCACCTGAAATATAATTTTTTTTCAATAGACAATAGACACCCCGCACGTACAGGTTTGATAAATTATTATTTTTAGTTTCAGTTCCATGTATGGGATCCCACCTTAAACTTTATTTTTTTTTATTTGTGTATAAACAGACGGACAGACAGACATGCCGAATCTATACGGGTTCCCTCTTTTGCCATTCGGCTACGGAACCCTTAAAAGTATAATCCCTTACTATTTCCTTTTAAACCGAGTACGACCCTGTGTCATTGTTTTGGCTTTGGCATATTATATAGAAATCGGAACGAGCGAATAGGTAGGTACGTAGGTTTATCCACGAAACTCAGAAAAAGTAAGTATAGATATGTTTTTATTTAGACAGCAGCATGCTGATAAGAGAATACTTCAGTACACTACACGTAATCGTAGGTACGAACTTATTTCCATATCAACTAAATTAGGTATAGTTAAGTAGGTACTTACATCGAAATGATCTTCACAACAATGTCTTGTAGCCTGGGCGGAAGGTGGAGTTTTATCATCTCTTTTTACAACGGTATACCATTTTTTGCGTAGTTTTGGGTCTTTCGGCACGTTAAAAAAGAGTTTTTCAGGCGTTTTAAAAGAAGTATTTGTACATTTCGGCACTATACAATATTTATACATAGTTAGAAAAGTGAATTAGACACAAATCGGAAACTTAATTTGTTTCAAAGACACAATTAACCAATGAAAACACCTGCGCGCCTTAACGCTGCCAACGGCTAACTGGCGTGGCGTGGACAGTCACAGTGACGTCACAGCCTACCGTGCCGGCCGGTCAGTGAACTCTGCTAGTAATTTAATCATAACTTCGTCAATTTTTATCGTAGAACAAAATTTTTTGCACTGTATGTTATGGATTTTGTAGCTCTATAAATCAGTATTCTATAAATCTGATCCTCGCTAGTAACAAAATGGAGAAACATAATGAAAGTTTGTTTTTTAGGGTTCCGTACCCAAACAGTAAAACGGGACCCTATTACTAAGGCTCCGCTGTCCGTCCGTCTGTCACCAGGCCGTATCTCATAAACCGTGATACCTACCTAGTTGAAATTTTTACAGATGATGTATTTTTGTTGCCGCTATAACAACAAATACTCATTAAAAAACAGAATAAAATAAGTATATTTAAGGGGGCCCATACCTACAACAAACGTGATTTTTTTGCTCGTTTGGTACTATTAGTATTATATTATCTGTGACAATGGTACGGAATCCTTCGTGCGCGAGTCCAAGTCGCGCTTTGCCGGGTTTTTTAATTAATTTAAATTGTCAGATTTGTCAAGTTGTCAAAAATGTTGCTCGCCATAGAAATATTTACGGAGTTGTAGTTTTTGATGTAATCGGACTTGATGTACCTAATCGTTATACTTACCTACTACCTACGCGACCGGTTGCCATTACTTCAAAAAAAAAGTGGCCTTTTGCAAATTATTATTGAAGGAGAATGGGCCGATTAAGACCATTACCTACTCGATAGTTTCATCCGTCGTTTCGTCAACTTGTCTCTTAAAACTTGGAGAGGGTTTTTTAGTATTTTCTTGGAATCTCGCTGCCCGACCACCCGCGTTTGTGAGAAAGGAATAATTGCAGCTTTCCGCCGAAACGTTTTGAAATGTAGGCCTAGATTTTGGTCCGTTTAAATTAAGTGGATGGAAACTGTTGACTGTTGACGTGGCTAGCGTAAGAGATAGGTCGCTAGCGTATAGGATAGGTAGGTACTTTTGCATCGGAAAGGTCTCAGAGCGGACCTAATAAGGCTAAACTGCAAGGTGTTATTGTTAGAAGTTTTAAGTTAAAGTAACTAGGTAGGTATATAGGTATTTGTAATTTTGACATGTTTTATTGAATTAATAGTAATCGTACTTAGAAAAGGTAGATAATATATTTCGAATTAAGTTGAATAAGTTTTAACAACAACTAGCATTCCGCCCAGGGCTTCGTTCCCGTGGGAATTTGGGAAAAATATCTGAAAGTAAAATATTAGTATACTTAAATTCAGGAATCCGACCGTAACACTTATTTTTTCTATGACTATGATCAGAGGTCAACCCCGGCTGGTCAATAAGAGATTTGTGAAATAATCCTCTTTCGCACGACATAGAAACTTTTTGGGATAAACATAAAAAATCACAAAAAATATACATTTTTTCTATGTCTATGAAATATACTGAATAACTTATTTTCTCTAGAATTAAATCTATATTGAATACTCTCTTTGTTTGCCATCTCCTTTATAACTGGCTTTCCTTACACTGACAGGTTCTCATTTCAAATAAACGAACTATCCTGACGAAATTTCAAAAATGTTAACTTGAAAATAGAAAATTTACAATTTAAAAGTTTTGTCTTTCGTGTTTTTATAGATTTAAACTGTATTTTACATTCATCACTTAGTAATTGTTATTTTGTTGTTTGGAGAATATAATTTAAATCAATGCTTATAAGCCATATGCCAGAAGATGAGGGGCGAGAGACTCGGCGGGTGGGAGGAGACTATAGTGGAGGCGACAACAACCATGAGTATAAAACAGCGAGTGAGCTATTCGATATGATGGCGAAGAACCACAACTTCCAAACAAATGGTAAGTTTTTATTTTTAGGTATATGTGTCTTATTTTTTCACCGCACTTTTCAGAACTGGTCCCAAATTAAACATTCCGTTAGGTCTCGTTAGGGGATTCAGTGAGATTCTCGGAAAAATCTTTTTTACCTGTGCGTACCTACCATAGTTGCCCTGTTACATAAGACACCGGGATTTGAACCCGAGACCACAAAGCCCTACCTACTATAATATAGATAGACAAGCATACATCCCGTTGGGCTACGCGTTCTATGCGACATTTGGTCGAAATTGACGAACACATTATGCAATACACGTATTTCTTTTTCGCCGATGTCCTCCGTTTTGAAAAATTCTATTAGATGCCTATATGAATAAATTTTTTGTCTGTCTGTCTGTCTGTCTGTCATATCAGAATTACGCCCTTCAAATTTCACGTCTCTACGACTAGCAGATTAGCCTGTGCTTTGATCCACCTTTCAGGCAGTTAAGACAAAGCTTCTTATTAATACATATAAGATAACCTTCTTACCTAGTTTCGGATATGTTTAATACACTGTATTTTCTTCCAGAAGATGAATCTCTCACGGCTCAGGACCTTGTCCTGTTATACAAAAATATCGACTTGGGAACAAAACTCATGACGTCTGCCAATGAATTAAATAGAAGAACTCCCAACCAGTTTGTAGAGACAATAGTATATGAAGACTTTGAATCAGATTCGGAACTCAGCGAAATTTATAGTTCAGATGACATCCGTAACGTTGTGATGATTAATAAGGAACAATTAGATCTTCTTACTCCGCCTCCACGTGAGCACAGTATTTGCAAAAAATTTGGTGAGGTTGGAAGGCATCGTTCTGCAGATTATGATAAAAGACTTATTTTCAAAGATCCATTCTTAAACGATACAATAAAAGGTATAAATTTGGTATCGAGTGATGACGGTGCGAATCTTCCTGGTTCTTTATTGGATTATATTTGTTGCAAGCGATTGGAAGATAACTATAACATATACATGGATAACATCATTACCCATGTGAAGCACACTATCGAACATTTGAAACGTATAAGTAATGGTGACTTCCTTACCGATAAGGCCAAAAAGAAATGGAAAGAAGTTGATAGTTGCGCACAACTTGACAATATTGACACGAGCAATACCAAAGTTCTAGCTAATACTACGAGTATCCCACTGTACATCGAACAAAAAACTAACGGGCATTTAACTAAGTGGGATGACTTGATGCACTCATCAGTAGATGTTAGATCACTTTCTAAAGTATTAGAAAAGAAGATTGTAGTGGAAGTGCCCAAGATAATAGGATCGTTTAAACTATTGACTAAATGCCGCAATGATAATTTGGTTATTTGTTGCAAGAAAGAAACACCTGTAATATTAAAACAAGA
Source organism: Aproaerema taeniolella (assembly GCA_949987775.1). NCBI lineage: Eukaryota > Metazoa > Arthropoda > Insecta > Lepidoptera > Gelechiidae > Aproaerema > Aproaerema taeniolella. The sequence continues at coordinate 12,288,205 of OX465260.1, forward strand.
ATCCAAAGAACCTCGCGTTAATGTTATTCTAAAGTTAAACCGATCGGAATCTGGGCACATAATGAGTAAAATTAATTCTGTGATGATTCTTAATAGTAATACTACAGGTAATTTTTTTATTTAAGTATAATACTTTTTACTGGTTTTTAAACAGGTTGGTACAGGGCTTTATGGGGCGGCAGCAATCATCATTGTGGTGATTCAATTGATTTATGAACATTCCCTGTAATATTTATTCTAAACCCACTGTTTAATGAATATAAGGCTATATATTTTACGGACGCATAACTGGTTCTGCATTTTTATACTTTTTAACAACGGACAAGTTAGTTTTACAAACTTATTATTGCAGTTCATATAAATGGTTTCTTATGGAAAGAAGCTAAGAAACAAGTTTTTTCAACAGCATTGTTGGTTTGTAATCGTAGTACTGTATTATACTTAAAGTTAGAAAGATATTTAGATGCAGAAGGTCTAAATACCGAAGTTTAAAAAATATATATCCTAAAAAGAATGTCGTATGAATAGGTACATTAGGTTTATTGTACCATACGTCATGTAATTATTTCTCGATTTTTGCTGAGGTTCTAATGACAGTAAAGGAATTAAATTACCCTATTATCCTCAACACATCTTTTTCAGAGATCGTCAATGAACCTTTGTCATTGTCCTACAACAATTCTAAAGATGCTGGTAGTATTTCTATTAACTCGAAAAAGGAAAAGATCAGACTCGTAGAGGTACATGACAAAGACGGCAAAAGCAATAATTCTGATAACTGCTCAAAAACAGGCGATCCTTCAGCAGGCAACGTCCTTGTTCCAGTACAGCACGAAAGACACCAGCAAGAAGAAGATGAACATCTAACGACTTCGTCAGTAAATCAACCTGATTCGTATTCTAGTGATTACTGTGAAACTAATAGCCTTGAAGGAATTACTGGTGCACCGGTTCTGTCTGAAGCAACATCAAGACATACAAAAAGACTAAGTTCTTTGCCAGAAGAAAGCTGTGAGGACAGTATAGCCTATTTAAATATGGCAAACAAGAAAAAAAATACTCCAACAAGAATCAAATCACCTTACGAAAACAAAACTTATTATTTGGAAGAAAAGAAACGTAAGAGACTGTTAGAAATAAGACAAAGGCGTGAAAAAAAGAAGATGGCGTGGACCGAATCCTGTAAAATTAATAAACTCAAATATACAAAGGGAGTTATGTCACCTCAAACTGTTAGCTCGGTAACAAAATTATCGATTACAAATAAATCTTTTTATAATTCTATTTATGGTCAAACAGCTTGTGAATCAATCGAACGAAAAGCAAGATTAAGAGGACGAAGGGATAAAAGACAACTTATTCGTCTGCCTACAGAAACATTCGATGTAGATGAAGAATTCAAAACCAAAGACGAATATATTAACATACGAAAATTAGTAAACAAGAGCTATTACTTAGATGATGCGGTCACGGAGATGTTTAAAAAGATGAAGAAAGAGAAATGCTCAGCTCCGATTTCACGAGAACCTCCTTTGAAAACGGATTTTAGAGTCGATTGGAAAGTTTTGTCTCAAGTGCCAAAACCATCTAATATTGACCACGTGGATTCTATTAAGACAGCTACCGAAAGTATAGAAGTGTAAGTAATGTATATTTTTTGGTAGAGTAGTAAAAGTAAGTGTGACTGCGTGACTATGTCTAATTATAATTAGTCATGCGCAGGGTTCGAAAGGATAATTATCATTGATAATTATAATTATCGTGATAATAATAGATGGATAATTATCGAATGATAATAACAAGCAACAAAGCCAATGGAGATAGAATCATCATCGGATGAAGATATTCCTTTGGCTTCTTTGGTCAATCTAAGTTAATTTTTTTACGACTAGCTTTCTACCCGGGACTTCGTTCGTTCCGAAAATTTTGTTGCCTTTGTATTATTCTGATACATAAGCTATATTCTTATAAAGTTTCATTAAAATCCATTCAGTAGTTTTAGTGTGAAAGAGTAACAAACATTCATACAGCGACACTCACAAACTTTCGCATTTATACGTAAGTACTTATTATAAATAAGATATTAGAAGGATGTCTAATCTGACAGAAACTGATTTTAACTTAATATTCCTTTGATTGATGTTAATTACTTGATTTTTATGTTCGATATTAAATAAAATAAAAATACATTTTTTTTATAAAGTTTTGTTACAATTTGTTATGAACCAATATAACAAATGAATTTCTTACACTGGTGATAATTATCAGATAATTATCAAGAAGCGTAATTATCTTGATAATTTCGAACCCTGGTCATGCGGCTAAATGATGTGAGACATTTTTCTATATGTTTCAACATGTATTTTTCTCTTTAGGTTTGAAAACGAGATCAGAGAAGTGGCCGATTTTGACGACTTCTTAGGAACCAGTCCATCGAAACATTCCATTAGAGAACAACGATTTGGGGACGAAGAAGTTGAAATAAAACCTAACTCATCAGTTGAATTCAGAAAGGACATTGACAGAATATATAAATTAATGAAAAATCTTGGTAAAACCGAACGTTCGGAAAATAAAGTAAAAAGCAAATTTACTACTATTACTGAGACCAGTCATATGGATGGAGAAAGTTCTTTGGTTCAGTGTACTGATAGTGGCTCGAGCATCAAACACCATACATCAACAAATGCTAGCAGCCATAGCCTTAAAGGCAGCAGCCAAGATGAAAAAGCAGCAACTACTAAGGCGGCATCAACAGCCAACGTCGTGCCAAAAGTAATAATAAATACAAAATACCCAGTACGTAAAGAAAGTGATAAAATCAAACCGATCAAGGGTAATAATGTGCCAAAACCTCCTGAAAATCCTCTGAAAGCTATTTCCCATTTACTACAAGAGTTTAATCATGCACAAATGATACGAAATAAGTCCATAAAACCACCTGAGATTCCGGTTGTAGATGGAAAAATGAATACCGGTAGCACCCCAAAGCCTCCAATTAAAAAAACAGCGCGATCAGACAATCGTTTGAAAGACAACGAATCTCATGTTGAAAAGTCCAAAGCAAAAGAAAAAAAATCCAAGTCTCCTGTACATCGAGTGACTACCCCAACAGCCGAGCAACCGAAAAACATTCACTCTCCAAACTTCCTCGATGATAAGCCAGGGAATAAGTTACTCAAAAAAAAAGTTGTTGATATAGTTAATGAAATGAAAGAAGCCAGAGGTGAAGCGGTACGAGGGCCTCCCCGATCAAATAATTCTAGATTAAACTCCCTCGCACAACCAAAAAGAACATACATTCAAGCTCAAATCGAAGAGTTTCAAACAAGATTCGGCAGAAGTGTAGTTACGGATAGATTACAAAAATTGACAGGTGCAACATCGCCGGGAGCTCATTCCCGGGTTCCATCTCCAGAGGATAAGAGCTCTAAGACCAAACGTAGAACCAGTGTAGAACCGTTTCATAAACCAATGGCCCCGCCAATGTTAGGTGTGTACAGGTGAATTTTTTCGTAATAGAACTAACAAGAGGCGCTTTTTCAGCGGTCACTAATGAAAATATATTTTTGCAGAAAAAAATTTGAAAAAACAGTATGGGAACAGATCTGATGTAGTCCCGTCGACCATTCCATGCACCGACCAATCTTATAAACAGAAGGGGCTTGACACGCGTGAGCAACTGTAAGATACTATTCTACAATTTTCTTGTTTCATAATTTAATTAAAATTATGTACCTATGTTAGGTAGATCTTTTATTTTTTATGTGTTATTTATTTTATGTAGTATACCTACATTTACATATTTATATTTTCACCCACTTCTATACGATTTATTGCTTTTTTCTAGCAATCGGGCCGCTTTTTGCACCCTGAAAAAATTGTTTAAATATGACTGGACGATTGTTTGATACGTTTGATACAGTGTACCTACATTGTTTGATTTGGAGTGCAATAAAGTATTGCGTTGTGTGCAAAGTCTTTTTTTGAGCGAATGTGTGCAAAATAAAACAATAATCCCTACGATCGATAACAAGGTGATTTAATAGATTAAAAGAAAATTGTTAATGTTTGAAAATTTCTTAGTTTAATTAATCGAAAGACTTTCAGCAGTGGACAGCTACAACTTAGTAGAGTTGGCGAATATGTTCAAAAAATATTAACGTGATACTTTTCCAGAAAGAAAAAAATGGTTGCCGTGGAATCGTACGTTAAACACCACTACGGGGCGCCTTGGTCGAACTACAGTCCAGACAAACCTGCCCAAAAGCCCCGGACCCCGCTCGCCCCGAAAAACTATGCATTGAGTAGTGAGTGGAACCATTTTTTTCTATGCGAGCGACAATCCTTACTAATATCATAAATGCGAAAATTTGTGAGGATGTGTGGATGTTTGTTACTCTTTCACGCGCAAACAGCTGGACCAATTTTGATAAAATTTGGTATGAAGGTAGCTGACCTGACACCCTAGATTAACCTCAGAATTTTCCCAAATTCCCACGGGAACGAAGTCCCGGGCGGAAAACTAGTTGACAATAACATCATTAATTTATGATGCTTTCGAACTTTTTACGCTCTGTATTGGTTACAAAAAGCACAGTTAGAATTGTCTCGGATCAAAGTCGAAGTCATGTATAGCTTTTTTTTATAGAACATTATGGATGTCACTTTAAACTTTCGCGATTTGAACACTTAATTACGCGAATTTAGACCCGTTGTAGAATTTAATTATCATGTATGTCAAGAGTCATATTGACATTACATTAGTTCGTTTAACTTAACGCCTGGGTGCAGTTTTCAATCATAGAAATGAGTTACCAATTTATAGAATTAATCAGGTCCAAATAAATAAATTGGTTTGCTAAAATTATGAGTTATTTATTTTAGTCCCACGGCTATGCCACATGGAGGGAAAGTACGTTAATTATTGTAGATGGGGCATTTTACTGAAAGAATACTTGATTTTAATTTTTAAAACAATTCAAACTGCATTCATACATTTTTATATAAATGCCTGGTTTAACCTGGAATCGAACCCGGTGCACGAGAAAAAATATATCATCTGTAGTTTTATCATATCGGTATCGGAAGGCTTCATCATAATGATTATTTTTTTCTAAATAACATAGCATCAGAAATAAAAAGAAGACCATGAATTTTCACATAGATTCCAAAAAAAATTTAATTCATACTTTTTGTGTCCTTGGTAATCCTTTCTTTTTTTTCATCTCGTTATATGAGACCATAACAGGCTTATACATTAAACACAAAATATCGGTATTCAAAACTATGATGAGAATTTGTAACCTTTACCCGTCGCGCGCTTGTTTACGCCCTGAATCGCGCTAGGGTTTAAAACTGTATTGTAGATATATTGTATAACAACCCCATGGATCCTAATGTGTACTTGTTTAATACTATTTCAGTGACAAATTCGTCATCCTCGTCGATTGGAGACTTCTTGATGGCGGATGGAAAAAACCGTCAAAACGTTAAAACTATGGTAGCAAAAACCCCAATATCACCTATTAATGAAATCGAAAATCATAAAACTAATGTTGATTTTGAAACAAATCTTAATAGTGATATCAAACTGGTTAGTTGTAAATATTTCGACTGTCACGGTCACTCTGCAATAAATAAACGGGAAAACATCATCGGCGATACGATTCCAGAAGAATGCGACCCGCCTCCTTCTGAAGTAGCTCCTTCAGATTCATTTGTAGAATTAGAAAGTAATCTGATGTGCAACCTTATTTCGACAGGAAAATTCAATAAACGTCTTAGGCTTGAAAAGTTAACGCTTGCGCCCAAGGACGAGTTAAGACGAGTATTATTTTTACAGTCGGGAGATGCTAATTCTTCTCTGTTCCATGAGTTGCTATCTGTCAAAACTTGTAGCGATACCAATTTAAAAACTCACTTAGATTGGGCTTTTTCAAGCTTTCCTATGCAGATTTCAACTGTGGGTTACAATTTTCCTCATTATAATTTTTTGCATGTAGAGAAACGAGAATTTACAGATAATAACATAACTGCTGAATCTTGCTCATCCGTAAAATGTGATTCTGACAATTCTACAAAAATCAATAACCAACAAGAACCCCACGTAGATGTTAAAGAGATAACAACAATTTCAAACCAAACAATAACTGAAGAATGTGAAGTTTTTACTGATGCAAATACAATAGAAATACCAGATACTGTTAAAGTAAACTGTTCAGACGTCTCTTCTGAGTCTGAAGTACCGTATACGAAGATACCCGACACAATAGATGTAAAGCCCTTCAAGACGAAGAACTGTGACGGAGGTTATCAAGAGGTTAATGAACCAAAGATTGAAACTATGAACATCCCTGAAAACAAACCAGACAGTGGTCGACAATTAATTGAAACGGTTAACATCGAAAAAGTGAAACCCACAGAAATCGTGACAGATAGAAAGTCTTCACTATCTGTAGTTAAATCTAACGACGATAATTGCTTGCGAAAAGAGTCCTGTATTGAATACACTACTTCCCTTGATATTTTGGTCGGGTTGCTAAATGAAATACAAAAGATAACCACGCGACAAACACAAATTACTGCGACGATTGATAATAGAGATGGTAAGGAGCTCACTGTTATAAAAAGTGCTAAAGTCCTAGAAGTTCAAAGTAAAGCTCCTAACATTATGCCAATGTCTTCAAAGTCTAGCATCTACTCCGTGTACTTAGAAGAGAGAGATTTTTTGGATAGGCAATTAACAGATTTTAACCGTTTACATCCTTTATGTGCTGATAAAGCAGTGCTTGCAAATTCATCTGAAAGAGAACTAGTTAACAAATGCACTGGAATACCGTCACAATATTCGCCCATTTCTATAAGCCATGCAACAAGCACATCTAACACAGTTATAGGTATCTTGAGTGAGCCATCGAGTCAATCTGTTTGTGCATTCCAAGAACAGCCTTCATGGGACAATACATCACCGTTAACTGTCGTCAAAAAAATAACAAAGCTTCCGAAGGACGAAATTGCTGAAACTTTATTCGATGATAAAGAAAAGCAAGTCTATCAAGGAACAAAACAAAGATTTTTGCAGACTGCAAAGAAATGCTATGACGAGGAAGTAAAGAACTTTCGAAAAGGCACAAAGAAGAATTTAGATCAGGCAGAAAAGGAATCCTTAAATGAGGTATCGATAGAACGCCAAGATGTGCAAGCAAGGAAAATCCTCAAAACGACATTAATCAAAAAAGTTGATGAGCTCCAAAAGAAGAAACACGTGAAAATGACTAAAAAGCAAATTCCTGGTATCGGCAAAGACAGCAAGCAACAAATACAAAAGTTCAAAAGCTCTGTCGGCAACAACTACTATGTTCATTCAGACTCAATCATTAAGATCAAAAGGGATCTCTTAGTGACAATGTACTCCTTTTTGGTGTTAACCGTTTTTGCTGCGCTATCTTTTCCTGAGATTATTGGTCAAAGTTAAATAATTAGTATTTATTTTATGTTAAATCTACTGTGAATGCTCTTATTTAATATTTACATTATTTATTTTTGGTGTAGTTATATTGCATTACAAATTTGAAATTACAATCTATTTGATTGTTTTATTAAAATTCGTAACCAAAACAATAAAATATGTTTAACAAAAAATTTACCCGTCTTCAAAAAGGGTGAAATAATTTTTTAAAGCTATGTTCACGAGTAAGTAGTGGTTACGGGTAAAACAGTAAATAGGTAAATTCATAGCGGAATATGGTAAATAGAGAGGATTTTTTTTTTGAAGTCAGTTAAAAATAACTACCTACAAATGCAAAAATTTTGGAGTAAGCATGTGCTTATTGGATTATTATCACACGTGACTTTAGGGATATTGGCTGACTTTAAATTCGTTAGCGAAACTGTGTAATTCTCTCCATGAAACTGAACAACTTTCCCCTAGGAGCCAAAACGAAATTCTCAATTAAAAAAAAATTACTTTGATACTGAGGCATATATGAAAGATGAATAGTATGACCCCATAGTTATAAGGTTTGTAAAGTTTCGTTCTGTTATGCCCGAAATTTGAATGCTTTAGTGCTGCCCTGACAGTCTTTTCTGCCAGCTCAGCATTTTAAGTCTTAGTCCCGATTTCCATGCTCTCACCCAGTCATTCTGTGTCGAGCCATCAGAGAGAGCGGTTGCCTAAATAATATAATTTCAATTTCATTTAAAAGTGAATAAATTCACAGGTTAATTAAATAGTTTTTTTAAAAAAACCTGTTTGCTTAATCCCGTATTACAGTTCGTTATTGCGTGATAATTCCTACAACCTTGCTCAAAAAGACAACTGAAATGTTTTGTCCAGAGCAGAAAACCAAATCCGCAAAATACCAGTTTCGCAAATTTTTCGAATAGATCTGTACTGTATAGATCTGTAGCCCGGGGACATTCATATTACGAAAAAGGTTACCATTTGTCTTTGTAAAATTATTATAGATTTCACCATTTTAAATAGATATTAACCTCTAATCTGTCAATGTCATTAAAGCCCCCACCCCAAAAGTGAGGTCTTAATGACCGTAACCCGCTGTAACCATAATATATGTAGGTAGTGTTTTTTTTTTTGAGTTACCGTTTCAAATTTATATATCTAGTGGCCGGTTTAGATAAAACTCATTTCGTCCATGAAGAATAAATGAGTCTTAAAATCTAAACCGGTCACAGAAATCGTCTTAAAATAGGTAAGTATATGGTTTGTTCAGAGAGCCTATTAACAGATGACTAGCATATACACATACAGGGATACCGGAAATTCGATACATTCCCTTCAAGGGGTTAAAGTAGAGCTCATATGCGACATTTTTTTAAATTCCTTCCCTAGCCGATAGTTATTAGTTTTTGAGATTTTTGTGTTTTTTTTGTTGTTTTGTAATTGTGTTTTGAATCCCGGAATTATGCACCTGACGGGTAATCGCGCTAAACCTGCGCACCTTGCTGCATGGCGTCTCTGGACTCATGATTTAAATCCAAATTGTTTGGCCTTTTTAAATATTCCGCGGCACAAATGGTAAAAACAACCTTTTATGATCGCTTCGGTGAACACTTTTTTTATGGCATTCATAGCCGATTTCTCGTAATCAAGTACCATCTTTGAAGGAGTCCATGTGGGCAATCTGGCTTTTATTAGCTGCAACATCGTTTCATACGTTTTCTATGACTTGCTACTTGAGAATGCAAAAAACAGTGGTATTATTTTTTTTGTATGCGGGTTGTATCCATGAAGACTATTTATTTGTTTGAATGGCCGTGGGCAAGCTTTGAATGTACGGACGGCCGCAACTCAGGCTACCACACGCGTGCACTCTGTGCTGTTGTGATAAGAGCGGTTTTGCTATGAAAATGGAGTAACCTGATGCGCTGGCCTCTGTACCATCGAGCAAAACGATGTTGCAATCGATCAAAAGGCTCTCCACTTCTGGAGAACAGAAAACAAGGATTCTAGTCCCGTTATCATTATAGTCAGCCATCAAAATTTTTTGAAATTTATCAGGAATTTTTACGTCTTCCGGTAGCTCGTTGTGCAGTTTTTCTACGTTTAATTCTTTGTTTTTGGCATTGTACAATCCACTTTTAATATTATAAAATTGAGGCAGCTCAGAAACCAAATCCACTCCATCATCTTTAAGTTGACACTCAGCTTCCTCGAATTATCTTTGAATCGGGTCGTAATTTTTGCAGTTTTTTTTTCTTCAAATTATTGATTTTTTCCAACACTTTAACCTTTGCCATGTTTGGCAGGCATTGTATATTGTGGTGTGTTTTCTTTTACCACATTACATTCCGCGTTGATGGTGATACTGCCTTTACATTCCTTCCTACAGTACAACCAGAATTTATTTTCATTATTATAGGTCTTAGGGTGGTAGAACTCACGGCCTTCATAAATCAATTTTTCAACACATTTGCTCATAAAGTGGGTCTTAGGTCATTGTTTTAAGGTTCATAATAATATGTATTACCCAGCCCGTGAGTAATAAAAATAAAGCACTAGTACGTAATGGTTTTTTTTCTAAATTTCAGCAAAGAGATCCGATCTTATTTTTATTGAAAATTAAGTGTCAATATTAAACTATTTTTAAATAAAAATGTAAATAAAAATATAATTCCACTAAATCATTTAAATTTAACAGAAAATTATCATTTATAAGTGCTAAAACCTGAAAATATATAGTTAAGTATTTTTTTATTATTTGGCTGTATGGCATACTTGTCAATGTGAATCTCATTTTGCGAGCGAAAAAAGAAAATAATAATCGCGCCTCTTTTCAGATGTTTTTACTTGGTTTTCACAGACGGCATTTGTATTCATCAGATTGTTATTATTGTCAGAAATACAACACAAAAAATGTCTTCTTCAAGTGCAGAACAGGAAACCTACGTGGGTACACCGCCAAAATACTTTCCGAGGCGCAACATGCAAGTGGTAGCTTGTTGCCGTCAATATCAAAGGAAACCCGGAAACCGTAATAAGTGCCCCAACTGTGAACTGTTTTAAAAATAGACTTGATAAACATTTAAAAAAATGAAAGAACACGAGTGCAGTGATATACACGCATCAGCTCTTGGAGCTGCTAGTGTATCAATTAATAATAATAATAAAGTTTTCATTTCTTTCTTTCCTCGCAAATGTGTTGAAAAACGTCGTATGACACGCGTGCGCATTGGATATTTCATTCTCGGCTCCATTGAGCCCTCGCCTTCGGCTCGGGCTCTAAACTCGCATCTAATGTAATATCCAACTTAGCACACTTGTAGCATAATGTATTATAGTGCCACCCCGTTTCGTTGGATAAAATTCCATGCTGCAGAATAACGTATTTTAGAAATTTATTAGAAAATTGTCATCAGAAGTTATTGAACAACTCGCAGATTAATTCAATGTTTCCCTTAGTTTTCCTTAATGTTCTTCCAATAATTCCTTCATGCACAAAATGGTAAAATCACTTGTGACAATGCAATGACGGAAATAGTTATATTTACACAACAAGAGAGGAAAGTTAGATTTTGCTGCGAGCGACGGTGAATGTCGAGATACGAAATTATGTCAGTGTGTTGAGCCACGAGCGTAGCGACATAATATTTCGTATCGAGACATTCACAAAGCGAGATGCAAAAAACTTCCTCTCGCTTTTCACCTCTCTAAGCGAGCAAAGGAAACAGGTAACTAGGTAGGTAGTAAAATGAGTACAAATCAGTAATTTAAATAATAAGTATCTTTTTCTTTTTTTTTAGGGTGCGTTCTGAAACTTGTTTCCGATAAAACTTTTGCAAAAAGATGTTTTGATATTTAAAGATAATATTTTATTTATATTAATAATTAACCACTATTTTAGGATTTTGACGTAATTCTAATAATATTCTTTGGAACAATTCCAGAAAAGTGAATTTCCAGACTATTTTTTCAAATATTCTACACTGGTGGCAGCATAATGGAAATCCCAACAATAGTTTTAGAACGTTTCCAAACTAAAAACTTTTTGATAAAAACTTTTCAAACAATTTCAAACCGAAGCAAGGAGGTTTTGAATCTTTTTGGTTTTGAATTTGAATTGACAGCCGGATATCCGGTACTTTAACTCACTCTTTAAAACAGTGAGTAAAAGTGATTTTTACTCACTAATTTCGGTGAAAACGATGTTCCTTTGCAAGGTTAGAGACGTGAAGAGTTCTTTTGTTAATTTAAATTGAAAATAAGAATTTATTTTTAAAGAGTTTATGCTTTTTAAATAGAATAACATTCATCAATAAATCCTTCTTTGAAAAAATGAAAAAAATACTACAAAATACAAAAACTGCTAAACGAAGGGAAAATAAAATAAACTCGTAGGTAACTAATAAGATCTGCCCCTCATACTATTTCTGTTATTCATTCATTCAACTTTCTGCTCTTAACCTCCTCTTTTTTAATTTACCAGACTATACAGAGTTTTAAATATTTTTTGCTGTCTTGGTTCTTTTTTATTTTATCGCGTCCTCTTTATCTAGCACATCACGCACAGAAGTAAAATAAAGGGAGTGATTTCATTGAGACTATCTTAATAATCCAATTGTATGCTTTCCGTCCCCATACCTTTCGTACCAATAAAACCCAAAATTAACTCTTAGTCCACAAAAGAGCAGTTACAAAGAAAGAAAAAAATCTTGTTTCGTAACTGTGGTTACGAAAAGTTACCAAAGTGGAAAAAAGTCTTCTTTGGTTGGTTACCAAACAGTGAAAAAAATTCTTCTTTTGTAACTGGTTACCAAAGTCTGGTTACGAATATGGACGAAGGGATTTTTTCTATGTCTATGGGCGTTACGCTATCTCCATAGACATAGAAAAAATAAGTTAAAGCTATCTCACATTTGAATTTCCCGCCATTCGAGGTGACTTCCGTCGACTCGCGCTTGACGGCCGTGGCACACACACACATTCATAGATTAGTATTGTATGGAGTGCAACAGCAGTGTGACCAGATTTAGCAGGATCCTGCGATTTTAGCATAATTAGGTCCCCAATTAAGGGTCTAGCAGATTGTGTCGCATAATTTGAAAACATAGCAGTTTTTAGCAGAATTGTGTAAAATGTCCGCAGAAAATTAGCAGGATTAAACACTTCCACTTTCACGTGGGTATTTGCGTTAGGAATGTTTATAAAATCTACCATTCATAAAATAAAGTATGATTCCTTCTTACTGTGCTGGCAACCCTTAAGTACAATTTAGGGGAATTCCCTTTTTTTTCGAGTCGAGTCGTATAGAACATAATAATCTGAGTATCTGTTCTGTGCAGCGTCAGATGTGTCGTGCATGTTAACTCAATAAAATGAAAAGAAAATATGGCCAGAACTATCGTTCCGAGTGGGAGGAGGATCCAATGTTTTCGTCTTGGTTGTCAAGATCTAAGGATGACAACAATGCCGCTTTTTGTAAAGCATGTAATATGAAATTGGTATCTCGACTTTCTGTTTTGAAAGAGCATATAAAGACAGTGAAACACACAAAAAGCATCATTGGATATTCTGGACAGTCATCGGTAAGTGTTTTTCGACCTATCTTTGCTTATTTTTTTTTATTGTGATCACAGACAAAGTTGTCAGTGATTGTGATTTATCTAATTTATAGTTACGTTCTGATTGTAGGTACAAACGTTCTTTGCAAAAACGTCCGTAGCAGAAGAGACCAAGAAAGCTGAGATCAAAATATGTACATTTCTGGCGGAACATAATGTACCATTTAGAGTTATGGATCATTTAAGTGAGTTGCTTGAAAAATGTTTTCATGATTCAGAAATTGCGAAGTCGTTTTCGTGCAAACGAACAAAAGCTGCCGCATTAACATATAATATTCTGAAACCAGAAGTGGAAAAAGAAATGCATGCTGAATTGGCTTCTTGTGTAAATGTGCGCTCCAGAAAACCTGTTTATTCAGTAGTCATTGATGAAAGTACCGATGTGACTTCAACGAAGGTTCTAGCTGTAATAATAAAATATTGCTTTGAAAAAAAACAAATTATGGAAATAAAAACCAAGTTTTTGACATTAATGGATTTAGAAGGTGAGTCAGCCCAGAATCTGTTTGATGCTCTGTCACAGTCACTTGCAAATGCTAACTTGGATATAAAATATTGTATTGGGTTTGTTGCTGACACTACAAATGTAATGTTTGGGCATGAAGGAGGGGTAATTGCTAAGATAAGAGAAATTAATCCACATTGCGTGTTCGTAAAATGTGTATGCCATTCGATCGCTTTAGCTGTAAGTCATGCCAGTAAAAGTACTTTGCCAAGAAGTTTGAACCAGATTGTCAAAGAAGTTTACGGATACTTTGCTCATAGTAGCAAACGACAGCGTGAATTTCAAGAATTCCAAAACTTTTTTAATTCTGAAAAACACAAAATTCTCCAGCATTATGATATACGCTGGTTATCACTTCATGGATGCATTAACAGAATTATTGAACAATGGGATCCACTGAAACTTTACTTTCGTGGACAATATCTGGAAGACAAAAATATCTCGGCTGAATTTTTAGCCCAAAATTTCGAAAATGATATTATTAAACTTTACTTTTATGCCTTAGATTACATTTTACCCATACCAAATAAAATGAACGTTATATTTCAAGGCGAGTACTCCACGGTACAAAGAGTGTACAAAGATTCGGCAGATATGCTTGTACTTCTTTTAAGTTGTTACATGAAGATTAGTTATTTGAGAGGCACAAATACTTCGAATTTAGACCCGACGTCATCAGTAAATTTTTTGCCTCTATCTGAAATATATCTTGGAGTGCATGTAAGTAAATTAATTGAATCATTAGCTCGAGATGCAAGACAAAAGACAGAAATCACAACATTCCTGCAACGAATTCAGTCTTTTTTGATCAAACTTTGTGTTGAACTAAAATCACGTTTACCTCTTAACGAACTGTTTGAGCAAATGCAATTTCTTGATCCGCAAAACGTTGTGTACAAGGATTTCACAAGTTTGGCCAACACTGTCTCTAAATTTCCAAATTTGGCTCACGAATCTGACATACAAGCAATTGACTCCGAATATAGGGAGCTTAAATTAGACAGAGCAGTGGCGGATCTGTTAGAATCTGGAGGAAGTTCTGATTCCACACCAATGAACACTGAAAGCTTTTGGGGTCACATTTCAAAAATTACTAATGCGGGTGGAACTAAGAAGTACCCACACTTGGTCGATTTTGCAAAGGCCATGTTGATTTTGCCTATGTCCAATACGGGTTGTGAGCGCCTTTTTTCGCAAATGAACAATATAAAAACTGACCTGCGGAACAAATTCAAAAATAAACATGTTGCTGCAATCCTACATGTAAAACAGGCAGTAAAAGAACAAGGTGGATGTGTAAATTTTATACCATCAAAAAATATGATTAAGGACGCAAAAAACTCGACGGTTCTCTATAAAAATATGGACACCACAGACACGGAAAATTGAAAATAATTAATTGATAATTCGTGTACGTACGTTATACGTTACTATTAAACGTTTTTATTAAATAATATTGTTTGATTTTGACCTTTTTATTTAGCAGAATTTTAGCATTTATTAAAAATAAATTTAGCAGGCTTTAGCATAATTTAGTCGAGCAGCTGGCATAATCATCAATTTAAATCTGGTCACACTGTGCAACAGACACACATTGCTGTGCTTACCGTGCGACGACGACGGGCCGTTTTTGTAATTGTGTTCTTTGCCGTTTTTTGTTAATTACCAAGTTCATATTAATTTTATCTAGTGAATCTTGTACCTATCTTTCTTTAATGAACACGATGAGTTATATGGTGTACTCGGCATTTTATGTATAGAACCTACAACCCGAACAATCATAGGTAGTACCGTTCAGTTCAGTGCCACAAAACCATCATAGACGCATTACCTTCCGCGGCTTGGGCCGTGAAGGTTATCTGGGTTTCGCTCTATTAAAAAGACAAAGTGAACTTGACCTAGTTACCTGGCCTACCTGTGGCGGGCGACAGACAATCTGAGGAACCGAGCGGGTCATTACTAAAATCTAGTAAGAAGGAAACATCATCGAAATTCCGAAAAGTGAAGGACATATTCGTTCTCTTCCGCAACAAAAACTATTGTATGCGACAGCTCGCCTAAACTTTAAAGGCGTTTTCCTGGTCCTCACCACCTCGACCCCGTTACCAGCTCCCTCAGAGCTACGCCATAGTACTGTGGTATGCAGACCTTCACAACTTCAACTTGCATAACGCAACTTCTTTCTCATTCGGTCATTTCGAAGAAGATAATTCGAATATCAATTTAAAAGGTTTGAAATGGTATTCGATGTCAAGATTCGAAATGATTGAAGATCTCGCGAATAAGTTGAGCTCGCGGAATAAGTTGTAAAATACGTTCGTAAGCGTGCAAATAGCACTTGATAAGCGTTGCCAAAACTCTGTAGCTGTGGATGTGACGGAAAGTAAAATAATATTGTAACGGATGTGCAGATTTTGATTATAACCATATACCAGAAGAAAAATCAAGTCTTTTAATTGATCGCCCCCAAGAAACACCGTTGCAGTACCTACACTCTGCAGCACACATCTGGCCATGTTGACATTTACTTCGCCTTTTTATCTCGCTTTCATTCGTAGTGCCAATAGTAACTAGATGTGCTGCTGTCTGTACCTAACCTTTTGCATGTTGGCTGTATGACTGACTTCCTTTTTCCTTTTTTTAATTTTTTTTTTATTAATTATTTTCTGGCCTGGAAGCTAGTTCCTTTTTTTAAAAAATATAATTGTTGCCAGACGAAAAGTTTCTCCCCCAGGCTCGGTGATATTTTTATGCGATAGGGAAACAGATTGAGGGGAGGTTGTTTGTTTATTCCGACACATAATTAACTATCCCAAATAATAACGATGTTTTAGTGTATACAGAATGAGGTATATATAGGGTAATAAAAAACCTCCTAGCTATATTCAAAATCCTGAACCAGTATCACTTACAGAACACTTTTGTTTCTTTATTTTTTAGTCTTTTTTCGGTTGGATTTTTTTTCCTGAACCTAGACACCACTCGGGTGCCCCCCCCCCTCCGAGCGCTACCCGCACCCCTCGCGTGCCTGGTATAGGAGTAATGTCTACGTTTAAGCAAAAAATGAACTATTCCCATTGAAAAAAAATATTTAAAAAAAATCATAAATGTGTTCTTTGAGTGATACTGGTTCAGGATTTTGAATATAGCTAGGAATAAGGAAGGTTTTTTTATCACCTTGTATACAGGGTGTTTGGTAGATGGTCCGACAAACGGAAATGGAAGGTTGTTGGGTTCATTTGGAACAAATCGTTTTTTCCCCTAAGTCTTACCATTTTTTTAGTGAATTTTTTTTTTTCCCAAAATTTTACAGTTTTGGCTTAGTACATTTTAGTTTGACTTGTTTTTGTACCGGTTTTTTAGTTTTTTTCTAGTCAGCCATATATTCCCCATTTTAGAGTAAAGTAATAAGGCTCAAATTACCAAGTTTGACTCTTTTTAGATAAAAAAAATATTTTTTGAAGAATCGGTCATCTTAATTCTGCAACTAATTTTAAAAAACTGAAGTCGGTCGGGAACTTCGAATGGTTTGCTCTGTTTAATACTCTTTTAAACGTTATGTTATGTCACATATCCCATAAAGCTTCAGTTTGTCTAACTAAATTTTTGATTAACTCTAGAAGGGGCAAAAAAGAAAAACAAAGTGCAATTACCGAACGGAACAAAAATGATAACTATGGACAGGTTAAAACCGGCATTTGTAATAAATAGTCAAGCGGTGAATGACCGCTTGGGTGAACCTGAAAGTGAACATGAAAACGCAAAAGAACAGAAAAATAACAGCGTAGGAAATTCTACACCATTGATGACTACGCGAAGTGGAAGAATTGTACGTCCGGTAGTCCGATTTGCGTCATAATTACTTACGAAATCGCAAACCAAAATAATATTGTATTTACCGAGGCGATTCAATACACCAATCAATACCCTAACGGAGACATCGTTTGATAGATAATCTAACTACTCCTCTCCTTGGAATTAAGCACAAGCTATGGGAAACTACCAGGACAAGGAAGAAAAAATAATAGTAGCCCAGACTGCGGCTGCCGCCGGCCAAGGTGGCACCAGCGTCACAGCGACGGCCATGGGAGGAATGGCTACTGTCATCGTAATAATGATATGCATACCTACTATGTTTTGCTAAATGCAAAAAGAAGTGTTTGAACGCATTGGCAAAGCAGCTCGAGAAGAATAAAATTCCAGTGCAAGTGCCCACGGTGGCCATGCGCTGCCCACACCACCCCCCTCAAGACTGTGTGTAACAGTGCAGTTAAAGTGCAGTGCAGTGTATTTTACAGACTTTTTCCTATATATTTTCTTTTTTAACTTATTTGTTTAACTTACTAAAATGTTTCCATTTAGCATTTGTGCAATTTTTTTTGGCACGGTTGAATTTTGGATTTACTAAAAAATTGTAACCTTTCTTTGCTACTGCTGTATGTATTTTGTTTCAAAAGAGGGAAGTTATGTGGAGTACATGTTTAAGCATAATAAGTAGGTCACGTGCTGATGCGCACATTATGTAAAATGCGCTTTATTATTACAAAAATAAATATGATTTTAGCCACGTAAAAACAGCCTTCTCATTTACACGCACCCACAAAGCAATGAAAAAAATATGTTTCATATCCTTTTATTTATTTACTTTTAATTAGGTAAATTTTGGAAGAATAATAACCAATATTAGGATCAGAATAAAAACCATTAAAAGACATTTATGGAGATTTTTAATGGACGTTTATGGTGAATTCATAACGCCGTCTGACAACACAGGTTATGTCATTAATGTCAATACTGTCAACAACAAGCATGGCAGTGTTGTTTACATTAATTACAAACTGGCTTTTTGGCGGGAACTCGGCGTAAGCGGTTGCTTTGTCAATTGAATTTTCATTTTCGGCGTGAAAAAGTTGTTTAATGTGTAATAGTGATAGTGTATTATGCAGTAAATTGACTAAAATTCGTGTAGTGATAAAAAATTCAAGTGATAACAGTGTTTCTGCTCCGTTTGGTACCGACAAAGATCCTCGCGGTTGTGCTTCTCGCCGCCAGTTTTCGTGAAACAGACGCTATCCGGTTTTACGCAGAACATGAGGAGCTTAGGGCTTAGGTTAAGTAGAAGAAAGAAGATTTTTCACTGAAGATATGGCTGTATGGACATAGTTTCCTTTGCCTTTCCCGAAAGGGATAAATTTAACAAAAAAAAAAATTAATTACAAACTATTATAATAGTTTTAGTTCCAAAGATTGATTTTTTGGTCGGTGCTCGGAGTTTCTGGTCGACACACGTGTTGACGAATTGGAGCTCCAAATTTTTGACTTTTCGTGAGATTTCAACGTTGTTAAGATACTATTTTGATGTTTGTGTATGTCTAGGTGAAGGATTGTTAAATTAAACACCATACTAACTTGTAATTTTTATTTATTGTAAATCTTTACTAACAACATTAAAGGTTAAGTGTTAGTGTTTGTCTTGTGCTGTCCTTGGGTCACCGCGCGACAATGTCGTCGGTGACCCCGCCTCCGGAACCCCCGGATCCTCCTACTGAGTCGCAGGATCTGTTCAATACATTTGAGTCCGCGGAAAGAACTCCTTTCGGTCTACCAAAGAACCCCCGGAAAAGGACTGGTGAACCCAATCCAGCCCCCGAAATTGAAAGTAGCAAGAGGATAGTCCCTCCATCGGACTCAGTGGCTGGTGTATGGTCTCATCCTAGTCTAAATGAACCCAAATTATACTCAGAAAACGATGATGGCCCCTTTTTAGTTCACGTTAAAAGAAAAGAAAGCCACCCGAAGGCCGGTACAACAATCAACCCAATGTTATTCGGGCAACTTCTCATCAGCGCTAAAGTAGGCGAAATAATAAGAGACGGGATCAAAAGCCTAGGTCGTAACAAAATCTCGGTTGAATTCTACAACCATACGGATGCGAATAACTTTCTTACCCATGATGTGTTGTTGCAGGGGAAATTTGAGGGTTCTATTCCTAATTTTAACATAACCCGTATGGGTTTAGTACGCGGTGTCCCAACAGAATGGTCCATGGAATTCTTTATTGAATTACTCGAAGTACCAAGGCCTCATGGTGAGGTCATAAAGGCTCGACGCCTGAATAGGAAAGTGCACCTCCCTGATGGCTCTTCTTCATGGGCCCCGTCCCAAACTGTGGTCTTAACTTTCAGAGGTCAATCCCTGCCAGAACGCTTGTACAGATGCCACTCCTCACTTCCAGTTGAGATGTACAAACTACCCATCATACAATGCTTTCATTGCTGCCGTTTTGGTCACACCAAAGATAAATGCCGCTCAAGACCTCGCTGTTATAAATGTGCGGGCCCCCATCCTGGCTCTGACTGCAATGTTAGAGAGGAGGGCATCTCCTGCATGTACTGCAAAGCAAGTCATTTTGCTACAGACAAAAATTGCCCAGAATTTTCCCGCCAGAAGGCTATTAAAGATAAAATGTCAGAGGATAACATCTCATATATGGAAGCTGCATCCCAATTTCCATTAACCAACCGCACATATGCTGCAGTGGCCCAGGCTATGTTCACACCTCACACATCTCCCCGTCAGACTTATACCCAACCATCCCCAAATTACATCTCTTCACCACATGCCTCTAATAACCGACAGATCAGAAGTTACAAAAAAACCGTCATGTCTGTCCCCCGCCCTAGACCTGCACCTGGCAAGGGTTATGACAGGGCAGCCCACCACGCCCTCATATCTCAACACAACCCTCCTGAACCAGAAAATGGTGTTGTACTACATGCCCGCCAGAATTTGTCCCCATCTCATTATAGTGCCAGTGGTGGCCTGGCTGACAGCCTGATCTCAACATTGATAGATATTCTGGAGCCGTTGAGTGATTGTCCCCCTCCCCCACACCTCATTCGTAAGTTGTCCCTGCTAGCTGAATTAGTTGGTAAAATTCCATCTGATACAATGGAATAGCCAGAGTCTTCGTCCGAAAAAACATGAAATCTTTCAATTAATTAATGAATTTAACCCCACCGCCTTTGCCATCTCGGAGACATGGTTGCACCCAGGGTCACATTTTCGTGTCCCAGGATTTGCCTGTCTGCGGGATGACAGAGCTGATGGATGTGCCGGAACAGCTATTTTAATAAATCATAATGTCTCCTATTCTAGAATTCCCTTACCTCATTTCCCTAACACTATTAATGCTATAGCCTTAAAAATTCATAACTACAACCTTTCTATCCTCTCCATCTACGTCCCCCATCCCAACCAAATTTCAATTTCTGATCTTTCCCCCATTTTTTCTGCAATTACTGGCTCATGTCTAATAGTTGGTGATTTCAATTGTCACCACTTAATGTGGGGGTGTGTCGACTACGATGCATTGGCCTGCGACCTGGTGGACACCATGGATCAGCTTGACATGTGCCTTCTTAATGATGGGTCACCGACTCGCCGTACTCGGCCAGGCCAAAATCCCAGCGCGGTGGATCTCTCCTTTTCTTCTATTGACCTCTCCTCCTCTCTTTCTTGGCGGGTCCTTAGTGACACCCACGGAAGTGATCACATGCCTATCCTCATTTCCCTTCCTCATTTTGTTGTTCCTGTAAAACAAATAGTTCCTCTATTAAAATATAGAACTAATAGGGCTGACTGGAATAAATACCGCGACCTATCCTACCAGCAGTTTTACCTTCTCCCTGCTCCAGAAGAAATAAATCCTGCTACTGTTCACGGACAATTTGTAAGCTTCCTGCAAAAAGTAGCTGATGCCAGTATCCCACAAAAACACATAAGATCAAACAACACCAACAGAAATAAAAACAGATATTCTCCGCCTTGGTGGGATAATGATTGTACAAACATACATAAAAAACGTAAAGAGGCAGAATCGGCTTATTTGTTGTCAATGACCATAAAGAATTTTGTTTTTTTTAAAAAGCTGTGCGCTCAGGCAAAGCGGCTTTTTAAAAAAAAGAAAAGACTCGGTTGGATCCGTTTCTGTCAAAACCTTTCACCCCGCACTCCTCCTTCCTTACTATGGGCGGAAATCCGGAGATTTAGAGGTACCTTTAATTCCGTCAACCCCTCTTCCAACAATTACTCGGTATGGATTGACGCTTTTCTTGATAAATTAGCCCCTACCTTTGTCCCTAATTTAGAATCCCTCCCCTCTCCTTATATCCCCTCCCGCTTCCCTCACAAATTTGATGAACCCTTTTCTTTCCAAGAATTAACATCTGTTTTAAAACGACTAAAAGACTCCTCTCCCGGCCTTGATGGCATTCCTTATTCTTTTATAGTCAAGGCGAGTACACCATGTCAAAGATACTTCCTCACAATAATAAATAAATCATTTTCTCATTGCTCAATCCCTCCCGAATGGAAATCCCAAATTATAATTCCTATTCTAAAACCCCGTAAGTCTCCTACTGACCCATCCTCGTATAGACCAATCGCGCTGTCTTCAACTTTAGGCAAAATAGCAGAACACCTTGTGAAAACTCGTCTTGAATGGTTCGCGGAGCACAACAACCTACTTCCAAATTCCCAGTTTGGATTTCGTAAGGACAAAAGCACTCTGGACAGCCTCGCCATTCTAACTACCGACATCAGAATAGCCCTGTCCAGGAACGAATATCTTGTGGCAGTGTTCCTGGATATTTCATCGGCGTATGATAACGTCATCCTTCCCAAGCTCAGGCAGAAACTGCACAATCTGAACATTCCGGCAAGGATAACTCATTTCATCTCCAATTTCCTAATGGACAGGACTATTCAGGTGCGGATCAACGGCTCCTTACTACCACCAAGGAAGGTATGGAAAGGACTACCTCAAGGCTCGGTACTCAGCCCACTACTCTATAATCTATACACCTATGACCTGGAAAGATCAGTAAACTCGTTCTGCGATATCCTTCAGTATGCAGATGATATAGTCTTATATTTATCAGACCCGTCTATTGATGTTGTCCTGGACAGGCTCAATAGAGCACTTTCCTATCTAGGGGATTGGCTTTCTGACCATGGTCTTTCTTTATCGGTTGGTAAGAGTTGCGCCGTCGTTTTCACAAGACGACGCTGCCTACCAGATGTTGAGTTGTTTTATGAGGACCAATTAATACCGGTTAAAAAAGATTTTAAGTTTCTCGGCGTATATCTAGACTCCAGAATGTCTGGTACTCAGCATATAAATTATGTTGCACAAAGATGTGAGTCTTCCATAAATGTTCTCCGCTGTCTTTCAGGTGTTTGGTGGGGTGCCCACCCACTCACCCAAAAACTCATATACAATGCCACTGTACGCAGCCTATTAGATTATGGATCGATCATTCTAGAACCATGTAATAAAACTGCTTTAGATAAATTTGATAAAGCTCAGTTCCGTTGCCTCAGAATCATTCTGGGAGCAATGAGATCCTCCCCCACCAACGCTCTCCAAGTCGAATCGCTAGAACCTCCACTCTTTCTTCGCCGCCAGTTCCTTACTGACCGCTTCCTTTACAGAGCTCTACAAAATTCCTCACACCCATTACTATCTAAACTTGACACTCTTCTTGAAGAAACTACTACTAGCTCTTACTGGCATCACAAAATTCTAACTTGTCTTACTAAATCGTTTCGAACCTATAAAAACCTTCCGAACCCTTGCTTCCAATCTTCCAACCCTATCCTTTTTTCCACTGATTATGATGCCCTTCTGGCTGATTCAAATATTATTCTTAATTTTGGCATTTCAAAAGACTCCCCGGAAGCAAATACACTGTTTAACAACATCGTTAACACACAGTTTAGTGACTGGACCCAAATCTACACTGACGCATCCAAGTTGAGGAGCGATGGTGGTGTGGGCTGTGCGACCTGGATACCCAAGTATAGCGTACTACTTAACTTCTTTTTACCTTCAATTTCCTCTGTATACACAGGGGAATCAGTTGCAATACTTGAAGCGGTGAAGTTCGTGTTGGACAACAGACTTAACAAGTCTCTTGTCCTTACTGATTCGCTCAGCTGCCTACAGGCTATTCAATCTAACCAGTTCTCCTCCGGTTCAAAATTCCCCTTGATCATCAAAATTAAGGAAGCTCTCTTTAACTGTAGCAAGAACGAAATCGCAATCGCTTTGGCCTGGATTCCCAGCCATTGCGGCATTACAGGAAATGAAACGGTGGACTCGTTTGCTAAGGACGCAATTACTACCGGCTGTCATGATCATTCTTATTTGTTGAGCAACGACCTTATTTCCAAAGCTAAATTGGACCTCAATAATCACTGGCAGGAGAACTGGTCTAAATCGAAAAAAATCAAGGGTCGGTATTATGGTTCTATCCAACCCGAGATCCCGAAAAAACCCTGGTTCTGGCGATTCCGTAAAGTTGAAAAGTCGGTCACTTCAACCATATGCAGGCTACGATTGGGCCACGCTTGCACCCCGGTCCACTTAAACAAAATAGGCGTACGAAGTACCCCCATGTGCGACTGTGACTTGGAAGAAGGATCTACGGACCATGTCTTTTTTAACTGCCCTCTCCGTCCAATCTCCCTTTATGACTGTCTCCCCTCCAACATCCCCAAACCTACTAACATGAAATCTTTACTAACGTATATGTCTGATCCCTGCTTTGTCAAAATTCTCTGTAAATATATTAGTCATTTCGATATAAAATTGTGATAATATTAGTAAGTATATTATTTTCTCTTGCTATCTTACAATATATATATATATATAATATCTTAACAAGGTCTCTCTTCTATCTACTTTCTGACTCTTTTTACATATAGCTCTTTTTTGTCTTCTTGTCTCTTCCATTACTTGACACTGGCAGTAAATGGTCGTTCACTCAAGAATGAACCGCTTGCCAAAACCAAACAAAAAGTGAAGTGAAGTGAAGATTGATTTTTTTAACAAAAAGTGAAGTGAATTACAATGAATCCCATAACGAAGAGTAAATTATCCAAGGTTCGAATGAAAAGTTGTTTGTTTCTTTAAACTTACCACCTCAAGAGTGTGCATGTGCCTGAGAAATATTTTTCTATTTTCAGAAAAAACGGGAGCCTGTAGAGTTTGGGACAGATAATATAGACACTACAGCACCTGTTAAGCAAATATTACATTATTTGCAGCATAAGAATAACCAAGCATTTACTTACTATTGTCAAACATTAAGACCACGGCGTACACTGAAAGTTCAAAATTACAATTTCCATTTCACTCAGCCTGGCCACCCAATACAAGCATTTCCAGATGATTGGGACGGTGATCTAAATTCAGGATACTTCGAACCCTTTTCTTACAAAAGCTTACAGCCGAAAATAATTTCACCTGTACGTAATATAGGGAAAAGTGATCCTGTTACAGATTATATGAAAACAAAAAGTGCATGGAAATGTACTAGCAGAATTCTTAGACAAAGTATAGGTATTTGTATTATTTCCTTTTCATATCTATAACTATAAGAGAAATATGTTGACAAGTGTATCCAAGTAACTGTAATACTTCCAGCAATTGAAATGCCCAATCTAAAATAATACAAAAGTTTTCCTTTTTTTAGTGTGATATGTGTCTCTTTAATATGATATGCTAATATGAAAATATTTTTTCTTGCAGTAACAAGTTCTATGCCAGAACAATATGTCAGTCTGAATGAAGAAGTGGTACAATGCCCCAAGCACTATGTGGATGTAGCAGCTCATCTGGATAACGACCCGGACCCATTCTTCGATGACTCTTATAACTGGTACTACAGTGGGAATGGTAGCGTGCAGCTCATCTGCTTAGACTGGATTGACTATTTGCTGCACTGTGACTTTGGTGTACTGTGTAAGTATGTTTACAATACAATATACTTTATTTGCACACAGAGACATACAGTACAATTAACAGAACATAAAACATAGTGTACAACAAGGCGGCCTAGTCGCTGGGTAGCAATTTCTTCCAGGCAATCTTAGGGTAGGACAGCAGTAAGGCAAGAAGTAGTAGCTGGTGCATAAATAAATAAATAATACAAATATATGTATATATATTTTTTTTCATTTTGCATATATTCAAGCTTTAAAATCTATAGCATTCAAATAAACTCCATCATAGAGAGTTGGCAAGTTCAGTATTGGTCTTCTAATTATGGAATCATAAACTTGTATGATATGATAAACTAATCTTGTTCTAGAGCTGTACCCTTTTTGTGTTTATATGGATTCATTCTAATTTTTATTTCAGATCTAACAAGGTTTTCAAAAGCAGATTTGGTTTTGAATTCTCAGCCTGCAGCAACATTTGTATCTGATGATGGCAGTAATATACTTGAAGTTATTTGCTCCTCAAATAACATCATAGCTTTAAGAACAAAACACAAGATATACATTTTGAAACTATTAACCACAGATGAAAGTATAGTATTTGAAAGGGTAAAATCAACTGAATCAGAGCTTCCGTTCACAAGTATTTCGTTTGATACTCATCATAAGAATATATTGTATATTACGTCCCTAGATAACAAACTGCTGATTGTAAATCTAGACAGATTAACTGGAAGAACTGTCAAATTGAAATCCAAAATTGATACTCTTGTTAACAATTGGAACACAGTAATCAGTGCTGATCGTGCTAGTTATACTCATGTTACCAGAGAATCAATTTCTATTTATGATAAAAGAAATAACAGTATGGTTTACACTTGGCATGCTGTAAGGGATGTCACAGACTTTCTTACATGCAATGATATTTCTATAGCGAAACAATGTGAAGGCAGTACTTCATTATACTTTGGCACAGATCACCACCTTTTTCTGATGGATTTAAGATATCAAAATAAATCTAAACCGAGTATAGTGCAAAGGTGGACACATGGCATGCAATGTGTGCCAACATACATGTCCAGTTGCAATTTTGAGTTTAATAAAGAGTTAATATGTCTGAATAGCCAATGGTGTGAAGACACCTGTTTAGTTCCCAGCTACATTGCTAGTTTGACTACAGGAAATGAAGTTCCTGGAGTATCAATACCTTTCAGACCACCAAGTATACTAACCACTCTAAATGAAATGAAGCAGAAAATGCTTAGCTTCGATTTGTATAACCCTCTTGATACCAGACTGTCTATGTCAATCACTGGACAAGTTCTTCTTGAACATGACGAAAACTATGTCATATTGATGCAAAATTCCCTTGGAGATATATTATGCCACACCGTTTACCCAGAACACATGGACTGTTTCATAGATGATGATAGCTATAAACACTTGCATGAGTGGTCGATGTTGCATAAGCATGAAAAGAAAGATTTAGCAGTGTCTCACATAGTAGACATGTCAAAAGTTTGGAAGAAATTAAAGAAAGCTCCACCAGATTTTATGATGAGTAAAGATGAAATACCAGATGTACCAACGAAATTTAAGGAAGAGGAAATATTCGACACCTTTGAAAAGGAACTATTAGACCCTGGATTACTGGAGATCTGGATAAATCAAGAAAATGAAACAACTTTAGAACAATCTTCATTAGCAATAAAGCACTACTCTGATGACTCTGATGAATAGTTGTAAGTTATTATTATTAATAAATGAAACGACAATAAAATATTGATAAACAACTATATTTTCCTATCTATAACTGTAATGACTGAGTTCATACATTCTGACAACCATTCAAAATATTTATACATTATACCATTTCGTAAAACATAACAAACAACAATGACTTATTTGAAAACCTCAACAATAATTTATTTTGCAGTTTTGAAAAATAATTTCTACATAAAATAAATGCGAAGAAGCTCATAGCTTGGCAATGTGAAACAGGTGCATTTCATTTTCTACAAGATAGGTATGATTTAAACATAGCCAGAATTTTTCACGAGTTTTCTATGGTATTAAGTTTTCTTTCGAATGTAACGAAAGCGAACTTACATTTGTAGATATCTTTTCTTCTTGTTATCGTTTAGCAACTACCATATTGACACAGCATCAGCAACTGTAACATTTATTCTTCATACATTATTTAATCATTTGGCTATTTTTAGGTAAGATTAATCTAGTACATCTCTGCAACTGATCAATACTTCATTTAGGCAGTTTGTATTTGCTCCATGTCGTTAAGTACTTATTTACTCTCATTTAAAAGACGTCAAATACCTATTAGGTGTTCATATGGTAGCAAATCTAACCAAGCCCCATACTCTTACATTTGATTCGATACCAACAGTTGTAAAAACTTCAATTTTAATGAAAATGGCATTTGGTGCATCTCTCCCTTGTATCACATGTAATAACAAGTATAAATAGTCTTCAAAATAAATGTCGAAGTCGAATAAAGAGAATGGAGGAGCTGAAGTGTTTGTTAACCACAAGAGATGACTATAAGTACCTACAGAGGGCCGCACATCAGGTTACCACACGCGTGCACTATGTGCTGTTGCGATAAGAGCGGTTTTGCAACGAAAATGGAGTAACCTGATGCGCCGGCCTCTATACAGTCAGACTCACGATGCTAACGTCTTGTGAAACTACGAATCCAGCTGCTAGTAAGTGATGTCTCTGGAGTTTTGGTCTCCTTTTCCTTCTCCTCCATTTGCTCCATCAGTTTACGCTGGTTCTCACGAAACGCCGCAATCGGGTCATCAAACTGGCTGTAGTATGTCAGCACTTCGCGCACGTCAGCTACGTTCGACATCGCAATTGCTGAAAATGGAAGGAGACATGTTAGGCTAGAGCCCACGTAACACAGACTGTTGTTGTCATGTATGTTCTCCTAATTATAAGTACCACCTGTTTAACTCGTGTGACATGAAATGTATAAATAAATAATACAAATTAGAATTGTAGTATTCTAAGTCAAAACTTTAGAAGTCAAACATAATGGTCCTAATCCTAAATGCTCACAATATTGTTACTGTGATTAGTTCCTACACAAACCTTTCCAACTCATTCAAGTTTATTTGTTTTATTTTTGACACAAAAAAAAGGTGTTACTAGATGTGTGTGAAAACTCTCAGCAAAATCAATGACAACAAAAGTCGGGTGACTTACTTTGAAGTAAGTTTGCCAAATCTAGCAAGGCAGTATCATTATCTGCTCCTTTCCATTTCTTGAGAATAAGTGCATTTTGAGGATGGAATTTCATTGCTTGTTTATTCCAATCTACAACAATAACCTGAAACAAGATATTACTTAGTAACTTATTTACTGCTATTTTGAGAAACAATGTTCAAGAAACTGCAAATAATATTTGAACAAGTCAGTGACAACTTAACACAGACTGTTAGTCAAAAGAACGAATTGTTTATTGAAATTCGTTTCATTTCATATTAAAATTACATATGTCCACTTCACAATAATGAAATCAGTCAAATAACCCTACCCTTGTCATCCCTGGTGCAGGTGCCCATAACGCATGTGGCCTTAACCCGTTGAATGAATAAAACATTTGCACAAGTATTTGCTGTATTAAGTGTACATTAATGTAATAACTCTCAGAATTTGCATTTTCTGGGTTAACTTACTCCAATCGTCGACCTCATCTATGACCTTGGTCAAGATTGGGGTCAAGAGTTAACCCATCTCATAATAAAAAAATAATCTGGCTGTGAACGGTTGACATGAATATATGCGTGATAGGATCATACAAATACAGAATATCTTCTTCAAAAAAGTGTGAAAAGTATCAAAAATCCAAACTAACCTTTGATAGATCTCTGTTTAATCCTTCCAAGTTTTTAACATGCACTCCATCCATGAAATGTGTGGAATCTCTGAAAAGCCTATATGCTATAAACTTATTTTCGGGGTCCAATTTGTCAATGACTGGCCAGATCATGAAGGCATTTTCTGAAGTAAAAATTATCACTTCATAGTCTGAACTGGAAACTTGCTGCAGAAATTGATCTACACCAGGACGCTTTTTGAATCTGTAAACGTAATTATTAAAAACAAAAAGTTCATGAATCCAAAAGTATCATTAATCCAAGCTTTATACGACCTAGTGACATGACATTTACATTTTCTGAAAGTAAATAATAATAAATAAAGAAGTACACTCGATTTTTTAAGCTTACTCTAAACTAAAACAAACAAATTAATAACTCTAATTATTAAAAAAACAAAATACCCGACTGCACACTAAAATAAAATGTATCCTATGACACTCCCGTAATCAAGACAAATCTAACGATACCTCATACATCAAAATCCATCAAGCCGTTTAGGCTACAGGAGGTCACAAAGGAACAGACATACATACATACTTACATACACTCGAAAAACATTACCCTCCTTCTTTGGCAGTCGGGTAAAAACTATCTAAAGTGTAAAGCTGTTAGTAAGTAGGCAGACATTCATATACATCACAGTACCTCCATCCAGTCTGGTATGACCAATCAGGATGCACCAGCACATCGGTAAACTCTAATACTAGTGTGTAAGTTGGCTGGTATGGTGCAGGGAGAGGATCAGGTAACAGCTTCTCACGAGATGGCTCCTTAATCATCTGTAGAAAAAAAAATCCTATTGGAACCATTTTGTATGGGAGCCAGATTAGTGTAAGCAAAGCAGTCTGCTTATGGAAAAGATGAACAAGGGGTAAGAGATAGTTTACACTGACGGCTCCAGGAAAGAATCAACAAATCTATCAGGACTGGGAATATACATCACGAACCAGGTGGATGGCCAAGTTACTATGCACCTGGGAAGATGCGCTAGCGTTTTCCAAGCTGAAGTGCTTGCTATTACAGAGGGAGTCAGAATCATAGACAGTATGATCACTGAAAACAAAGAGAACATTATAGTCTATAGTGACAGTCAGGCTGCTTTGAAGGCACTAAACAGAGCCGAAACTAACTCGGCCCTAGTCACAGAATGCAAAGAGGCTATTAACGCCTTAGCCAAAAAGACCAAAGTCACCATTGCCTGGGTGCCGGGGCACGAAGGACATATAGGCAATGAGATTGCAGACAAGCTAGCAAGGAAAGGGGCCGATGAGACATTCATCGGCCCGGAACCCAGGCTACCTATATCGAGTAAAATCAGTAAAGGAATAATAAGTAAGATCATAACCGAAAAAGCCAATTTAAGATGGAAGCATAACAAACAGTGCCGCCAGGCAAAAATCTTCCTTAAGACATACGAAAAAAGAAAGTCGAAGCAACTTCTAAAGCTAAATAGAAAGTACATCAGGATTGTAGTGGGTCTGCTCACTGGACACTGTCCACTGAACCGACACCTAACTATAATGGGCTTAAAAAGTGATCCCACCTGCCCAGAATGCGACAAGGAGGAAACAAGTCTACATTTTCTGACTGAGTGTCCAATGTACGCGCTGGTAAGATGGGAGACAATAGGCATGGATGAGGTAAAAGAAGAACAAATACAAGAGCTTAGCATAAAAGATATAATTGGGTTTGCTAAAGCTTCGGGTAGGTTCAGAGAGGTGGAACTGTCAGTGCAGAGGTAAAACTCATGCGCTGTTATGGGGAATTGGGTGAAATGGTCCCAAATAAGTGGACTGATCACCCGCCTGTGCCTGACGGGCGTCCCCTCCATAGATAGATAGATAGATAGATAGATAAGAGATAGTTTAGCCAAATGGTGAAATCTACATGTGACTAAGATAGGTTTCTTTTATTCTACGGAAAAAAACTGAAAGGGTCATGGAACTTCTCTGTTAAATAGTCAGGTTTATGAGTATAAAACTAAAATTCATGGAACTTCTCTGTTAAATAGTCAGTTTTTTAAGTATAAAACTGAAAGAGTCATGGAACTTCTCTGTTAAATAGTCAGTTTTCAGTAAAAAAAAACCACAAAGAAGTTGCTCGCCCAGTCTCCCCAAGAAATAGGCACTAGGCAGACCACAGATTGCCAATTGATAGAATCCCAACAGAGCTCTTTCCTATCCACTATATTCATATTTATATTATTAAATGCTCATCAAATACTCTCAACATCAACCACTATTTCCAGTATGTTACACTGCATTCTAAATATTTTATTAAGGCCCGTGATCCAATGCTAAATAAAATATCAAACAACAATTACCTTTTCATAGAACGTGAGTTCCTTCCATGTGCGTTTTAGGTACTGTAATACTAACGGCATATCGGAAAACTCATCTTCAATTATTTCTCCGTTGTCATCTCGTCTTGGAGCACCCATCTCTACCACAAGGCATCCTCCCATCACAGTCATGGCTCCTCCGAAAACTGCAAACCTAGATTATCACATTTTAATTAATCCTTACTAATATTATAAATGTGATTGCCCAACATCTAAGAAGATTAGAACTACAAACTTGACCAAACTAAA
Organism: Aproaerema taeniolella; assembly: GCA_949987775.1. NCBI lineage: Eukaryota > Metazoa > Arthropoda > Insecta > Lepidoptera > Gelechiidae > Aproaerema > Aproaerema taeniolella. The sequence goes on from OX465260.1 coordinate 12,320,075, forward strand.
AATTGTACATACAATTTAAGATCACTATCCTCAACAGAAAGACTATAACAACTAGATTACTCCCTAGAAACTATAGATTGGGACATAATAGGACTAGCAGAAACAAGAAAAACAGGCTGTCGAATCGAAGAATATAAAGACTACATACTATGCTACAAAGGAAAAACGAAAGGTCTACATGGAATAAGATTCCTAATTAAGAAAAAGTTTAAAAAACCGGCCAAGTGCGAGTCGGACTCGCGCACCGAGGGTTCCGTACAAACCTAGCTTAAAGGTATTGTAGACCTGAGTATTTGATATGAATTTCAATTTAATACCTCAACGCGTTCATGAGGAAAGGGGTAGTAAGTTTAAAAATATTAAAAATATTTTTATGATATGATGTAATTAAAAATTTATGGTTTTCGCAATTTTTCCTTTATCTGTGCTATAAGACGTTGCTTCGTACCAAATTTCAAGATTCTGTGTTCACGGGAAGTACCCTGTAGGTTTTGATTCCTTTGCGAGTGTCGAAAATTTGCGGAAATTTGCGGCATAAACGGCTGTATCTTTTGATTGCTTTGGCTTAGAAGTTTGATTTTTTCACAGCTTCAAGGGACAGTAGACCTGAGTAATTGATATAAATTTCAGCTTCATACCTCCACGCGTTCCTGAGAAAAAGGGTCTTGACAGACGGACGGACGGACGGACAGACGGACAACAAAGTGATCCTATAAGGGTTCCGTTTTTTCCTTTTGAGGTACGGAACCCTAAAAACAAATTAAAAACTTCACTGGAATTTCCGAAAGAGTAGCCGTATTACCGCTTAACCTAGAACAACAAAACATCTCAATAATTCAAGCCTATGCACCAACAGAGACGGCAAACGAAGAAGAAATCCAGAAATTCTACAACCATCTCCAGAAAGCACATCTCCTAACAAAAGATTTGACAATAGTGATGGGGAACTTCAATGCCAAAATAGGCCAACCGAAAAAAGAAGAAAACAAAATAATAATGGGCAAATATGACTACGGTCAAAGAAATGAAAGAGGAAGTCTACTAATAGAGTATGCCTTTGAAAATAATCTCTCAATAATGAATAAATTTTTTAAGAAGAAAGAAAATCGAAGGTGGACATGGATCTCACCAGATCAAAAAACAAAAAATGAAATTGTTTTCATGACAAATAACCCAAACATGATATCCAATATGCAAGTTCTAAATAACTTGAGTTTCTCGTCTGATCATAGGATGACTACAACTGAAAACTGAAAACAAGAGCTGAAGAAATTTCAAACTAACACCAAAGTGCCCAAGAATAAACAACTACCTTAAGAGCTTAACAAGCTACTTTGAAGAAAATGCATTAGATACCACAAGCGGGCAGTCATACTATGACGCATTGGAAAATATCATAACCAACAGCTTGGCAAACAATAAAGAACCGAAAAACAAAAAAGGGAACACTATACTAAGCGAAAAATCGGAACAACTAATAAAAGAAAGATCAGAGCTAATAAGAATAAAGAAAAAAGACAAGGAAACTATGTGAATTATACAAGAAAACAAACAAATCAATCAAAAAAGACTAGATCCTATAGACAAGACACTATAACAAAAAACGTAAAAAAATTTAGGAGCACAAAAAGAGCCTTCAAAGAACTAAATTCACATAAAAAATGGATTCAAAAAGCAGGAGAAATAAGAACAAGATCAGATATTATAAAATGTGCAACAGAATTCTAGAGAACTATATAAAGGCAGGGATGAAAGAGACAATAAACAGACTGAAACTTCAACAAACCAAGAAAATAACAGGATTAGCTATGACTATACAAGAAAAAGAAATATACGATCAGGCAAAACTATTAAAAAACGATAAAAGTCTAGGACCAGACGGGCTTACTAATGACGTTCAAGAGCAGGTCACGCTTTACACTACCAGTTTAAGCTGAGCTCTGATTTATACTGCGCGCCATAAAATGCAGGGCCGGTCCAAAGTCCAAAGTGTCAAGCTTGACGTGCTCTTGAGTGTACTGAAACTGGGACTACCAATTTTATTAAACCCGCTAACTATACTATTTAATATGATACTAAAAACAGAGACTGTACCCAAGCAATGGTACATAATACTACTATACAAAAGGGGCAGCCCACTCGATATAGGAAACTATAGACCAATTAGCCTACTAGCAAGCACATACAAACTATAATAATAATATAATAATAATAGCCTTTATTCAGACATTATGAAAAAAACAACATTACAATTCATGCATTATTGATTTTTATACATTACATGCATTATTAATAATTTTGAACATTTGATTCATCCATTTACTTATGATATTAAATTATTTTTAAATTATTAAATTATTATTATTTTTTTTTTTCCTTTTTAATATATTAAACCATTTTACTTCCAATTTGATTTTGTTTTATTTTTATTTATTTATTTATTTATTTATTTTTTCCCTCTCCTTTAGTCTGTTTGCCCTTTATTTTGGGCAAAGGCCTCCTCCAACCCTCTCCATACCCCCCTGTCCTTCGCCTTTCTTGTCCATAAGCCTCCCGCAATTGTCCTAATCTCATCACACCATCTTCTAACAGGTCTGCCTCTTTTTCTTTTCTTGTCTCCTGTGAACCAGTTCATAATAGTTTTACTCCATTTTTCTTTTCCCCTAATTGTATGCCCCGTCCATCTCCATTTTAGTTTCTTGATAGTGGTCTTTACGTCTTTTGTCTTAGTGTGTCTCTTTATTGATGTCATTCTTATTCTGTCTGAAAGCTTTTTCCCTGCCATACTTCTCTCCATAGCGTTTTGGCATGTTTCTAATTTTTTATAGTGGGTTTTGGTTAGAGCCCAGGTTTGACATCCATATGTAAGGACTGGTAAGATACAGGTATTGAATATTTTCCTTTTAGTGGTCATACTTAGTTCCTTGTTTTTCATTACTTCTTTTAGGCTCCAATAGCGTTTCCAAGCGTTACCTGTTCGTCTCTCTATCTCTTTTGTTGTCAAGTCCTCTGGTGAGATTATTTGTCCAAGGTAGATATATTCGTTTACATATTCAATTAATCTGTTCCCGATGTGTATAGGCTCCTTGGTACCATTTGTCATGATTTTAGTTTTTTCTGTGTTCATAGTAAGTCCTACTCTTCTGCTCTCTCTCTCTAGATCATTGAGCATTGTTTGGAGGTCTTCCATTGTTGGTGATATTATTATGAGATCGTCCGCGAATCGCAAGTGTGACAGCTTTTCTCCATTTATTAGTAGCCCTTTTTCTTCCCAGCAAAGGTTACGGAATACCTCTTCCAACACCGCAGTGAAGAGCCTGGGTGACATGGGATCGCCCTGCCGAACGCCTCTTTCTATTTTTATTTCTTTTCCTTCGGTCTCTAATTTAATCCTTGCTGTGCTATGTTTGTATATATTTTTGATTATTCGTATGTATTTACTTTCAACACCCTGGTACTTAAGTGCTTGCCAGATCATCTCGTGCTCGAGTGAGTCAAAGGCTTTGCTGTAGTCTACAAAACAACAGTAAAATGTGAAGTTGTATTCTTTGCTTTTCTCAAACAATTGTTTGACAACGTAGATGTGGTCCAAGGTTGAGTAACCGCTTCTGAATCCTGCTTGTTCCCTAGGTTGATTCTCTTCTAATGTTTTGGTGATGCGACTAAGAATTATTTTTGCGAAGACTTTGTATACGTTGGACATTAGGCTGATAGGCCTGTAGTTGTTAATGTTGTTCTTGTCGCCTTTTTTGTGCAGTAATATAATGGATGATGTTGTCCACTGCTTGGGTATGGATTCACTTTTCAGTACGTCATTGAAGGTATATGTTAATATGGGTATTAGTGTATCTTTGTTTTCAATGAGGAGTTCGTTACTAATCTTATCCGCACCGGGAGCTTTTTCTTTCTTCTGTGATCTTATGGCTTTTTCTACTTCTGATGGCATGATTTCTGGTACCATTTCTGCATTTCTTAATTCTGTCGGCGCTGACTTACTTTTGCTTGAGTACAATTCTTTGAAGAAGTGTGTAGCTATGCTGATAATCTCTGGTCTTTTTGTTGCTATCTTCCCATTCTCATTTTTCATGTTTGGTATCCAGTCCCACTACCCTCCAACCAAGCAAGTTGCAACGCAAAAACCCCAACCAATACAAAGCAAGGATATATACGTGGCTACTTACAACACACTGTCATTGAGAACTAACGAAAGCCTGTCGGAGCTGATAATGGCATTGGAAAGGGTGAAATGGACAATTATAGGATTAAGTGAAGTCAGACGCTTAGGAGAAAACATAGAAGACCATAACCACTTCATCCTGTACCATAAAGGTACCACACCAGGACAATATGGAGTAGGATTTCTTGTTAAAAAGGAACTGAAAAATAACATTGAAGAATTTGTTGGCATATCAGACCGCATTGCAATATTAAATCTAAAACTACTAAACAATACGTTGTGGTCAATAGTCCAGGTATACTCCCCAACTGAAAAAGCCAGTAACACAGAAATAGACTGCTTCTACTCGCTATTATCAAAAACAATAAAAGAGCATACTAGACTACAGGCCCATGTTCAAAAATGGATGGGTCATATGAACCACCAGATGACGTATATAGTAGGATATAAGACCATGCAATAATAAGATTCAGCACTATGCCGTCACTTGTAAGGTGTCCAACTGAGTGCTGGTGAAAATTCAAAAGTGCAGGTAGGAGTGAGTAGATTTTGTTCACATATTTTTGTACGGCATTTTTACCATCGTTAGATTTATGAAAAATAATAAGAAAACACGCAGTGCCGTAAAAAAATGGTGCGCCACAAAGTAGGGAATTATTTTTGATTTTCTGGCATTTTCCAAGGTACATTTGGTCACTTTACTCTGTACGGCATCAGTTTCATGCTGTTTCAATACAGCTTTTAATTTATTATTCCGCAACCCCGTACAAAAATCGTGCGACAAAGAGAAAAATCAAGGGTTGCAACCCCCTTTCTTTCCGTGCTCCGGGGGGTGATTTGAAACAACATAAAATTAATTTATTTTGAAAGTATTTTATACATAGATAATATTTTTTTACATGCCGTACATTTTCGTTGGTCCAAAGGTTTGTAGGGGAAAAAAAACTCAAGGAAAAATCCATAGAACGAAATGTAAGACAATTCCATATAACGAAATGTAAAGTGAAATTTATGACGATATTTTTTTATACGGCATTTAGATAGAATCAGTTCAATGTCGATCGCAAGATATGGATGCAACTCGGAACCGGTAATCACGTGAAAAACATTGACGTTTGTGCTGTGTACAGAGACTTGGGCGAGAAGCTCTGTTCTTCGTTGGCTGCATTCCATGCTTTTACGGGATGCGACTTCAATCCCGCATTTTATAGGAAGGGTAAAAACAGACCATTAAAAGTATTGGAGAAATCTAGGAAGTTCCAGGACGCATTTATTCAAATAGGCCATAGTGCGTTTGTTACAGATCCACTACTCATGGAACAAACTTTCAATGTTCTGCAAGAATATGTATGCGTTTTATACAATGTAAAAGCAGGAAAAACGGTCAACGAAGCAAGATGTATCATATTCGATAGGATTTATACACCGAAAAGCTGTAATGAAGCTTTCAAAAAGAAAGCTATGAAATTGGAAGCAACGTCGTTTCCCCCTTGTTTCCGGGAGTTAAAACAACATATGAAGAGAAGTACCTACATAGCACAGATTTGGTGTAATGCCTACAAACAAATACCGTCGACCTTGTTACCAATAAGATATGGATGGATGTTCAATGACGGTCGATACGATTTCGACTGGTTCCACGGCGAGGAATGCCCCCAAAAAGTCAGTGACATAACGGAACCGGATGAGGAATCAGGCGAAGAAATTGATGACGTCATAGGTGAATAAATATATCTTTACATCTTCAATCTGTACGTAAGACTTTAATTTTGACAAAAACTTATTCATGTTTCAGAAAATGATAGAGAAGATAATTCGGACGTCGATGAAGACGTTGACTCCGATAACAACTCAGCGGCTGATTCCGATACTGATTAATTTAAATAAAAACCTTATTTTGTATTATCATCTTTAAATATATCGAATTTATCGAAAAAATAGTTGTTTCATTTTCATCAGCCTAAAAGATATGGACTGCATTAAAATGTACGGCATCATTTTTTCCTAATTCATTTATCTTAATACTATTTAAAACAAGGGGAGAATGAAGAAAATTGCTATATTTTATTAATCTATGAATATTTAAACTTTTGCAATAGTTTAAAAAATTACAGTTTTTATATTTCTCTATAATTTTTTTTTGAACAGTTTCTTTTGAACGGCAATACTATATAACAGTTGTATTTTACAATATCATGTTAAAAAAAAAGTTGCCGTACAGAGTTAAATGATTTTACAGCTTTATAAATCAAGTATACCATGAAATTAAGATAATTATTAATGTACATTCAAATGAACAATAATTATTTGATGGCATTTTTTTTAATAGTACTTTTGAGTGCTAGGTAATGTTTTGGAACGAAAGCCGTACTTTTTCAAATCACCCCCCGGAGCACGGAAAGAAAGGGGGTTGCAACCCTTGATTTTTCTCTTTGTCGCACGATTTTTGTACGGGGTTGCGGAATAATAAATTAAAAGCTGTATTGAAACAGCATGAAACTGATGCCGTACAGAGTAAAGTGACCAAATGTACCTTGGAAAATGCCAGAAAATCAAAAATAATTCCCTACTTTGTGGCGCACCATTTTTTTACGGCACTGCGTGTTTTCTTATTATTTTTCATAAATCTAACGATGGTAAAAATGCCGTACAAAAATATGTGAACAAAATCTACTCACTCCTACCTGCACTTTTGAATTTTCACCAGCACTCAGTTGGACACCTTACAAGTGACGGCATAGTGCTGAATCTTATTATTGCATGGTCTTATATCCTACTATATACGTCATCTGGTGGTTCATATGACCCATCCATTTTTGAACATGGGCCTGTAGTCTATAAACGGTGCCCTAATTGTTATCCACCCAAAATTCTTATTCACTGATGATAAGGTTGAAATTAGAACGAATTTGGACGCCAATTGAACAAACCGACATACACTGTGGGTTGGTAACAGATGATCAGAAGATCATACTTGTATGCAACGGATAACTCTGTCCTTGGCCACCCACCTTACCCTGCCTACATGATTATGATTACCATTACTTTACATCGTTATGTTATCAATTTATTACTTCATAGTAGGCTGATAATGATAATTGACTTTGTTTGAGTCATAGTTTTCTTTTATACCTACGTGTTTAATTTTACGCCCGCGCTTTAACTTAAAAGATTTTTGAGTAGATAATTATGAAGCTTATTATGGCACTAATTTTAAGCCAACACATTAGGGTACCCCATTTTAATTGCAAAACTGCTGTAATCGTCAAAGCACAGAGTGCATGTATGACGGCCGGTTTGGTCGAGTGGTAGTGACGCTGCCTCTTGATCGGCGGGTCCTGGGTTCGATCCCCAGTCGGGGCAAACATTTGTGTGAAAAGCAGATGTTTGTTCTCGGGTCATGGGTGTTTGTGTTTGTCTTTATGTGTGTTCCGAGGGACCCACGACACAAGGGAAAACCTTAGTGTGGGCCTTTGAGTGTGTAGCGTTTATTTATTATTATTTATTATGTGGTAGCCTGATGTTTTTAAGCTTGTCCAAAAGTTTGGACTAATTCAGTGCGTGAATTAGTCAGTAGTTCCACGTGTAAAATTCTTCTCTCTAGTAAGTGGTATTAGTAAACAACACTCGTAAGACCTTGTTACTCCTTTAATTAACCTAATCTAACTCTTACGTCGGTGGCCTGACCTTACATAGCATGCAACAGGATCACATTGCTGTTGACCCAGAACCACTTCAAGAATACTGGGTGTCTTTGAATGAGTTAGCAATGTTCACAATTATTTGTGAACATTGCT